>QXEO01000882.1:147514-1347514 GCA_007115705.1 Dactylis glomerata
AGACCGAGCTTTACCCAGGTTCAGGGCCCTCGTGGTGAGGTAAAACCCCTACTTCCTGCCTTCTTGTATTGCAACGCGACACCTCGCGAGGAGTACAAGGCCTTGATTACAAAGCTCTAGTTGGCCAGCGGTTGAAGAACCTGCGTGCCCAACTAGCAGCTTGAAGAAGATGAAGACTTGACTAGATCGGATCCCCCCTAAGGGGTGGCCTCTCCCTCCCTTTATAGCGCCAAGGTCCTCCTTCCCCTTATCTTCTTGGGGAAGGGGTTGCCACACACGGCCAAGGAGGGAGGATAGCTGTAGACTGTGTTCTTCTATAGACTTGGTCTTCGTAGGGTAGCGGCGCCGGTCCACAGGAGTGGGTGGAGGAGGCTGACGTCCTCCTCTGGCGCCCTGCACCGTCCATGCTATATTTAGGGGGGTGGCCAACTGCCCCTGTGCCGCTTTGGGCAGGCACAGAGAAAGTTGGTCTCCTCCCTGTCGGGGGTAGCGTGGGCGGTACGCGGTCTTCTGCCCGTTGTCTTCTTGCTCCGCACGAAAACGTACTGAGCTGACGTGGGCGCACCTCCTCTCCTCACCAGCAGGGGCTCGTGAGGAGGTCTTCTGGTCCTTAGCAGTTTCTGTCATCGTTCTCCTCACGAGGCGCCTCCTCGTGAGGGTCTTCTCCGTAGCGAAGATTGTTGATTCTCCCCTGGGCTGAAGATGGGCCGATGACGGGGCCCAGGAGCAGGTGGACCGGGATACCCCGGTATCCATTCCACCGACATTCACCTGAGTCCCCAAGCTCGTCGTTTTCTTCATCTCCTTGAGTGGCGCTCGAGCTCTCGACGGCGGCCTGAGAACTAGCGTCCTCCACCTCCTCGGCTTCATCCCAGACAACTTTATCATCCGATTCGGCTCTATCAGCGGCAAAGCCAGCTTGACGCTGAGTCGAGTTCTCCGCCGCCTGAAGGGCGAACAAGTTCTGCCCGGACCAAGCAACCATAGGTCAGAAGACCAGAACTGCAAAGGGAGAAAAGGCTTGAAGCCAGGACCGACGAGCTCACCTCAGCAATTGGGTTATCCCTGTCGTGAGGTTCCAGACCCCATGTCCACGAGGCCTACAGTTTGACATCGGCGATGCGGTTCGCCTTCCGAGCCACCTCCAATGCCGACGGCGACTTGGAGGAATGACGAGTAGGATCCCTGGCAGATCCCAAGAAGCACATCTTGTGCGAGCGGCGCTAGAGCGGAGATACGCGGGCGACCAGGAAGGCGAGGAGAAGGTCGGTCGGCTCCAGGCCGCCCTCCACCTGCAGCGTGGTGACCCGCTGAAGAATCTTCTCCATGTCCGGTGACGGACGAGGAGGAGCGGCACTCCAGTTCTCCCGCTCGGGCCCGCCTGCCTCGAAGGGCGGCAGGTTGATATGGTCCTCGTCCTCCTTTAGGTTCTTCACGTAGAAGAAGGAGCGCTGCCACTTCTTGCAAGACTCTTTTCCCTTTATGCCGGGGAAGTCAGCGGACTTGCGGGCGTAGAAGGAGGTGGTGCCGCATATCACTGGCACGGCGTCCGCCGTCTGGGTCTTGAAGAAAAGCAGCCGGCAGAACAACTCGATGTTGGGCCAGATGCCCAAATACGCCTCGCAGAGGGTTGCGAACGCGGACAATACCATCATCACATTCGCCCCAATGTGATGTGGCTGCAGGTGGAAATGGTCCAAGAATTGGCGCATAAAGCTGCTGGCGGGCAGCGCGAATCCCCGGGGGAAATGGTCATAGAAGACCACCGTCTCCCCCGGCGCGGGAGCGGGGACCAGCTCGCCGTCGGCAGGACGGCCGCTCACGAGGTCCGCGGGAGGAAGTACTCGACCTCGGCGCAACAGCTCGATCTGTCTCTCCTTCACCCAAGAGCCTTCCCAAGATCCCTTCGGCAAAGCGGGCGGAGCGACATCCTTACCCGCCGCCGTTCCCTTCCCTTTGGGCCGGGATGCCTTGGGAGCCATCCGGGTGCGGATCTGGATGAGCGGAATGGCGGCGGAGCAAGCGAGGAACCCTAATCCCTTGAAGGCGAAGCTCGGGAGCAGGGGATTCTAAGTGGAGCGAATGCACAGGGAAGAAGGGAAGCGGGCAACCGATGCTCTATTTCTGGAACGGTCCCTGGTTTAAAAGTGAAGGGGCGGGTCAGTTGCTTATTTCAGCCACGATGGGTTGGCGACTGCCCCTTTCCGTCATGGACTACGATCGCGTAAAGATCGGGCTACCGCCGTGGTTGCCGCAAAAGATCATGGGCCGGGGATGATTGGACGTGATGCAATGACATGCAGACAAGTGGTGCCTCGGTCCAGCCCCCGAGAGAACAAGTCCCCAGGAAGTGGCATGCCGGCTCGTGGTCGCCAGCCGGGCCACCACCGGAGCCGGTTCGTCCCGAGACGGCCGGAGAAACTCCGCAAGGCCCAGCCTCGACGACCAGAGCGACCAAGCCAGACCGAAAATCCTGGGACTTCGACGAGGACAAGCAAGACTTCGGCGAAAAGAAGAACCCGCCGAAGCCCCATGCTAGCCCATGAGACTTCGCCAGTTTCGGGGGCTAGTGTCGGGGGGATGACTTAGGGGGCGCACCACGAGCCGGGCAATACGCCGGCTGGCGTCCCAGGAGTCCCCACGGCTCCGGCACGAGAAGACCGGCTCCGCCCGAAGGGCCGGCTGCGCCAGCAGCCGGCTGGCGACTCCACCGAGGAGAGCTGGAGCCGGGCGATGGAGACAGAACTCCCCAACGGCTGTCTAGCCAAAAGCAGAACGGCCCCGACAAGATCGCCATGGGCGCAGGACAGGAGTGACGAGCGCCACGACCACGTCCGACCAATGAGAGGCCGAAGACCCTTCCCCACGACGGGATCCGAGGCAGAGGAGAGGGGATATGCCCTCCAGATGTCGGTCCAGGGGAAAGGCACTTTATAAAGTGTCTTTGCCAGAGCAGGGTCAGGGAATGAGGCCAAGGACGCCGCCGCCGAGGAGCCGGCAGCCGGCCGAATCGCCACCGAAACCTGTAACCAGGCCCCCATCTATATAACGGGGCCTGGACCCTTAGCATAGGAAGATCTGATCTGCTTCTTCCTCCTCTAGCCGAACAGCTCAAGGAGCATTGTAATCGCTATTACCAAATCAATACGAAGCAGGCAGGAAGTAGGGGTTTACCTCCAACCGGGAGGGCCCTGAACCTGGGTAAACCGAGGTGTCTCTGTTGGCACAATCCCGAGCCGGACCCATCGTCACCAACGTCGAGCCCCTCCGATAAGCCTCCCCATGGCTACTGTCTCTAAATTCCCACGACAGTAAGTAAAATAAAATAAAGTAAAGCAAAACAATAACAAAGTAAAGAATGTGTGTGCGAAGAACTCCCCTCGCAGAAGTCTTCTCTTCGTCCCCCAGCAGCATTCCTTGTGCGTGGTGAATGACCAGCCCGTTGGGAACCCCAAGAGGAAGGTGTGATGAGTATAGCAGCTAGTTTTCCCTCAGTTAAGAATCCAAGGTTTAATATCGGTCAAGAGAGGAGAGTCAAACAACTGAAGGTGAGGCTTGCTAGTTTGCGACAGCTGTGGACAATTTATATATGGTGCCTCGTCCAAGCTTTGCTTGCTAGCTGCAACGTGGAACCTGCACTCACACAAACAAATACTTTGCTCCCAACTTATGATGAGATTGTCAATCTCACCGGTTTGCTTGAAACAAAGGTTATGAGTGTATCTAGTGGAAAACAGTAAAAGTATGCGAGTAAAGTAAACAGTGCGAGTAAAGTAAACAGGTGATAGCAATATGATGGAAATAGGACCAGGGTCCACAGTTCACTAGTGGTGTCTCTCCATAGATAAAATAGCACATGCTGGGTAAACAAATTACAGTTGGGCAATTGATAGAATAGAGATAACGTGATATGTCAAGAAGATCACTATGAGATTTACTCTGGGCATTACAACAAAATACATAGACCGCCATCCAACTGCATCTGTGACTAATAATCCACTCCCGGGGATATCATCCGAACACCCTAGAAGTATTAAGTTGCGAACAACAGATAATTGCATTAAGCAAAGTGTGTAATGTAAACAAAGCATATGCCCTTGAGCATATGAATGTTGTTTTCTCCCTAGTAGCAACAGCACATCTACCACCTTAGAGGTTTCCGTCACTCCCCCAGTTGAAATAGAGACATGAACCCACTATCGAGCATAAATACCCCCTCTTGGAGTCACTAGCAACTACTCGGCCAAGATAGCTACTAACAACGGAGAGCATGCAAGATCATAAACAACATAGAGATAACAAAAGATATAATTCAGTACAACAACTTAATCATAAACACCAATATTCATCGGATCCCAACAAACCAAACATGTAGAATTACATAACGGTGATCTCAATCATGTATGGCAGCTCATGAGATCTAAACATGAAGCACATAGTGGAGAAGACAACCATCTAGCTACTGCTATGGACCCATAGTCCAAAGTAGACTACTCACTCATCGCTCCAGAGGCAACCATGGCGATGAAGGAGACCTCCGGTGGCGATTCCCCTCTCCGGCAGGGTGCCGGGAAGAGCTTCTGGACCCTCCCGATCTTCGGGTCGACGGCGGCGGCGGATTGCGATGTGTTCTGGAAAACTGATCGGGTCCTTAGGTTTTTCTCGTTGGGGGGTCTTTATAGGCGAAGGGTCAATGTCAGAGGAGAGGCCAGGCGCCCTCACGTGGGGCCGGCGCGGCCAGGGGTCTGGCCGCGCCGCCCACGCGTGTGGGGCCCTAGTGGCCCCCTCCTACTTCTCTTCGGATCTCTGGAAGCTTCCGGGTAAAATAAGACTTCGGGAACTTGTTTTGTCCAATTCCGAGAATATTTCCTGTGTATCACTCTAAAACACAAAAACAGCAGAAAACAGGGAACTGGCACTGTGGCACTTCGTTAATAGGTTAGTTCCGGAAAATGCATAAAAATGCCACTAAGTGTAACGAAACAATAGGCAAATGGTGTAAAAACAAGCATGGAGCATCAAAAATTATAGATACGTTTGAGATGTATCACCAACTTACGATGAGGGTGTCAATCTCACCGATTTGCTGTAAACAAAGGAATGAGCATATCGAATGGTAATTGGATAATAGTAATGCAAGTAAAGTAAACAGTGCAAGTAAAGTAAACAGTGTAACAATGTAAAGGAAATTGGACCAGGGTCCACAGTTCACTAGTGGTGTCTCTCCATAAGATAAAAGGGCATGCTGGGTGAACAAATTACAGTTGGGCAATTGATAGAGTAAGATAACGTACATACATCACGAGGATCACTATGAGGCTTACTCTGGGCATTACGACAATATACATAGACCGTAATCCAACTGCATCTATGACTAAAAATCCACTTGTGAGGATATCATCCGAAGACCCCTTGAGTATTAAGTTGCAAACAACAGATAATCGCATTAAGTAAAGTGCGTAATGTAAACAAAGCAAATGTCCTTAGACACAAGAATGTTGTTTTCTCGCTAGTGGCAATAGCACATCTACAACCTTGGAGGTATCTGTCACTCCCCAGATTAAATAGAGGCATGAACCCAACTATCGAGCATAAATACTCGCTCTTGGAGTTACGAGCATCTACTCGGCCAAGATAGCTACTAGCAACGGAAATCATGCAAGATCATAAACAACATAGAGAAAACATAAGATAATATTCAGCACATCAACTTGACATAGTACCAATACTCGTCGGATCCCAACAAACACAACATGTATGATTACATAAATATGATCTTGATCATGTAGGGCAGCTCACAAGATCTAAACATGAAGCACATGGTGGAGAAGACAACTATCTAGCTACTGCTATGGACCATAGTCCAAGGTAGACTACTCATACATCACTCCGGAGGCGACCATGGTGGTGTAGAAGGCCTCTGGCAGGGATTCCCCTCTCCGGCAGAGTGCCGGGAAGAGCTCCTGGATCCTCCCGATCTCGCGACAGCGACGGCAGCGGCTTGCAGTATGTTTCTGGGAAAAGCGATCCGTCCTTTAGGTTTTTCCCGTCGAGGGGACTTTATAGGCGAAGGGGCGGCGTCAGAAATGGACCAGGGTGCCCTCACCATAGGTGGGCGCGGCCAAGGGCTAGGCCGCGCCCCCTGGTGGTGAGGCTGGACCCTAGCCCCTCTCCGTTTCATCTTCAGTCTTCGCGAAGATTCGGTAAAAATAGGAGGTTCAGCTTTTATTTCGTCCAATTCCGAGAATATTTCATGTGTAACTTTTCTGAAACACAAAAATAGTAGAAAATAGGAAACTGGCACCGTGGCATCTTATTAATAGGTTAGTTCTGTAAAATGCATAAAAACGCCATGAAGTGTAACAAAACACAAAGCAAATGGTGTATAAATAAGCATGGAGCATCAAAAATTATAGATACGTTTGAGACGTATCAAGCATCCCCAAGCTTAACTCCTGCTCGTCCTCAAGTAGGTAAGTGATAACAAAAGAATAATTTTTGAGGTGACATGCACCATCACAATCTTGATCATCTATGTAAGCATTGAGTGCTGGGATCAAAAGAACTTAAAACATGGGCATAAAAGACATAATCTTGACAATAAGAAAGTTAGCAACCATGTTATAACATGAAAAGAAACACAAACGAAAGATCATGAATAATGAAACAATGAAAGTCAAACGTGTGTTCAAATCATATGGAAAACATAACAAATGGTTTTCAGCTTGTCCTTCATCAAATAGCAAAACATAAATGCATAGGACACCTTGAAGTTTAAGAGGGCGACTAGATACAAATAATTTAAGAACAAGTGAAACAAAAATAATGAATCAATCAATGATAACTTTGGGACAATGCACATTATACTCAGAATGGCAACTATGCTCTCTTAGACGGTGCATAAAGGTAGAAGGTGGTGACTCAACATAAAAGTAAAAGAAAGACCCTTCGCGGAAGGAAGTAGTGATTGCAAGTTTTATAAACCTTCAAAAATTATGGTACTTACAAGCTTTGAGCTCTCATTGCCCCCATCATAGGCATCTTGAATGGTTAAAGTAAATGCAAGAACGTTTATGAAGCATATGCGTGACAAATCATAAGTTGAAAACCTCGTGTCCCTTGAAGTACGAATACCGAAACCTCATGCTACTCGACTTAGGGTCCCAAGCAAGCTCTTGTCATTGTAAGTATATATGTATCATCGAGAACCACCAACGGGGTACCTCCGTGCCCGATGACATGGAACAAGCCCACATCAAAATGACAGGACAAACAGACAATGAACACCTCGGCATCTCTTTTATTTACCATTGGTATAGCTTTTTATTTTGAGATGCGTGATACGTCTCCAATGTATCTATAATTTTTGATGCTCCATGCTTGTTTTTACAACATTTTCCTAATGTTTCGTTACACTTTGTGGCACTTTTATGCATTTTCCGGAACTAACCTATTAACAAGTTGCCACAGTGCCAGTTCCCTGTTTTCTGTTGTTTTTGTGTTTCAGAAGTGATACACAGGAAATATTCTTGGAATTGGACGAAACAAGTTCCTGAAGTCTTATTTTACCCGAAAGCTTCCAAAGATCCGAAGAGTAGTAGGAGGGGAGCCATAGGGGCCCCACACACCAGGCTGGCGCGGCCAGGGCCTGGGCCGCGCCGCCATGGTGTGAGGCCACCTGGCTCCACCTCTGACATCGCCCCTTTGCCTATAAAGACCCCCCGACGGGAAAAACCTAAGTACCCGATCAATTTTCCAGAAACACATCGCGATCCGCCGCCATCGTCGACCTGAGATTGGGAGTGTCCAGAAGCTCTTCCCGGCACCCTGTCGGAGAGGGGAATCGCCACCGGAGGTCTTCTTCATCACCATGCTTGCCTCCGGAGCGATGAGTGAGTAGTCTACCTTGGACTATGGGTCCATATCAGTAGCTAGATGGTTGTCTTCTCCACCATGTGCTTCATGTTTAGATCTCATGAGCTGCCCTACCTGATTGAGATCACCGTTATGTAATTCTACATGTTTGGTTTGTTGGGATCCGATGAATATTGGTGTTATGATTGAGTTGCTATACTGAAATATATCTTATGTTATCTCTATGTTGTTTATGATCTTGCATGCTCTCCGTTGTTAGTAGCTATCTTGGCTGAGTAGTTGCTAGTGACTCCAAGAGGGGGTATTTATGCTCGATAGTGGGTTCATGCCTCTATTTAACCTGGGGGAGTGACAGAAACCTCTAAGGTTGTAGATGTGCTGTTGCTACTAGGGAGAAAACAACATTCATATGCTCAAGGGCATATGCTTTGTTTACATTACACACTTTGCTTAATGCAATTATCTATTGTTCACAACTTAATACTTGTGAAGTTCTCGGATTGATTCGCCACAAGTGGATTATTAGTCATAGATGCAGTTGGATGGCGGTCTATGTATTTTGTTGTAATGCCCAGAGTAAATCTCATAATGATCTTCTTGACATATCACGTTATCTTTATTCTATCAATTGCCCAACTGTAATTTGTTTACCCAGCATCTGTTATTTATCTTATGGTGAGACACCACTAGTGAACTGTGGACCCCGGTCCTATTTCCATCATATTGCTATCACCTGTTTACTTTACTAGCACTGTTTACTTTATTCGCATACTATTATCACTGACGAGGGTTAACTTGACAAATGTCCTAGATGAAGGACTTAGGATCGGGGAGATAGGGTGTCGGATGAACTCGAAGGTAAAGTTAGTCGAAATAGGTGTGTCTCAAAAGTAAACTTGGGTGTTCAACTGGCTTGCTTTCAATCTGGCCTACACTGTCCCCTCCTGGCCCCTATATATAGATGGCCAGGTCTCGAGGATCGGGTCGGGTCCAATATAGATTATAATATTGACATACGGTAAGAACTCGTACTCGACTATCATTACAATTGGGCCTAGCTATACGGGCCTTAGGGGTACTCAACTAACGGGCTCTATTAATTATACCCTTGTTAGTAGCCCCTGAGATTCTACCAGAATTGCAGATTCGGGTTGAATCTCTAATCTTTAAATCTTTGACTTGATCAATTCTTTGACTTCTTCATATCATCAAATCTTTGACTTGGTCTTTCGACTTTTTTCATGATAATTTTTCGCAAGGGGTTTTGATGAACAAGCCTGACAACTCTGACGGATCAAGAGGTCAGTTAACTGCCGGAATAGATACTTGTCACCTACTTCAAATTCAATCCCTTTGGATTTGAATTCAGGATACCGGTCAAACCCACTCTTTTGCCGCATTTAGGACTTACAAAGAATGAGTCCCAGTGATTCTCAAGGTACCCAGTGCGTCCACCAGGATTTTCTTCGTGTCGTAGACACGGATACATACCAGCAGAGCGCATCCATGTGCATATACTAGGCCACACAGGACGTCTCCCGGGGTCTTACCTTCGTGACAAGTCACGGCATTTGAGTTTCGTTGCGATAACGCAACTCGAGAATCTCATGTCGGAGTCAAATTTTGACTGAAAATATTTGGGTTTTAAACAACCAAAAAACTCGCTCCCGATGGGAGTAACACTCCTCCTCTTCATATGTGCCAATGCTTGTCAAGAAATATCGTCGGGTGCGCGCTCAGCGCTCCCGATAGGAGTAGCCCCCGAGGCTATAGTCAAAAAATATTTTTCCGAGTATAGGCTCAAATATAGTGTAGTTCATCATACTTTATCTCGAAATAATAACCTGTTGTTGAATACGCGTCCATCATTCCAGTTAAAAGTTGCAGTCACCATTCTTGAAAGTAGTAGCCCCCAAGGCTACAATTGAAGGTCCTTCATATATAATCTTGTCTATAAATCTTGTACTTGTCGGCGCCATCTTTCTCTTTTCTTATATCAGCTTCTTTATGACGTCAATGAGTACGTCAGTCTGTATAAGTGCGAACCATTTTATGGGCAGCACTGTAATTTTTCACAATTTTTGACTGTTAGTGGGCTGCCGTTTCCGCTCCTTGTGCCACGTCTCAGCCCATGATCCTTCTCCCAAAAGGTATAAGGGGGTTAATGGGGGATTTTACTATTTACCAGCTCTTTCTCTCCGCCGCCTCCATCGCCGATCTCTGCTCCTCTCTCCGTTCGTGCATAGCCCCCAAGCGCGGCGTGATAGATGCGCGTGAAGCACCTAGCCACCAAGAACACCATGGCCAAGGACTCCTCTGCTACCAGCTGGGTATGCTCCGCCATCACGAGAAGGAGGTGGAGAAGGCCAGGATGGATGGCCTTATCTCCGCCCAGGATTCTATCAAGTTTCCAAGCACTGAGCGGATCCCGAAGCCCCCAAGCGGTTATCGGGTAATGTTCCTTGCCTTCCTCCTCCGTGGCCTTTCCCTTCCGGCCCATGAGTTTCTCCGTGGGCTTCTCTTTGTTTACGGTGTGCAGCTTCACCAGCTCACACCGAACTCCCTTCTTCACATTGCCTGTTTCGTGACTCTCTGCGAGTCATTCTTGGGCATTGATCCCCACTTTCTTCTCTGGAGGTCAATCTTTCGACTTCGCCCCAATGTTTCTCTGGCTAGAAAGCCTGAATTGGGGGGAGCCGTTGTCTCTGTGCGCCCTGAGGCGCAGTACCTCGAATTTTCCTTTGCCGCATCTGTCTAGGGGTGGAGAACCAAATGGTTCTATATCCAAGATCGCAAAGCCTCTCCTGAAGACAAATATGGTTTAGCCCCTTTCGAAGCCTCTAAAGAGGTGAAGAAATTGGCGTCATGGGATGCGCTTCCCTCAGATGCGGAAATAGCACAAGTTCTTCCTCTTCTATCTCGCATTCAAGCTTTGAAAGGAGGTCAAGGAGGCGCTTTATCGGGTATACAACTCATGGTGTTCTTTGTGCAACGTAGAGTTCAACCCCTGCAGCACCGCGTCACCAAGCTTTGGAGTTACTCTGGCTTGGAAGATCTGACTCGCGTCTCTGAAGATTTGATAGAGAAAAAAGATGTCGACAAGCGAGTTAGGAGCCTCACCAAGCTCACCAAGGATCATGCGGTTGCTAATTTGACCGCTGACTACTTCGACTCCGTGCACCCTCTACCCGAGGTATGTATCTTTGTGTTCACTTGTTGTTGAATTTTGTTTGCTTCGACTTGTACTGTTCTTTGCCTTTGTACTTTGCTGACTTACTTATACGCAGGGTCACCAATTCCTTGTTTCACGCCCTCCTCTTCCAGAGGCAGGGCCCCTTCCGGTTGATCTGGCCTCGTCTGTATCTGAAGCCCCCGAGGCTGATGAGGATCAGGATGGAGATGATGCCGAAGAATCAGAAGAGGAAACTAGCTCGTTGACATCGCCCCCTCCCGTGCTTGCTGAAGATGCTGGTGTCGACAAGAAGAGGAAGCGTGTCGACGAATTTGCTTCTTCGAGTTCCGCAGCGGCTGAGAAAGCCCCTGTTCTTATAGGAGATATGGAATACTTTGACCTCCTGGCATCGTAAGTGCTTTATTCAAGTTCTTCAATTGCACCTCTCTTGCCTTGTGTCTGTCGTGTTATACATAACTTGCTTTCTTCTTGTAGAGATGACGAGGAGCCGCCAAAAGATGATACAGCTGCTCCACTGATTTCACTTGCGGCCGCTGATGAGCCTGCTGAGCCATATATTGTGCCAAGGGTTACCAGGGCCTCTGTCAAGAAGGTTCCTCAAGCCCGAAACCTCAAACGCTCAAAGAAGTCCAAAGAAACCGACGTTCCTCTTGAAGCCCATGCATCTATGGTTTCTCCCGATGATGTGAGCAACTTTTCTTTACTTGCTTTCCTTGCGTACACTCGTGCTCTTACACGCTCTTTCTCTCAGGCATTATTGAAGAGATTCGTCGCCTTGGGCACTTAATGTGCTGAGTACCTAAAGGTTGCGAAAGCTTCTGAAGGTACACTTTTGACGTCCACTCATTACTTTTCTTTTGTGCTTATCCTTTGCTGTTTATCTGACACCCTTTTGTCTTCTTTTGTAGCTGCTCTAGCAACAGCCAATGCTCGAATTGCGTCGCTGGAGGCGGAGCTCAGTGCTTCACAGAGGGCTTATGATGTTGCGGCTGCTGCTAAAGCAAACACTGAGAAGTTGCAGAAATCTGCGCTTGGTAAGGCGAAGAAAGCTAAAAAAGCTTTAGCTGATGCCAACAAGGAGCATGCTCAGCGAGAGCAAGCCATGGCAGAGCATCTTTGCACAATGTCTACTGCTGCTGAAGGTAAGTGCTTCACCTTGTCTTCTATTTTCGACTTCTGTTGCACTGTTGTACTTGTTGACACTTTTCTTTCCTTTTATCTTCTATCTTCTTTTTATTGTGCAGGATTTACCGGGGTATCTTTGTCGTCCCTGCAACCGGACGATGATCCTCTGATGACTGCGGTTAACCTACTCGAGGCAAACTCGATATCTATCTAGGAGACTTTTGAGTTAGTTAGCCGCATTCTATCATGGCTGTTTGTCGGGTTGTGGCCGAAGAAGAAGGCAGAAGTTCCGAAGGACAACTTGGGCAAGCTTGCCAAGGCTTTCAATACAACTGAAGACCCCACCCTCCAGCTTAAGGGGCTTTCTCTGAAGCGTGGTGCTGAGGGTGCTATTGCACTTTCTTTTGCCCATGGTGCGGACTTCGACTGGGAGAAGGTGAACTCTTCCCATGGCCACACCCGCGATGAGATGAAGTCTTTCTTCGAGAAGGCGAAGAAGCTAGCGCCTGCGCTGGTGGTGATTATTTCTCCTTCAGCAGCCTCCGCGACATCTGCTGCGCCACCTCCAATGGCGGAAGACCCTCCGCCTCCATCGACTATTGGCGAGGAATTTATCATGCCTTCTTCTGCCATGGAGCAAAATGCTGAGGTGGCATAGACTCGGCTTTCTTGTAGTTTTCTATTTATCCTTTTGAATGTAAAAAACTTGTAGTCGCGTGCAACCCGAGAATCTTAGTCAAAGGGTTTTGCACTTATGTAAATATATTTCCTTCTTATGAAGTCTTGTGCTGTCTCGCTGAAATATTTCTTCTTTCCTTTCTTTTGACTTCCAGTCGATGCGTATCAATGATCCTTTGTCCGGTGGACCTGCTCCTTCCGCTGCCCGTATGTTCGGTTCGATGATTTCGTCGCCTCCTAGCCGATGTAATCAGTGCGCAGAGTACTCTTCGACGATTTCTGATCTTGAGTCTCGCCTGACTTTGGCCAAACGTCAAGCACAGATGGCTATGAGCAAAGCTAGTAAAGCTTGTGGTTATCTGAAACAGATATCTTCTCTTGATGAAAAGGTTTCCAGTTTGACGGCGAAGATTGCCATAATGAAGATTGTGAATCACTTATTCTTGGCATTATCGAGTCTGCCTGCGAGATGTTGCGCTGTAAGTTTTCTTTCAACTTCTCTTTTCCCTGTGTTCTTCACTGCTATTTTTGTGACATCCTTTGCCGTCACAGGCACTTGTTTGGATTTTGCTGCTGAAGATCGTCGGATTACCGAGCGAAATGTGGCTTTGGAGAAAATGTCGGCAGACTTTGAGACTTTGTGGTCTGATCCTCGATGTCGGAGTGCCATTGTACTGCTTCAGGACCGTGCCCAACATATTGGCGAGTCAGTTGATGGTTGCCGACGAGCTCTCACCACTATGCACTCTGTTATGCTCCCTCGCAATCCTCTGCCTACAACTTTCCCGCTTCTTCTTGATACTTTCAGATCCAACCACTGTATTCATAGATTGATAGAGCTGAACTTAGTGGCCGGTGCCAATTTTGCTCTCGAGTGGATACGCAAGTGGCACCCGAGGCTTAATTATAGCTCGATGTCCCTGAGTTTGGCTCCAGGTGGAGCTAGCCTTCGAGTACATATGGAGAACACGCTGCAACCTGCTCGAAGGCTCGTAGCTAGGCTGCTGGAAGCGGATGCTGCGTTTTTTTGCGAGTACCACTATTTAGATCCCTTAGGCGTAGATGATTCTGATAACCCATTATTGTAATATTTTTTGTATATGCGGAACGCGAGAGTCTCTTATTTCACGACTTTATGTTGAAAATTTGTTCTCAAAGCGTTATTGTATGATTCGTGCGTTTGCCGCATTTTCTCTTTGAAAGACTCGCAAACTTGAACATGAGGAATGTTTTGTCTTTATTATACTTGTAATGTAAGATACATGGGGTGACCCAAGAGATCCGACCTGTGACCTGTGTTTTGGATCTAGAGGACATTGCCCTTGGTATAACTCGTGGCTTTTACAGCCTTGCTCTTCTACTCTACTTCATTGTTCTTTGATGCTTACGCCGTCATGGATTTCTCTTCTTCTCCTGTGTCGTTGTCTTCTCCTGATGCTCCTACTCGTGGTTTCTTCGTCTCGGGCTCCACAACGCGTCCTTCGAGTAGCTTGACGCCTTTTGCAGTCATGCTTTTTGCCTTCTCTGCATAGTTGGCTGTCATGCCAAAGTTTTGCGCCATCTTGTGGAACTCCCTATCGCAGAGATCTGAAACTTCAAAACTTCCTTTTACTATAATTATTCCTCTTGGTCCTGGCATTTTAAGTACCAAATATGTATAGTGAGGCACTGCCATGAATCGTGAAAACGTGGGTCATCCGAGGATCGCGTGATATTGGGATGGCCAGTCCATGACTTCAAAGTCCAGCTTTTCTCTTCTGTAGTTTTGTCGGTTGCTGAAGAAAACATTGAGTGCTATTTGAGCCAGTGGGTAATTGGCACTTCCTGGCACGATTCCGTGGAAGGAACAATCTATTGGTTTCAGGAACTGTAGTGATATATGCATTGCTCTGAGTGTTTTTGCGTATATTAGGTTAATTCCACTTCCTGCGTCCATGAATATTCTGTCGACATCATACACGCCGATTTGAGCTTTGAGTACCAAAGGCGCGTTTCCTGGCCGAGGTACTGTTATAGGGTGGTCTTCTCTGTTGAACTCGATTGGTTGTTCTGACCAATGCAGATACTCCGTTGAGGCTGGAGGTGAGATGACTGCTAGGTTGACTTGTCGAGTGATACTCTTTTCCTCTTTGTTCGACTTGGGCACAGGTTGTATCATTGCTGTGATGTGTCCTTTTGATGGAACGTACCCTTTGTTGTCATCGTGTCCCTGGTTTTGCTGGTCTTGTCCTTGAGTAACTCCGTTGTTCCCTTGCTGTTTTGTTGGAGGATTGTTGCTTCCTTCAAATCCTTGTCGTCTTGCTTCGGTTTGCTTGTTTAGTGCCACCTCTTGTAGTTTTAAAAATGTTGTGCAATCCTTCATTGCGTGCCTTGATACCCGCTTCCCATCGACGAACGCTGAGTGTATATGACAAGGTCCGTTGAGCATACCTTCTGGTGACTGGTTGTACTCTCTGGGTTCTCTCATGGGAAACTTTTTATAGTCCTCCTTTCCGTAGCTTCGATATCCCGAGCTTCTGCGATCACTTCCTTGATAGCTGTTGTCTTTATATCCTGCGGCGACTTGGCTATGGGAACCGTAGTTGTCGTAATTTTGGGACCGTCTCCTTTGACTTCCATATCTATTTCTTCTGTCGTCCTCTGGGGATCGCGTTCGCTTATTGCTGCATGCGTCTGATACTATTTTTGGCTTAATTCTTCCCATCTCTTCGACTAGGTCTATTCGCCTTAATCCAATGATGAACGTATCTATTGCTCTTTCGTCTGAAACTTCAACTGCCAAATTTTTGATAAGGCTCCATCTTTGGATGTATGCCCGCAGTGTTTCGTCGCATTGTTGCACACATGCCTTGACTTCTTCTATTGATGTTGGCCGCTTGTATGTCGACCTAAAGTTGCTTGTGAATTGCTTTGTGAGGTCTTCCCAGCTTCCAATAGTTTCTTTCTCTAGTTTGCTCAACCATGACCTTGCTGCGCCGGTGAGGTGTAATTGCAAACTTTGCATTGCTGTTTCTTTGGGTCCTCCCAATATTTGCACTGCTTGCAGATAGTCTGAGAGCCATGACTGTGGTTCCTGTGATCCGTCGTAATTTTGTTGATCATGAGGTAACTTGAATCCCTTGGGAACTGGAGTGGTGCGAACCCTGCGGGTAAAGCACGATGCCCCCATATCTTTTTCATCATCTTCATAGTCGCGTTTTTCATTTGGGGATCACGATCTTCGATTTCCTCCGTGCTATTTCGGTGATGGCGATCGAGATCGTTGACTGCTGCTTCTGCGCCGAGGACTGTTGTGACGGCGAGGTGATCTTGGCCTGTGCGTTTCCTTATGGTGGTGTGCTTCCTCTCCTTTTGCTGATAGCTTGTGGCCCACCATGTTTAGTCCGTTCAATGCTGCTCTGTGCATATGTTCTCTAGGATCTCCCGGGCTTGGTCGAGTTGTGAGCAGATAAGCTTGAGCTGCCACTAATGCTGCTTCAGGAGTTTTTGGTATGATGTTTCCCTGCTCGTCGACCGATAGGAAGGATGAGTCGAGGTTTTTGGAGATGCTTTGTCTGTCAGAGTATTCGAGGTTGTAGTACCTTGAACCATGTCGACGATTTCTCCGTGCGTTGGTATGCAATGTGTCGCTTCACGCTTTACGAGCAGCGTTGCTAGCTGCAATGGCTGAGTCTTTCCTTCTCTGTATCTCTATTTTCTCCTGTTCTAATTGCTTTGCCTGCTGCCTTAGGGCATAATGATACCCCAAAAGCATGTCTTTGCTAGAATTTGATCGTATCGGCATGCCGTGTTCTATGGCTTCTCTTACTATCCTCCATTCGTTGACTGATAGTCGAATTTTTTGCCTGGTTGTGAGGGATTCTGCTGTTTGCCCTTCTGCTAGGTGATTTGCTCCTATGTCGATATTTGCTGGGTTTAGTACTGGATTGTCGTTTTCGTCGAATTCTTCTGAGTTATCTCCCACAATGGCGAGTACCTCGCATTGTTTGCCGACGTTACCATTGAAGCTTGAGAAGATCGAGTCACCGTCTTTAGAAAGCTCTTGTCTTGTCTTCCATGTGTCTGTTGACTTGTCTGATATGTCATCGAGGTAGATCGTGAGATCTTTGAGTTGGACCCCAACGGTGAAATTTTCCATTGTTTCGTCGCCTCCTGCGATTTCTCCTTTTTGTACTTCTCCTAAGCTGACCAGCGAGTTTACTTCGCTGGAAGAGCCTTCGGAATACTCCATTATTGCTACTGTTTTGGGCTTACTTGCCGACGGATTTTGTTTCGTCGGATCCGAAAGGCGAGATGAACCCGATGGTCCGATGAGGATGCTCAAACTTCCAATTGTTAATTCCATCTGTTGACTTCCGTCGAGTTCTGAACTGCTGTTGGCTAAAAGTGAAAAAGCCATCGAATTCATGATTCCAACGCCCAAGGTCCCCACGGTCGGCGCCAATTGACGAGGGTTAACTCGACAAATGTCCTAGATGAAGGACTTAGGATCAGGGGAATAGGGCGTCGGATGAACTTGAAGGTAAAGGTTAGTCGAAATAAGTGTATATCGAAAGTAAACTTGGGTGTTCAACCTGGCTTGCACCGTCCCCTCTTGGCCCCTATATATAGGTGGCCAGGTCTCGAGGATCGGGTAGGGTCCGATACAGATTACAATATCGACATACGATAAGAACTCGTATCTCGACTATCATTACAATTGGGCCTAGCTTAACGGGCCTCAGGGGTACTCAACTAATGGGCTCTATTAACTATACCCTTGTCAGTAATTGGCGAGGGTTAACTCGACAAATGTCCTAGATGAAGGACTTAGGATTGGGGGAAAAGGGCGTCGGATGAACTCGAAGGTAAAGGTTAGTCGAAATAAGTGTATATCGAAAGTAAACTTGCGTGTTCAACCTGGCTTGCTTTCAATCTGGCTTACACCGTCCCCTCCTGGCCCCTATATATAGGTGGCCGGGTCTCGAGGATCGGGTAGGGTCCGATACAGATTACAATATCGACATACGATAAGAACTCATATCTCGACTATCATTACAATTGGTCCTAGGTTAACGGGCCTCAGGGGTACTCAACTAATGGGCTCTATTAACTATACCCTTGTCAGTAGCCCCTGAGATTCTACCGGAATTGCAGATTCGGGTTGAATCTCTAATCTTTCAATCTTCGACTTGATAAATTCTTCGACTTCTTCATATCTTCAAATCTTCGACTTGGTCTTTCGACTTACTTTCATGATATTTTTTTGCAAGGGGTTTTGATGAACAAGCCTGACAACTCTGACGGATCAAGAGGTCAGTTAACTGCCGGAATAGATACTTGTCACCTACTTCAAATTCAATCCCCTTGGACTTGAATTCGGGATACCGGTCAAACCCATTCTTTTGCCGCATTTAGGACTTACACAGAATGACTCCCAGTGATTCTTAGGGTACCCAGTGCGTCCACCAGGATTTTCTTTGCATCGTAGACACGGATACATACCAGCAGAGCGCATCCATGTGTGTATACTAGGCCACATAGGACGGATTCCGGGGTCTTACCTTCATGACAAGTCACGGCATTCGAGTTTCATTGCGATAACGCAACTCGAGAATCTCATGTCGCAGTCAAATTTTGACTGAAAATATTCGGGTTTAAACAACCATAAAACTCGCTCCCGATGGGAGTAACACTCCTCCACTTCACATGTTCCAATGCTTGGCAAGAAATATCATCGGGTGCGCGCTCAGCGCTCCCGATGGGAGTAGCCCCCGAGGCTATAGTCAAAAAATATTTTTTGAGTATAGGCTCAAATATAATGTAGTCCATCATACTTCAACTCAAAACATTTTAATGATAACTTGTCATCGAATATGTATCCACCACTCCAGTTAGAAGTTGTATTCAACATTCTTGAAAGCAGTAGCCCCCAAGGCTATAATCGAAAGTGCTCCGTGTATAGTCTTGTCTATAGATTTTGCACTTGTCGTCGCTATCCTTCTTCTTTCTTATATCATCTTCTTTATGACGTCAATGAATACGTCACTCTGTATGAGTGCGAACCGTTTTATGGGCAGCACTATAATTTTCTCCATTTTTGACCATTTGTGGGCTGTCGTTTCTGCTCTTTGCGCCACATCTTAGCCCACGATCCTTCTCTTAGAAGGTATATAAGGGGCATAGTGGGGGACTTTACTATTTACCAGTTCGTTCCCTCCGCCGCCTCCATTGCTGATCTCCTCTTCTGTCGCCTCTCGTGCATAGCCCCCCAAGCGCTCCTCGTAGCGCGTGAAACACCTAGCCACCAAGAATACCATGGCCAAGACCTCTTCTGCCACCAGCTGGGTGCGCTCTGCCATCATGAAGAAGGAGGTGGAGAAAGCCAGGGCGGACGGCCTCATCTCCGCCCAGGATTCCATCAAATTTCCAAGCACTGAGAGGATCCCGGAGCCCCTGAGCGGTTATCGGGTAATGTTCCTTACTTTCCTCCTCCGCGACCTTTCTCTACCTGCCCACGAGTTTCTTCGTGGGCTCCTCTTTGTCTACGGTGTACAGCTTCACCAACTCACACCAAACTCCATTCTCCACATTGCTTGCTTCGTGACTCTTTGCGAGTTGTTCCTGGGCATTGAGCCACATTTTCTCCTCTAGAGATCGATCTTCCAGCTCCGCCCTAATGTTGCGTTATCCAGAAAACCCGAACTGGGCGGAGCCGTTGTTTCGGTGCGTCCTGAGGCACAATATCTTGAATTTTCCATGGCCGCGTCTGTCCAAGGGTGGAGAACCAAGTGGTTCTATATCAAAGACCGCAAGGCCTCTCCTGAAGATCAATATGGTCTAGCCCCCTTTGACGCCTCTAGGGAAGTAAAGAAATTGGCGTCGTGGGATGCACTTCCCTCAGACGCAAAAATACAACAGGTTCTTCCCCTTCTCTCTCGCATTCAAGCTCTGAATGGAGGCAAAGGAGGCGCTTTGTCAGGTATCCAACTCATGGCGTTCTTCGTACAACGTCGAGTTCAACCCCTACAGCATCGCCTTACCAATCTTTGGAGCTATTCTATCTTGGAAGATCCTACTCGCGTCTCTAAAGATTTTATGAAGAAAGAAAATGTCGACAAGCGAGTCAGGAGTCTCACCAAGCTTACCAAGGAACACGCGGTTGCTGATTTGACCGTGGATTACTTCGACTCCATGCACCCTCTGCCCGAGGTATATATCTGCTCTGCTTTTTGTTTACTTGTTGTTGAATATCATTTGCTTCGAGTTGCGCTTTTCTTTGCCTTTCTCCATCTGTTGACTTGCTCGTGTGCAGGAACACCAATTCCTCATTTCACGCCCACCTCTTCCAGAGGCAGGGCCTCTTCCGGCTGATCTGGCCTCTTCTGTGTCTGAAGCCCCCGAGGCTGAAGAGAGTCAAGATAAAGATGATGCCGAAGAATCAGAAGAATATACTAGCTCGTCGACATCGCCTCCTCCTGTGCTTGCTGAAGATACTGGTGTCGACAAGAAAAGGAAGCGTGTCGACGAATTTGCTTCTTCGAGTTCTGCAGCGGCTGATAAGGCCCCTGCTCTTGTCGGAGATATGGAAGTTTTCGACCTCCTGGCATCGTAAGTTTTTCTTCGAGTTCCTCGCTTGCGCCGTTCCTTCTTTGTCGAGTTATTCATAGCTTGTTTGTCTTCTTGTAGAGATGACGAGGAGTCACCAAAAGATGGCACAGCCGCTCCCTCAATTTCGCCTGCAATTGTCGATGAGCCTGCTGAACTAGACGTTGTGCCTAGGGTTACCAGGGCTTCTGTCAAGAAGATTCCTCAGACCCGAAGCCTCAAACGCTCGAAGAAGGCCAAGGAATTCGACGTTGCTCTTGAAGCCCATGCATCTATGGTTTCCCCCGATGATGTGAGTAACTTCCCTTTGGTTGTTTTCTTTTCATACACTTGTGCTCTTATACGCCTTTTCTCCCAGGCCTTGTTGAAGAGATTCGTCGCATTGGGCACTGAATGTGCTGGGTAGCTAAAGGTTGCGAAAGCTTTCGAAGGTATGTTCTATATCCAGTCATGTTTTTCCTCCATGCTTATCTTTTGCTGTTTATCTGACTTCCTTTCTTCTTCTACTATAGCTGCTCTAGCAACAGCCAATGCCCGAATTGCATCATTGGAGGCTGAGCTTAGTGCCTCGCAGAAGGCATATGATATTGCGGCCGCTGCCAAAGCAAGCACTGAGAAGTCGCAGAAATCAGCGCTTGGTAAGGCGAAGAAAGCTGAAAAAGCTTTGGCCGATGCCAACAAGGAGCACGCTCAGCGAGAGCAGGCCGTAATGGAGCGCCTTCACACAATGTCTTCCTCTGCTGAAAGTAAGTGTTTCATCTTGCCTTCTATTTCGACTTCTGTTATATTGTTGAACTTTGCTAATGCTTTCCTTTACTTCTTTCTTTTTGTCTTCCTTTGTCGCGCAGGATTTACCAAGGTGTCTTCTTCATCTTTGCCATCGGGCGATGATCCTCTGCTGACCGCGGTTAACCTACTCGAGGCAAACTGGATATCTATCCAGGAGACTTTTGAGTTGGTTAGCCGCGTTCTGTCGCGGTTGTTCGTCGGGTTGTGGACGAAGAAGAAGGCAGAAGTCCCAAAGGATAACTTGGAGAATCTTGCCAAGTCCTTCAATACAATTGAGGACCCGACTCTCCAGCTGAAGGGGCTCTCTCTGAAGCGTGGCGCTGAGGGTGCTATTGCACTTTCTTTTGCGCACGGCGCGGACTTCGACTGGGAAAAGGTGAGCTCTCCCCATGGCCGCACCCGCGATGAAATGAAGGTTTTCTTCGAGAAGGCGAAGAAGTTGGCGCCTACACTGGCGGCGATTATTTCTCCTTCTGCAGCCTCTGCGGCATCTACTACACCGGTTCCAATGACAGAAGAGCCTGCACCTCCGTCGACTTCTGGCGACGGATTTGCCATGCCCTCTTCAGCCACGGAGCAAAATACTGAGGTGGCGTAGACTTCAGCTTCCTCTGTAGTTTTCAATTTCTCCTTTTGAATGTAAAAACCTTTAGTCGCGTGCAACCCGAGAACTTGAGCCAAAGGGTGTTGCACTTATGTAAATATATTTCCTTCTCATGAGATCTTGTGCTGCCTCTCTGAAATGTTTCTTCTTTCTTTTCTTTTGACTTCCAGTCGATGCATACCAACGATCCCTTGACTGGCGGACCTGCTCCTTCCGCTGCCCGCATGTTCGACTCGATGATTTCGTCACCTCCTAGTCGATGCAGTCAGTGTGTAGAGTACTCTTCAAGGATTTCTGATCTTGAGTCTCTCCTGACTTTGGCTAAACGTCAAGCACAGATGGCTATGAGCAAAGCTAGTAAAGCTTGTGGCTATCTGAAGCAGATATCTTCTCTTGATGAAAAGGTTTCCAGTTTGACGGCGAAGATTGTCCATAATGAAGAATGCGAATCTTTTATTCTTGGCATTATCGAGTCAGCCTGCGAGATGTGGCGATGTAAGTTTCCTTTCGACTTATCTTTTTCTTTTTTGCTTCACCGCTGTTTGTATGATATCTCTTCTCGTCATAGGCACTTGCTTGGACTTCGCTGCTGAGGATCGTCGGGTTACCGAATGAAATGCAGCTCTAGAAAAAATGTCCATAGGTGTTGAATCTTTGTGGTCTGATCCTCGGCGTCGGAAAGCCATTATACTGCTTCAAGATCGCGCTCAACACATTGGCGAGTCGGTTGATGGTTGCAGGAAAGCTCTCACGACTATGCACTCTGTTATGCTTTCTCGCAATCCTCTGCCTGCGACTTTCCCACTTCTTCTCGATACTTTTATATCCAGCCAGCGAATTCATAGATTGATAGAACTGAACTTAGTGGCAGGTGCCAATTTTGCTCTTGGATGGATACGCAAGTGGCAGCCAAGACTCAATTATAGTTCTATGTCGCTGAGCTATCCTCCGGATGGGGCTAGCCTTCGAATACAATTGGAGAGTACCTTACAGCCTGCCCGACGAATTATAGCCAGACTATTGCAAGAAGATGCCGCATTTTTTCGCGAGTATCACTACTTAGACCCTTTAGGTGTAGATGACTCTGACAACCCGATGTTGTAATATTTATGTGGAACACGAGAGTTTTTTATTTTGCGACTGTATGTCTGAAATTTATTCTTAGAGCGTTTTTGTACGATTCATGCGTTTACCGCATTTTCCCTTTGAAAGACTCGTAAACTCGAATATGAGGAACGTTTTGTCTTTATTATACTTGTAATGTAGGATACGTGGGGCGACCCAAGAGATCCGGCCTATGACCTGTGTTCTGGATCTAGAGGGCATTGCCCCTGGTATAACTCGTGGCTTTTACAGCCTGATTCTTCTACTCTGCTCTGTTGTTCTTGATGTTTATGTCGTCATGGCATTCTCTTCTTCTCCTGTATCTTTGTTTTCTCCTGATACTTCTACTCATGGTTTCTTTATCTCGGGCTCCACAACGGGTCCTTCGAGTAGCTTGACGCCTTTTGTAGTCGTGCTTTTTGCCTTTTCTGCATAGTTGGCTGTCATGCCAAAGTTTTGCGCCATCTTGTGGAACTCCCTGTCGCAAAGATCTGAAACTTCAAAACTTCCTTTTACTGTAATTATTCCTCTTGGTCCTAGCATTTTAAGTACCAAATATGTATAGTGAGGCACTGCCGTGAAACACGAAAACGCAGGTCATCCGAGGATCGCGTGATATTGGGATGGCCAATCCATGACTTCGAAGTCCAACTTTTCTCTTCTGTAGTTTTGTCGGTTGCCAAAGCAAACATTGAGTGCTATTCGACCCAGTGGGTAATTGGTACTTCCTGGCACGATCCCGTGGAAGGAACAATCTATTAGTTTCAGGAACTCTAAGTATATATGCATTGCCCTGAGTGTTTTTGCGTATATCAGGTTAATTCCACTTCCTGTGTCCATGAATATTCTGTCGACATCATACGCGCTGATTTGAGCTTTGAGTACCAAAGGCGCATTTCCTGGCCGAGGTACTGTTATAGGGTGGTCTTATCTATTGAACTCGATTGGTTGTTCTGACCAACGCAGATACTCCGTTGAGGCTAGAGGTGAAATGACTGCTAGGTTGACTTTTCGAGTGATACTCTTTTCCTCTTTGTTCGACTTGGGCACAAGTTATATCATTGCTGTGATGTGTCCTTTTGATGGAACGTACCCTTCGTTGTCATCGTGTCCCTGGTTTTGCTGGTCTTGTCCTTGAGTAACTCTGTTGTTCCCTTGCTGTTTTGTCGGAGGATTGTTGCTTCCTTCAAATCCTTGTCGTCTTGCTTCGGTTTGCTTGTTTAGTGCCGCCTCTTGTAGTTTTAAAAATGTTGTGCAATCCTTCATTGCGTGCCTTGATACCCGCTTCCCATTGACGAACGCTGAGTGTATATGACAAGGTCCGTTGAGCATATCTTCTGGTGACGGGTTGTACTCTCTGGGTTTTCTCGTGGGAAACTTTTTATAGTCCTCCTTTCCATAGCTTTGATATCCCAAGCTTCTGCGATCACTTCCTTGATAGTTGTTGTCTTTATATCCTGTGGCGACTTGGCTATGGGAGCCATAGATGTCGTAATTTCAGGACCGTCTCCTTTGACTTGCATATCTATTTCTTCTATCATCCTCTGGGGATCGCGTTCGCTTATTGTTGCATGCGTCTTCTCCATCTGCAAATCTGTTTGCTACGTCCATGAGATCTGATACTGTTTTTGGCTTAATTCTTCCCATCTCTTCGACTAGGTCTCTTTGCCTTAATCCAATGATGAACGCATCTATTGCTCTTTCATTTGAAACTTTGACTGCTAAATTTTTGATAAGGCTCCATCTTTGGATGTATGCCCGCAGTGTTTCGTCGCGTTGTTGCACACACGCTTTGACTTCTTCTATTGATGCTGGCCGCTTGTATGTCGACCTGAAGTTGCTTGTAAATTGTTTTGTGAGATCTTCCCAACTCCCAATAGTTTCTTTCTCTAGTTTGCTCAACCATGACCTTGCTGCGCCGGTGAGGTGTAGCTGCAAACTTTGCATTGCTATTTCTTTGGTTCCTCCCAATATTTGTACTGCTTGTAGATAATCTAAAAGCCATGATTGTGGTTCCTGTGATCCGTCGTACTTTTGCTGATCATGAGGTAACTTGAACCCCTTGGGAACTAGAGTGGTGCGAACCCTGCGGGTAAAGCATGATGCCCCCATCTCTTTTTCATCGTCTTCATAGTCACGCTTTTAATTTGGAGATCGGGATCTTCGGGTTCCTCCGTGTTGTTTTGATGATGGCGATCGAGACCGTTGACTGCTGCTTCTATGCCGAGGACTATTGTGACGGCGAGGCGATCTTGGCTTGTGCGTTTCCTTATGGTGGTGTGCTTCCTCTCCTTTTGCTGATAGCTTGTGGCCCACCATGTTGAGTCCGTTTAATGCTGCTCTATGCATATGTACCCTAGGATCCCCTGGGCTTGGTCGAGTTGTAAGCAGATCTTGTGCTACTACTAGTGCTGCTTTAGGGGTTTTTGGTAGGATATTCCCCTGCTCGTCGACCGATAGGAAGGACGAGTCAAGGTTTTTGGAGATGCTTCATTTTTCTGAATACTCGAGGTTTTCATACCTTGAACCATGTCGACGATTTCTCCTTGCATTAGTGTGTGATGCGTCGCTTCGTGCTCTGCGAGCGGCATTGCTAGCTGCAATGGCTGATTCTTTTCTTTGTTGTATCTCTATTTTCTCCTTTGCTAGTTGCTTTGCCTGCTGCCTTAGGGCATAATGATACCCCAAAAGCATGTCTTTGCTGGTATTTGATGGTATTGGCGTGCCGTGTTCTACGACTTCTCTTATTGACCTCCATTCGTCGACTGATAGTCAAATTTTTTCCCTAGTTGTGAGGGATTCTGCTGTTTGCCCTTCTGCTAGGTGATTTGCTCCTCTGTCGATACTTGCTGAGTTTAACACTGGATTGTTGTTTTCATCAAATTCTTCTGAGTTGTCCCCCACAATGGCGAGCACTTGGCATTGTTTGCCGATGTTACTATTGAAGCTTAAGAAGATCGAGTCACCATCTTCAGAAAGCTCTAACCCTGTCTTCCATGTATCTATTGACTTGTCTGAGATATCGTCGAGGCAGATCATGAGGTCATCGAGTTGGACCCCTGCGTCAAAATTTTCCATTGTTTTGTTGTCCTCTACGATTTTTCCTTTTTACACTTCTTCTAAGCTGACCGACGAGTTTACCTCGCTGGAGGAGCCGTCAGAATATTCCATCATTGCTACTGTTTCGGGCTCACTTGCCGACGGATCTTGTTTCATTGGATCTAAAAGGCGAGATGAACCTGATGGCCCAATGAAGATGCTTAAACTTCCGATTATCAACTCCATCTCTCGATTTTCGTCGACTTCTGTACTGCTGTCGGCTAAGAGCGAAAAAGCCGTCGAATTCATGATTCCAACGCCCAAGTCCCCACGGTCGGCGCCAATTGACGAGGGTTAACTCGACAAATGTCCTAGATGAAGGACTTAGGATCGGGGAGATAGGGCGTCGGATGAACTCGAAGGTAAAGTTAGTCGAAATAGGTGTGTCTCGAAAGTAAACTTGGGTGTTCAACCTGGCTTGCTTTCAATCTGGCCTACACCGTCCCCTCCTGGCCCCTATATATAGATGGCCAGGTCTCGAGGATCGGGTAGGGTCCGATACAGATTACAATATAGACATACGGTAAGAACGCGTACTCGACTATCATTACAATTGGGCCTAGCTATACGGGCCTTAGGGGTACTCAACTAACGGGCTCTATTAACTATACCCTTGTCAATCACTTTCCACTCGATATGCTCATACCCTTTGTTTCAAGCAAATCGGTGAGATTGACAACCTCATCGCAAGTTGGGAACAAAGTATTTGGTTGTGTTGTGTGCAGGTTCCGCGTTGCAGCTAGCAAGCAAAGCTTGGATGAGGCGCCATATATAAATTGTCCGAAGCTGTCGCAAACTAGCAAGCATCACCTTCAGTCGCATTGTCTGCTTTTGTAGCGCCCTGCCTTTTGCTAAAGACAGAACTCCTGTGATTTGTGCCATTCACTGGATCAGTAGATAGCACCACAGTACAAAATGAGTAATCATTGCAATAGCATCAAATATTACAATGATAATCCAGTTACATAGGTACTTAACCTTACAAGTACACAGCATAAAGCATAGTTGCAGTGAGCCTCCATTCTTCATCACGTGCCACAGGCGGACATGTTGGAATGTAGTCTCGAGATCCTACTCCTGGTTCCTTACTCGAAATAAAACCTGCACGTTTGAATATGCAGCCTCGAAGGGGTCAGTACAATGATGTACTGGCAAATGACACATATTTGGTGGCATTTTGTGGAAAGACTATACTACATGACATTTGGCTAGTGGATCTTATGGCTGAATTGCATAAAGCAAGTTTTATCCTACCAAGACATTCTTTAAAACATTTTGATTTTTCTTCAAGGTCAAGATAACCCCCAGGTGATAACCACCACACAAACCTTGGGTTGATAGCCAAGTTGTGTAGCCTTGGGTAGTGACTCAACAAAGCATGAATAACTCTCAGGTGATAACCACCACATACCATGGGTTGATAGCCAGGTACATGGCCCTGAGTAGCCACCCATAAGTGTACCCCCAGGTGATAACCACCACACATGTCCTGGGTTGATAGCCAGGTGTGTAGCCCTGGGTAGCCACTCAATAAAACAAGAATAACCCTCAGGCGATGACAACCACACATATCCTGGGTTGATAGCCAGGTGTGCAGTCCTGAGTAGTTACTCAATTTAAGCCCCAAGGTAACCCTTAGGTGATAACCACCACACATGTCCTGAGTTGATAGTCAGGTGTGTAGCCCTAAGTAGTTAGTCTTGGGATTGGTGAGGACCCTTAGGTGATAACCACCACACATGTCCTAAGTAGTCACTATTCAAGTTTTAATTATTTTGAAAAGGTGATGAGATTCCTTTCGATCGACATGTCCTCTCTCCGTTCCTAGGTACAACCAATACAAAGTATTCTCAGGTGATAACCACCACACATGTCCTGGGTTGATAGCCAGGTGTGTAGCCCCAAGTTGTGTACCCTCAGGTGATAACCACCACACATGTCCTGGGTTAATAGCCAGGTGTGTAGCCCTGAGTAGCCACAAGATTGCACCCAGGTGATTCATTGGGTTGTTAAATTTTCATAACAATTTGAAAACAAGGCCTGACATCATTTTGCAAGTAAGTTTGCAATCCTAGCAAGTGGGGTTTTCAAGGGATAGCTACCACTACTAGGTGCTAAGCATTTCATAACCACTTTGAAAATTTCATATCATGCACAGTATTGAAAACACTAATGCATATAATAAAAGATAGGTGGAAGTATGTGTGTCACTTGCCTTTTTGAAGATCTTGACGTTTCACTTCTCTCAACTAAGCACGTAGCTCTTCGCACAAACTATAGCAAGGAAAAAAAATAGCATACCATAAACACACCATTCAAACACAATCAAACAAATCAAACAATTGATAAGTGTTTGCTTAACAATTTGGTTTATTGAGATGTTATGATAAGAAAGATATGGTAAAGGATCATGATTTGTGAGATATGGATCGGAGAGCTTAGTTGGGGGAGATCAATATGATTTGAGAGAGAATTGGTTTAGGCAAATATAATTGATGAAGTTTTTATGCTTTATTAAAGCATATATGAGTTTTAGGAAAGCTCATGTGAAACAGATCACATAGGCGTGGGATAGTGCAACCACAATACTATTTGAATAAGTGTAACAACATTTATCCTTTAAATAGTATATGTTACACTTAGGTACTAGGCTAGGTTTTAAGAATGCTTGAAGTACTCAATTAGCACATTTGCAAGTTGAATAGTTCAATACATGTGAATAAAACTAGGTAGGTATTGGATTAGGTATGAATGATTGATATTTGAGAGCATAGCTCAAAATGGTTCATTGATCAACATGGTGTATAACACATACTATGGTATGGGTTATAATAACACCACATTAGCAAAATCTAGGTTTAAGATGCATTCATATTCTACTCGAGTAGCACAATTGCAATTTGAGTATAATATGAATTAGACAAAATATGTCTAGTTGGACAAGGTATGGGTCAAGGATTTATGAAACATTGAGTTACTCAATTAACTCATTTGTTAATTGAATAGCTCTACACATGAAATCGGGATCAAATGGACAGATGATTGAGTATGGGTAGATAACATTTGAGATTATGGTTTAAGGTTTCTATTAGGTACCTGGAGTATTGGATAGATGCTATCATATCAATTTGATCAACGCCACAAAGATAGCAAGAATAGAATTCTGTGATTGAGATGTGTCACACTTTACTCAAACAACACAATTGTAATTTGAATATGTGTGAACTAGACAAGATAGGTCTAAGTAGATATGATCTTGATCAAGATGTTATTTAGATAACAATGATGACTAGGTATGATTATAAGATTTGCTATGGTAGAAGGAAACATTACTGAAAAGAAGTAGATTTAATCTATATAGGAACTACTCAAATTCTCATATTAGAATTTGAATAATTGTGAAGTGTTTCAAGAAATTTTGGGAGTGATGCTATTGGATAACTTGCAGTAAAACAAGACTACTGCAATTGGAATTATTCCAAAATAAGTTGTAGAAATCAATTTGTGATCAGATTAGTGATTTGGATAAATTTGAATGCACAAAGTGTGTGCACGTATCAAATTTGGATTTTCTTGATCCTATGATGTTCTACAAGTTGAGAGGATTCCAGAGACTACAAATTCATAATTTGTGGACACTTGGTTCAAAAGATATGAATTTAACATGCTAACAGATAGGTTTGATTCAATTTGAAATTATTTTCAAATTGAACCCATAAAATATAATATTTTATTGTACTAATGGATTGTACATGTTCTAAGGATTCCAACGGTATCTCATTTGTTATTTTTGGACCTGCAGAACATTAGATATGATTTTTGCAAGATTTGGATCAAATCTGATTTAGAAATTCTATTTGAATCGGGTTTAAATCAGAGGCCAACACGTGGCGTGTTCTGATTAGCCGATACCGATTCGTTTGGATCCTGATTGTGTGCCGTCGGATCTAAAGGAGATTGGACGCACTAGATCTGAGGGTACCCGTTCGTTAAGTGATTCTATTAGGATCGTTAGATCGAGATCTGACGGTCACTGAGAGAGGGAGAGAAGTCTCACCGGGCTAGCTAGGGTTCCGACGAGGTTTGCCGGTGAGGCGGCCAGGTAGGGGGCTCCGGAGAGGTTACAACGGCTTCCAGATGACGGCGATGACACGACAAAATGTAGGAGGGTGCGGCGGACTCGGGTGCGTGGTCTCCTTCCTCGATTGCTTCCAGACAAGGAGAAGGGAGGCGGCTGGAGACCGACGGCGTGGCGAAGAGCTTCGGGTTCACGATGCCGCGCTCGATTTCCTGTGAAACAAGATGTACCGAGGGCGTGAGGAGGTGCGCAGGATCAAGGTGGAGGGGATAGGGAAGAGGAGGAGGACGGGGTCTCACTGAGGATGTCGAATTTGTCAGGCGACGCTCACAGACGCTGCGGACTCCGGCGAGGAATCATGGCGGCCTGGCGGCGTTAATTGGCGAGGAACAAGGGGGAAATCAGAGAGGAGGAGAAGGGCTTTTATAGTTACGGTGCTGGGGTCGATTAAGGCAGGGATTAACGGGGATTGAAGAGGGAAGTAATTCCGGCCGGCAGTTTCCAGTGGAGGAGGTAAACGCGGGGAAGAAGATGGCCTGGCAGGTGGGTCCCTCCTGTCAGCCGAAGAAGGAAGAAAAACGTGTACCGGTTCGGGAATCTCTAGTTGGGCCGCAGGCCTGTTTCCTCTTCTGGGCCGAATCGGGTTCCCGGGGTCCAGTTATATTTTTATTTTGTTTTCTTCTTTTTCTTTTTCTGTTTTTCTTATTTCCTTCATAGATTTTCCATTTTAAATTCAAATGACTTCAAACAAATTGCAAATGTTTTCAAAAATTCAAGGTATCAAAGTGGGACAGTAAGAAACAGGTTTTCAAAATAAAATAAGATTTTCCAATAAAACCTTATGAACTTGGCAAAAAGGACTTTGCTTGCATGAAATAATAGAAATAGAGTTTGAAAATAATTTCTTGAAATAAGAGATACTACTTTATAAAATATTATTTACAAATTGTTTTCAAACCACCTTTTGCAAGGTAAACTTTTTAGACAAAAGAATCATTTTAAGAGGTATCCTTTGCAAGTAGCTTGCATAGGTTTGAATAAGAAGAAAGGAAATAGTATTTTGATACTTTATTTTTCTCAAAGGGGTTCTTCAAGAGAATAATAGAAGGTTCAAAATAGTTTTCTACTAAATCTTTCAAATAGACTCAAAAAGTTTTAAATTCCTGTGAATTTCCAATCATCACAAGCAAAACAAAAGCGAAAAAAATTTCCCCAAAATTTGCCAAAATCTTGGGTCGTTACAGACTACCACCCTTAAAAGAAATCTCGTCCTCGAGATTGGAGAAGCTAGAAAGAAAGTAGGTATTGGGTTATTTGGGTGGCTACCACCCTTAAAAGAAAATTCCTCTTGGTGGTGTCTTGATGCTTCCTTAGGCACTTGCATTTTGTTCCCAGCTTGCATTCACCGTTGTGTCATTTTCTCTGGATCGTCCTTCTCAGAAGTTTTTGATGTTCACGGCTATGTTCAAAAGTGGGCACACCAAAGGTTGCATCCAATTCTGGTGATAAGCAGATATCATTCATCGCGTTGTCTTCAACAAGGTAGTCCACATCGTCCAAGAATGTGTATCTAGCCTTTTCTTGGTCGGTCCTCATCAAGGCCAAGATAGCATACAGGCCATCACTATACTCCTTGTTGCTTTTTAGCTGATTTTTGTTGCAGAATCTCAAAAGATGATTTAGTGCCAAGTACTGCATGCTTGCCCCACGAACAAGATGAGACCACATATCCCAATGAATTAGGATGGCATCTTTCTGCAGTCTTCTCATGCATTTCATAGGGGTAAACAAGGTAGACTCTGTAAGAGGCACTTGCACCTTTAAGGGATGGAAGGTCACCTTATAACCAGCATTGTTGAACCCATTCAAGTTACCAGAGCAAGTCATGCTACTTGCCACAGGTACCAGATGGTCCTTAAGAATTCCTTTAGCAACCGTCTTCATAGCTGTTGAAAGGCGCTGAACAACTTGATCATATCTCGAAGATGAACTCCCTTGCAGGAAAAAGGGATCTAACGAAGCTCTCATGGGCAGTAAAGTAGTTTCAAGGATTCGGAGAGCTACTTCATAACATCGCAGATCGGGATGGGGTAGACTTCGGTGGCGTAGGGTTCTGAAATCAGGAGGCAATCTCATAGGTAGTGGTGGCTGTCTCTGTTGTGTCTCTCTGGAGAGGAGTGACTCTCTTTTATAGGCTCAGGGAGTAGTCGATCAGGCCGCGTGGGGAGTTGAAATGAAGAGTCGGGGAGGTGAATTGAATAAGCAGTCATCGAAACTGAACAGTCTTCGCTTTCATGTCCACTGAGCAACACTTTTCTGATTCGTGTAGTCGTTCAAAAGTCAAATTCTCACCGTATTCCTACGTTTTGGCCACTGGCTTACTATAAGGGATGTAACATATTATCCTCCTAAGGTTATGGTTTAACAACGTCGTCTCTCATGTAGGTATTCTCTCTAGATTTACCATTCTTCATACAAGAGCGAACAATATGAGTAGTCGTCATGGGGGCCAATCCATGTCGCACCCAATCATTACCTTGTATTTGGTTTGGTGCATCTCGCATTCTAACTCTTGGTCAACCTCACTAGCTTTTAAACAAAAGTTTTGTTGAAATTGGAATCAAGTTCCCAAATCTTATTTTGAACAAAATCTATCGTTCCTGGCTAGAGGTTTTTGCTCGAACTTGGTCGTAAGACGTTAACTCTTGAGTTACAAATCCTTCAGCTTGCCAATTCATTGAAAAGTAAAGTTCATTCAACATGGTTGTCTTTAGCTCTTACAAATCCTTACAATATTTATTACAAGGCTGTAGCTGCATACAAATTCTTTCAAGTTGGCTATACTTTGTTGTTTCTTCTTCTTGTATTTTGCGGCATCCTTCGGTCATCTCAGTTCACTAAAGTCTTGTAGTACCATTCTCTGAACACTTATTAGCATAGTGTCCCTTTTGTTTGCACTTGTAACAAGTGATTGTCGAGAGATCCTTCTTAACCACCGGTTTGGAGTGGTGTTGTCCATTTCCTTCATTATGATTTCCATTGTCTCCATTATGATGATCATTGGAGTGGTTTCCATTGTTTCCACCATTGTGCCTATGGCCATTGAAGTTACCATTTCCATAGCCTTCAGAGGAGTGGTGTCTCTTGTGATAATGTCCAGTGTGGGTCTTGCCATTGCTGTACTTCCGCTTACGGTTTTCCTCCTTCCTTATGTTGTTATCCAGAGTAACCGCTTGGTCTAGCAGAGCCTGGTAGTTTGGAGCATAAGCTATTGACAGAGGTATCTTCAGTTCTCCTTTGAGTCCACTGAGAAACTTATCTTTCCTCTTGGCATCAGTGTCGATGTCTTCTGGTGCGTATCTTGACAGAGAGCAGAAGTCATCCATGTACTCCTTTAGTGTCCTGTCACCTTGCTTCAGAGTGCGGAACTCATCTTTCTTAAGATTCATAATGCCCGTGGAGATATGAGCATTATGAAAGCCTTCCCTGAAGGAATCCCAGCCCAGACCTTCAATTGGATTGGTAACTTGGTAAGTATCCCACCACATTGCTGCTGGTCCTTCTAGCAGGTGAGCAGTGAATCTAATCTTTTCCGCATCTGTGCAATCACAGGTAACTAAGTCCTTATTGACTGAACGCAGCCAGTCATCGGCCACTATTGGGTCTGTGGCAGATGAAAACTTATTGGGTCTGAGCTTCAGGAAACGAGCTAGTCGGTCCACTTGAGGTGGGGGTGGTGGATTGTTGTTGTTGTTCATGAGGTTGGTGCTTGCTTGGATGAATTGGGTCATCATCTGCATGAGCTGGGCTTGACCTGTGGCTAACTGTTGAACCATATCATTGATGTTGTTGTCATTGTTGTTGTTGCTGTTGTTTTCACGGCGAGGCGGCATCTGAGGTGGTTTTAGCAAAGGTGAGTAATAGATAGATAGAAGTAAAGAAGAAAAATTTCCTACCCAGGCATAAACAACAAACCATGCAACAAACAAACATAAATCAAACAATCATTGAAAAATCCTTTTTGATAAGTTTTGGAAAACACGCTAACAAAATAATATGGTCATACACCAATTTTGTATGATCATAGAAGCATCTATACGTCGTTGGTTCTATAAACTAGAATCTTGGTGGTCTACTCTATTATAGTTTCATCGTTCCATTTCTTATTTCCACTTCCTAATGCATCGTTGGTGTTGGGCAACCTTCATATCCACATTTTCTCGAGCTCTTTGTTGGTCTTCAATGTAGTTCTTCATGTTGGATCAAGGTCAACCTATGAAATAGAAGTCTCATTCTTCTAGCACATTGTGTTCTTCTGTCCTTTCTTGAAGGTTCCGAGAGTTGGGTCATCTAAGGGAATCATTTGAAAATGAAGTAGGGGAGAAATACAAGGAGTTTCAAGATGCAAACATTCTTTTTAAATAGAAGTAAGATGAGATAGAGATTTTTTTTTATCCTAGGGTCTTCCTATTTCTAATTCCAAACCTAGGGTCTCGATCCTACAGGCAACACTATGCTCTGATACCATTCTGTAGCGCCCTGCCTTTTGCTAAAGACAGAACTCCTGTGATTTGTGCCATTCCCTGGATCAGTAGATAGCACCACAGTACAAAATGAGTAATCATTGCAATAGCATCAAATATTACAATGATAATCCAGTTACATAGGTACTTAACCTTACAAGTACACAGCATAAAGCATAGTTGCAGTGAGCCTCCATTCTTCATCACGTGCCACAGGCGGACATGTTGGAATGTAGTCTCGAGATCCTACTCCTGGTTCCTTACTCGAAATAAAACCTGCACGTTTGAATATGCAGCCCCGAAGGGGTCAGTACAATGATGTACTGGCAAATGACACATATTTGGTGGCATTTTGTGGAAAGACTATACTACATGACATTTGGCTGGTGGATCTTATGGCTGAATTGCATAAAGCAAGTTTTATCCTACCAAGACATTCTTTAAAACATTTTGATTTTTCTTCAAGGTCAAGATAACCCCCAGGTGATAACCACCACACAAACCTTGGGTTGATAGCCAAGTTGTGTAGCCCTGGGTAGTGACTCAACAAAGCATGAATAACTCTCAGGTGATAACCACCACATACCATGGGTTGATAGCCAGGTACATGGCCCTGAGTAGCCACCCATAAGTGTACCCCCAGGTGATAACCACCACACATGTCCTGGGTTGATAGCCAGGTGTGTAGCCCTGGGTAGCCACTCAATAAAACAAGAATAACCCTCAGGCGATGACAACCACACATATCCTGGGTTGATAGCCAGGTGTGCAGTCCTGAGTAGTTACTCAATTTAAGCCCCAAGGTAACCCTTAGGTGATAACCACCACACATGTCCTGAGTTGATAGTCAGGTGTGTAGCCCTAAGTAGTTAGTCTTGGGATTGGTGAGGACCCTTAGGTGATAACCACCACACATGTCCTGAGTTGATAGTCAGGTGTGTGGCCCTAAGTAGTCACTATTCAAGTTTTAATTATTTTGAAAAGGTGATGAGATTCCTTTCGATCGACATGTCCTCTCTCCGTTCCTAGGTACAACCAATACAAAGTATTCTCAGGTGATAACCACCACACATGTCCTGGGTTGATAGCCAGGTGTGTAGCCCCAAGTTGTGTACCCTCAGGTGATAACCACCACACATGTCCTGGGTTAATAGCCAGGTGTGTAGCCCTGAGTAGCCACAAGATTGCACCCAGGTGATTCATTGGGTTGTTAAATTTTCATAACAATTTGAAAACAAGGCCTGGCATCATTTTGCAAGTAAGTTTGCAATCCTAGCAAGTGGGGTTTTCAAGGGATAGCTACCCACTACTAGGTGCTAAGCATTTCATAACCACTTTGAAAATTTCATATCATGCACAGTATTGAAAACACTAATGCATATAATAAAAGATAGGTGGAAGTATGTGTGTCACTTGCCTTTTTGAAGATCTTGACGTTTCACTTCTCTCAACTAAGCACGTAGCTCTTCGCACAAACTATAGCAAGGAAAAAAAATAGCATACCATAAACACACCATTCAAACACAATCAAACAAATCAAACAATTGATAAGTGTTTGCTTAACAATTTGGTTTATTGAGATGTTATGATAAGAAAGATATGGTAAAGGATCATGATTTGTGAGATATGGATCGGAGAGCTTAGTTGGGGGAGATCAATATGATTTGAGAGAGAATTGGTTCAGGCAAATATAATTGATGAAGTTTTTATGCTTTATTAAAGTATATATGAGTTTTAGGAAAGCTCACGTGAAACAGATCACATAGGCGTGGGATAGTGCAACCACAATACTATTTGAATAAGTGTAACAACATTTATCCTTTAAATAGTATATGTTAAACTTAGGTACTAGGCTAGGTTTTAAGAATGCTTGAAGTACTCAATTAGCACATTTGCAAGTTGAATAGTTCAATACATGTGAATAAAACTAGGTAGGTATTGGATTAGGTATGAATGATTGATATTTGAGAGCATAGCTCAAAATGGTTCATTGATCAACATGGTGTATAACACATACTATGGTATGGGTTATAATAACACCACATTAGCAAAATCTAGGTTTAAGATGCATTCATATTCTACTCGAGTAGCACAATTGCAATTTGAGTATAATATGAATTAGACAAAATATGTCTAGTTGGACAAGGTATGGGTCAAGGATTTATGAAACATTGAGTTACTCAATTAACTCATTTGTTAATTGAATAGCTCTACACATGAAATCGGGATCAAATGGACAGATGATTGAGTATGGGTAGATAACATTTGAGATTATGGTTTAAGGTTTCTATTAGGTACCTGGAGTATTGGATAGATGCTATCATATCAATTTGATCAACGCCACAAAGATAGCAAGAATAGAATTCTGTGATTGAGATGTGTCACACTTTACTCAAACAACACAATTGTAATTTGAATATGTGTGAACTAGACAAGATAGGTCTAAGTAGATATGATCTTGATCAAGATGTTATTTAGATAACAATGATGACTAGGTATGATTATAAGATTTGCTATGGTAGAAGGAAACATTACTGAAAAGAAGTAGATTTAATCTATATAGGAACTACTCAAATTCTCATATTAGAATTTGAATAATTGTGAAGTGTTTCAAGAAATTTTGGGAGTGATGCTATTGGATAACTTGCAGTAAAACAAGACTACTGCAATTGGAATTATTCCAAAATAAGTTGTAGAAATCAATTTGTGATCGGATTAGTGATTTGGATAAATTTGAATGCACAAAGTGTGTGCACGTATCAAATTTGGATTTTCTTGATCCTATGATGTTCTACAAGTTGAGAGGATTCCAGAGACTACAAATTCATAATTTGTGGACACTTGGTTCAAAAGATATGAATTTAACATGCTAACAGATAGGTTTGATTCAATTTGAAATTAGTTTCAAATTGAACCCATAAAATATAATATTTTATTGTACTAATGGATTGTACATGTTCTATGGATTCCAACGGTATCTCATTTGTTATTTTTGGACCTGCAGAACATTAGATATGATTTTTGCAAGATTTGGATCAAATCTGATTTAGAAATTCTATTTGAATCGGGTTTAAATCAGAGGCCAACACGTGGCGTGTTCTGATTAGCCGATACCGATTCGTTTGGATCCTGATTGTGTGCCGTCGGATCTAAAGGAGATTGGACGCACTAGATCTGAGGGTACCCGTTCGTTAAGTGATTCTATTAGGATCGTTAGATCGAGATCTGACGGTCACTGAGAGAGGGAGAGAAGTCTCACCGGGCTAGCTAGGGTTCCGACGAGGTTTGCCGGCGAGGCGGCCAGGTAGGGGGCTCCGGAGAGGTTACAACGGCTTCCAGATGACGGCGATGACATGACAAGGTGTAGGAGGGTGCGGCAGACTCGGGTGCGTGGTCTCCTTCCTCGATTGCTTCCAGACAAGGAGAAGGGAGGCGGCTGGAGACCGACGGCGTGGCGAAGAGCTTCGGGTTCACGATGCCACGCTCGATTTCCTGTGAAACAAGATGTGCCGAGGGCGTGAGGAGGTGCGCAGGATCAAGGTGGAGGGGATAGGGAAGAGGAGGAGGACGGGGCCTCACTGAGGATGTCAAATTTGTCAGGCGACGCTCACAGACGCTGCGGACTCCGGCGAGGAATCGCGGCGGCCTGGCGGCGCTAATTGGCGAGGAACAAGGGGGAAATCAGAGAGGAGGAGAAGGGCTTTTATAGTTACGGTGCTGGGGTCGATTAAGGCAGGGATTAACGGGGATTGAAGAGGGAAGTAATTCTGGCCGGCAGTTTCCAGTGGAGGAGGTAAACGCGGGGAAGAAGATGGCCTGGCAGGTGGGTCCCTCCTGTCAGCCGAAGAAGGAAGAAAAACGTGTACCGGTTCGGGAATCTCTAGTTGGGCCGCAGGCCTGTTTCCTCTTCTGGGCCGAATCGGGTTCCCGGGGTCCAGTTATATTTTTATTTTGTTTTCTTCTTTTTCTTTTTCTGTTTTTCTTATTTCCTTCATAGATTTTCCATTTTAAATTCAAATGACTTCAAACCAATTGCAAATGTTTTCAAAAATTCAAGGTATCAAAGTGGGACAGTAAGAAACAGGTTTTCAAAATAAAATAAGATTTTCCAATAAAACCTTATGAACTTGGCAAAAAGGACTTTGCTTGCATGAAATAATAGAAATAGAGTTTGAAAATAATTTCTTGAAATAAGAGATACTACTTTATAAAATATTATTTACAAATTGTTTTCAAACCACCTTTTGCAAGGTAAACTTTTTAGACAAAAGAATCATTTTAAGAGGTATCCTTTGCAAGTAGCTTGCATAGGTTTGAATAAGAAGAAAGGAAATAGTATTTTGATACTTTATTTTTCTCAAAGGGGTTCTTCAAGAGAATAATAGAAGGTTCAAAATAGTTTTCTACTAAATCTTTCAAATAGACACAAAAAGTTTTAAATTCCAGTGAATTTCCAATCATCACAAGCAAAACAAAAGCGAAAAAAAATTCCCCAAAATTTGCCAAAATCTTGGGTCGTTACAGCTTTTCTCTCCTGATCGACATAACCTTTGTTTCTTAATTGAGGGAAAACTAGCTGCTATACTCATCATACCTTCCTCTTGGGGTTCCCAACGGGCTGGTCATTCACCACGCATCAAGCTCTTTTTTTGGCGTCGTTGCCGGGGAGGTAAGGTAAAAGGTACTCGCATCCTCCTGTGTGAGTGCTCAGAGTTATTTCCTTTAGATTCTGCAATTACATCTTTTTGTTTCTTGTTTTTATTTTCACTAGTTAGGCTTAATGGAAAACAAAGAGTTCTTTAGTTTTTTTCCTGAGTTTATATATGAAGTGTTTGAAGAGAAAATTGAAAAACCTTTGCAGCTTAATTCGCATGCTAATAGTTTTGTTAGTATGAATGCTTTGAACACTGTTTTAGAAAAGCCTAAGCTTGGGGAAGCTAGTTTTGTTAAGCATGATATTTTTAGTTCCCCAGCTTTAGTGGAGAAAGTTTGCTCTGATGATATTTTATCTCCCCTATGTGATGTTCCTATGCCTGTTACCTATGTTAGTGATCATGATTGGGAAAAGAACTCTACTTTTGATATTGAAAATCTTTTTGGTACAAATTCTAAGATTAATAATTGTTGTACCATTAGTGCTACTCATGTTCCTTCTTATGATGATATGTTTGAAGAATATGCTTTGCGAAATAGCTGTTCTCTAGCTTGTGATGATACTAAACCTCTAGTTTATGATGGTTATGATGATGGGTATAATATTTTCAGTTCACCTACTATTGAGGATAAAATTAGTTATGATTACAATATGCCTCCTATTTTTGATGATTATGGCAATGAGAATAATTATTGTTCATGTGGGGAGTATTACTTCTTTTATGCATGTGGCTCATGATAGAGATGCTATATGTGATGGTTATGTTGTTAATTCTATTCATGATGCTACTGAAAGTTATTATGAGAGAGGGAAATATGTTTTGAAGGGTCTTCATAATATTGAGTTTCCCCTCTTTATGTTGCAATTCTTGAAGATGTACTTGTTTTGCCTTCCTATGCTTTTTGCTTTGCGCTTTTATGACTTGTCTCTTTACAAGACTATTTTTCATAGGAAGTGGTTGTAACGACCCGGGAAAATACCCCTATTAGATAATTGCTTGTTATTTTATTTTTCACGTCATCGTGGCATCATGCATCATCATGCATCTTATCACTTTGCATATTTTTCTAAAAACAAATTATTTTGTGGTACAATCATATTTTGTTCTGCTCGTATGGTTATAAAAATACTCTCCTCTCCTCTTCATATTTCGAATTAAAACTATAAAAGTATAATATTTGCAAACTTCTTAAATTGTTTTGAACCAAAACAAAGTTTTGGAAATGTTTTTGAAACCCTTTTCCTCCCTCACTTTCCTTTCTTATCTCACTCTTTGCTCTATCTCGATATCTATATTTGTTCTCTATTTTTCTCTCTATATCTTTTATCCCTTGTAAAGTCTGGAAGAATATTTTTATCCCCAAGTGGGCAGCCTTTTCCTTCTGGCCCATCTGAGCTCCCGGCCAACTTCTCGATCTCTTCTCCAGGCCCAAAACCCTCTGATGGTTCCTCTCTGTCGTCTTCCTCACATGGTCACAAGGAGAGCGTGAGCGGCGTTTCCTATGCTCCGACCAGGTCGGAGCGTGCACCGCTCCGCACACCCTTCGCCTGGCCCATTAACGCAAATTTCAAACCAATTCGGGTGGAGGACATGAGGACCTAGGAGGAGGGGAAGAGCGCCGGTAATGGAGAAGATGGCCGGGGAGGGAGCCGCGCCGGCGATGGAGAAGATGGCCGGGAGGGGTCCAAGCCGGCGGCCGCCGACGCCACGAAGCCGCCGACGCCGCGGCCAGCGGCGGAGGGGGCGGAGCAAGCCCGTGTACTTAGTGTTGGGGTGAGGTCTTAGGGTGAGGGGGGGGGGGAAGCTTGCCGGCGCCGGAGTTGGAGGCGGCCGAAGGTGGGAGATCGATGGCGGCCAGAGGTGGGAGATCGATGGCGGCGTCGGTGGCACGAGAAAGAGGAGATAGACGATGAAGTGAATCTGGGCCGGCCCATTAAGGGTGTGCGGCGTTTCGGCCGCTCCACCCAGGGTGGAGGATAGGAGGACCCGCGTGAGCTCCTCTGCACCTTTTCAACCACCCCGCCTCCACTTTTCCGCTCCACAAGATCCCCACCGAGGACACCCAGGAAACCCTACCATCCTCCTCTCTTCTAGTCTTCCTCCCTCAGCCGCCACCCCGTTCCTTTTCTCTCGCCCCTTCTCTCATCTGCAAGAAAATTCCAGAGAACGAGATCGACCTCGCTCCATCGCGCCACGCTCCGGCTTCGTTTCTGGCCGTCTTTGTTCCTCGTTTCCGACCATCTCCGACCCTTTCTTCGGCTCCCTGGTGAGGTTCTGCACCTCCTGTACCTCTCCAACGTCTTCCTCCTCCTCTCAGATGCTCCACCGGTGGTGACCACCATTTTTCTCCGCAGGACCTCGCCACCGGCTGCTCCTCGATGGCTCCCAGCCCCCTCCGCTGCAGGGAACTGGTTCCCCGCAGCAAGGGGCTTCTTCTGAGCCCACTCCGGCGTTCCGATTTGCCCTCCAGCGCCACATCCATGCTCGCCGGCCGGCAGCCATGGCCCAGGTCTCCGCCAAGGTCTACATCAAAAAGGACTCGTCCGCTGCATCGACAAGATCCGCTTCCTACTGCAGTGGCTTCGTTCCTTGGGTCTCTGTGAGATCCTGAGTTCGAAACCTGAACCAGCCTGTTAAAGGCTACCCTTTTTACACCATTTTTTTGTTCAGATCTCGCGGTCAAAGATGCTTTAACTGACGCCGAAGCCATCATTAAACAAGCTCTGCTCACTAGCCCGTCCGGTGTGTTCTTCTACTTCGATCAGCAGGTCCCAAGTTCGATCGCTCCTATTCGGGATTAATCCCATCTTTTAGTTGCTCAGATCCGTCGCCAACTGGACCTCGGCCCATCAGAATATCTCCGCCGTCGCCAGCGTGCGATAGATTCTATCCGTCGCCATTCGGGCTCAGGTCCAGCCCTCTCTGTTTCTGTTTTATTTTCGGAAATTGGCAGAAAATGTTTGAATCTTGCCAAATTCATATCTTTCAAACTATAACTCGAAATAAAAAGTATTTTATATGTTTTTGGATCACAAAAATGCATAGAATTTGAATATACCATCCATATATCTGTTTGTATCTTGCATCATGTAGTCACGTGGTAATTTGCATATCACTTAATAAAATAACATATGGAGTATTTGGGAGATGCTTATAATGTTTTTCCCACTTCATTTAATTTTGTGTAGTGCACCTATGTCTTGTCTTGCATGCTAATCAACATTTAAACTGTCGTGTAGTAATACAACTTGAACCATATATGTGTGTGTCGGGATTCCGATTCCGCTTAAATTTGATAAGTTGCATTGCATCATAATTGCCATGTCATGCATACATGCATCACATAATCATGCCGATTCTTTTGCCGTAGTAGTAAGTTTTGCATCCGTTGCTTGTTGTAGCGATTTGCTTCTTCCCGGATAGGATGATTCGTGGTGATGTGAGCAACGACAAGTTCTCCGGGTGTTCTTCGACCATCTTTTCAGGCGAGCCCTTTTCTCTCTACCCATTTATCATTTTTGCTCTCGCTAGCTCTATATTCTAGCCTTGTGTCACGATGCTTTGTTCGATTCCCGTGTCCTATCCACCTGTTTATCCAAAGCAAAGCCATAGAACCTTCCATATATCCTATTACCCGTGTGCTTGTTGTTCGAGTTGCCCTTGCGAGTCGTAGGCATCTTCAGGTTGTTGGAGTTGTTTTATCTTATTGGGTTGGGAAGTTATCACATGCTCTACTTTATGGATATATGTTGTTGGAGATACTCATGGCTTACTTTCTTGTTAATACTTAAAATTGAATTAAGCAGAGGCATCGGTGAGTCATTTTGCCAGTTTTCCGACGGCTCACTTGTGTCCCCTAGGACCCCGAGATCGCATGAACTGTTCTGAGACTGAGCGCTCTAACCACACGTGGGTATGTTTTCGGGTCTCCCCTCGATCACTGCCGGAATCTACATACTTGTCCAGTGGCCACAACTAGTTCGATGTGTTTCCATTTGGTTCTTGTCGGGCGTGCAGCTTGTATCTTATGGTCCGATTTACTTTGGGGGAAGCCGTGTGTGCCTTGTAACCCCTCTTGTTTCTGCACGTCCGTATAGGTGGGATACGATGTTAAGCGGTTTCCGAAAGAGTGAGGTCTCTGGTCATCTCCCTAGAGGAGCTCCGATCCAGGGTGCATCTCCTAGGAGCTGACTTAGCTGTAGACTCAAACGACTAGGTCCGTCTCAGAGAATCGGCCGGACTCTCGGTACGGGTTAAACTTAGTTAGGTGGCTTCCTGGACTTGTTTGTAGTGAAGGAGAGTGCGAGTCGTGACTATCCTAATGGCGCACCTGTTTTTATTAAGGGTGCGAGATTTGCCGGAAGGATTGATCGAACGTGTGGGTACATTTGGGCACCCCTGCAGGGTTAAATCTTTTCGAAAAGCCGTGTCCGCGGTTATGGACGACTTGGAGCTGTACTACTCGATCATAGAACAACTTGCACCTGCTATTTCAATACTAATAAACTTGTGTAGTAAGCTAGCACAACTACAACAATAAACCTGCAAATAAAACTTGGTAACCGTGTGAGTGCCTTTGATACTTGCTTCTTCGTTTGGTCACGAGGAGGTGATTCATCGGCTGGGTTATGTTTGGTGTTAGTTTCTAGTTGGTTACTTTTATGCGCTCTCTTATCTTATTCTATTTAGACGAAAGTTGTAGTGTCTCTGTAGTACTTTTGTTGCCGCTAAGTCCACCATATAGCCTGTAGGCGAGCACAGCTGAATTCCAGTCTCGCGAGTACGTGCCTCGGTAGTCACCCTCATTTTTTTTTCCTTTCTCTTTCTCCCTCCTTGTTCGGCAACCTTTGGCCCGACGCTGTTCACAGGTATGGGAGCGCCGACGTTAGCAAGGTTACCCTTCCGGCTTGGCCTGGGCAGGGTTTGGACGCCATCGTTTATCTTCAGGCCTCTTAGGCCCATTTGTACTCTTGTCCGTACTCGGATACTATTTGCTTTATGTATGATTTGGATCTTTGTATTGTATATTTGGATTCTTGACTCGTGGAGTCTTTGCGGTTATATTATGTTCTTTTGTGGGTTCCATCGTGAACTTGTGTAACTGTTGCTACTCGATTCCACCCGCATAATGTGTATGTTTCGATGTGCACATTATGCCTGGTGGGCGTTTCCAAAGCGACACCGTGCGTGCTGTGGCGTGATCGCTACGATACGCAAGGTGCCGGTTTTTGGGGCGTCACAAGTGGTATCAGAGCCCAGGTTTTGTCGATACCCACGGGTCTAGTCTGCCTGTAGGATAACATTGCCAACGGTCGTTGTTGAGTCTAGTGTCAAAACTATTTTGTTAAAAATGAGTTGGATAGATCTGAGTAGCTCTGCATTTTACTCCTTATCTTATGTGCTTCTCTCTTCTTACCTTTGCGAGCTTTAAGTTCTCTCTCTTGCCTCCTTCTTCGAGTTTTAGGATTCTACGTGGGTGGACGATCTTTTGCCTTTATCCTAATAGGTCCGTTCCTCGGAAGGTCATCATCAACGTGAGCAACAATTCCTTGTTGGTGGTGTCGAGAAGAAACCTCTTGTTAGTGGTGTCGAGAAAAATAGATCCACGTTAAGGTCCGGGAATGTCAACATGAAGCGCGAAGACTCGATAGTTTCACCAACTCTTTCCCCCTACACGAGTGTGGATCTCGGGGCGAGATCCCTTGTTAGTGGTGTCGATTGTAACGACCCGGGAAAATACCCCTATTAGATAATTGCTTGTTATTTTCTTTTTCACGTCATCGTGGCGTCATGCATCATCATGCATCTTATCACTTTGCATATTTTTCTAAAAACAAATTATTTTGTGGTACAATCATATTTTGTTCTGCTCGTATGGTTATAAAAATACTCTCCTCTCCTCTTCATATTTCGAATTAAAACTATAAAAGTATAATATTTGCAAACTTCTTAAATTGTTTTGAACCAAAACAAAGTTTTGGAAATGTTTTTGAAACCCTTTTCCTCCCTCACTTTCCTTTCTTATCTCACTCTTTGCTCTATCTCGATATCTATATTTGTTCTCTATTTTTCTCTCTATATCTTTTATCCCTTGTAAAGTCTGGAAGAATATTTTTATCCCCAAGTGGGCAGCCTTTTCCTTCTGGCCCATCTGAGCTCCCGGCCAACTTCTCGATCTCTTCTCCAGGCCCAAAACCCTCTGATGGTTCCTCTCTGTCGTCTTCCTCACATGGTCACAAGGAGAGCGTGAGCTCCTCTGCACCTTTTCAACCACCCCGCCTCCACTTTTCCGCTCCACAAGATCCCCACCGAGGACACCCAGGAAACCCTAGCATCCTCCTCTCTTCTAGTCTTCCTCCCTCAGCCTCCACCCCGTTCCTTTTCTCTCGCCCCTTCTCTCATCTGCAAGAAAATTCCAGAGAACGAGATCGACCTCGCTCCATCGCGCCACGCTTCGGCTTCGTTTCTGGCCGTCTTTGTTCCTCGTTTCCGACCATCTCCGACCCTTTCTTCGGCTCCCTGGTGAGGTTCTGCACCTCCTGTACCTCTCCAACGTCTTCCTCCTCCTCTCAGATGCTCCACCGGTGGTGACCACCATTTTTCTCCGCAGGACCTCGCCACCGGCTGCTCCTCGATGGCTCCCAGCCCCCTCCGCTGCAGGGAACTGGTTCCCCGCAGCAAGGGGCTTCTTCTGAGCCCACTCCGGCGTTCCGATTTGCCCTCCAGCGCCACTTCCATGCTTGCCGGCCGGCAGCCATGGCCCAGGTCTCCGCCAAGGTCTACATCAAAAAGGACTCGTCCGCTGCATCGACAAGATCCGCTTCCTACTGCAGTGGCTTCGTTCCTTGGGTCTCTGTGAGATCCTGAGTTCGAAACCTGAACCAGCCTGTTAAAGGCTACCCTTTTTACACCATTTTTTTGTTCAGATCTCGCGGTCAAAGATGCTTTAACTGACGCCGAAGCCATCATTAAACAAGCTCTGCTCACTAGCCCGTCCGGTGTGTTCTTCTACTTCGATCAGCAGGTCCCAAGTTCGATCGCTCCTATTCGGGATTAATCCCATCTTTTAGTTGCTCAGATCCGTCGCCAACTGGACCTCGGCCCATCAGAATATCTCCGCCGTCGCCAGCGTGCGATAGATTCTATCCGTCGCCATTCGGGCTCAGGTCCAGCCCTCTCTGTTTCTGTTTTATTTTCGGAAATTGGCAGAAAATGTTTGAATCTTGCCAAATTCATATCTTTCAAACTATAACTCGAAATAAAAAGTATTTTATATGTTTTTGGATCACAAAAATGCATAGAATTTGAATATACCATCCATATATCTGTTTGCATCTTGCATCATGTAGTCACGTGGTAATTTGCATATCACTTAATAAAATAACATATGGAGTATTTGGGAGATGCTTATAATGTTTTTCCCACTTCATTTAATTTTGTGTAGTGCACCTATGTCTTGTCTTGCATGCTAATCAACATTTAAACTGTCGTGTAGTAATACAACTTGAACCATATATGTGTGTGTCGGGATTCCGATTCCGCTTAAATTTGATAAGTTGCATTGCATCATAATTGCCATGTCATGCATACATGCATCACATAATCATGCCGATTCTTTTGCCGTAGTAGTAAGTTTTGCATCCGTTGCTTGTTGTAGCGATTTGCTTCTTCCCGGATAGGATGATTCGTGGTGATGTGAGCAACGACAAGTTCTCCGGGTGTTCTTCGACCATCTTTTCAGGCGAGCCCTTTTCTCTCTACCCATTTATCATTTTTGCTCTCGCTAGCTCTATATTCTAGCCTTGTGTCACGATGCTTTGTTCGATTCCCGTGTCCTATCCACCTGTTTATCCAAAGCAAAGCCATAGAACCTTCCATATATCCTATTACCCGTGTGCTTGTTGTTCGAGTTGCCCTTGCGAGTCGTAGGCATCTTCAGGTTGTTGGAGTTGTTTTATCTTATTGGGTTGGGAAGTTATCACATGCTCTACTTTATGGATATATGTTGTTGGAGATACTCATGGCTTACTTTCTTGTTAATACTTAAAATTGAATTAAGCAGAGGCATCGGTGAGTCATTTTGCCAGTTTTCTGACGGCTCACTTGTGTCCCCTAGGACCCCGAGATCGCATGAACTGTTCTGAGACTGAGCGCTCTAACCACACGTGGGTATGTTTTCGGGTCTCCCCTCGATCACTGCCGGAATCTACATACTTGTCCAGTGGCCACAACTAGTTCGATGTGTTTCCATTTGGTTCTTGTCGGGCGTGCAGCTTGTATCTTATGGTCCGATTTACTTTGGGGGAAGCCGTGTGTGCCTTGTAACCCCTCTTGTTTCTGCACGTCCGTATATGTGGGATACGATGTTAAGCGGTTTCCGAAAGAGTGAGGTCTCTGGTCATCTCCCTAGAGGAGCTCCGATCCAGGGTGCATCTCCTAGGAGCTGACTTAGCCGTAGACTCAAACGACTAGGTCCGTCTCAGAGAATCGGTCGGACTCTCGGTACGGGTTAAACTTAGTTAGGTGGCTTCCTGGACTTGTTTGTAGTGAAGGAGAGTGCGAGTCGTGACTATCCTAATGGCGCACCTGTTTTTATTAAGGGTGCGAGATTTGCCGGAAGGATTGATCGAACGTGTGGGTACATTTGGGCACCCCTGAGGGTTAAATCTTTTCGAAAAGCCGTGTCCGCGGTTATGGACGACTTGGAGCTGTACTACTCGATCATAGAACAACTTGCACCTGCTATTTCAATACTAATAAACTTGTGTAGTAAGCTAGCACAACTACAACAATAAACCTGCAAATAAAACTTGGTAACCGTGTGAGTGCCTTTGATACTTGCTTCTTCGTTTGGTCACGAGGAGGTGATTCATCGGCTGGGTTATGTTTGGTGTTAGTTTCTAGTTGGTTACTTTTATGCGCTCTCTTATCTTATTCTATTTAGACGAAAGTTGTAGTGTCTCTGTAGTACTTTTGTTGCCGCTAAGTCCACCATATAGCCTGTAGGCGAGCACAGCTGAATTCCAGTCTCGCGAGTACGTGCCTCGGTACTCACCCTCGTTTTTTTTCCTTTCTCTTTCTCCCTCCTTATTCGGCAACCTTTGGCCCGACGCTGTTCACAGGTATGGGAGCGCCGACGTTAGCAAGGTTACCCTTCCGGCTTGGCCTGGGCAGGGTTTGGACGCCATCGTTTATCTTCAGGCCTCTTAGGCCCATTTGTACTCTTGTCCGTACTCGGATACTATTTGCATTATGTATGATTTGGATCTTTGTATTGTATATTTGGATTCTTGACTCGTGGAGTCTTTGCGGTTATATTATGTTCTTTTGTGGGTTCCATCGTGAACTTGTGTAACTGTTGCTACTCGACTCCACCCGCATAATGTGTATGTTTCGATGTGCACATTATGCCTGGTGGGCGTTTCCAAAGCGACACCGTGCGTGCTGTGGCGTGATCGCTACGATACGCAAGGTGCCGGTTTTTGGGGCATCACAGTGGTTGTAACACCCCACTTTTTGTAACCCTGATTAAGTCGTGTTTAGTGAGCCAAAAATGAGGGCCAACAAAAACTTTTTGCAACTAGGAAAATAAAATAGTGTTTCACGTATGTTGCTTGGATTGTTGTGAAAATCTTTATCTCTAGAGTGTTGTTTGATGGATGAGTTTTTGGACCAACTTAATCTTTGTGATCTATTGATCAGGCCATCTTTTGGATTACTAGCTTTTTCTTAAAATAAAGTATCTTGGCACCTCCTTTATTTTCAAAATGTTTTATTTTTCTAAAACTAGGAGCCAAGACCCATTTTAGAACATGTGGTTTACCAAAATTAAGTGTTTGTGAAACCACAGGGAAATAGTGTTGTGATTCCACTATTTTATAAAACTACCATTTTATAAATCTTTGGCAAGTGGTTTTCAAAACATCTTTTGGAAAACCCAATGGAGGAGATAGTGATGTCTCCACTAGTTTCCAAAAATTATTTACAACGGCTTTACTTCCTTGTTTGGATCTCTTTTCAACAATCCCAAGGGCATGGTCCCCATTTGAGCACATGTTCAAAACATTGCTTTCAGGATGGGTTATTATCGCATGTGCTTGACCTTGTTTGATTTTGCTTGGTTACTTTTTGTGTGCATGATTGCTTTGCTTGAAGAAACTTCCTTTAGTCCTTATTATGCTTGTAGAAGTTTATTTTGCTAATAGCATCGAAGAGAAGTCAATAGGTATCAAGGAGGCAAGTTAGAATGCAAAATCATCCATATTCCAAACTTGGCCCTATCTTCATTCATATTAACAGATTCAATTTCCAGGGGCTTATATTAAGCTCATACCTTATATCTATGATAATGCACCTACCTAGGATTCATCTTTGTCATCTTATCTTCCATTCTCTCCATTACCACTTGGTCATTCGAGACCATCTGTTAATTGTTCTAACCGAGTTTCTGACCCTAATCAAATCAATGACCATTTGACCCTTATCATATGCAATTTTCTCTCTCTCCTTTAGAATTCGAAATAAATTGTTTAGAGGCCACTCTATGGCCTATCTTTACCCTTTTTAATCTAGTTTGACCAACTATACACTTGCTAGTGCATTTTTGAACCCTACTCAAAATATCAGCTATTTATCATTTGTTCACCTCAAACCAAATTTTGTTTTGGTTTAAAACTTTGGCATTGTTCCTAGACTTCCACCAACATTGCCTCGACTCTATCTTTGGCTATTATCTAATTAATCTTGATTACCACTTTGGCTATCTTCTAAAAATTTCAATTCTTCTCTTTGGAAATCATTTCCATATCCACCCTCTATTCCTTCTTCCACCATCACTAAACCTTGAATCAAATCCAAGATCAACATAATAGATGGAGTGGTTAGTGAAACAAAGATATTTGTATATTTTGATGTTGCCTACTCCATAAAATTTCAAAGCCGTGCTATCCAAATAAAATCTTTCTCTATCTATTTCTTTGTACCCTACCCCCTTTTTGCAAATAAGGATTTATTTGATGATCAAAGCTCATGCCACTAGGCATTCCTTCCTCTATATAAATTCAATTTTTAACTCTAATCTTACCACCACAATCTACACCTTCCTAGCCTTTGCAAACTTCATTTGAATTTAAATTCAAACCAAGTCCCTAACCCACATCCCCTCTTCCATCTAATTCTCTCTTTTCTAAAACTAGCAAGAGGGAGACGCATTGAACACCATCCCCATTTCTCTCTCTCTCTCTCATCTGCAACCAACCGACCTAGCTACAGTGTCATTTTTGTCTCACCTCGTTGGAGACATTGAGAGGCTCCCCAAATTGCAAACCCGCCAGGATCTTGCTCTTCGTCTCCCCTCACTCTGACCCCCCAACCGGCGACCACCAAACCTCCAGCTAGGCACCACGACCCCACCGAACAGAGGCCCGACTCGGACACTCCTCCTTCTCCCTATTCTTCTCTCTTGCCACCCGACAGCCACCCCGTACTGGTCAAGGAGACAGAGGTCACCCCAGACCCTGCCGCCTCGCCACTGAGCACGCCACCCCTTTCTCTCTGCAACCCGTGCCTAGCCCGAGGAGTGGCCGACTAGGCCGCCGCCCCGTCACATCGCTCTGCAGTGTGCCGCTGCGCACCAAGAGCGCCGAGAGCGTGCATCGGCGTTCCAAGCCGACCGACCCACGAACGCATCTCCCCTTCACGCACGCCAACAAGGCACCATACCTACATGCCTAGACTGCTCACTACTTGACCATTCATATACCACACTGACCATGGATCGGATCGAACACATCTCACTCCCGAACCAAAACCGCCTCTCCAGACCATTCCAGGAAGAGAAGCGCGCTCGTTTTGCCTCTGCTGGACTCAGTCCATGACGCCTCATCTCCGTGCACCCCCTTCTCCTCTTGTCGTTTTTCCTCTGTCCCGTGCGCCGCCCGGTCGGACCAATAGGCACCCGGCAAGACGACTCCCTGCCACGCGCACACGCCACCTCCCCTTCCCTCTTAAGCGCCCTAGCCCCTATCCTTCTCAGACCCCGCCCCTCTACCCTCAGAACCAACCAGAGGCGAAGCCCTGCTTCGTTCTTCTCTGACCGGCAAATCGAGCCGGAGCTCGTCATCCAGCCGACTGCCGCTCGTCTCTGACGAAACCACTGCATTTTCTCCACCCTCTCACGGTCTCGCCATCTTCTCCATCTATAGCTCATCCAATCGCACCTTTTTCTTGCCAGGAGGCTTCAGAAGGACTCCGTCGTGGAGCTCGTCCGAGGCAGTCCTATCGCTGATACGGAGGTCGCTCTCGTCTTCGCCGTCGTCCTGAGGATGTCGAGCACATCAAAGTCAGCGGAGTGGAGCCGCCTCACGCCGCCACGCCGTCCCCCGTCTCGCCTCCGCCATCCCTGAGCCCGGTGAGCCCTCCGTCCCTGCGTCTCTGTCTCCGTCGAGTAGCCAGACATCGTGCATGTCTTGGCTATCCTGGAGCACGATTTTTAAAGCACCATGCCATGCAAAATTCAGCCCACTTGAACAGCCCAGATCCGTTTTTAGTATCAGCCCGTGCAGTTTTTTTGTTAGGAATCTGCTAAGTCAAATCACTAGATCTGAAAATTTCCAAAATTCATAATTAAATATCTGTAGATCCAAATGCTCTGATTCAAATTTCTGTGTTAACCTTGTTTATAGATCTAGCTGATGGTACTGGCCCCACTCCATTTGAATCCATGTAGAATTGCTTGAATTAAATCTTGTAAAACATGCACCTTTTCTATCAAAAATCCAAATCTTGTTATCTGTCGATTCAAATGAGGTGTCTCCACTTTTCAGTGATGCTGTGAAGTGTTATCTTGCATGTCTCACTGAGTTTGATAATTTAGGAGCTGTACATTTCCTGCAGGAATTATTTTAGTGGTATTAGGTTGATGCAAAGAATTAATTATTGTGTGCAATAGATTAATTTTTTTTGAGTGATTCCACTTCTGGTGTGTTGGCCATTCCAGTAGCTATCCAAAATGGCCTCTGGTAGGATTTTAGGACTTACAGATTATTTTAGGGAATTATCTTGCTATTCTAGTGATTCCTAGAATTAGTAAATCCATCTTTAGTCACCTTTATATTATTCTAGTTTGTTTCGAATTGTGTTATTCCTGAAATGTTGTTAACTACCTGTGAGTATGCTGATGCCATGTTTTGATTTACCTTGATGCATGCAAGTGGTTGTTTGTGAATAAGTATTACCATGCAACTAGAAATTGCTTGCTACTATTATGGTGATTCTTTCTTTTATAAATTAGATATTAGTTTAGATATCTAAACTTGTTTGCTTCTGATGCTCAATGCTTGAGTGGTGTGATGTTGCTTTGAATGTGATTCATGTATGCATGAATGCTTATTGTGTGTGTTGTCGTTTCTTTTCCGGCGATAGAATCGAACGACGACTGTGCGGAGGAAGGGGAAATATTTGAGTATCAGGAGGAAGAGGACTACCGCAAGAATGCGTAAGAAGGAAGTGGAACACTTTGAGTACTTCTTTAAGGAAGGATCCCAGGGACATAGCTATTCAAGGCAAGCCATCTACTTGTTGCATATCTGAATCCTATCACGGCACTATGCATTGTTCCACTCTTGCTCTTATTACTATGCATTATTTTCTTATATTGCTATTAGTCCCTAGATAGCAATAGTTGGTGACTTAGCTCCACAAGTCGCATCGTTATCATCCATGAAGGATGACTCCCTTAACACCTACTCATTACCCCTGAAAGTAGAGACTCGATGATTAGCATCGACGTCTTTTGAGAAACACTTGTAGTGGAGACAAAAACTCTAGGATGGGAAAACTCTCGGAAAAGTTTCGAAAATGGTTACAAAAACCTTGGAGTAGTATCTACTCCGCTGAAATGTTTTCTAAATGATTTTGGGACAAATGGACACTTGGGATATGGGAGAAAGGAGTTGGTGGTTTTAGAAAAAGGCATTGGTGTTTCTTTGTAGTCGCTCGAAGCAATTAACCCGTGCAACCACATTACCCCGGTATGGGACGGGGCTTAGTTTGAAGTTTATCTGCCTTAGTGCGGGGAGCCTCATACTATATAATGGTCTGTAGGACCCCGGAATCTGGGTTGTCGCAAGTGGTGGGCAACAGTGTAGCGGGCCCGCCAATAGGCTACCCGTCCGGAAGACACTTGGGTTTCTCCCGCCGTGGTGCCGGAGTTACGCTCTGGAGGAGGTACTGCCGGGACGTGCCGGGGAGGTAAACTCCATAGGGTAGGCGCCCGTACTAAGGGAGATAGATGAAGGGCTTCGATCGATTATCCGAACCCCGCATACTCGTGTATGACGGTCCGTGGTGGTATCCCGGCGGATTTATCGGTTGGTGTGGGTAAAGTGTACAACCTCTGCAGAGTGTAAAACTATTCGAATAGTCGCGTCCTCGGTCATGGACGGTTGTGGAGATCACTACATTGCCCAATGTCAGGTTTTGGTTTTATAAATGGTTTTTGAGAAAATGGAGAAGGGTGCCAGACGGAGTACTTGGAGGGTACTGCCGTGGCACGGTTATGGTTCGGGGTACTTGCAGGGTACTGCCAAAGAAATGGAAGTGGTCATGTGTGATTGACCGGAATTTTAATAAGGATGGTGGTCATGTTTGATTGACCACCGGCTTTTCTCTTAAAAAGGAGTTTCCCCCTTTCCTGGAGCTTTTGCAAAGACTTCTCTTGAAAGCATCTTCTTTAATAAGGATATAGAGATGTCGTATGACATGCTATATAGACACGAGAATCTTTCTACACATCTTCTTTAATAGGGATATAGAGATGTCGTGGAACATGCTATATCGACACGAGAAGTTAGTAGCACGTATAGTTACTAGAACTAAGCCAACCCTTGCTACAGCCATATTGCATGAGAATAAATTTCCTCTCTTAGATGGTTTGCGAGTACAATTCCAAAATGTACTCACGGCTTTGTCCCTGGCTATTAACTTGGCCAGATTAAGGAGAAGACTACTCGGAAGGTGACGATGGTTACGACGACGCCGATGCGAACTAGGAACGTCTCCCAGTCAGTTGCCTGTAGGGTAGTAGGCATGACGTGGGTCATCAACGCTGTTTAGTATCCGCTGCTTAGTTGTAGACTTGCCCTACGTGGCAATATCATACTTGGTCGTGTGACCAATTGTAAGTATTATTCGATATTGTAAAGGATGATGTAATTCTGTTATCAACTCGGATATGTGGATTCACAACACACTGATCATGGGATCGTGAATTGTATGCATATCGGGTATTCTGGATGGGTAATTCTGGGGTCCCCACAGAGTTGGTATCAGAGCCATCCTGACTGTAGGAGACCTTAGTTAGCATGGGCGTTAGATAGGAAAGAAATATTCTGCTAGAAACTATTTACAAAGGTTAATTCCTCTAAGTAGCCAATAGTAAGGCTTATACCCTTCTCACCTCTTCAAACCATCTAATCTCATCTCTCTAGTTTTCAAAGGTGTTTGAAGTCTATTACTCCATCTGTCTCATCTTCTTCAAAACTACCTGTTGGACGATGTCCCCAAATAGACCTGGTGCTTAGCAGCACAAGATGGAGCAAACTCCAGAAGGACGACTTCAAACCCCTCCAACTGCAAAGGAAGAAAGATATTGAAAAATATTTTGCCCTTGGATGACACCAATGGCTCTGTCAAGAACTTGACCTTGTTCCTCCCTGGACTTGCACTTTTACAGTCGCCAAGGACCAAGTACTTAGTTGCGTGACTAGAAGTTTTTAGGCCTGGCATGAGATATCGTCGCATATGAAGGGGTTCGGCAACCTTTCCAAGAACCTCACACCCATGTGCTGTGAGCAAGAGTACCTACAAGATCTGCACTTATGAACTCAATGCCAACCACTCGACAACACTGCGGCTACCTCATCGACTACCATCAATCTCAACTAAAGCGAGAGTCAAGCAAATGACGGAGTCAACAACTATGGCCAACCATAACCCTAGGATGAATAGGACTAACCCCAAATATCGCGCATGGTTAGGCATCGTTGGTACTTGAAGTACCTCGTGTGATATTGTTTGTTGATTGCCTTGTGTGTTCTAAGTATTGTTTGCAGTTGCTTTGTGTGTTTCTTGAGTGTGTGTTATTTGCCTTGTGCTTATGATTGTGCTTGTGCTTGTTTTTGGCATCTCGAATAGCATAGAGGGGTTAAAACTAAAGCGTTAACTCTAACCTGGATAATAGTGGATAATGACCCTTCTTGCAAGGCATACCCAAGATCCGATGCAACAAATTTTGCTACGTGCCTAAAGCTTCGCCAAGACCTCTCTCCAGCAACAAGGAAGTAGAAGCCAGACCCGCCTGGACTATAAGGGACTTCTAGAAGACAAAGACTTCACTACCCCGGGATCGCCTGACCTTAACTTTAGAGTTTCGCTAACATTGATGATACTCTCTTAACACCCGAACACTTGCTAATCTTCTAACAAGCCAGCTAACATTGAACATAGAAGTATCAAAACCAAGACTAACTTTTGAAGATCAACCCGCTATCATCACTTGAAGCCCGAAGACTGACGAGTTTGATCTCCACCAAGCAAATAGAAGAGTGAAGACTCTCCAAAATCAAGCCATCAATGTTGACTCTACATTTAGAGATATCAATGGAGGTAGCAACGAGAAGAAGTGAATACTTTTCTAACTAACTCGCTCGCTCATTCAAATTTTGGCAGGTTGCAACCAAAGTTGACTTAGGACATGAGTGGAAATCCACATGAAGATTTCTCGGAAGATGAAGTCAACTCAAGGTATCCCAATATACCTTAAGATCCTCAAGGCTACAAGGAGTTGGAGAAGCAAGAAGATCTTCACTAGTCTCCACCAACCCGAAGACAAGAAGAAATAGATCGTTGACTACTGGAAGACACACCGTTGGTGGTGCGCTGCCACCTAAAGAGATTTTAGCTCAAGTACAAGAAGACCTAGAAGAATGGTTTCCATTTGGACTAACCCACGCTTTGGTAGTTAGGAAGCGTAGAGGACTAAGCTGACAGATTTGACATGTCTATCAAGACCGAAGCATAGATGCTCTTGTCTACCGTCTACAAGATCGAGATTAAAGGTCTACGCCCATATCAAGCTTCAAGGCACGACTCCAAGATCTGGAGATTCCATCAAGCTACGCGAGGGAAGGAGCGACTCCAAGCCAACAAGAGCTACCCGAGAAGCCTCGACTCTTCAAGACCTCAATCGCGAGCTGACACCCTTCTAACTCTCGTAGGATCCTTTTGGACATACTAGATAGCTTGACCCCACTAACCTTAAAAAGTGACCCGGCACGGTCTCGACAGGATACTTTTGGCAACATCAACTCTTCAGCCATCAACTGCAGCAAGTCAAGACGATCTACATCTTCGGCAAGAGCAAATCTTTGATGCAGCTCGAAGTATCATCAAAAAGTTGGAAGAGCAACCTTTCTAAGTCTAACTCTAACCTAGTCTCTTCATCTCTCTGGTACCACACTTAGGAATCTCGGGACGAGATTCTGTTTAAGGGGGGAAGAGCTGTAACACCCCACTTTTTGTAACCCTGATTAAGTCGTGTTTAGTGAGCCAAAAATGAGGGCCAAGAAAAACTTTTTGCAACTAGGAAAATAAAATAGGGTTTCACGTATGTTGCTTGGATTGTTGTGAAAATCTTGATCTCTAGAGTGTTGTTTGATGGATGAGTTTTTGGACCAACTTAATCTTTGTGATCTATTGATCAGGCCATCTTTTGGATTACTAGCTTTTTCTTAAAATAAAGTATCTTGGCACCTCCTTTATTTTCAAAATGTTTTATTTTTCTAAAACTAGGAGCCAAGACCCATTTTAGAACATGTGGTTTACCAAAATTAAGTGTTTGTGAAACCACAGGGAAATAGTGTTGTGATTCCACTATTTTATAAAACTACCATTTTATAAATCTTTGGCAAGTGGTTTTCAAAACATCTTTTGGAAAACCCAATGGAGGAGATAGTGATGTCTCCACTAGTTTCCAAAAATTATTTACAACGGCTTTACTTCCTTGTTTGGATCTCTTTTCAACAATCCCAAGGGCATGGTCCCCATTTGAGCACATGTTCAAAACATTGCTTTCAGGATGGGTTATTATCGCATGTGCTTGACCGTGTTTGATTTTGCTTGGTTACTTTTTGTGTGCATGATTGCTTTGCTTGAAGAAACTTCCTTTAGTCCTTATTATGCTTGTAGAAGTTTATTTTGCTAATAGCATCCAAGAGAAGTCAATAGGTATCAAGGAGGTAAGTTAGAATGCAAAATCATCCATATTCCAAACTTGGCCCTATCTTCATTCATATTAACAGATTCAATTTCCAGGGGCTTATATTAAGCTCATACCTTATATCTATGATAATGCACCTACCTAGGATTCATCTTTATCATCTTATCTTCCATTCTCTCCATTACCACTTGGTCATTCGAGACCATCTGTTAATTGTTCTAACCGAGTTTCTGACCCTAATCAAATCAATGACCATTTGACCCTTATCATATGCAATTTTCTCTCTCTCCTTTAGAATTCGAAATAAATTGTTTAGAGGCCACTCTATGGCCTATCTTTACCCTTTTTAATCTAGTTTGACCAACTATACACTTGCTAGTGCATTTTTGAACCCTACTCAAAATATTAGCTATTTATCATTTGTTCACCTCAAACCAAATTTTGTTTTGGTTTAAAACTTTGGCATTGTTCCTAGACTTCCACCAACATTGCCTCGACTCTATCTTTGGATATTATCTGTTTAATCTTGATTATCACTTTGGCTATCTTCTAAAAATTTCAATTCTTCTCTTTGGAAATCATTTCCATATCCACCCTCTATTCCTTCTTCCACCATCACTAAACCTTGAATCAAATGCAAGATCAACATAATAGATGGAGTGGTTAGTGAAACAAAGATATTTATATATTTTGATGTTGCCTACTCCATAAAATTTCAAAGCCGTGCTATCCAAATAAAATCTTTCTCTATCTATTTCTTTGTACCCTACCTCCTTTTTGCAAATAAGGATTTATTTGATGATCAAAGCTCATGCCACTAGGCATTCCTTCCTCTATATAAATTCAATTTTTAACTCTAATCTTACCACCACAATCTACACCTTCCTAGCCTTTGCAAACTTCATTTGAATTTAAATTCAAACCAAGTCCCTAACCCACATCCCCTCTTCCATCTAATTCTCTCTTTTCTAAAACTAGCAAGAGGGAGGCGCATTGAACACCATCCCCATTTCTCTCTCTCTCTCTCATCTGCAACCAACCGACCTAGCTACAGTGTCGTTTTTGTCTCACCTCGTCGGAGACATTGAGAGGCACCCCAAATTGCAAACCCACCAGGATCTTGCTCTTCCTCTCCCCTCACTCTGACCCCCCAACCGGCGACCACCAAACGTCCAGCTAGGCACCATGACCCCACCGAACAGAGGCCCGACTCGCACACTCCTCCTTTTCCCTATTCTTCTCTCTTGCCACCCGACAGCCACCCCGTACTGGTCAAGGAGACAGAGGTCACCCCAGACCCTGCCGCCTCGCCACTGAGCACGCCACCCCCTTCTCTCTGCAACCCGTGCCTAGCCCGAGGAGTGGCCGACTAGGCCGCCGCCCCGTCACATCGCTCTGCAGCGTGCCGCTGCGCACCAAGAGCGCCGAGAGCGTGCATCGGCGTTCTGAGCCGACCGACCCACGAACGCCTCTCCCCTTCACGCACGCCTACAAGGCACCATACCTACATGCCTAGACTGCTCACTACTTGACCATTCATGTACCACACTGACCATGGATCGGATTGAACACATCTCACTCCCGAACCAAAACCGCCTCTCCAGACCATTCCAGGAAGAGAAGCGCGCTTGTTTTGCCTCTGCTGGACTCAGTCCATGACGCCTCATCTCCGTGCACCGCCTTCTCCTCTTGTCGTTTTTCCTCTGTCCCGTGCGCCGCCCGGTCGGACCAATAGGCGCCCGGCAAGACGACTCCCTGCCACGCGCACACGCCACCTCCCCTTCCCTCTTAAGTGCCCTAGCCCCTATCCTTCTCAAACCCCGCCCCTCTACCCTCAGAACCAACCCAGAGGCGAAGCCCTGCTTCGTTCTTCTCTGACCGGCAAATCGAGCCGGAGCTCGTCGTCCAGCCGACTGCCGCTCGTCTCCGACGAAACCGCTGCATTTTCTCCACCCTCTCTTGGTCTCGCCATCTTCTCCATCTATAGCTCATCCAACCGCACCTTTTTCTAGCCAGGAGGCTTCAGAAGGACTCCGTCGTGGAGCTCGTCCGAGGCAGTCCTATCGCTGATACGGAGGTCGCTCTCGTCTTCGCCGTCGTCCTAAGGATGTCGAGCACATCAAAGTCAGCGGAGTGGAGCCGCCTCACGCCGCCGCGCCGTCCCCCGTCTCGCCTCCGCCATCCCTGAGCCCGGTGAGCCCTCCGTCCCTGCGTCTCTGTCTCCGTCGAGTAGCCAGACATCGTGCATGTCTTGGCTATCCTGGAGCACGATTTTTAAAGCACCATGCCATGCAAAATTCAGCCCACTTGAACAGCCCAGATCCGTTTTTAGTTTCAGCCCGTGCAGTTTTTTTGTTAGGAATCTGCTAAGTCAAATCACTAGATCTGAAAATTTCCAAAATTCATAATTAAATATCTGTAGATCCAAATGCACTGATTCAAATTTCTGTGTTAACCTTGTTTATAGATCTAGCTGATGGTACTGGCCCCACTCCATTTGAATCCATGTAGAATTGCTTGAATTAAATCTTGTAAAACATGCACCTTTTCTATCAAAAATCCAAATCTTGTTATCTGTCGATTCAAATGAGGTGTCTCCACTTTTCAGTGATGCTGTGAAGTGTTATCTTGCATGTCTCACTGAGTTTGATAATTTAGGAGCTGTACATTTCCTGCAGGAATTATTTTAGTGGTATTAGGTTGATGCAAAGAATTAATTATTGTGTGCAATAGATTAATTATTTTTGAGTGATTCCACTTCTGGTGTGTTGGCCATTCCAGTAGCTATCCAAAATGGCCCCTAGTAGGATTTTAGGACTTACAGATTATTTTAGGGAATTATCTTGCTATTCTAGTGATTCCTAGAATTAGTAAATCCATCTTTAGTCACCTTTATATTATTCTAGTTTGTTTCGAATTGTGTTGTTCCTGAAATGTTGTTAACTACCTGTGAGTATGCTGATGCCATGTTTTGATTTACCTTGATGCATGCAAGTGGTTGTTTGTGAATAAGTATTACCATGCAACTAGAAATTGCGTGCTACTATTATGGTGATTCTTTCTTTTATAAATTAGATATTAGTTTAGATATCTAAACTTGTTTGCTTCTGATGCTCAATGCTTGAGTGGTGTGATGTTGCTTTGAATGTGATTCATGTATGCATGAATGCTTATTGTGTGTGTTGTCGTTTCTTTTCTGGCGATAGAATCGAACGACGACTGTGCGGAGGAAGGGGAAATATTTGAGTATCAGGAGGAAGAGGAATACCGCAAGAATGCGTCAGAAGGAAGTGGAACACTTTGAGTACTTCTTTAAGGAAGGATCCCAGGGACATAGCTATTCAAGGCAAGCCATCTACTTGTTGCATATCTGAATCCTATCACGGCACTATGCATTGTTCCACTCTTGCTCTTATTACTATGCATTATTTTCTTATATTGCTATTAGTCCCTAGATAGCAATAGTTGGTGACTTAGCTCCACAAGTCGCATCGTTATCATCCATGAAGGATGACTCCCTAAACACCTACCCTTTACCCCTGAAAGTAGAGACTCGATGATTAGCATCGACGTCTTTTGAGAAACACTTGTAGTGGAGCCAAAAACTCTAGGATGGGAAAACTCTCGGAAAAGTTTCGAAAATGGTTACAAAAACCTTGGAGTAGTATCTACTCCGCTGAAATGTTTTCTAAATGATTTTGGGACAAATGGACACTTGGGATATGGGAGAAAGGAGTTGGTGGTTTTAGAAAAAGGCATTGGTGTTTCTTTGTAGTCGCTCGAAGCAATTAACCCGTGCAACCACATTACCCCGGTATGGGACGGGGCTTAGTTTGAAGTTTATCTGCCTTAGTGCGAGGAGCCTCGTACTATATAATGGTCTGTAGGACCCCGGAATCTGGGTTGTCGCAAGTGGTGGGCAACAGTGTAGCGGGCCCGCCAATAGGCTACCCGTCCGGAAGACACTTGGGTTTCTCCCGCCGTGGCGCCGGAGTTACGCTCTGGAGGAGGTACTGTCGGGACGTGCCGGGGAGGTAAACTCCATAGGGTAGGCACCCGTACTAAGGGAGATAGATGAAGGGCTTCGATCGATTATCCGAACCCCGCATACTCGTGTATGACGGTCCGTGGTGGTATCCCGGCGGATTTATCGGTTGGTGTGGGTAAAGTGTACAACCTCTGCAGAGTGTAAAACTATTCGAATAGTCGCGTCCTCGGTCATGGACGGTTGTGGAGATCACTACATTGCCCAATGTCAGGTTTTGGTTTTATAAATGGTTTTTGAGAAAATGGAGAAGGGTGCCAGACGGAGTACTTGGAGGGTACTGCCGTGGCACGGTTATGGTTCGGGGTACTTGCAGGGTACTGCCAAAGAAATGGAAGTGGTCATGTGTGATTGACCGGAATTTTAATAAGGATGGTGGTCATGTTTGATTGACCACCGGCTTTTCTCTTAAAAAGGAGTTTCCCCCTTTCCTGGAGCTTTTGCAAAGACTTCTCTTGAAAGCATCTTCTTTAATAAGGATATAGAGATGTCGTATGACATGCTATATCGACACGAGAATCTTTCTACACATCTTCTTTAATAAGGATATAGAGATGTCGTGGGACATGCTATATCGACACGAGAAGTTAGTAGCACATAGTTACTGGAACTAAGCCAACCCTTGCTACAGCCATATTGCATGAGAATAAATTTCCTCTCTTAGATGGTTTGCGAGTACAATTCTAAAATGTACTCACGGCTTTGTCCCTGGCTATTAACTTGGCCAGATTATGGAGAAGACTACTCGGAAGGTGACGATGGTTACGACGACGCCGGTGCGAACTAGGAACATCTCCCAGTCAGTTGCCTGTAGGGTAGTAGGCATGACGTGGGTCATCAACGCTGTTTAGTATCCGCTGCTTAGTTGTAGACTTGCCCTACGTGGCAATATCATACTTGGTCGTGTGACCAATTGTAAGTATTATTCGATATTGTAAAGGATGATGTAATTCTGTTATCAACTCGGATATGTGGATTCACGACACTGATCATGGGATCGTGAATTGTATGCATATCGGGTATTCTGGATGGGTAATTCCGGGGTCCCCACAGTGGTTTAGATTTAAATGTGTTTCTTATTTGCTTTTTGATGCTCTCTTTTGCTTCAAGTTTCTATATAGCGCCCTTGCTTCAAGCCCTTATATGGCGCCTACATGAGCATCTTTGCAAAATTACTGCGCCTAGCTCAAAGGCGTTAAAGAAAAGCACTCTTGGGAGATAACTCAATGTTTTATTTCCAGTACTTTTTCTTTTATTTGAGTCTTGGAAGTTATTACTACTGTAATAACTGCTCCTTATCCTTTTTATTTCATTGTTGTGCCAAGAGAAGCCTCTAATTTGGGCGAGGTAAGATTTGGGGATGTTGCTGTCCTGAAACAGTTTTTGGTGCTGCACCGTAAAAATTCTTTGTATATCTTTTGGACCTGCGAGTTTTTGTGCATATGCCCCAGATTATATCCAAACTTTCATTAGTTGAACACTTTTTGATTTGAGCAACAGAAAACCCTTTAAAAATTCGACCTTTATCAGCTGTTCTATTTTGACAGATTTCTGCCAATATTTGTGTTTGCCGCTTTATCGCTTTCTTTTTGAGTTCTTTTGATCACGGAACTTTTGGGGAAGTTGATACAGTAGTATATACTTTATATGTGATGGTTTTAGGTTGAAACCTGAAGCAAAAGAGGTTGATTATATGTTATGCTTACACTAATGTTACTAATAGATTTGTGTTTAGTTTTGTATAAGGAAGTTTTCAAGTGTAGGGATTGGAGAATGATGAGATGAGTTGAAGAATGGACAAAAGCTCAAGCTTGGGGATGCCCATGCATCACCCCAAGAAATATCCAAGAAGTACAAGCGTCAAAGCTTGGGGATGCCCCCGAGGCACCCCTTCTTCATCGGCAAAAATCAGGTCACCTTTCAAGACACTATATTTTTATTGCTTCATGCACTATGTGTTTTTCTTGGAGTGTCAGTTGTTTTAGTTTTCTGTGTTAGTTTGTTTTGTTTGCTGCAATAAATGGTTGGACCCCAACAAATTTCCTTTGGAGGAGATGTACTTGTTTTCATTTGCCAAGAACACTCAGTTTTTCACTCTTATCGTTCATCGAGTGTTCTTCTTTTTTTGCTACTGCTTTTGGTTTTTGTTTTCGCCTTGATTTGCGTTCAGATCTTCATATATTTGTTTATCAAGGTGTATTTTTGCCTCTGATCTTTATTGGTTCATCAAAAGAGGTGTTTATAAAAGTTTCGAATGGTGTTGGAAAAGAGAGAAAGCTTTATGCAAAATAGTGGTACAAGAAGGAACTTGTGTAGACTGCGGCTTAGGCTTTTTCATGTCATGCTTGATTTCTTTTTGATGGTATGCTTAGTGGTTTTGATGTAGCATGACTAGTCTCAAATAACTGAGATTGCTTAATGAGCCTTTGAAAAAATCATGCGTTGTTTTTAATTATTTGGAAGCATTATTTTGGTTTTCTACTTGATGCTTTATTTGGGTTGACTTGTCGCATGCTCACACATGTTAGACTCTTACAAAGTCACCAATAGCCTCTATGATCATTTAGTTTTTGACTTTTGATGCCATCTTATGCTTCTTTTAATGTCGCTTTATCGCTTTGCATGATTATGGCCATTATTGCTCTCTTAGTTGGTCGCTCCCAGTCTTTTGCTAGCCCTTGCCTTGTACTCAGTACGAGCTCTACTCGTGCATCCAACTCCTTAAAAACCAAGTCTTCCAAAGTGTCCACCATACATACCTACTAGCAATTTGCTATTCCAAGTAAATTTGACTTGCTTTTATTTTCTCTTCAAATTAAACTCTTACCAGTGTTATGCGAAATTCGGTCAGTAAAGCTCTCACAAACCGGAAGGCACACTTTACTTTTTCCTGTCCTTCAAAATTTGACATTGTGGTCTCTTATGATGAGTTGTTATGCTTGCAAGTTGTAAGTTGGAGACTAGCCCAGCCATGCAGTCATGGGCAAGCTTTCAACATTGCACTTCTTATTTGAGTTGATATCGTGATCTTTTGTTTATGGATGCCCGCGGTGTGAAATGAATTGGGAATCTTGTGGGGATCATGGAGTTTGTATATGTGTTAGAGAAATGACGGGCCGCTAATCTAAGCCATACATAATTCATGGTGGAAATTTGTAGCATACGCATGGTGAACATTCGACGATGCATCTCACAATAAAAAGCTAAACAAATGGTAAATAAAAGAGATGTCGAGGTGTTCATTGTCTGCTTGTCCTGTCATTTTGGTGTGGGCTTGTTCCATATCATCGGGCACGGAGGTACCCCATTGGCGGTTCTCGATGATACATGTATATTTACAATGACAAGAGCCTTGCTTGGGACTCTAAGTAAAGTAGCATGAGGTTTGGGTACTTGTATTCACGGGACACGAGGTTTTCAACTTATGATTTGTCAAGCATATGCATCATAATTGTTCTCGCATTAACTTTAACCATTCAAGATGCTTATGATGGGGGCAATGAGAGCTCAAAGCCGGTAAGTAACATAATTTTTGAAGGTTATAAAACTTGCAATCACTGCTTACCTCTGCGAAGGGTCTTTCTTCTACTTTTATGTTGAGTCACCACCTTCTATCTTTATGCACCATTAAGAGAGCATAGTTGTCATTCTGAGTATAATGTGCATTGTCCCAAAGTTTTCATTGATTGATTCATATTGTTAGTTTCACTTGTTCTTAAATTATTTGTATCTAATCGCCCTCTTAAACTTGAAGGTGTCCTATGCATTTATGTTTTGCTCTCCATGAAGGACAAGCTGAAAACCATTTGTATGTTTTTCCTTATGATTTGAACACACGTTTGACTTTCATTGTTTCATTTTCATGATCTTTTGTTTGTGTTCATTTGCATGTTTACAACATGGTTGCTAAGTTTCTTATTGTCAAGATTATATCTTCATACCCATGTTTTAAGTTCTTATGATCCCAGCTCACAAATGCTTACATATATGATCAACATTGTGTAGGTGCATGTCACCTCAAAAATTATTCTTTTGTTATCACTTACCTACTCGAGGACGAGCAGGAGTTAAGCTTGGGGATGCTTGATACGTCTCCAACGTATCTATAATTTTTGATGCTCCATGCTTGTTTTTACACCATTTGCCTAATGTTTCGTTACACTTCGTGGCACTTTTATGCATTTTCTGGAACTAACCTATTAACAAGTTGCCACAGTGCGAGTTCCCTATTTTCTGCTATTTTTGTGTTTCAGAAGTGATACACAGGAAATATTCTCGGAATTGGACGAAACAAGTTCCTGAAGTCTTATTTTATCCGGAAGCTTCCAGAGATCCAAAGAGGAGTAGGAGGGGAGCCACAGGGGCCCCACACACCAGGCTGGCGCGGCCAGGGCCTGGACTGCACCGCCATGGTGTGAGGCCACCTGGCTCCACCTCTGACATCGCCCCTTCGCCTATAAAGACCCCCCGACGGGAAAAACCTAAGTACCCGATCAATTTTCCAGAAACACATCGTGATCCGCCGCCGTCATCGACCCGAGATCGGGAGGGTCCAGAAGCTCTTCCCGGCACCCTGCCGGAGAGGAGAATCGCCACTGGAGGTCTTCTTCATCGCCATGCTTGCCTCCGGAGCGATGAGTGAGTAGTCTACCTTGGATGATGGGTCCATAGCAGTAGCTAGATGGTTGTCTTCTCCACCAAATGTTTAGATCTCATGAGCTGCCCTACATGATTGAGATCACCGTTATGTAATTCTACATGTTTGGTTTGTTGGGATCCGATGAATATTGGTGTTATGATTGAGTTGCTATACTGAAATATATCTTATGTTATCTCTATGTTGTTTATGATCTTGCATGCTCTCCGTTGTTAGTAGCTATCTTGGCCGAGTAGTTGCTAGTGACTCCAAGAGGGGGTATTTATCCTCGACAGTGGGTTCATGCCTCTATTTAACCTGGGGGAGTGACAGAAACCTCTAAGGTTGTAGATGTGCTGTTGCTACTAGGGAGAAAACAACATTCATATGCTCAAGGGCATATGCTTTGTTTACATTACACACTTTGCTTAATGCAATTATCTTTGGTTCGCAACTTAATACTTGTGGAGTTCTCGGATTGATTCGCCACAAGTGGATTATTAGTCATATATGCAGTTGGATGGCGGTCTATGTATTTTGTTGTAATGCCCAGAGTAAATCTCATAGTGATCTTCTTGACATATCACGTTATCTTTATTCTATCAATTGCCCAACTGTAATTTGTTTACCCAGCATGTGTTATTTGTCTTATGGAGAGACACCACTAGTGAACTGTGGACCCCGGTCCTATTTCCATCATATTGCTATCACCTGTTTACTTTACTAGCACTGTTTACTTCATTCGCATACTATTATCACTTTCCACTCGATACGCTCATACCCTTTGTTTCAAGCAAACCGGTGAGATTGACAACCTCATCGCAAGTTGGGAACAAAGTATTTGGTTGTGTTGTATGCAGGTACCGCGTTGCAGCTAGCAAGCAAAGCTTGGACGAGGCGCCATATATAAATTGTCTGAAGCTGTCGCAAACTAGCAAGCATCACCTTTAGTCGCATTGTCTGCTTTTCTCTCCTGATCGACATAACCTTGGTTTCTTAACTGAGGGAAAACTAGCTGCTATACTCATCATACCTTCCTCTTGGGGTTCCCAACGGCGCCTTATGGTGCCTTTTCCCACATCTATAATGGCGCCCAGAAGTTTTAGTAGAGACCTTCCAAGCGTGATTTGTCCTCCTACACATTCAATAACAAGATAATCAGTAGATACCATTTTTCCTAGGACTTTTGTATATACTCCTTCAGCTATTCCAACGGGAAATATAGTGGCATTCTTAGTCAGAGAAATTTCTTCTCCCCCCTCAGAAAGCTTCCAAAGACTCAAAGATTCATAAACATCCTTTCGCATAAGACAAAATTCAAACACAATATCACAACGAGCATGAAAAGTTTCAGCGCTAATGGTGATTTTAACCGTAGGGAACCAACTTGATGGTTCAGAATTTGTTGGCACATAATCAAAATACTGGCACAAAGTACTATAGCAATTATTCAAACAAGTCGTGTGAGTCTCAAGAGTATTAAGTCTATTAAAAATGCTCACGAGAGAGGAATCAAAATCAGTTGGCATGCTATAAATTGTAATCAAATTTTTTATAATATTGAAAGCTTGATATCCATCACAATGAAGGAAATCTCCTTCTACTATAGCATCCAAAGCATATCTATAACGAAGAGTGATACGTCTCAAATGTATATATAATTTTTGATGCTCCATGCTTTTTTTTATACCATTTGCCTTGTGTTTCGTTACACTTCGTGGCACTTTTATGCGATTTCTGGAACTAACCTATTGACAAGATGCCACAGTGCCAGTTCCCTGTTTTCTGCTATTTTTGTGTTTCAGAAAAGCTACACAGGAAATATTCTTAGAATTGGACGAAACAAGTTCCAGAAGTCTTATTTTTCCCGGAAGCTTCCCGAAGACCGAAAGAGAGCTGGAGGGGGGCCAGAGGCCGCCCTCACACATAGGTGGCGCGGCCTAGGCCTTGGCCGTGCCACCCAGGTTTGAGGAGCCCCTGGCTGCCCTCTGATGATGCCCCTTCACCTATAAGAAGCCTCGGGACGGAAAACCCTAAAGGAGTCGACATTTTTCCCAGAACAGTTCCGCAGCTCCGCCGCTGCCATCGACGAATTTTGGGGGACAGAAGTCTCTGTTCTGGCACCCTGCTGGGATGGGGAAGTGCCCTCGAAGCCATCTCCATCGGTCTCCATCGCCGTCTCCGCCGTCTCCATCGACCTCACTGCCATCTCCATCAACCTTGCTGTCTCCTATGATGAGGAGGGAGTAGTTCATCCCCAGGGCTAAGGGCTCTACCGGTAGCTATGTGGTTCACCTCTCTCTCCCATGATGTGATCTTTATGTGATCGTGAGCTTTGTATCATGTTGAACAAGTAGATGTTATTATTCAGATATTATGTGTACTCTAGTGGTGTTATTAAAGTAATCTATTCCTCCTGCCATGGTGTAACGGTGACAGTGCATGCATCGTGGTGGTACTTGGTCTAGGCTACGATTGTGATCTCTTATGGATTATGAGAATAATTATTACTATGATAGTATTGAAGTGATCTATTCCTCCTTTCATGGTGTAATGTTGACAGTGTGTGCACCGTGTTAGTACTTGGTCTAAGTTGCAATAATATCTATCTTGAGTTATGCTTTGATTTGGATATCTCTATGAGTGGTGTTTGTCAAGTACTTGATGAACTTTAACGGGTGCTTCTGTAGCCACTACACAATGATTAGTGTTGTTCAATAGGAGAGTAATTCAGAGTACCCATAGTGAAGAGAAGTTATTTATTTGTTCATTCATGTTATATTGTTGGGAGTGTGTCCACTAGTGAAAGTATGATCCCTAGGCCTTGTTTCCAAGCATTACACACCGTTTACTTGCTGTTTTGTTACATGTTTGCTCGCAGCGATTTTTATTCCAGATTGTATTTACTACTTATAATCATCTATACCACTTGTATTTCACTATCTCTTCACCGAACTAGTGCACCTATACATCTGACAAGTGTATTGGGTGTGTTGGGGACACAAGAGACTTTCTGTATCGTAATTGCACGGTTGTTTGAGAGGGATAGCTTTGACCTCTTCCTCCCTGTGTTTGATAAACCTTGGGTGATCCACTTAAGGGAAACTTGCTGCTGCTCTACAAACCTCTGCACTTGGAGGCCCAACACTGTCTACAAGAACAGACGCGTGCGTAGACATCAAAGAGCAAGTCCAAAGTAAAAGCAACTAAGAAGCAAACTCAAAGTCATTTTTGGTTCAGTTTTTCCATGCCAATCATAAATTCTAGACCAAGCTTCCTTAAAACTTTCCTCACTCTTTTGTTTGAAAGTGAAGATCATTTCCTCGGGCGACATAGTAATAGCAACTAAACTAGACATAAAAAGAAACTATAAAGGAAACTAATTTTTTTGTATTTTTGATAAAATGATGCAAGCAAAAATAAAGTAAAGCAAAACAATAAAAAAAAGTAAAAGATTATGTGTGCGAGACTCCCCTTGCAGAGGTCTTCTCTCTCCCCGGCAACAGCGCCAAAAAACTTGTTGATGGTGCGGTGTTGATGATGTAAATGACCGACCAGTTGGGAACCCCAAGAGAAGGTGTGATGAGCACTGATACGTCTCCAACGTATCTATAATTTTTGATGCTCCATGCTTGTTTTTACACCATTTGCCTAATGTTTCGTTACACTTCGTGGCACTTTCATGCATTTTCCGGAACTAACCTATTAACAAGTTGCCACAGTGCCAGTTCCCTGTTTTCTGCTATTTTTGTGTTTCAGAAGTGATACATAGGAAATATTCTCGGAATTGGACGAAACAAGTTCCTGAAGTCTTATTTTACCCGGAAGCTTCCAGAGATCCGAAGAGGAGTAGGAGGGGAGCCAAAGGGGCCCCACACACCAGGTTGGTGCGGCTAGGGCCTGGGCTATGCCGCCCTGGAGTGAGGCCGCCTAGCTCCACCTCTAACATCGCCCCTTCGCCTATAAAGACCCCCCGACGGGAAAAACCTAAGTACCCGATCAATTTTCCAGAAACACATCATGATCCACCGCCGTCGTCGACTCGAGATTGGGAGGGTCCAGAAGCTCTTCCTGGCACCCTACCGGAGAGGGGAATCACCACCGGAGGTCTTCTTCATCGCCATGCTTGCCTCCGGAGCGATGAGTGAGTAGTCTACCTTGGATGATGGGTCCATAGCAGTAGCTAGATGGTTGTCTTCTCCACCAAATGTTTAGATCTCATGAGCTGCCCTACATGATTGAGATCACCGTTATGTAATTCTACATGTTTGGTTTGTTGGGATCCAATGAATATTGGTGTTATAATTGAGTTGCTATACTAAAATATATCTTTTGTTATCTCTATGTTGTTTATGATCTCGCATGCTCTCCGTTGTTAGTAGCTATCTTGGCCGAGTAGTTGCTAGTGACTCCAAGAGGGGGTATTTATGCTCGATAGTGGGTTCATGCCTCTATTTAACCTGGGGGAGTGACAGAAACCTCTAAGGTTGTAGATGTGCTGTTGCTACTAGGGAGAAAACAACATTCATATGCTCAAGGGCATATTCTTTGTTTACATTACACACTTTGCTTAATGCAATTATCTGTTGTTCGCAACTTAATACTCATGGGGTGTTCGGACGATATCCCCGTGAGTGGATTATTAGTCATAGATGCAGTTGGATGGCGGTCTATGTATTTTGTTGTAATGCCCAGAATAAATCTCATAGTGATCTTCTTGACATATCATGTTTATCTTTATTCTATCAATTGCCCAACTGTAATTTGTTTACCCAGCATGTGTTATTTATCTTATGGAGAGACACCACTAGTGAACTGTGGACCCCGGTCCTATTTCTATCATATTGCTATCACTTGTTTACTTTACTCACACTATTTACTTTATTCGCATACTATTATCACTTTCCACTCGATACGCTCATACCCTTTGTTTCAAGCAAACCGGTGAGATTGACAACCTCATCGCAAGTTGGGAACAAAGTATTTGGTTGTGTTGTGTGCAGGTTCCGTGTTGCAGCTAGCAAGCAAAGCTTGGACGAGGTGCCATATATAAATTGTCCGAAGCTATCGCAAACTAGCAAGCATCACCTTCAGTCACATTGTCTGCTTTTCTCTCCTGATCGACATAACCTTGGTTTCTTAACTGAGGGAAAACTAGCTGCTATACTCATCATACCTTCCTCTTGGGGTTCCCAACGGGCTGGTCATTCACCACGCATCAAGCTCTTTTTCTGGCGCCGTTGCCGGGGAGAAAAGTGGAAGACCTCTGCAAGGGGAGTTTTTCACACACACATCCTTTACTTTGTTTTATAGTTTTGCTTTACTTTATTTATTTTACCTGCATCGTTTTATATCAAAAACCCAAAAAAATTAGAATCCTTGGTAGTTGTTTTACTTATCTGCTTTTAGTTTCGCTGAAATGGCTAATCCTGAAAACACCAAGTTGTGTGACTTTACTAGTACGAACAATAGTGATTTTATCTGCACTCCTATTTCACCACCTGCTCCTGCTGCAAACTTTTATGAGATTAAGCCTGCCTTATTGAACCTTGTTATGAAAGTGCAATTCTCTGGTGCTAGTACTGAAGATGCTGCAGCTCATCTCAACAATTTTGTTGAGCTATGTGAGATGCAGAAATATAAGAATGTAGAAAGTGATATTATTAAGCTCAAGTTGTTTCCTTTTTCTTTGAGAGGAAAAGCTAAAGATTGGTTGCTATCTTTGACTAAGAATAGTATTGATTCTTGGGCTAAGTGTAAGGATGCTTTTATTGGTAGATACTATCCTCTTGCTAAGATTATATCTCTGTGTAGCAATATTATGAAGTTTACTCAGTTTGATAATGAACATGTTGCTCAAGCTTGGGAAAGAATGAAATCTATGATAAAGAATTGCCCCACTCATGGACTGACTACTTGGATGATTGTCCAAACTTTTTATGCAGGACTGAATTTTTCTTCGAGGAACCTACTTGATTCAGCTGCTGGAGGCACTTTTATGTCCCTTACCTTGGGCGCCGCAACAAAGCTACTTGACAACATGATGGTGAATTATTCCGAATGGCACACCGAGAGAGCTCCACAAGATAAGAAGGTAAATTCTGTTGAGGAAACCTCTTCCTTGAGTGATAAGATTGATACAATTATGGCTATGCTTGCTAATGATAGGACTCATGTTGATCCTAATAATGTTCCTTTAGCCTCTCTGGTTGCTCAAGAAGAGCATGTTGATGTGAATTTTATTAGAAACAATAATTTTAACAACAATGCTTATAGGAACAATTTTGCTAGTAACAATTATAGGCCATATCCTTCTACCAATGGTAATGGTTATGGTAACTCTTATGGTAATTCCTACAACAACACTAGGGCCGCGCCCTCCGAGCTTGAGGTAATGCTCAAGGACTTCATCGGTAAGCAAACTGCTTTTAACAAGTCTGTTGAGGAAAAGTTAGGCAAAATTGATATTATTGCTTCTAAAGTTGATAGCCTTGCTCATGATGTTGAACTTCTGAAATTAAAAGTGTTGCCTAACGATGTGAAAGAGAACAATGTTTTTGCTACTGCTAATGCTATTAAAGTTGGAATTGATGAAAATCTTAGATTGTTAGCAGAATTACATGCTAGATGGGAAAGAGAGGATGAGATTGCTAGGAATTTGAAAGTTTGTACTATTACTACCTCTAATGATGTTGTTCCTAATGCTAGCAATCCTCTTACTTTGATTGGTGTAGAGAAAACTCCCACTCCTTGTGTTAAAAAGCCTAAAACTGCCAAAACTTTTTCTCAAAAGAGTGCTGAAATTTTTCAGAGTGTAGGAGATGATAGCTCTATTTCTTTTAATGATTTTGATGTTTATGGCTGCAATATATCTGAAGTTATTTTGTTCTTGCAAAATCTTGCTTTGACTCCCAATGCTAGTTCTTTAAATATTGCTTTTACTAAGCATATTACCAATCCTCTCATAAAAATTAGGGATGAAAAGTTGAAGCAAAAAGCCTCTGTTCCCAAGAAGTTAGAAGATGGTTGGGAACCCATCATTGATATGCATGTTAATGGTTTTGATTGCCATGCTTTATGTGATTGTAGCGCCCTACCTTTTGCTAAAGGCAAAACTCCTGTGTAGCTGTGCCATTCCCTGGATCAGTAGATAGCACCATAGTACAAAATAAGTAATCATTGCAATAGCATCAATATTACAACGTAAATCCAGTTACATAGGTCTTCAACCTTATGAGTACACAGCATAAAGCATAGTTGCAATGAGCCTCCATTCTTCATCACGTGCCACAGGCAGACATGTTGGAACGTAGTCTCGAGATCCTACTCCTGGTTCCTTACTCGACAGTAAAACCTGCATGTTTGAATATGCAGCCCCAGAGGGGTCAGTACAATGATGTACTGGCAAATGACACATATTTGGTGGTATTTTGTGGAAAGACTATACTACATGATATTTGGCTGGTGGATCTCATAGGCTGATTTGCATAAAGCAAGTTTTATCCTATCAAAAAAAATTTAAAACATTTAGATTTTTCTTTAAGGTCAAGGTAACCCCCAGATGATAACCACCACACAAACCTTGGGTTGATAGCCAAGTTGTGTGGCTCTGGGTAGTAACTCAACAAAACTAGAATAACCCTCAGGCGATGACAACCACACAAATCCTGGGTTGATAGCCAGGTGTGCAGTCCTGAGTAGTTACTCAACAAAACACGAATAGCTCTCAGGTGATAACCACCACATACCATGGGTTGATAGCCAGGTATATGGCCCTGAGTAGCTTGATTCAATTAAAGCCCCAAGATAACCCTTAGGTGATAACCACCACACAAGTCCTGAGTTAATAGTCAGGTGTGTAGCCCTAGGTAGCTAGTCTTGGGATTGGTGAGGACCCTTAGGTGATAACCACCACACATGTCCTGAGTTGATAGTCAGGTGTGTAGCCCTAAGTAGTCACTATTCAAGTTTTAATTATTCTGAAATGGTGATGAGATTCCTTTCGCGCGACATGTCCTCTCTCTGTTCCTAGGTACAACCAATACAAAGTATTCTCAGGTGATAACCACCACACATGTCCTGGGTTGATAGCCAGGTGTGTAGCCCTGAGTTGTGTACTCTCAGGTGATAACCACCACACATGTCCTGGGTTGATAGCCAGGTGTGTAGCCCTGAGTAGCCACAAGATTGCACCCAGGTGGTTCATTGGGTTATTAATTTTCATCTTTACAAATCATACACAGCATGGCATTGGCATCATCATTTTCATAAATTTGATATTCAATCCTAGCAAGGTAGAGTTTGAGGGATAGCTTCACACTACTAGGATCTAAGCATTTGATAAAACAGTTGATCATTTCACCTATCATGCATACTACTGAAACACACTAATGCAGTAGTAAAAATAGGTAGGGGATATGTATGTCACTTGCCTTTTTTGAAGAAAGCGATCTTTCACTTCTCTCGACTAAGCACGTAGCTCTTCGCACCAACTATAGCACAGAAATAGCATACCATAAACACACCATACAAACACAATCAAACAAATCAAACAATTGAAAAGTATTTGTTTAACAATTTGGTTTATTGAGATGTTATGACAAGAAAGATATGGTAAAGGATCATAATTTGTGAGATATGGATCGGAGAGCTTAGTTGGGAGAGATCGATATGATTTGAGAGAGAATTGGGTTTGGCATAATATAATTGATGAAGTTTTTATGCTTTATTAAAGCATGAATGGGTTTTCAGAATAGCTCATGTGAAATAGATCACATAGGTGTGGGATAGTGCAACCACTATACTATTTGAATAAGTGTAACAACATTTATTCTTTAAATAGCATATATCACACTTAGGCACTAGGCTAGGTTTTAAGAATGCTTGAAGTACTCAATTAGCACATTTGCAAGTTGAATAGTTCAATACATGTGAACAAAACTAGGTAGGCATTGGATTAGGTATGGATGATTGATTTTGGAGGACATGGCTCGAATGGTTCATTGTTCAACATGGTGTATAACACATACTATGGTATGGTTATAACAACTCCATATTAATAGAACCTAAGTTTGAGATGAATTCATATTCTACTCAAGTAGCACAATTACAATTTGAGTATAATATGAATTAAACAAAATATGTCTAGTTGGACAAGGTATGGGTCAAGGATTCATGAAACATTGAGTTACTCAATTAACTCATTTGTTAATTGAATAGTTCTACACATGAAGTCAGGATCACTTGAATAGTCAACCTCCGGCGATGCTCAGGTGGTGTTCTGAGGCGAGGGAGAGGTGGACGAGGTGCAGGGCTTCATGAAGAAGACGACTGCATGGTCTGCGTGCTCGATTGGGTCCTGCTGCGAGGTGTAGGCATGGCTGGAGCGGCTTCGGGCGGAGGTGCGCTTCGGTCATCGAGGTTGCGCTTGATCTGCTGCAGGTGTGGAAGAACAAAGGGCATGAGGAGGAGCGCCACATCGTGGGGAAGTAGATAGGGGAGAAGAGGAGGACGGGGGCTCACTGGTAAGGTCGAATTCGACCGGGGGTACCTGCAGGGGGTGCGGAGTCCGGCGACGAATCACGGCGGCCTGGCGGCGCTAAACAGAGGGGAAAGAGGGGGAAATAGGAGAGGAGGAGGAGGTCTATTTGTAGGCACGGAGAGAGCTCGAAACGGTCAAGCATTTACTCGGATTGAAGGTGAGGTAACGACGGGGAGAGACTCAGTCTACTGGCGCTGATTTCGGTCCGAGGTGGAAGATGACTTCGCCCTGACGAAGGGGTCCCACCAGTCAGTGAGAAGGAGGGAAGGGAGAGGGTACCGGTTTGGTAAAAGGTAAGTGGGCTGCGGGCTCCTATTCTCTGCTGGGCTGAACCTTTCCCCCGAGGCACTTTTTCTATTTTTATTTCTTCTTTCTGTTTTTCTTTTTCTGCTTTCTTATTTCTTTTGTAGCTTTTGCATATTTGGTTCAAATTGATTCAAGTCAATTTGTAAAATTTCCTAGAATTCAACACAGCAATCTGGAACTGTAAGAAGACAAATTTTCAGAACAAAGTATGATTTTTAAGAAAAACTTTATAAAATGGCCAAAGGGCTTACTTGCATAATCTATAATAGAAATAGGACTTTGCTTGCATAACAAAAAATAGAACTAGGGTTTGAGAATAAATCCTTTTAAAATAAGAGGATAACACATTATAAAATTTATTTACAAATTGTTTTCAAACCACCCTTTTGCAAAGCAAACCTTTTAGACAAAATAAACATTTTAGGAGGTACCCTTTGCAAGTAGCTTGCATAGGTTTGAATAAAAAGAAAGGAAAATAGTATTTTGATATTTGATCTTTCTCAAAGAAGTTCTTCAAGAAAATAATATAAAGTTTTAAAATAGTTTTCTAATAAAACTTTCAAATAGACTCGAAAAGTTTTTAAATCCCTGTGAAGTTCCAATCATTTCAAGCATAACAAAAGCGAAAAAAAATTCCCCCAAAATTTGATAAAATCTTGGGATGTTACAGTGATCTAGGTGCTAGTATTTCTATTATGCCTAGAAAGATTTATGACATGCTTGATTTACCACCGCTTGAAAATTGTTATTTTGATGTTCCTATTGCTGATGTTGCTAAGAAGAAACCTTTGGGAAGGATTAATGATGTTCTTATTGTGGTTAGAAATAAACTTGTTCCCGTTGATTTTCTTGTTATGGATGTTGAATGCCATGCTTCATGTCCTATTATTTTGGGAAGGCCCTTTCTTCGAACTGTAGGTGCTATCATTGATATGAGAGAAGGCACTATAAAATATCAATTCCCACAAAAGAAAGATATGGAACACTTCACTAGGAAAAGAAAGAATTAATTTTTGACTCTATTCTTAGAGCAAATTATGAGCTTGATGCTTCATCACTTGATATTACTTGATTCGCAATTTTCTGCGCCTAGCTCAAAGGCGTTAAAGAAAAGCACTCTTGGGAGATAACCCAATGTTTTATTTTCAGTAATTTTTTCTTTTTGAGTCTTGGAAGTCATTACTACCGTAATGACCGCTCCTTATCTTGTTTATTTTGTTTTTGTGCCAAGAGAAGCCTCTAATTTGAGTGAGGTAAAGATTTGGGGATGTTGCTGTCCTGAAACTGTTTTCAGTGCTGCACCCTAAAAATTTGTATAAATTTTCTGTATATCTTTTGGACCTGCGATTTCTTGTGCATATGCCCCAGGTTATATACAAACTTTAGTTAGTTGAACACTTTTTGATTTGAGCAAGAGAAAACCCCTAAAAAATTCGATCTTTATCAGCTGTTCTGTTTTGACAGATTTCTGCCAATATTTATTTTTGCCACTTTATCGCTTTCTTTGCGAGTTCTTTTGATCATGGAACTCTTGGGGAAGTTGCTACAGTAGTATATGCTTTATATGTGGTAGTTTTGGTTGAAACCTAAAGCAAAAAGAGGTTGATTATATGGTATGCTACACTAATGTTGCTAGTAGATTTGTGTTTAGTTTTGTATGAAGGAAGTTTTCAAGTGTAGGGATTGGAGAATGATGAGATGAGTTGAAGAATGGACAAACGCTCAAGCTTGGGGATGCCCATGCATCACCCCAAGAAATATCTAAGAAGTACAAGCATCAAAGCTTGGGGATGCCCCCGAGGCACCCCTTCTTCATCGGCAAAAATCAGGTCACCTTTCAAAACACTATATTTTTATTGCTTCATGCACTATGTGTTTTTCTTGGAGCGTCAGTTGTTTTAGTTTTCTTTATTAGTTTGTTTGTTTGCTGCAATAAATGGTTGGACCCCAACAAATTTCTTTTGGAGAAGTTGCCCCGCGTTTTCATTTGCCAAGAACACTCAGTTTTTCACTCTTATCGTTCATCGAGTGTTCTTCTTTTTCCGCTACTGCTTTTGGTTATTGTTTTCACCTTGATTTACATTAAGATCTTCATATATTTTTTTATCAAGGTGTATTTTTTCCTCTGATCTTTATTGGTATTCATCAAAAGAGGTGTCTTTAAAAATTTCGAATGGTGTTGGAAAAGAGAAAAAGCTTTATGCAAAATAGTGGTACAAGAAGGAGCTTGTGTAGACTGCGGCTTAGGCTTTTTCATGTCATGCTTGATGTCTTTTTGATGGTATTCTTAGTGGTTTTGCTGTAGCATGACTTGTCTCAAATAACTGAGATTGCTTAATGAGCCTTTGAAAAAATCATGCGTTGTTTTAATTATTTGGAAGCATTATTTTGGTTTTCTCCTTGATGCTTTATTTGGGTTGACTTGGCGCATGCTCACACATGTTAGACTCATACAAAGTCGCCAATAGCCTCTATGATCATTTAGTTTTTGACTTTTGATGCCATCTTATGCTTCTTTTAATGTTGCTTTGTCGCTTTGCATGATTATGGCCATTATTGCTCTCTTAGTTGGTCGCTCCCAGTCTTTTGCTAGCCCTCGCCTTGTACTGAGTATGAGCTCTACTCGTGCCTCCAACTCTGAAAAACCAAGTCTTCCAAAGTGTCCACCATACGTACCTACTAGCAATTTGCTATTCCAAGTAAATTTGACTTGCTTTTATTTTCTCTTCAAATTAAACTCTTACCAATTTTATGAGAAATTCGGTCAGTAAAGATCTCACAAACCGGAAGGCACACTTTACTTTTTCCTATTCTTAAAAATTTGACATTGTGGTCACTTATGTTGAGTTGTTATGCTTGCAAGTTGTAAGTTGGAGACTAGCCCAGCCATGCAGTCATGGGCAAGCTTTCAACATTGCACTTCTTATTTGAGTTGATATCGTGATCTTTTGTTTATGGATGCTCGCGGTGTGAAATGAATTGGGAATCTTGTGGGGATCATGGAGTTTGTATATGTGTTAGAGAAACGTCAGGCCGCTAATCTAAGCCATGCATAATTCATGGTGGAAATTTGCAGCATACCCATGGTGAACATTCGACGACGCATCTCACAATAAAAAGCTAAACAAATGGTAAATAAAAGAGATGTCGAAGTGTTCATTGTTTGTTTGTCCTGTCATTTTGATGTGGGCTTGTTCCATGTCATCGGGCACGGAGGTACCCCATTGGCAGTTCTCGATGATACATGTATATGTACAATGACAAGAGCCTTGCTTGGGACTCTAAGTAAAGTAGCATGAAGTTTGGGTACTCGTATTCATGGGACACGAGGTTTTCAACTTATGATTTGTCAAGCATATGCATCATAATTGTTTTCACATTAACTTTAACCATTCAAGATGCTTATGATGGGGGCAATGAGAGCTCAAAGCTGGTAAGTAATATAATTTTTGAAGGTTATAAAACTTGCAATCACTGCTTCCCTCTGCGAAGGGCCTTTCTTTTACTTTTATGTTGAGTCACCACCTTCTATCTTTATGCACCATTAAGAGAGCATAGTTGTCATTCTGAGTATAATGTGCATTGTCCCAAAGTTTTCATTGATTGATTCATATTGTTGGTTTCACTTGTTCTCAAATTATTTGTATCTAGTCGCCCTCTTAAACTTGAAGGTGTCCTATGCATTTATGTTTTGCAATCTTTGAAGGACAAGCTGAAAACCATTTGTATGTTTTTCCTTATGATTTGAACACACGTTTGACTTTCATTGTTTCATTTTCATGATCTTTTGTTTGTGTTCATTTGCATGTTTGCAACATGGTTGCTAAATTCTTATTGTCAAGATTATATCTTCATGCCCATATTTTAAGTTCTTATGATCCCAGCTCACAAATGCTTACATATATGATCAAGATTATGTAGGTGCATGTCACCTCAAAAATTATTCTTTTGTTATCACTTACCTACTCGAGGACGAGCAGGAGTTAAGTTTGGGGATGCTTGATACGTCTCCAACGTATGTATAATTTTTGATGCTCCATGCTTGTTTTTACACCATTTGCCTAATGTTTCGTTACACTTCGTGGCACTTTTATGCATTTTCCGGAACTAACCTATTAACAAGTTGCCACAGTGCCAGTTCCCTGTTTTCTGCTGTTTTTGTGTTTCAGAAGTGATACACAGGAAATATTCTCGGAATTGGACGAAACAAGTTCCTGAAGGCTTATTTTACCCGGAAGCTTCCAGAGATCCAAAGAGGAGTAGGAGGGGAGCCACAGGGGCCCCACACACCAGGCTAGCGCGGCCAGGGCCTGGGCCGCGCCGCCCTGGTGTGAGGCCGCCTGGCTCCACCTCTGACATCGCCCCTTCGCCTATAAAGACCCCCCGACGGGAAAAACCTAAGTACCCGATCAATTTTCTAGAAACGCATCGCGATCCGCCGCCGTTGTCGACCCGAGATCGGTAGGGTCCAAAAGCTCTTCCCGGCACCCTGCCGGAGAGGGGAATCACCACCGGAGGTCTTCTTCATCGCCATGCTTGCCTCTAGAGCGATGAGTGAGTAGTCTACCTTGGACTATGGGTCCATAGCAGTAGCTAGATGGTTGTCTTCTCCACCATATGCTTCATGTTTAGATCTCATGAGCTGCCCTACATGATTGAGATCACCGTTATGTAATTCTACATGTTTGGTTTGCTGGGATCCGATGAATATTGGTATTATGATTGAGTTGCTATACTGAAATATATCTTTTGTTATCTCTATGTTGTTTATGATCTTGCATGCTCTCCATTGTTAGTAGCTATCTTGGCCGAGTAGTTGCTAGTGACTCCAAGAGTTGGTATTTATGCTCGATAGTGGGTTCATGCCTCTATTCAACCTGGGGGAGTGACAGAAACCACTAAGGTTGTAGATGTGCTGTTGCTACTGGGGAGAAAACAATATTCATATGCTCAAGGGCATATGCTTTGTTTATATTACACACTTTGCTTACTACAATTATCTGTTGTTCACAACTTAATACTCATGGGGTGTTCGGACGATATCCTCGTGAGTGGATTATTAGTCATAGATGCAGTTGGATGGCGGTCTATGTATTTTGTTGTAATGCCCAGAGTAAATCTCATAGTGATCTTCTTGACATATCACGTTTATCTTTATTCTATCAATTGCCCAACTGTAATTTGTTTACCCAGCATATGTTATTTATCTTATGGAGAGACACCACTAGTGAACTGTGGACCCTGGTCCTATTTCCATCATATTGCTATCACCTGTTTACTTTACTCGCACTGTTTACTTTATTCGCATACTATTATCACTTTCCACTCGATACGCTCATACCCTTTGTTTCAAGCAAACCGGTGAGATTGACAACCTTATCGCAAGTTGGGAACAAAGTATTTGGTTGTGTTGTGTGCAGGTTCCGCGTTGCAGCTAGCAAGCAAAGCTTGGAAGAGGCGCCATATATAAATTGTCCGAAGCTGTCGCAAACTAGCAAGCATCACCTTCAGTCGCATTGTCTTCTTTTCTCTCCTGATCGACACAACCTTGGTTTCTTAACTGAGGGAAAACTAGCTGCTATACTCATCATACCTTCCTCTTGGGGTTCCCAATGGGCTGGTCATTCACCACGTATCAAGCATAGCAGCAAGTTTTTGCTCAGTTATGTAACCAAGGCAATCAATCTAGTAGGAGAAAGCCAAACTTAAGAAGGTGATGCTTGCTAGCTTAGTGACACTCCAACAGCTCTAGACAACTTGTTGGTGTGTCTTCACCTAGCAGCAACGCGAAACCTACACACAACACAAACAAATACTTTGCTCCCAACTTACGATGAGGGTGTCAATCTCACCCATTTGTTGTAAACAAAGAAATGAGCATATCGAGTGGTAATTGGAAAATAGTAATGCAAGTAAAGTAAACAGTGCGAGTAAAGTAAACGGTGTAACAATGTAAAGGAAATTGGACCAGGGTCCACAGTTCACTAGTGGTGTCTCTCCATAAGATAAAAGGGCATGCTGGGTAAACAAATTACAGTTGGGCAATTGATAGAGTAAAGATAACGTACATACATCACAAGGATCACTATGAGGCTTACTCTGGGCATTACGACAAAATACATAGACCGTAATCCTACTGCATCTATGAATAAAAATCCACTCGCGGGGATATCATCCAAAGACCCCTTGAGTATTAAGTTGCGAACAACAGATAATCGCATTAAGCAAAGTGCGTAATGTAAACAAAGCAAATGTCCTTAGACACAAGAATGTTGTTTTATCCCTAGTGGCAATAGCACATCTACAACCTTGGAGGTATCTATCACTCCCCCAGATTAAATAGAGGCATGAACCCAACTATCAAGCATAAAGACTCCCTCTTGGAGTTACTAGCATCTACTCGGCCAAGATAGGTATTAGCAACGGAAAGCATGCAAGATCATAAACAACATAGAGATAACATAAGATAATATTCAGCACATCAACTTGACATAGTACCAATACTCATCGGATCCCAACAAACACAACATGTATGATTATATAAAGATGGTCTTGATCATGTAGGGCAGCTCACAAGATCTAAACATGAAGCACATGGTGGAGAAGACAACCATCTAGTTACTGCTATGGACCCATAGTCCAAGGTAGACTACTCACACATCACTCCGGAGGTGACCATGGTGGTGTAGAAGGCCTTCGACAGGGATTCCCCTCTCCGGCAGGGTGCCGGGAAGAGCTCCTGGATCCTCCCGATCTCGCGACGGTGACGGCAGCGGCTTGCAGTATGTTTCTGGGAAAAGCGATCCGTCCTTTAGGTTTTTCCCGTCGAGGGGACTTTATAGGTGAAGGGGCGGCGTCAAAAGTGGACCAGGGTGCCCTCACCATAGGTGGGCGCGGCCAGGGGCTGGGCCGCGCCCCCTGGTGGTGAGGCTGGCCCCTGGCCCCTCTCCGTGTCATCTTCGGTCTTCACGAAGCTTCTGTAAAAATAGGAGGTTCGGCTTTTGTTTTGCTAATTCCGAGAATATTTCCTATGTAACTTTTCTGAAACACAAAAATAGCTGAAAATAGGAAACTGGCACTGTGGCATCTTGTTAATAGGTTAGTTCCGAAAAATGTATAAAAATGCCACAAAGTGTACCAAAACACAAAGCAAATGGTGTAAAAACAAGCATGGAGCATCAAAAATTATAGATACGTTTGAGACGTATCAGGTACAAATTTAAGATTCAACTTATGTATCACTTTGTGATCACCTGCAAAACCCCATAATCATGTCTTATCTCTAAATCCAAGAGTAGCATCCAAACCATAATCCTCCCAAGATAACCAAGATCTTTATCTAGTAATCAACTCACCTCTTGTTATATACCTTGACCTTAGCTAAATAAACATTCCCTGTAGTAAATCCTTTCAAACAAGGATCAATAAATTAATATCAACTTAAAGTAGTTCTTTGGGGCATTTCCATATTATTAACAAATGGGGTACCTATGAAGTGATGCATTCTAATAAATCCTTTACTAGAAAAACAAATACTAAACTAAAGTTTGATTCTTACATAATTGATATTCAAATCAAGCATTAGCAATCCATTAAATTTATTCACCAAATAATTTGCAACCTCAAGTAATCATGATTGAATTAATCTTTATTAAGATTCCTATCTAAACCCTAGTAATATCTACAATATTTCATGTGCTAATAAAACTTTTCTTGATACTCTATGTGTTACTAGTGAGTACCTAAACATATTTTAGAAGAACTCCCAAGTTTTAAATCTGCAAAAATAAAATACAAATTCAAATAGAATTCAAATTTGAAAACAGAAAATAGAAAAGAAAACAAAACAGAAAAAGGGGGAAGCTTACTTGGCCGCAGCCCAACCCAATCGGCCCAGCAAGCCAGCCCACCGCGGCCCGGCTTGAATACCGATTCTGTATTAGGCTGAGGGGCAGGACCCACTTGTTAGGGGTCGACGTCTTCGTCTTCCTCCTTTCTTCTGCACGGCGACGACACTGTGATGAAGAGCTCCACGTCGACATAGCCTTCGCTGACCACCGCCGTGACTTCGTCAACCAACATGTCATTGTTCTCATCCGTACACGCCTACTGGCAACCTTAGCGTCGCGATTCATGCCCAAAATGAGTGAACCATCGCCGCCGCATCCTGTTCGTTGCCGACGCCTTGCCGTCGTCCCTAAGCTCTTCCCGGGCCTATAAATTCACCGGGTGGTCTCTCTGAACCCTAGCTTGCTTCGCCGCCATCCCTCAGACTCTATATCTCTCTCTCTCTCCAAGCTTCTGCAACATCACCGATGGACCACACCGGAGTTCATGTCGGGGCCGTCAGTAGAGGTTACCCCAAGCTCCCTGGAGTGGCCTAGGAGATGGGCCATGCCTCGTAGAGCATCTTGGAGGAGTGAATCAAGCCGAGGTGCTTCCAGTTGAGCGAATCGCTCCGTTCCTTCTCGCTAGACATCATCGGGATCTGCTCAATCTCACCCAACTCTGGTCACCTGAGTCCTCTTTGACCATCCAGTGACCATCACGGTGAGCATACGAATCTATAGAGCTATTTTTTGCATCAAATGGTGAGCCGTAGCTCGAGTTCGGTAGTTGGCCAGAGTTCGCCGCCGCAGATGAGTTCGTCGGGGACAGCTCCAGTGACCAAATATTGGGGGCGCCGCTCCTATTCTACTCAGCATCGAGTCCCAGTTCGTTTAGGCCTAATTCCGCAGCATCATGAGTCGTAGAGCGCCGTCGTCATCGTTGTCTACCTCACCGGTGGCGAGATCCTGTCCCTAGTCAACTTCTTGACTCGGCCCTGCCTACGTGGCATTGACCGAACCCTGGGCCCCACTAGTATGTCTATGTGACCAAGACTTCTGACTGTGTGGTAGCTGACCAAGCACTGCCCCACCAGTCAGTCTAATTGGCTAGATACCCCCTCAGTGTAAAAAAGTATTCCCTATTGTTTAGGAATTCCAGAAAATAAGTAAAACTTAGAAAAATCATATCTATTTCGTTTTGAATCAGAAAAATGCAAATAATATATCAAAATGATCACAAAAATAAGACCTATCTATTTGTACAGTAATATTATATACTTGTGTGGAATAATTTTGAGTGCAATTTAAAAACATGTTTAAGTACTATTTTTGAATATGAATTTAACACAAATTTAGGAATCAAATAACTTTTCTAGATGAGAAAGAAATGTTTATAAACTCAAATTACTTTATTGAAACAACATTTTACTATTTAGGTTTAATATTTTTAAAACTTTACTATTAGTATTTAAAAACCTAAAACTATTTCCTTGAATAATTTTAAATTTAAATCAAGAAAAATCCTAAATAACTATTGGCTTGTATTAAAATCTATTTTTCAACTATAATCTGGTAATTGAAAATTGTATTATTATGAATTACTTTAAATCATGAGAATTCTAAAATCAATTTAGGAATCATGTAAAATTATGATTCAAACCATACTAGCTAATAATAAAGGAACTTGTGTTTTATTAATCACTGCAACCTTCCTATAAAGTAAATGACCACTAAGAGGTAATTTTGTACCAAATGTCTATTGTTGATTATGTTGTTCAAAAGTTATTCTTTTAAGAACATATCAAATAAGCATTTCTCCAAACCATAGACTTTCTAAATAACAATTGTTTAGGTATGTTAAGATTGTTGTCAACCCTGACAATAACTAGGTACTACTCCATTGTTATGAATTACTTCAACATTGCTTGCTTATGATCAATTAATTGATTGCTAATCATTGATGCAACTTAAAATTGCTACTTTCATGTCTTCACTATTCATCATCATCCTCCTGTAGATCAGAATGATGATAACTCCTAAAAACAAAAACCTTGTTCTTGTTACACTTGATTCTTTTACTTTTATAGGATTGTCAGTTAACCTAAAATCCTTAACAACCTTGTGTGTGCAATTGATCTTAAAAGTGCAACACATCACAAAGAAGTCATCACCACCCAACAACAACAAATCATGGGGATTAGGTAACGCTTAGAATGGTGCATATCATATCTTATGCATATCATGCTAGAGATTTCTAACATCATCCCTACCAGATGATGATTGCTATTTCAGAATTGGGATTTCTATCGTATCGAAGATCTTGACTTGCATAATCTTGCAGTCAAAAAAGCAAGTTCACTCTTGCTCATATCTCTTGTATAATTTTAACAAATTACTTGCAAATATACCAGTGTTATTACTACTGCATTTTAAAAGCAAAAGGTTCTATTTTCATAATTAATATGAAGTAGTGGTTTCGACCGGAAGGGTTGTTGCCCTAGGATGGTGGGCAGTGGGACCATGGTATGAGTATGGTGGAGGTCCCATTGCAACTGGAAAGTTCACCTAGGACTAATAACAAATGTCGCCAGTGATTCTAGCGCCATAAACAATGGTCAGCCATGAGATTTGGTATGGGACGGAGAAGTCAGCTGTATCTTTTCCATCTCGCATGCCAACGGATCAGTAGCGAGCATTGTCTTGTCCGGGCTACTATAGAGTAAAGTGGGGAAATGCGTTTCCTGCCGGTCTACCTATAGTATAGGGGGGATAGACTAGCTAATTGATCTATGATGGATTGTAAGAGTCATCCGGATCGGTCTAGCCATATTGTATAGGAGCGGGCATTTGGGTCCAGAATGGTCTACCTATGGGAGCGTCCATAGTGTAAAGGGGAGGAATAGTGCGCCAATCGGTGTACATATGTGGTATAGGGGGGGATAGACTTACAAAAGGGTGGGTCTATGGGGTCATGGAGAAGAACAATGATTGGCTTGGATCTTAGACTGGGCCCCATACACAAGAAGTATGGACAGGTAGGCCACTTGGATGTGCAACAAGGCTAAGATCTCTCATGGGTACAAGTGACCACCTCTACAGAGTGTAAGAAAGTATCAAGATACTCCCTGTTCCAGGAAGGAGCTGCAAACACGGTAGGAAAGGAGCCCATCGAAGCTCTAATCAACCTATGAAGACTTACGGACATAGTTCTTTTGAATAAAAGCAACCTCTTGAAGAAATGTTTACAAAAACTTGCATTGCCAAATGATACGTCTCAAACGTATCTATAATTTTTGATACTCCATGCTTGTTTTTACACCATTTGCCCAATGTTTCGTTACACTTAGTGGCACTTTTATGCATTTTCCGGAACTAACCTATTAACAAGTTGCCACAGTGCCAGTTCCCTGTTTTCTGCTATTTTTGTGTTTCAGAAGTGATACATAGGAAATATTCTCGGAATTGGACGAAACAAGTTCATGAAGTCTTATTTTACCCGGAAGCTTCCAGAGATCCGAAGAGGAGTAGGAGGGGGGCCACAGGGGCCCTACACACCAGGCTGGCGTGGCCAGGGCCTGGGCCGCGCCACCCTGGTGTGAGGCCACCTGGCTCCACCTCTAACATCGCCCCTTCGCCTATAAAGCCCCCCGACGGAAAAAACCTAAGTACCCGATCACTTTTCCAGAACACATCGCGATCCGCCGCCGCCGTCGACCCGAAGATCGGGAGGGTCCAGAAGCTCTTCCCGGCACCCTGCCAGAGAGGGGAATCGCCACCGGAGGTCTTCTTCATCGCCATGCTTGCCTCTGGAGCGATGAGTGAGTAGTCTACCTTGGACTATGGGTCCATAGCAGTAGCTAGATGGTTGTCTTCTCCACCATGTGCTTCATGTTTAGATCTCATGAGCTGCCCTACATGATTGAGATCACCGTTATGTAATTCTACATGTTTGGTTTGTTGGGATCCGATGAATATTTGTGTTTATGATTGAGTTGCTGTACTGAAATATATCTTATGTTATCTCTATGTTGTTTATGATCTTGTATGCTCTCTGTTGTTAGTAGCTATCTTGGCCGAGTAGTTGCTAGTGACTCCAAGAGGGGGTATTTATGCTCGATAGTGGGTTCATGCCTCTATTTAACCTGGGGGAGTGACAGAAACCTCTAAGGTTGTAGATGTGCTGTTGCTACTAGGGAGAAAACAACATTCATATGCTCAAGGGCATATGCTTTGTTTATATTACACACTTTGCTTAATGCAATTATCTGTTGTTCGCAACTTAATACTTGTGGAGTTCTCGGATTGATTCGCCACAAGTGGATTATTAGTCATAGATGCAGTTGGATGGCGGTCTATGTATTTTGTTGTAATGCCCAGAGTAAATCTCATAGTGATCTTCTTGACATATCATGTTTATCTTTATTCTATCAATTGCCCAACTATAATTTGTTTACCCAGCATGTGTTATTTATCTTATGTAGAGACACCACTAGTGAACTGTGGACCCCGGTCCTATTTCCATCATATTGCTATCACCTGTTTACTTTACTCGCACTATTTACTTTACTCGCATACTCTACTGTTTTCCACTCGATACGCTCATAACCTTTGTTTCAAGCAAACCGGTGAGATTGACAACCTCATCGTAAGTTGGGAACAAAGTACTTGGTTGTGTGTGTGCAGGTTCCGCGTTGCAGCTAGCAAGCAAAGCTTGGATGAGGCGCCATATATAAATTGTCCGAAGCTGTCGCAAACTAGCAAGCATCACCTTCAGTCGTTTGTCTCTCCTCTCCAAGAACGATAAACCTCGGTTTCTTAACTGAGGGAAAACTAGCTGCTATACTCATCATACCTTCCTCTTGGGGTTCCCAACGGGCTGGTCATTCACCACGCACAAGGACCGTCTGTTACACGCTAGCAGCCTCTTTTCTGGCGCCGTTGCCGGGGATTGGAAAAGAAGAAGAAGCTCCCTCATCAACTAGGCACCAGCTCTTTTCTGGCGCTGTTGCCGGGGAGGAAGTAGAAGACTTCTGCGAGGGGAGTTTTTCGCATGCATATCCTTTACTTTGTTATAGTTTTGCTTTACTTTATTTATTTTACCTGCATCGTTTTATATCAAAAACCCAAAAAAAATTAGAATCCTTGGTTGTTGTTTTTACTTGTTTACTTTAGTTTTGCTGAAATGGCCAATCCTGAAAACACCAAGTTGTGTGACTTTACTAGCACGAACAATAGTGATTTTATCTGCACTCCTATTGCACCACCTGCTCCTGCTGCAAACTTTTATGAGATTAAGCCTGCTTTGTTGAACCTTGTTATGAAAGAGCAATTCTCTGGTGCTAGTACTGAAGATGCTGCAGCTCATCTCAACAATTTTGTTGAGTTATGTGAGATACAGAAATATAAGGATGTAGAAAGTGATATTATTAAGCTCAAGTTGTTTCCTTTTTCTTTGAGAGGAAAAGCTAAAGATTGGTTGTTGTCTTTGACTAAGAATAGTATTGATTCATGGGCTAAGTGTAAGGATGCTTTTATTGGTAGATACTATCCTCCTTCTAAGATTATATCCTTGCGTAGCAATATTATAAAGTTTACTCAGTTTGATAATGAACATGTTGCTCAAGCTTGGGAAAGAATTAAATCTATGATAAAGAATTGCCCCACTCATGGACTGACTACTTGGATGATTGTCCAAACTTTTTATGCAGGACTGAATTTTTCTTCAAGGAACATACTTGATTCAGCTGCTGGAGGCACTTTTATGTCCCTTACCTTGGGCACCGCAACAAAGCTACCTGACAACATGATGGTAAATTATTCCGAATGGCACACCGAGAGAGCTCCACAAGGTTAGAAGGTAAATTCTGTTGAGGAAACCTCTTCCTTGAATGATAAGATTGATACCATTATGGCTATGCTTGCTAATGATAGGACTCATGTTGATCCTAATAATGTTCCTTTGGCCTCTTTGGTTGCTCAAGAAGAGCATGTTGATGTAAACTTCATTAGAAATAATAATTTTAACAACAATGCTTATAGGAACAATTTTGCTAGTAACAATTATAGGCCGTATCCTTCTAGTAATGGTTATGGTAATTCTTATGGTAACTCCTCCAACAACACTAGGGCTGCGCCCTCCGAGCTTGAGGTAATGCTCAAGGACTTCATCGGTAAGCAAACTGCTTTTAATAAGTCTGTTGAGGAAAAGTTAGGCAAAATTGATATTCTTGCTTCTAAAGTTGATAGCCTTGCTCATGATGTTGAACTTCTGAAATTAAAAGTGTTGCCTAATGATGTGAAAGAGAACAATGTTTTTGCTACTGCTAATGCTATTCAAGTTGGAATTGATGAAAATATTAGATTGTTAGCGGAATTGCATGCCAGGTGGGAAAGAGAAGATGAGATGGCTAGAGAGATGAAGGTATGTACCATTACTACCTCTAATGATGTTGCTCCTAATGCTAGCAATCCTCTTACTTTGATTGGTGTAGAAAAAACTCCCACTCCTTGTGTTAAAAAGCCTAAAACTGCCAAAACTTTTTCTCAAAAGAGTGCTGAAATTTTTCGGAGTGTGGGAGATGATAGCTCTATTTCCTTTAATGATTTTGATGTTGATGGCTGCAATATATCTGAAGTTATTTTGTTCTTGCAAAAGCTTGCTTTGACTCCCAATGCTAGTTCTTTAAATGTTGCTTTTACTAAGCATATTACCAATGCTCTCATGAAAATTAGGGATGAAAAGTTGAAGCAAAAAGCTTCTGTTCCCAAGAAGTTAGAAGATGGCTGGGAACCCATCATTGATATGAATGTTAATGGTTTTGATTGCCATGCTTCATGTGATCTAGGTGCTAGTATTTCTATCATGCCTAGAAAGATTTATGATATGCTTGATTTACCACCGCTTGAAAAATGTTATTTTGATGTTCCTATTGCTGATGTTGCTAAGAAGAAACCTTTGGGAAAGATTAATGATGTTCTTATTGTGGTTAACAATAACCTTGTTCCCGTTGATTGTCTTGTTATGGACGTTGAATGCCATGCTTCATGTCCTATTATTTTGGGAAGACCCTTTCTTCGAACTGTAGGTGCCATCATTGATATGAGAGAAGGCACTATCAAATATCAATTCCCCCTAAAGAAAGGTATGAAACACTTCCCTAGGAAAAGAAAGAAATTACTTTTTGACTCTATTCTTAGAGCAAATTATGAGCTTGATGCTTCATCTCTTGATATTACTTGATTCGCAATTTTCTGCGCCTAGCTCAAAGGCGTTAAAGAAAAGCACTCTTGGGAGATAACCCAATGTTTTCTTTTCAGTACTTTTTCTTTTATTTGAGTCTTGGAAGTCATTACTACTGTAATGACCACTCCTTATCTTGTTTATTTCATTTTTGTACCAAGAGAAGCCTCTAATTCGAGTGAGGTAAAGATTTGGGGATGTTGCTGTCCTGAAACTGTTTTTGGTGCTGCACCGTAAATATTCGTATAAATTCTCTGTATATCTTTTGGACCTGTGATTTCTTGTGCATATGCTCCAGGTTATATCCAAACTTTCGTTAGTTGAACACTTTTTGATTTGAGCAACATAAAACCCCTCAAAAATTCGACTTTTGTCAGCTGTTCTGTTTTGACAGATTTCTGCCAATATTTGTTTTCGCCACTTTATCGCTTTTTTTTAGTTCATTTGATCATGGAACTCTTGTGGAAGTTGCTACAGTAGTATATACTATATATGTGGTGGTTTTGGGTTGAAACCTAAAGCAAAAAAGAGGTTGATTATATGTTATGCTTGCACTAATGTTGCTAATAGATTTGTGTTTAGTTTTGTATGAAGGAAGTTTTCAAGTGTAGGGATTGGAGAATGATGAGATGAGTTGAAGAATGGAAAAAAGCTCAAGCTTGAGAATGCCCATGCATCACCCCAAGAAATATCCAAGAAGTACAATCGTCAAAGCTTGGGGATGCCCCCGAGGCACCCCTTCTTCATCGGCAAAAATCAGGTCACCTTTCAAAACACTATATTTTTATTGCTTCATGCACTATGTGTTTTTCTTGGAGCGTTAGTTGTTTTAGTTTTATTAGTTGGTTTAGTTTGTTTGCTGCAATAAATGGTTGGACCCCAACAAATTTCCTTTGGAGGAGATGTACTCGTTTTCATTTGCAAAGAACACTCCGTTTTTCATTCTTACAATTTCACCGGGTGTTCTTCTTTTTCCGCTACTGCTTTTGGTTTTCGTTTTCGCCTTGATTTGTGTTCAGACCTTGTCATATCTTTTCATCAAGATGTATTTTTGACTCTGATCTTTATTGGTTTTCATCAAAAGAGGTGTCGTAAAAAATTTCAAATGGTGTTGGAAAAGAGAAAAAGCTTTATGCAAAATAGTGGTACAAGAAGGAGCTTGTGTAGACTGCGGCTTAGGCTTTTTCATGTCATGCTTGATGTCTTTTTGATAGTATGCTTAGTGGTTTTGCTGTAGCATGACTTGTCTCAAACAACTAAGATTGCTTAATGAGCCTTTGAAAAAAAATCATGCGTTGTTTTTATTGTATGGAAGCATTATTTTGGTTTTCTCCTTGATGCTTTATTTGGGTTGACTTGGCGCATGTTCACACATGTTAGACTCATCCAAAGTCGCCAATAGCCTCTATGATCATTTAGTTTTTGACTTTTGATGCCATCTTATGCTTCTTTTAATGTCGCTTTGTCATTTGCATGATTATGGCCATTATTGCTCTCTTAGTTGGTTGCTCCCAGTCTTTTGCTAGCCCTCACCTTGTACAGAGTATGAGCTCTACTCGTGCATCCAACTCCTAAAAGCCAAAGTTTTCCAAAGTGTCCACCATACATACCTACTAGCAATTTTCTATTCTAAGTAAATTTGACTTGCTTTTATTTTCTCTTCAAATTAGACTCTTACCAGTGTTATGCGAAATTCGGTCAGTAAAGCTCTCACGAACCGGAAGGCACACTTTACTTTTTCCTGTTCTTAAAATTTTGACATTGTGATCTCTTATGTTGAGTTGTCATGCTTGCAAGTTGTAAGTTGCAGACTAGCCCAGCCATGCAGTCATGGGCAAGCTTTCAACATTGCACTTCTTATTTGAGTTGATATCGTGATCTTTTGTTTATGGATGCCCGCGGTGTGAAATGAATTGAGAATCTTGTGGGGATCATGGAGTTTGTATATGTGTTAGATAAATGCCGGGCCGCCAATCTAAGCCATGCATAATTCATGGTGGAAATTTGCAGTATACCCATGGTAAACATTCGACGACGCATCTCACAATAAAAAAGCTAAACAAATGGCAAATAAAAGAGATGTCGAGGTGTTCATTGTCTGCTTGTCCTGTCATTTTGGTGTGGGCTTGTTCCATGTCATCGGGCACGGAGGTACCCCATTAGCGGTTCTCAATGATATGCATATATTTACAATGACAAGAGCCTTGCTTGGGACTCTAAGTAAAGTAGCATTAGGTTTGGGTACTCGTATTCACGGGGCACGAGGTTTTCAACTTATGATTTCTCAATCATATGCATCATAATTGTTCTCGCATTAACTTTAACCATTCAAGAAGCTTATGATGGGGGCAATGAGAGCTCAAAGCCGGTAAGTACCATAATTTTTGAAGGTTATAAAACTTGCAATCACTGCTTCCCTCTGCGAAGGGCCTTTCTTCTACTTTTATGTTGAGTCACCACCTTCTATCTTTATGCACCATAAGAGAGCATAGTTGTCATTCTTAGTATAATGTGCATTGTCCCAAAGTTTTCATTGATTGATTCATATTGTTATTTTCACTTGTTCTTAAATTATTTGTATCTAGTCGCCCTCTTAAACTTGAAGGTGTCCTATGCATTTATGTTTTGCTCTCTTTGAAGGACAAGCTGAAAACCATTTGTATGGTTTTCCTTATGATTTGAACAGTATGTTTTCCTTATGATTTGAACACACGTTTGACTTTCATTGTTTCATTTTCATGATCTTTTGTTTGTGTTCATTTGCATGTTTACAACATGGTTGCTAAGTTTCTTATTGTCAAGATTATATCTCCATGCCCATATTTTAAGTTCTTATGATCCCAGCTCACAAATGCTTACTTATATGATCAAGATTGTGTAGGTGCATGTCACCTCAAAAATTATTCTTTTGTTATCACTTACCTACTCGAGGACGAGCAGGAGTTAAGCTTGGGGATGCTTGATACGTCTCAAACGTATCTATAATTTTTGATGCTCCATGCTTGTTTTTACACCATTTGCCCAATGTTTTGTTACACTTAGTGGCACTTTTATACATTTTCCGGAACTAACCTATTAACAAGTTGCCACAGTGCCAGTTCCCTATTTTCTGCTTTTTTTGTGTTTCAGAAGTGATACACAGGAAATATTCTTGGAATTGGACGAAACAAGTTCCTGAAGTCTTATTTTACCCGGAAGCTTCCAGAGATCCGAAGAGGAGTAGGAGGGGGGCCACAGGGGCCCCACACACCAGGCTAGCGCGGCCAGGGCCTGGGCCGCGCCACCCTGGCGTGAGGCCACCTGGCTCCACCTCTGACATCACCCCTTCGCCTATAAAGACCCCCCGACAGAAAAAACCTAAGTACCCGATCACTTTTCCAGAATACATCACGATCCGCCGCCACCGTCGACCCGAAGATCGGGAGGGTCTAGAAGCTCTTCCCGGCACCCTGCCGGAGAGGGGAATCGCCACCGGAGGTCTTCTTCATCGCCATGCTTGCCTCCGGAGCGATGAGTGGGTAGTCTACCTTGGACTATGGGTCCATAGCAGTAGCTAGATGGTTGTCTTCTCCACCATGTGCTTCATGTTTCGATCTCATGAGCTGCCCTACATGATTGAGATAACCATTATGTAATTCTACATGTTTGGTTTGTTGGGATCCGATGAATATTGGTATTTATGATTGAGTTGCTGTACTGAAATATATCTTATGTTATCTCTATATTGTTTATGATCTTGCATGCTCTCCGTTGTTAGTAGCTATCTTGGCTGAGTAGTTGCTAGTGACTCCAAGAGGGGGTATTTATGCTCGATAGTGGGTTCATGCTTCTATTTAACCTGGGGGAGTTACAGAAACCTCTAAGGTTGTAGATGTGCTATTGCTACTAGGGAGAAAAAACATTCATATGCTCAAGGGCATATGCTTTGTTTACATTACACACTTTGCTCAATGCAATTATTTGTTGTTCGCAACTTAATACTTGTGGAGTTCTCGGATTGATTCGCCACAAGTGGATTATTAGTCATAGATGCAGTTGGATGGCGGTCTATGTATTTTGTTGTAATGCCCAGAGTAAATCTCATAGTGATCTTTTTGACATATCACGTTTATCTTTATTCTATCAATTGCCTAACTGTAATTTGTTTACCCAGCATGTGTTATTTATCTTATGGAGAGACACCACTAGTGAACTATGGACCCCAGTCATATTTCCATCATATTTCTATCACCTGTTTACTTTACTCGCACTGTTTACTTTACTCGCATACTCTACTGTTTTCCACTCGATACGCTCATAACCTTTATTTCAAGCAAACCGGTGAGATTGACAACCTCATCGTAAGTTGGGAACAAAGTACTTGGTTGTGTGTGTGCAGGTTCCGCGTTGCAGCTAGCAATCAAAGCTTGGACGAGGCGCCATATATAAATTGTCCGAAGCTGTCACAAACTAGCAAGCATCACCTTCAGTCGTTTGTCTCTCCTCTCCAAGAACGATAAACTTCGGTTTCTTAACTGAGGGAAAACTAGCTGCTATACTCATCATACCTTCCTCTTGGGGTTCCCAACGGGCTGGTCATTCACCACGCACAAGGACCGTCTGTTACACGCTAGCACCAAACGACTCTTGGGTCTAAGGCTATAGCTAGTGCATAAGACACCTTATTCCTTATATGAACTTGCTGGGTAACGCTCGTTACTCACCCCACTCCCTCTCAACCCTTGCTTAGATTGGAGGCAACACAGGAGGCAACCTCGAGACACTAAAGTTGAAGATGAAGCCCTATATCAATGACGAAACTATCAATGAAGTCAACGACAACGCCAAGCTTGCTAGAAACTAGAATAGGAATAGAAGGGAACCAATTTCCTAATCCTAGAACCTAAGTAGATAAGTTAGTTATGTAGTTTCTGTAGCAAGCCAACTGCATTAGTTGTAGCTCTAGTTTAGTCTTCAGCTTATTCTTTCTCGTTTGTAATCGCCAGAACTAAACCTCTACCTGTTGAGGAGGTTCTGAAGATCTTTTGTATGATGAAATTATAATCCTATAGACATACCTTGGACCTGCAATGTTTCTGTTGTACCACTCTGATCGATGTAATACTAGTGAGACGGTGTTTTATTGGTGTTATATCAACGACTTGCATACTACACATGTAGTGGTATGCTGTGTCACCACATCTTCAGTTTCATCAAACCCTTCCAAAAGGGGGAATCAAAAGGCTTAGCCATCAGTTGAGACCAAATTTTTGAGTGGAAATATTTGTTTAGAATTAATTCTTTGCAAACACCTTGTTCGTTTAGCAACTAAAAAATCCATTTTGCTAATAGGCATTTATTTTTTAACTCCAAAACCTCAATGCTGAGGCCATCTTGAACCTTAGGCTGGCAAAAGATATTACACTTAGTTAATCTATACTTTCTCTCATGTCCATCACTTTGCCAAAAAAAATCTTGATCTATAAAAATCCAAACGTTTCCTTACCCTTTTGGTCAATTCAAAAAAAAACATAAACATGGCAAGTCTTGTGAGAACCAGCTTTATGAGTATTAATTTATACCATAAGAAAGTAACTTCCTTATCCAATTCCCCAGTTTCTTTTCAAAACCATCTTCCACGGGTTTCCATTCTCCATTTTTCAATTTTCTAAAGTGCATTGGAATTCCAAGATATTTAAAGGGAAAAGACCCGGCTTCACACCCAAAAAGCTCCTTGTAGCACTCTTCAGTCTCCTTAATTAGCTTGGCCGAAGCTATACATCTCGTTGTTTTTGGAAATTTATTCTTAGGCCCGAGAGTTGTTCAAAAAATAGCTGCAGCCAGTTAATACCGCGTACACCCCTAGTGATTGATCTCAAGGACATCTAAGGACACCTAATGATGGCAATAAAAGAATATTAAGACAAATAGTTGAACCACCGCTGAAAGCTCTAAGGTCCTCATTAGTTTATCCCCATGTATGTATTGAGCTCAAATTCGAGCACATGTTTCAGTCATTCACCAGCTCTTCTCCAAGTTAATCCAATAATGACAATCTTATGCAATCCCCCAACATATGTGTGCACTTATACATCAGTACATAAGATCACATCATAGAAAATAACAACATCATATGTATGCAACCGTCAAAACGAACTATATATATCACCATTGCCATGAACTTGTAATTGATCAACATAAGACATAACGATACAATAGATGACAAGAATATAATATATTTTCATCAAACATCGTGTTTGCCAAAAGATTACAGCGGGGATTGGATGAGGATGTAGATGTAGATGATGATGATGATGATGATGCCGGAGGGGGTGGAGCCAACCGGAGATGATTCCGGTGGCATTTTCCCCCTCCGAACTCCTCCCAGGGCGGACTTCTATCTCTTTGTTTCTTGGTTTCTGATCTACACCTCCGATCGTCGCGAAATAAAATCTGAGGGTATATATGTGTTTTTAGGTCAAGGGTGGCCTAGGGTGTTGCCCGGAGCTGCACATGAGCCCCAGCACGTGGCCTAGAGTGTTGCCCGTGTGTTGGGCCCTATCTTGAGCCTCCGAGGCCTTCTGGTCCACTTCTTCTCCAGCTGCTTGAATTCCCAAAAAAATGATCCACAAAAAAGATTGTGTCCTTTTAATGCCCGAAAGGTTCAAGAAACTAAAAAAATACAAAACGGGGTTTTTTGCTCCGCAGAATTAAATACCAAATAAATGAGAACTTTGTGGAAAATCCCTGAAATCAATGTAATACATGTTGGAAACATCATATAACATGTGAATATCAAGGAATATGACCTAATAAACTACAAAGATCATTAATGCATTTTACGTACATCACATACTCGAGCTCTAACATGGCATCCGCTCATCCTCTGGCTCTTGGGAAGGAACTCTTCCCTTCACCCATAGATCCTCCTATCCCTTCCATTCCTATGCTTCCTTATTGTACCCGGGCTGCGGTGAATATGGTGACAAAGGGACAAAGATGGTGGCCAGTGGAAACTATGAGGTCGTGGAGCAGCTAGCTGGTGACATAAACTACAGGGAGAAATCCATTCCGGGCCACAATAACTCCACAAGGTTCAAGAGTTCCAAGAACATGTGCAATTTTGTGATAGCATAATGTTTACTAGCGCCCTAAATACACTGACCAAACTTATACTGGTTAAGCAGTAAATAGTGAATTTCTACTCGTAACGTCGTGCTTAAGAACAGAGGGCGAAGCCAGGTACTGGAGATAGGTGGGTGCTGCAGCATCTGAGGACCTAGAAAACTCAATCTGTCAGAAGCAGTCGTACCCTACATCTCACATTGCAACCCGTAGCAAACGCCGGTGTGACATTGCCGAGGCAGTGGCTGGCATGACCTTACACATATCGCATGCCCATTTGCAAAACTCGTGAGCCCGTCACAAAGCCGATATATCTGTGTTTCGGTGTGCATTGCACCTTGGCTGGTTTGGATTGGAACTGCATTTTGTTTTTCCCCCAAATAAACAGTTTCCATAGCAAAATGATCATTCCGTTAAACCGCCTTCCGGGCATTGACCACATCAACTTTTGTAAGCACTCATACGTATTCCCGACACCTCTCATGCCAAAAGTAATATGTATTGTACAGAAGGAGAAATCTTCTTAATCCTATCCAGGCATTTAGTTGAACATCGTATAGGACAATATGGTAGAGAAAGAAAAACTCATGAGAAAAGAACATCATAGCCAAAGACGGATTGACCTCCAAGCTAGGATTCTTTCACGAAACCTATACAGTGTGAAATAAAAGGTTGGTCGGACACAGATGATCAGGATGTTAATCAATGTAATATGTACTACACGGTATACAGTAGTACTCCACTCGTATCGTACACATATGTACCACCACCGTAGGGGTTTTTCCTACGCCTATATAACACGCAACACGAGACCCTAACGGGTACTCGTTTCCGCTCAAAGTTCCACATGGTATCAGAGCGGGTCTCTTCCAAGACCTAGCCGCCGCTACCGCTCCTCCTGAGCCACCGCCCAAAACCTCCGCCACCGCTCTTCCACGAGCCGCCGCTGCCTACAAAACCTAAAACCAGCCGCCGTCGCCGCCGCCGCTCCTCTTTGAGCCGCCACCGCCTCAAAAGCCTAAAAACCGCCGCCGCTGCCGTCGCTCTACCTCGAGCCGCCCCCGCCGCCCCTCCTGTGAGCCGCCGCCGCCACCTACAAACTGCCGCCGCCGCTCCTTCTCAAGCCACCGCCGCCTCAAGATCATCGCAGTCATCATGTCATCCTCATCGACTCCGTCCTCGATGGTTGTCCTCTCCACCAACCTCGGCAACCCGCCCTCCCTCAAGCTCACCCGCGACAACATGCTCTTCTGGAAGGCTCTTGTCTTCCCTCCTCTTCGGTGCGCCGGTGCCTTCGGCCTGCTCGATGGCTCGGACGCCGCGCCGGTGAAGATGGTGGAAGCGCTGGAAGATGCCGACAAGAAGGTCTCCATGCCCAACCCCGACTAAGCCACTTGGGTGGCGCGCGATCAGTTCGTACAGGGGTGGCTCAATAACTCAATCTCCCCGGACATCCTTGCATATGTCCTCGATGCGGAGACTACGGCTGAAACCTGGGCCATTATTTCCACCATGTTCAAGTATACCTCCAAGGCAAAAGTCTCGCATCTGCGAACTGCCCTCAACAACACCAAGAAGAAGGAGATGACTGCTGAACAGTATATCTCCAAGATGTCCGGTTTCCGCTCTGAGCTTGCGGCAGCCGGGCAAATTATTGATGATGAAGAGATGATTGGCTACATCACCGCCGGTCTTGACAACTCCTACAATGCCCTGGTTGACAGGGTCGACAACATGCCTGGTATATCTCTCACCGATGTCACAAATCAAATTAACTCCTTTGACATGCGCCAGACTTTCCTCGCCGACCTCGACAACGACACTGGTCCGTTTATCTCTTCGGCCAACCTTGGCACTCGTGGAGGGTCATCCTCTCGTGGTCGCTCTCCTGACCGTGATTGCCGTGGCGACGATCGCCGTGGTGACTGGCGTTATGATAACTGGCGTCGTGATGACTGGTGCCGTGATGACAGGCGCGATAATCAGCGCCGTGATGATAGGCATCGCGATGAGCCGCGCCGTGATGACAGGCGTGATGATAGGCATCATGATGACTGTCGCCGTGATGATAGGCGCGATGATCGGCGCCGTGATGATCGGCGTCGTGATGAGCCGCGTCGTGATGATAGGCGTGATGATCGGCGCCGCGATGAGCCGCGCCATGACGACACTGGCAGACGCCGTGGGCACGACCGCACTCCTACTCCCTTTGTTGATGTGCGCTGCCAGATATGCAAGATTTATGGTCACCCCGCCAGTGACTGCTGGTGGCACCATGGTGATGATACTGATGATGAAGTGGATCGCAATGTCAAATAGGTGCATCCCGCTGCTTATGGCATTGACACCAACTGGCACCTTGATTCTGGTGCTACAGACCACATCACTGGAGCTCTGAACAAGCTCACCGTCCACGACAAGTACAACGGACGTGACCGTGTGCACACTGCAGACGGCAACGGTATGCACATCAGTCATATTGGTCATTCAGTATTGCATGCCCCTCGTAGTTCTTTGCATCTTAAAAATATTCTCCATGTTCCTAGTGCTTCAAAAAACCTGCTTTCCGTTCATAGTCTTGCACTTCATAATCATGTCTTTCTTGAGTTTCACCCTTTCTTCTTTTTGATAAAGGATCTGGTCACCAGAAGAACTCTGTTTAAAGGTTCCTGTCATGGTGGCCTCTATCCGCTAGTGCCTTTCTCTACCGGGTCTTCCAAGCAAGTTTTCAGCACAATAAAGTTGTCATCTTCCACATGGCACCGCCGCCTAGGACACCCTTCTTCCTTAGTGGTGCAGCAAATCATTAGGAAAAATAAACTTTCTCATTCGATAGAAAGAAGTCCCTATGTATGTGACTCTTATCAGCTTGCCAAGAGCCATCAGTTGCCATATCCTGTGTCTACCAGTGTATCCAATATTCCCTTTAAACAAGTGTTTTCTGATGTATGGGGTCCTGCACCTGCTTCTGTTGGTAAACATGCATATTATGTAAGCTTTATTGATGACTATAGCAAGTTTACCTGGATATACCTTCTTAAAAAGCGCTCTGAAGTTTATCAAGTCCTTCTTAATTTTCAGCAACTTGTTGAGCGAAAATTTGGTAGAAAAATCATCACTATGCAAACTGATTGGGGTGGTGAGTATGAAAAACTTCATGGTTTCTTTCAAAAAATTGGCATCACACATCATGTCTCATGCCCTCATGCCCATCAACAGAACGGTTCTGCTGAACGCAAACACCGTCACATCATTGAAGTGGGTCTTGCCCTTCTTGCGCATGCATCCATGCCCTTGAAATTCTAGGATGAAGCTTTTCTCACTGCCACCTTTCTCATCAACCTCCTTCCCAGTAAAGTCATTGATTTTGATACTCCTACAGAGCGCCTTCTTGGTACTACCCCAAACTATGATGCTTTACGTATTTTTGGTTGTGCTTGCTGGCCAAACTTGCATCCCTACAACAAAAGAAAACTTGCTTTCCGGTCTACTCGATGTGTGTTTCTTGGATACAGTTCACATCACAAAGGTGTCAAATATCTTGATCCTTCCACTAGTTGTGTTTACATTTCTAGAGATGTTGTTTTTGATGAGAGCATTTTTTCCTTTGCCAGTTTAAATCCTTATGCTGGCAAACGTCTTCAAAAAGATGTTCTTATTTTTCCTACACACACATCATCTACTTTTGGGGATGCACATATTGATGACTATGATTCATGATTCAGACATCTCTCATACAGCTATTCAGACATGATTACTAATGTCGTTGCCTGTGGTACCTAATGTCACTAATGTCCATGATTCAGACATCTCTCATACAGCTATTCAGGTTGATGCGCACCAGAATACGGAACATGATAACCCTGAGCCGTCAAGTGGCTCTGAAACAGATGCCAACAGTGCTACTTCTGAGGAGGATCCGACTGATTCTAACTCTGCGCCAAAGTCTGTCGGCGCTGACCCCGAGGTGGATCCGGCAGGATCACCCATTCCATCACCACTCGCCATGTTGCCTGATCTGACGCCGCCCACGTGGTCTCCCACGCCATCGTCCGCCATGTCGCCTATGTCGACGTCTTCTTCGCCGTCACCTACGACGGCCTCTATGTCCTCTGATGCGGAAAATGTGGTGCATACTCCCTCACCATCACCTTCGCCACCGCCTGCACCACCACTTGTGGTGCCTCGGATGGACTACAACATGGCATAAAAAACCAAAAACATATACTGATGGAACTATTTGATATGGCTTGCTTACTGCAATAGGTGAACCAAGTACTCTTGGGGAAGCTCTTGATTATGTTCGTTGGCGTGAGGCTATGAATGATGAGTATCAAGCCTTGATTGACAATAAAACTTGACACCTTGTCCCGCCAAGCTCTACACGCAACATAATTGACTGTAAGTGGGTTTTCCATATCAAGAAAAATGCTGATGGTACTATAGACAGGTACAAAGCACGCCTAGTTGCAAAAGGTTTTAAACAGTAGCATGGTATTGACTATGAGGAGACTTTCAGTCCACTGGTAAAGTCAGCAACTATAAGACTTGTTCTCACTATTGCTGTTTCCCGTGGCTTGAGTTTGCGGCAGCTAGATGTCAAGAACGCGTTTCTTCATGGCATTCTGGAAGAGGAGGTCTATATGAAACAACCTCCAGGTTTTGAACATCCTCATACTCCACATTTTATATGCAAACTTGACAAGGCTCTTTATGGTCTCAAACAAGCTCCTCGTGCATGGTTTGCTCGACTCAGTATCAAGTTAACTGCGCTTGGTTTTATTCCTTCAAAAGCTGATACTTCACTTTTTCTCTATGATAAGCCTGGTGTCACTGTATATGTGCTAATATATGTGGATGACATTATTGTGACAAGCTCATCAGATAATGCTATTGCTGCTCTTCTTCATGATCTTTGAGAAGATTTTGACCTCAAGGATTTGGGTCCTCTTCATTATTTCTTAGGTATTGAGGTAAAGAAAATTCAGAATGGTTTATGTCTTACCCAGGAAAAGTATGCAATAGACATTCTTGAAAAGATTGGTATGACAAAGTGTACATCTATGCCTACTCCTCTGTCTTCTAGTGAACCGCTATCTCTGGTTGATGGTTCTTGATAGTGCATGTTAGGCACCCAGTTGGGAACCCCAAGAGGAAGCTATGAGGAGCACAGCAACAAGTTTCCCTCAGTTGTGAAACCAAGGTTTATCAAACCAGTAGGAGAAAACCAAACTTTAGAAGGTGATGCTTGCTAGCTTTGCGACACTCCAGACAATGGCGCTAGAAGAATACTTGTCGGCGTGAAGCTTTTCACCAGCAGCAACGTGGAACCTGCACACAACACAACCAAGAACTTTTCCCCAACTTACGATGAGGTTGTCAATCTCACCGGTTTGCTGTAAACAAAGGATTAAGCATATCGAGTGGTAAAAGGTAATAGTATGCGAGAATGTAAACAATGCGAGTAAAAGTCAAATGGTAATAGCAATGTAAAAGAATTGGACCGGGGTCCATAGTTCACTAGTGCTGTCTCTCGGTAAGATAAATAACAACATGTTGGGTAAACAAATTACAGTTGGGCAATTGATAGAGCAAAGATAACGTACATATGTCATGAGGATCACTATGAGATTCACTCTGGGCATTACGACAAAATCCATAGACCGTAATCCAACTGCATCTATGACTAATAATCCACCCTCCAGATGGCGTTCGAGCAAACATCGGGTATTAAGTTGCGAACAACAGATTATCGCCTTAAGCAAAGTGCATAATGTAAACAATGCAAATGTCCTTGGACACAAGAATGTTGTTTTCTCCCTAGTGGGAACAACACATCTACAACCTTAGAGGTTTCTGTCACTCCCCCAGATTCCTAGAGGCATGAACCCAACTATCGAGCATAAAATACTCCCTCTTGGAGTCACTAGCATCTACTTGGCCAAGATATCTACTAGCTTCGGAGAGCATGCAAGATCATAAACAACATAGAGATAACATAAAGATAATAATTCAGCACATCAACTTGACATAGTACCAATACTCATCGGATCGCAACAAACACAACTTGTAGAATTACACAAAGATGATCTTGATCATGATAGGCAGCTCACAAGATCTAAACATGAATCACATGGTGGAGAATACGACCATCTAGCTACTGCTATGGACCCGTAGTCCAAGGTAGACTACTCACACATCACTCCGGAGGCGACCATGGTGGTGGAGAAGGCCTCCGGCAGGGTGCCGGGAAGAGCTCATTAAGCAATCTCAGTCATTTGAGACAAGTCATGCTACAACAAAAACTACTAAGCATACTATCAAATCGACATCAAGCATGGCATGCAAAAGTCTAAGCCACGGTCTAAACAAGCTCCTTTTTGTACCACTTTTTGCATGAAACTTTTTTCTCTTTTCCAACACCATTCAAACCTTTTTGAAACAACTCTTTTGATGAAAACCAACATAGAACAGAGGTCCAAATACACCTTGATGCAAAGATATAACAAGATGTGAACACAAATCAAGGCGAAAAATAAAAGCTAAACACAGTTCTAGGAAAAGAGAACACTCGTTGAACGATAATAGTGAAAAATAGAGTGTTCTTGGCAAATGAAAAACGGAGTGCGTCTTCTCCAAAAGAAATTTGTTGGGGTCCAACCATTTTATTGCAGAAAACAAAACAAAACAAACCAAGAGGAAGGTATGAGGAGCACAGCAGCAAGTTTCCCTCAGTTGTGAAACCAAGGTTTATCGAACCAGTAGGAGAAAGCCAAACTTCTGAAGGTGATGCTTGCTAGCTTCGCGACACTCTGGAAAATGGCACCAGAAGAATACATGTTGGCATGATGCTTTTCACCCGCAGCAACATGGAACCTGCACACAACACAACCAAGAACTTTTCCCCAACTTACGATGAGGTTGTCAATCTCACCGGTTTGCTGTAAACAAAGGATTAAGCGTATCGAGTGGTAAAATGTAATAGTATGCAAGAATGTAAATAATGCGAGTAAAAGTAAAATGGTAATAGCAATGTTAAAGAATTGGACTGGGGTTCATAGTTCACTAGTGGTGTCTCTCCGTAAGATAAATAACAACATGCTGGGTAAACAAATTACAGTTGGGGAATTGATAGAGCAAAGATAACGTACATATGTCATGAGGATCACTATGAGATTCACTCTGGGCATTGCAACAAAATCCATAGACCGTAATCCAACTGCATCTATGACTAATAATCCACCCTCCGGATGTCGTCCGAGCAAACATCGGGTATTAAGTTGCGAACAACAGATTATTGCCTTAAGCAAAGTGCATAATCTAAACAATGCAAATGTCCTTGGACACAAGAATATTGTTTTCTCCCTAGTGGCAACAACACATCTACAACCTTAGAGGTTTCTGTCACTCCCCCAGATTACTAGAGGCATGAACCCAACTATCGAGCATAAATACTCCCTCTTGGAGTCACTAGCATCTACTCGGCCAAGATATCTAGTAGCAACGGAGAGCATGCAAGATCATAAACAACATAGAGATAACATAAAGATAATAATTCAGCACATCAACTTGACATAGTACCAATACTCATCGGATCCCAATAAACACAACATGTAGAATTACACAAAGATGATATTGATCATGATAGGCAGCTCACAAGATCTAAACATGAAGCACATGGTGGAGAAGATGACCATCTAGCTACTGCTATGGACCCATAGTCCAAGTTAGACTACTCACACATCACTCCGGAGGCAACCAAGGTGGTGGAGAAGGCCTCCGGTAGGGATTCCCCTCTCTGGCAGGGTGTCGGGAAGAGCTCCTGGATCATCCCGATCTCGCGTCGATGACCGCGATGGCTTGCAGTATGTTTCGAGAAAAAGTGATTGGTCCTTTAGGTTTTCCCGTCGAGGGGAATATATAGGCGGAAGGGCGGCGTCAGGAGGTGGACCAGCTGGTCTCACCCCTAGGTGGCGCAGGCCAGGGGTAGGCCGCGCCGCCCTAGGGTGAGCCTGGCCTCTGGCCCCCCTCCATCTCATCTTCGAACTTCATGACGCTTCAGGAAAAATAGCAGGTTTGGCTTTTGTTTCGTCCAATTCCGAGAATATTTCATGTGTAGCTTTTCTGAAACACAAAAACAGCAGAAAACAGGGAACTGGCACTATGGCATCTCGTTAGTAGGTTAGTTCTGGAAAATGCATAAAAATGCCACGAAGTGTAACAAAACACAAAGCAAATGGTGTATAAACAAGCATGGAGCATCAAAAATTATAGATACGTTTGAGACGTATCAATTATCCCCAAGCTTAACTCCTGCTCGTCCTCGAGTAGGTAAGTGATAACAAAAGAATAATTTTTTAGGTGACATGCACCATCACAATCTTGATCAATGATGTAAAGCATTGAGTGTGGGGATCAAAGAACTTAAAACATGGGCATAAAAGACATAATCTTGACAATAAAACTTAGCAACCATGTTATAACATGAAAAGTAACACAAACGAAAGATCATGAATAATGAAACATTGAAAGTCAAACGTGTGTTAAAATCATATGGAAAAAATAGCAAAGTGGTTTTCAGCTTGTCCTTCATGGAATAGCAAAACATAAATGCATAGGACACCTTCAAGTTTAAGAGGGTGACTAGATACAAATAATTTAAGAAAAAGCAAAACTATAATCATGAATCAATCAATGATAAACTTTCGGACTATGCACATTAAACTCAAAATGACAACTATGCTCTCTTAGACAGTGCATAAAGGTAGAAGGTGGATACTCAACATAAAAGTAAAAGAATGGCCCTTCGCAGAGGGAAGCAGGGATTGCAAGTTTTATAAACCTCCAAAAATTATGACACTTACTAGCTTTGAGCTCCCATTGCCCCCATCATAGGCATCTTGAATGGTTAAAGTTAATGCGAGTACAATTACGAAGCATATGCTTAATGCTCGTGTCCCGTGAAGTACGAATACCCAAACCACATGCTACTCGACTTAGGTCCCAAGTAAGCTCTTGTCATTGTAAGCATACACGTATCATCGAGAACTGCCAACGGGGTATTTCTTGCCCGATGACATGGAACAAGCCCACATCAAAATGACAAGACAAACAGACAATGAACACCTCGGCATCTCTTTTATTTACGATTGGTATAACTTTTTTATTGTGAGATGCATCGTCAAATGTCCACTATGGGCATGCTGTAAATTTCCACCATGAATGATGCATGGCTTAGATTAGCGGCCCAGGCGTTTCTCTAAAACATATATAAACTCCATGATCTCGCAAGATCCTAACTTATTTCACATCGTGAGTATCCATAAACAAAAGATCACGATATCAACTCAAATGAGAGAAAGTGCAATGTTGAAAGCTTGCCCATGACGGCATGGTTGGGCTAATTTCCAACTTACAAATTGCAAGCATAACATCAACATAAGAGAGCCACAATTCCAAAATTTTAAAAGCGAGAAAATTAAAGTGTGCCGTCAGGTTCGTGAGAGCTTTACTGACTAATTTTCACATAATACCAAAAGGAGTTTAATTTGAAGGATAGATAAAAGCAAGTCAAATGTACTTGGAATAGCAAATTGCTAATAGGTATGTATGGTGGACACATTGGAATAACTTGGTTTTTGGGAGTTGGATGCACGAGTAGAGCTCATACTCAGTACAAAATGAAGGCTAGCAAAAGAATGGGAGCGCCCAACTAAGAGAGCAATAACGGCCATAATCATGCATAGCGACAAAACATCATTAAAAGAAGAATAAAGTGGCATCACAAGTCAAAAACCAAATGATCATATAGGCTATATGGCAACATTGTAAGAGTCAAACATGTTGTAAGCATGCGCCAAGTCAACCCAAATAAAGCATCAAGGAGAAAACCAAATAAATGCTTCCATATAATAAAAACAACGCATGATTTTTTTCAAAGGCTCATTAAGAAATCTCAGTCATTTGAGACAAGTCATGCTACAGCAAAAACTACTAAGCATACTATCAAAACGACATCAAGCATGGCATGCAAAAGTCAATCCGCAGTCTAAACAAGCTCCTTTTTGTACCACTTTTTGCATGAAACTTTTTTCTCTTTTCCAACACCATTCAAACCATTTTGAAACAACGCTTTGATGAAAACCAACATAGACCAGAGGTCCAAATACACCTTGATGAAAATATATAACAAGATCTGAACAAAAATCAAGGCGAAAAATGAAAGCTAAACGCAGTTCTAGAAAAAGAGAACACTCGTTGAACGATAATAGTGAAAAATAGAGTGTTCTTGGCAAATGAAAAATGGAGTGCGTCTTCTCGAAAAGAAATTTGTTGGGGTCCAACCATTTATTGCAGCAAACAAAACAAAAGAATACTGAAAGCAAAAGTAAAGACGCTCCAAAAAAATGCATAGAATATGAAGCAATAAAAATATAGTGTGTTGAAAGGTGACCTGATTTCTGCCGATGAAGAAGGGGTGCCTCGGGGGCATACCCAAGCTTTGACGCTTGTACCTATTGGATATTTATTGGGGTGATATGGGCATCCCCAAGGTTGAGCTTTTGTCCATACTTCATCTCATCTCATCACTCTCCATTCCCTACACTTAAAAACTTCCTTCATACAAAACTTCACACAATTCTATTAGCAACGTTAGCATAAGCATAACAGTAAATCAACCCTTTTTGGTTCAGTCTCAAACTTAAAAAAACCACATATAAAGCATATACTACTGTAGCAACTTCCTCAAAAGTTCCGTGATAAAAAAACTCAAAAAGAAAGCGATCGAGAGGCAAACACAAATAGTGGCAGAAATCTGTCAAAACAGAACACCTGATAAAGGTCGATTGTTTCGAGGACCTTCTGTTGCCCAAATCAAAAAGTGCAAAACTAATGAAAGTTTGTATATAACCTGGGGCATATGCACAAGAAATCGCAGATCAAAAAGATATTTTGAGAATTATCATGAATTTTTACGGTGCAGCACGAAAATCTTTTTCAGGACCGCAACTTCCCCAAATCTTACCTCCCTAAATTAGAGGTTCTTCTTGGCACAACAACGAAATAAAAATGATAAGGAGAGGTCATTCAAGTAGTAATACTTCCAAGACTCAAATAAAATAAAAAGTACTAAAAAGAAAACATTGGGTTATCTTCCAAGAGTGCTTTTCTTTAACGCCTTTGAGCTAGGCGCAGAAAGTGGAAAATCAAGTAATATCAAATGAGGCATTAAGATCAATTGCAGAAGTCTTTTCAACACTGAATTGAATTGTATCCAAATGAGTTATTGAAGATCCCTTATGAACACTCTTTGGTTCACTACTTTCATCAAAAGGGTTTTCAGGACAAATCCAATCAAAATTATTTTCCAAAGCTTCATGCAATCCTACAAGTTTGCAAGGTATTGGAACTTTGATTTCTTCCTTATTTGTACCAACAACCTCTACACGTGAGCCAAGCATATTAAAACACTCAAAGACTTTCCTAGCTTCAATAACAACATCTCTAAATTCTCTATGCAAAGTCTCCAAAATATTTTTTTTATTTTTGGAGTCTTCGATATCATGAAGCTTAAGAAATATTTGTTGCATAAAAGGATTAAGGTTAACAAACCTAGTCTCCAACATGTAACTAAATAAGCAGCAGGAACTTCATAACTAGGAGCGAGCTCAGCTAAAGACATATCCTCAACATCTTTATGCATACTAACATGATTAAAGAACTCCTTGATGTTACCTTTCCCAATTATAGAACCACAATCTATTGTAAGGTCCTCCAGAGCATACTTAGGGAACAACATAATGAACTAAAGGTAAAAGTAACAGAATGCAAACTATCAAAAGAACTATTTTTTTATATTTTTGATAAAACAATGCAAGCAAAAATAAAATAAAGCAAAACTATAACAAAGTAAAAGATTGAGCGTGAGAGGCTCCCCTTGCAGAAATCTTCTTTCTCCCCGATAAGGGCGCCAGAAAAATGCTTGATAGTGCGTGTTTGGCACCCAGTTGGGAACCCCAAGAGGAAGGTATGAGGAGCACATCAGCAAGTTTCCCTTAGTTGTGAAACCAAGGTTTATCGAACCAGTAGGAGAAAGCCAAACTTCCGAAGGTGATGCTTGCTAGCTTCGCGACACACCGGACAATGGCACTAGAAGAATACTTGTTGGCATGAAGCTTTTCACCAGCAGCAACGTGGAACCTGCACACAACACAACCAAGAACTTTGCCCCAACTTACGATGAGGTTGTCAATCTCACCGGTTTGCTGTAAACAAAGGAGTAAGTGTATCGAGTGGTAAAAGGTAATAGTATGCAAGAATGTAAACAATGCGAGTAAAAGTAAAATGGTAATAGCAATGTAAAAGAATTGGTCCAGGGTCCATAGTTCACTAGTGGTGTTTCTCCGTAAGATAAATAACAACATGCTGGGTAAACAAATTATAGTTGGGCAATTGATAGAGCAAAGATAACGTACATATGTCATGAGGATCACTATGAGATTCACTATGGGCATTAGGACAAAATCCATAGACCGTAATCTAAATGTATCTATGACTAATTATCCACCCTCCGGATGTCGTCCGAGCAAACATCGGGTATTAAGTTGCGAACAACAGATTATCGCCTTAAGCAAAGTGCGTAATGTAAACAATGCAAATGTCCATGGACACAAGAATGTTGTTTTCTCCCTAGTGGCAATAGCACATCTACAATCTTAGAGGTTTCTGTCACTCCCCCAGATTACTAGAGGCATGAACCCAACTATCGAGCATATATACTCCCTCTTGGAGTCACTAGCATCTACTCGGCCAAGATATCTACTAGCAACGGAGAGCATGCAAGATCATAAACAACATAGAGATAACATAAAGATAATAATTCAGCACATCAACTTGGCATAGTACCAATACTCATCGGATCCCAACAAACACAACTTGTAGAATTACACAAAGATGATCTTGATCATGATAGGCAGCTCACAAGATCTAAACATGAAGCACATGATGGAGAAGACGACCATCTAGCTACTGCTATGGACCCGTAGTCCAAGGTAGACTACTCACACATCACTCCGGAGGCGACCATGGTGGTGGAGAAGGCCTCCGGCAGGGATTCCCCTCTCTGGTAGGGTGCCGGGAAGAGCTCCTGGATCCTCCCGATCTCGCGCTGATGATGGCGGCGGCTTGCAGTATGTTTCGAGGAAAAGTGATTGGTCCTTTAGGTTTTCTCGTCGAGGGGAATATATAGGCGGAAGGGCGGCATCAGGAGGTGGACCAGCCGGTCTCACCCCTAGGTGGCGTGGGCTAGGGGTAGGCCACGCCGCCCTAGGGTGAGCCTGGTCTCTGGCCTCCCTCCGTCTCATCTTCAGACTTCGCGACGCTTTGGGAAAAATAGCAGGTTTGGCTTTTGTTTCGTCCAATTCCGAGAATATTTCATGTGTAGCTTTTCTGAAACACAAAAATAGCAGAAAACAGGGAACTGGCACTATGGCATCTCGTTAGTAGGTTAGTTCTGGAAAATGCATAAAAACGCCATGAAGTGTAACAAAACACAAAGCAAATGGTGTATAAACAAGCATGGAGCATCAAAAATTATAGATACGTTTAAGACGTATCAAGCATCCCCAAGCTTAACTCCTGCTCGTCCTCGAGTAGGTAAGTGATAACAAAAGAATAATTTTTTAGATGACATGCACCATCACAATCTTGATCAACGATATAACGCATTGAGTGTTGGGATCAAAGAAATTAAAACATGGGCATAAAATACATAATCTTGACAATAAAACTTAGCAACCACATTATAACATGAAAAGTAACACAAATGAAAGATCATGAATAATAAAACATTGAAAGTCAAACGTGTGTTAAAATCATATGGAAAAATAGCAAAGTGGTTTTCAGCTTGTCCTTCATGGAATAGCAAAACATAAATGCATAGGACACCTTCAAGTTTAAGAGGGTGACTAGATACAAATAATTTAAGAACAAGCAAAACTATAATCATGAATCAATCAATGATAAACTTTGGGACTATGCACATTAAACTCAAAATGACAACTATGCTCTCTTAGACGGTGCATAAAGGTAGAAGGTGGATACTCAACATAAAAGTAAAAGAAAAGCCCTTTGTAGAGAGAAGCAGATATTGCAAGTTTTATAAACCTCCAAAAATTATGATACTTACTAGCTTTGAGCTCTCATTGCCCCCATCATAGGCATCTTGAATGGTTAAAGTTAGTGCGAGTACAATTATGAAGCATATGCTTAACAAATCATGAGTTAAAAACCTCGTGTCCCGTGAAGTATGAATACCCAAACCACATGCTACTCGACTTAGGTCCCAAGTAAGCTCTTGTCATTGTAAGCATACACGTATCATCAAGAACCACCAACGGGGTACCTCTTGCCCGATGACATGGAACAAGCCCACATCAAAATGACAAGACAAATAGACAATGAACACCTCTGCATCTCTATTATTTACCATTGGTATAGCTTTTTATTGTGAGATGCGTCGTCGAATGTCCACTATGGGCATGCTGTAAATTTCCACCATGAATGATGCATGACTTAGATTAGCGGTCCAGGTGTTTCTCTAACACATATACAAACTCCATGATCTCGCAAGATCCCAACTTATTTCACATCGCGAGTATCCATAAACAAAAGATCACGATATCAACTCAAATGAGAGAAAGTGCAATGTTGAAAGCTTGCCCCATGACGGCATGGTTGGGCTAATTTCCAACTTACAAATTGCAAGCATAACATCAACATAAGAGAGCCACAATGCCAAAATTTTAAAAGCGAGAAAAGTAAAGTGTGCCGTCAGGTTTGTGAGAGCTTTACTGACTAATTTTCACATAATGCCAAAAAGAGTTTAATTTGAAGGATAGATAAAAGCAAGTCAAATGTACTTGGAATAGCAAATTGCTAATAGGTATGTATGGTGCATACATTGGAATAACTTGGTTTTTGAGAGTTGGATGCACGAGTAGAGCTCATACTTAGTACAAAATGAAGACTAGCAAAAGACTGGCAGCGCCCAACTAAGAGAGCAATAACGGCCATAATCATGCATAGCGACAAAACATCATTAAAAGAAGCATAAAGTGGCATCACAAGTCAAAAAAACAAATTATCATAGAGGCTATATAGCAACATTGTAAGAGTCAAACATGTTGTAAGCATGCGCCAAGTCAACCCAAATAAAGCATCAAGGAGAAAACCAAATAAATGCTTCCATATAATAAAAACAACGCTGATTTTTTTCAAAAGCTCATTAAGCAATCTCAGTCATTTGAGACAAGTCATGCTACAGCAAAAACTACTAAGCATACTATCAAAACGACATCAAGCATGCCATGCAAAAGTCTAAGCCGCAGTCTAAACAAGCTCCTTTTTGTACCATTTTTTGTATGAAACTTTTTTCTCTTTTCCAACACCATTCAAACATTTTTGAAACAACTCTTTTGATGAAAACCAACATAGACCAGAGGTCCCAATACACCTTGATGCAAAGATATAACAAGATCTAAACAAAAATCAAGGCGAAAAATGAAAGCTAAACACAGTTCTAGAAAAAGAGAACACTCCTTGAATGATAATAGTGAAAAATAGAGTGTTCTTGGCAAATGAAAAACATAGTGCGTCTTCTCCAAAAGAAATTTGTTGGGGTCCAACCATTTATTGCAGAAAACAAAACAAAATAAAACTGAAAGCAAAAGTAAAGACGTTCCAAGAAAAACGCATAGAGTATGAAGCAATAAAAATATAGTGTGTTGAAAGGTGACCTGATTTTTGCCGATGAAGAAGGAGTGCCTCGGGGGCATCCCCAAGCTTTGACGTTTGTACCTCTTGGATATTTCTTGAGGTGACATAGGCATCCCCAAGCTTGAGCTTTTGTTCATACTTCATCTCATCTCATCACTCTCCATTCCCTACACTTGAAACTTCTTCATGCAAAACTTCACACAATTCTATTAGCAACATTAGCATAAGCATAACAGTAAATCAACCCTTTTTGGTTCAGTTTCAAACTCAAAAAACCACATATAAAGCATATACTACAGTAGCAACTTCCTCAAAAGTTCCGTGATCAAAAGAACTCAAAAAGAAAGCGATTGAGAGGCAAACACAAATAGTGGCAGAAATCTGTCAAAACAAAACAGCTGACAAAGGTCGATTGTTTCGATGACCTTCTGTTGCTCAAATCAAAAAGTACAAAACTAATGAAAGTTTGGATATAACCTGGGGCATATGCACAAGAAATCGCAGATCAAAAAGATATTATGAGAATTTTCACGATTGTTTACGGTGCAGCACGGAAATCTGTTTCAGGACAGCAACTTCCCCAAATCTTACCTCCCTCAAATTAGAGGTTCTTCTTGGCACAACAACGAAATAAAAATGGTAAGGAGAGGTCATTACAGTAGTAATAACTTCCAAGAATCAAATAAAATAAAAAGTACTGAAAAGAAAACATTGGGTTATCTCCCAAGAGTGCTTTTCTTTAACACCTTTGAGCTAGCCGTAGAAAGTGGAAATCAAGTAATATCAAATGAGGCATTAAGATCAATTGCAGAAGTCTTTTTAACACTGAATTGAATTGTATCCAAATGAGTTATTAAAGATCCCTTATGAACACTCTTTGGTTCACTACTTTCATCAAAAGGGTTTTCAGGACAAATCCAATCAAAATTATTTTCCAAAGCTTCTTGCAATCCTACAAGTTTGCAAGGTATTGGTACTTTGATTTCTTCCTTATTGTACCAACAACCTCTACACATGAGCCAAGCATATTAAAACACTCAAAGACTTTCCTAGCTTCAATAACAATATCTCTAAATTCTCTATGCAAAGTCTCCAAAATAATTTTTTTCTTTTTGGAGTCTTTGATATCATGAAGCTTAAGAAACATTTGTTGTATAAAAGGATTAAGGTTAACAAACCTAGCCTCCAACATGTGAACTAAATAAGCAGCAGCAACTTCATAACTAGGAGCAAGCTCAGCTAAAGACCTATCCTCAACATCTTTATGCATACTAACATGATTAAAGAACTCCTCGATGTTACCTTTCCCAATTATAGAACCACTATCTATTGTAAGTTCGTCCAGAGCATACTTAGGGAACAACATAATGAACTAAAGGTAAAAGTAACGGAATGCAAACTATCAAAGGAACTATTTTTTTTGTATTTTTGATAAAACGATGCAAGCAAAAATAAAATAAAGCAAAACAATAGCAAAGTAAAAGATTGAGCATGAGAGACTCCCCTTGCAGAAATCTTCTTTCTCCCCAGCAACGGCGCCAGAAAAATGCTTGATAGTGCATGTTACGCACCCAGTTGGGAACCCCAAGAGGAAGGTACGAGGAGCACATCAGCAAGTTTCCCTCAGTTGTGAAACCAAGGTTTATCGAACAAATAGGAGAAAGCCAAACTTCATACGCGACACTCCGGACAATGGCACCAGAAGAATACTTGTTGGCGTGAAGCTTTTCACTAGCAGCAACGTGGAACCTGTACACAACACAACTAAGAACTTTGCCCCAACTTACGATGAAGTTGTAAATCTCATCGGTTTGCTGTAAACAAAGGAGTAAGCGTATCGAGTGGTAAAAGGTAATACTATGCAAGAATGTAAACAATACGAGTAAAAGTAAAATGGTAATAGCAATGTAAAAGAATTGGACTGGGGTCCACAATTCACTAGTGATGTCTCTCCGTAAGATAAATAACAAATGCTGGGTAAACAGACAACAAGTTGGGCAATTGATAGAGCAAAGATAAAGTACATATGTCATGAGGATCACTATGAGATTCACTCTGGGCATTACGATAAAATACATAGACCGTAATCCAACTGCATCTATGACTAATAATCCACCCTCCGGATGTCGTCCGAGCAAACATCAGGTATTAAGTTGCGAACAACAGATTATCGCCTAAAGTAAAGTGCATAATGTAAACAATGCAAATGTTCTTGGACACAAGAATGTTGTTTTCTCCCTAGTGGCAACAGCACATCTACAACCTTAGAGGTTTCTGTCACTCCCCCAGATTACTAGAGGCATGAACCCAACTATCGAGCATAAATACTCCCTCTTGGAGTCACTAGCATCTACTCGGCCAATATATCTACTAGCAACGGAGAGCATGCAAGATCATAAACAACATAAAGATAATAATTCAGCACATCAACTTGACATATTATCAATACTCATCGGATCCCAACAAACACAACATGTAGAATTATACAAAGATGATCTTGATCATGATAGGCAGCTCATAAGATCTAAACATGAAGCACATGGTGGAGAAGATGACCATCTAGCTACTGCTATGGACCCGTAGTCTAAGGTAGACTACTTACACATCACTCCGGAGGCGACCATGGTGGTGGAGAAGGCCTCCGGCACGGATTCCCCTCTCCGGCAGGGTGTCGGGAAGAGCTCCTGGATCCTCCCAATCTCGCGTCGACGATGGTGGCGGCTTGCAGTATGTTTCGAGGAAAAGTGATCGGTCCTTTAGGTTTTCCCCATCGAGGGGAATATATAGGCGGAAGAGCGGCGTTAGGAGGTGGACCAACCGGTCTCACCCCTAGGTGGCGCGGGCCAAGGGTAGGTCACGCCGCCCTAGGGTGAGCCTGGCCTCTGGCCCCCTCCGTCTCATCTTCGGACTTTGCGACGCTTCGGGAAAAATAGCAGGTTTGGCTTTTGTATCGTCCAATTCCGAGAATATTTCCTGTGTAGCTTTTCTGAAACACAAAAACAGCAGAAAGCAAGGAACTGTCACTGTGGCGTCTCGTTAGTAGGTTAGTTCCAGAAAATGCATAAAAACGCCACGAAGTGTAACAAAATACAAAGCAAATGGTGTATAAACAAGCATGGAGCATAAAAAATTATAGATACGTTTGAGACATATCAGTTCACCGCTTGGTCCTGAGGATAGCACACAGTACAGAACTGTTGTTGGAGATCTGCAATACTTAACTCTTACAAGGCCTGATATATCTTTTTCAGTCAACAAAGTTTGTCAGTTTCTACATTCTCCTACAACCACTCATTGGTCGGCTGTAAAAAACATACTAGATATATAAAGGGGACACTGCAGGTTGGTCTCACATTCAAACGTTCATCTTCACAGTTGCTTAGCGCTTTTTCTAATGCAGACTGGGCTGGTTGCCCAGATGATAGAAAGTCTACTGGCGGCTTCGCCATTTTCTTTGGTCTGAATTTAATCTCATGGAGTGCAAAGAAACAACACACAGTGTCTAGATCTAGTACTGAGACAGAATACAAAGCTTTGGCTGATGCTACCACTGAATTGATATGGACTGAAGCATTGCTTCGTGAGCTTGGAGTTAGATTAAAGTAAAAACAATGCTTATGGTGTGATAATCTAGGTGCTACTTATTTGTCAGCTAATCCTATTTTTCATGCCAGGACTAAACACATTGAGATAGACTTTCACTTTGTTCGTCAATGGGTTGCAAACAAGCAGCTTGATATCAGGTTCATTTCTAGCAAAGATCAAGTTGCAGATGGTTTTACAAAACCTCTTCCTGTAAAGAACTTAGTTGCTTTCAAGCATAATCTAAACCTTACCCAGGTTTAAATTAAGTGAGTGTTAATCAATGTAATATGTACTACACGGTATCTCCACCCGTATCATACACATATATACTACCGTAGGGGTTTTTCCTACGCCTATATAACACGCAACACGAGATCCTAACGGGTACTCATTTCCGCTCAAAGTTCCACACAGGACTCATCAATGAAATATAATCGTACAACAATTATAGTCGTGTGAATTTTGATATATTTTCTTTCCTTGTTCCCATGTGATATACCGACAGTATCACTCCTCTTGCGGATTGTCAAAAATTAAATACTTCTATGTACTTGACTGACTTTCCTCCTCATTGATAATTCATCTTCTCACATAACTCGACATCGTTTAACCATTTTGGATCTCAGTTAGTGTATTCTTAGATATGAGCCATAGGCATGCTAAGGGCACCGCGTGCAGACATGAACAAAGGGCCACATGCAGCGGCAGCGAGCTCAAGGGGGCGCTCTGGATCGGCCGGGCGGTAGGAGCTAGGAGGCCACATGATTCTCTTGTTTGCTGTCATCATAAAATTGCACCAAAAGTAATACTGTATGTCTTTGACGCCGGGGACGCTTGCAAAGGGTCGTGATATTGCGGAATGACCTCGATGTCCCTTCCTTTTGGCGCCGTATGATCCACTAGTGTCAAACAAGCACAAGCAGCACGCGGACTCTGCCTACAGCATGTCTATTTTTTTTTAAGATAGCAGGGTGGACCTCGCAAATGTGAGGGCATCATCTTTAATTTTCATAAAGTGGCTCTAAAACCAATTTATGTTTTAATGGAAATTCATATTACAGTATATGGAATAATACAGTTACATAGTCCACCAAATTGATACTTCCTCCACCCCATAATATAAGATGTTGCTACAATATGCTTACCACGTATAAGTTGTAATAGCATCTTACATTATAAGAATGGAGGCATTAGATATACTTTAGAACTTCTTGACTATGGTAGTTTGTGTTGTAGTTTATTGACATGTGCTCTTACATTTTTCAAATGTGCTAAGAATCTTAATCTAAGTTAAATAGACAATACAATGGCTGGTTATCTTAGAAGAGCTCTAAGCTCCCTGGAGTCTAGGACCTTGTGGTTGCTCGGAGCGTTGTCGCTCGGTTTAGGCCTACATGTCTGCGCATTCGTGAGAGGCTTTGCCTTCTCTGCTGTCTATCGGGCGCCTGATCGCGTGTCTCCGTCGGTCGTTGCCGCGCCGTTGGATCGGCTCCGAGTGAACGTCTACGATTTATCCACGTCACCTTCTCCTGTCTGTGTCCCGACCGCGCAGCTGGGTCAGCGACGACGCGAGCAACTCAACATTTGCTGTCTTAACCAGCCAGCATCTCAACATCTTACGTAGTAGGCGACCGCGAGGCGACCGCGACCTTCTGCGGGGGCGACGCGGCGGAGGCCATTGCTTGGAGAGCTTCCGGCCGGAGTTCGCCGGCGAGTCGGCGCGCTCTCCCAGGTTCGTTGCTTGCTTCCGGTCCTTTCCCTCCCTAGTATCCCCTGTTACCGATCTGGTTCCCGCGAGATCTGGCTTGGGCGCTAGCTGCTGTTTGGTTTGATGCGCAGCGTTTTCTCTTCATTTAGGTGCCAATGTTCTTCGATCTATGCACTAGACGTATTTCTCGGCTTGATACCTAGCAAATGCTTGTAATATATCTCACAGAGTCGTTACAACATTTTTTGGGATAGGCTCGTTTTGGTGAGATTTTGAGGTGTTCTCAGTGGAGTTGTGTAGGCCTTTATTAGATTTTTTATGCAGAGATTTGATTAAGGATTTTGCAATGTGTTGTTGAGATCATCTGATATGTGACTGTATGTAGCTTGAATATGTTTTTGAGATCATCTGATGTGAACTATATAATATGTTGTAATGTGTTGTTTGTGCTTTTAGGGTATGATGATATTGTTTTTCATTGTACATTTCTAAAGCTTAGGGAAAGCTGATGTTGTTTTTCAGATGATCTCATGCCATTGGTCTTTTGTGTTGCAGCGTTACAATATGGCGCCGGAGCCTTTGTTTCAAATGCGTTTTGCATCAAAGCGCCTTCGTAGTGTAATCGATAAGCACATGAGTCAAGCAAAAAAGGCAATTATAGAATGGACTGCTTTCCGTGAGTTGCTCTACGTGTCCCCATTTGCTGCTCCTATGGAGTTAATTGAGTTTGTTGTGATGCACACAAATTCCAAGTTACGAGAATTCAGGTTCAAAGGGAGGGCAATTGTGTTCACAAGAGAGATGGTCAGAAGGGTACTTCCTGTTCCTTCAGGCAATAGACCTATGGATATTCTCAAGAGGAGTCAGCAGTCGGATATACGTGAGAAGTACAAGAATGACAAAGGGCGTACCACTTTAGCAAAAGCTATTGAAGTGCTTGAGACTTGTGATGATACAGATGAGATGACCGTGTTTCAGAGCTTTGGTCTTATTGCTTTTGCAACTGTGCTTTGCCCTGGTACTGGCAACACAGTTTGCTGTGAGTACTTGGGTAGTTTGATGGATATGAATGCTCTCGAGGAATATGCTATGGACGAGTACATACTTTCCGAAGTGATGTGTGAGGTTGAATTGTTCAAGGAGAAGGTGCGCAAGCGTTCTGATGTTGATGGCTCTACATTTCAGTGGATTGGGCAATGCCTCCCCATGCTAGCAGTATGTTCATGTTTTCTCCCTTTGTTCACTTTGTTTATGCTCTGAGTGAAGTCTTTTCCTGTTGTGTTCACTAAAATTGTTGTATTTGGTCTTCATTTTATTGTGCAAACCATCTACGTGGACTTCCTTAGCTTCCCACCATTGCCTCCTGGCGAGCACACCATCAACTATAGCACTCCTAGGTTTTGCTATGTTTCCCAGAAGGACTTTGATCTTGTTGTTGAGATTGACAAAAACAAGCTTAGTTTGTTTCTAGCAGCTTTCGGGACCCGACCGGTTAGCTCATTTTCATTTTCTGTCTTTTTCATTTGTGGGGTTTGAGTACAAAAACTTTCTGCATCTATATTACATTTTTCTGAATCCATTTTTTGTATATTGTGTGTGCAGCTTCTGCCATTGTCCAAGACTGTGTATGCTTCTAATGGCCCCCCTGCCCCTGTTGCTCAAGCTAATGTCAGTGCACCCAGTGCACCCCCTTCTCTTGGTGATACTTCAAATGAAGGTGATGGCGAGAAGGCAAGCGAGGACGTTGAGGTGAATCTATCAGCATCCCTTAATGATTGGCTTGATAAAGGGTTGCCAAGCAGCCAAGATCTCCAGGTTTCTAACTTCAGTCCATTGTCATTTTTGTTGGTGTTCTTATTGTATCTCATGTTTTAACAGTACTATTTTTTGTATCATTGCTTTTTTCTTCATTTTCTTGTGTTACTAATCTTTCTTTATTCCTATCTTATTTTTGTAGGTTCCTGATCATCTTGAGGGAGTTTACAACAAGCACAAGGCTCTATTTTCAAAGGAGGTGGAAGCTGCTTCAAACAATTTTTGTCAGTTTGTGAAAGTTTTACAAGCTAAGCGTATGGCGGCGCTGCTACTGGATGTTAAAGATGTACATGTTGCGTCAAGTAGTTTCACCATACCATGCCCCACGCAAATGGTATGTGTGGATGCACCTCAACATGGAGAAGCAAAGGAGGTGTGCACAAACTTAAAGGACCAATTAATCCAACATGATGAGGTTCATACAGACGTGACCGATGCTGTTGTGAAGGATCATGTTTGCATTGTCACGGAGGACGGTGTTGACAAGGAGCTGGGTGTTGGCCACCCTATTGTGCTTAGTCCATCAGCACCTGAAGAACCTAAACTTCCTTCTATCTCTCCATGTAAGTTGCCTCCTGGGTGCAAGTTATACCCTTTACCATCTGGCTTTTGGGATGATATCCCTTCGATGGATTTGTTCCCTCCTGGGTCTGAGGATGCTTTGTTCTTAGCTAAAATTCAAGACAGCCCTAGTCATCAGCAGTCCATGCCTGGTGCAATTCCCTTTGCCGGCTCTAGTGGTTTTGCAACACCACAACAATCTGAAGAAGCAACACATTCCGGTCCTCCCGGAGGTAAAACTGGCGCATCTTTATAGTTTCTGCTTTACAATTATTTAGAAATAGCATAGAAAATTTGTTGGCTGGGGTTCCACACCTTCTATATGTCATTGTGTGAACAATATGTTAAATTTTTATCATTTTGTTGCAATGCCTATTTCATTTTGTTGAATTATGTTTGTTACTTTGTTACCAGATTTAACATCCACAATGTTGTGTCATGTTCAATTTATCATTGATGTTGCAAGTGTTATGTCTTTTGTTACAAACAGTTGTTTTGTGCTGTTTTCTCACTGTTTTGTATTTGTGTCGATGCAGATAATGTCAAGGAGCCAGAGGGAAGTTTGATTGACATTTCTAGTGGCCCAAGCCGTCGCAAGTCCAAACCTGTTGTTTCTCCTAAATCCAAACCTGTTGATTCTCCTAGTGCATGCCCTGGTGGATTTGCAACACCACAGCACTCTGATGAAGCGGCACAGTCCGTTGCCCCAGCAGGTAAACTGATGTATTTTTGTAGTTTATGCTTTATGTTCTTATAGTAATAGCATGAAAATTTTGTTGGCAGATTTTTCACACTTTACATATGCTTTTGTAGGATCATTTTCTGTATTTTTCATTTTTGTTGCACTTTTTTAGAATTTTTGTTGAAATAGTTTGACTTGTTTTATTACCAGACTTTGTAAATCCATAGTTTATGTGTCATGTTCTATCATCACAAATGTTGTTGTTATGTTTTTTCTGACAGTTATTTTTTTGTGTCAATGCAGCAAATGTGAAGGAGCCAAAGGGTACTATGATTGATACTTCGACTGGACCAAGCACTCACGAAAAGAAAAACCGCAAAAAGAGGGCTGCAAAAGAACCTCAGAGCCCACCAATGCCAAAGAAAATGAAGATTACCGATACTCACGAGCAGGTTTACCGTAAATATATCACACACAGTCGTAAATCTAAGGTGCAGAAGAAGGGCGTCATTCCGTGAGTTCATTTTCCTTTTTATCATTCTGATTTGTTGACTTCGGTTTCTCTTTTTATTTTTGTGTTGATGGACTCAACATAATCCGGTGTTTGTGTTTGTTTGACAGAAAACCCTTTGTTACTATTGGTAACTTCCATGTGCCATACAAGAACTTCCAGTCTGTCTTCAAGCCACGTCAGTACATGGGCAGCGATGTGATGTCTGTGTATATTGAGAAGTTCGACATTGAGAATCAAAGGCAATCGTCTGAAAACAAAATGCTAAAGAAGAAATTTGCTTTCTCGGTGCACTTTACTGTAAGTGTTAACTGTGTTTTTGTTGGTTTAGTTTGTATACATGCTGTTATCTCTTTTGGTTCCCCATGCAATGAATATGTTGATTCCTGTATGCTGTTTACGCACCTGACACACAACATGTTTTTACTCATGTTTTTTCAAGTCTCAACTTACAAAGGATCCTGATCAGTTCCAAATGAAAGATGTTATGAGAGAGTTCAAGAATGCTTGTGAGAAGTTCAAGATCATGAAAATGGATCTGGTTAGTACCTCTCAACATTTTTACTATGGTATAATATGTAACAATTTAATAGGATTTTCCATTCTTACCTTTTTCCCCTTTTTGCTTTGTTGCAAAAATGTTTTGTTGTAGATTTTCTTTCCAGTTGTGCATGAAAAGCACTGGGCAACTTGCTATTTTAATCTTCTTCAGAAAGAGATTAACAAGTTCGATTCCATCAAGTATTCAAAGAAGGGAGGTTCTATGGATATTGCTATGAACAACGTGGTGTGTTGAACTTGCAAATTTGTTTTCATTGCAGTGGGCTATTACTGTTTTTCTGATAACTAGTTTACATTTTTTTGGCCATGTAGATAGCAAACTTTTGCAATCTTGCGAAAGAGTCAAAAGTTTTCAACATTGACCTTTCAACACTCAAGCGTGGAGGCCCTAAAAAATACCCCCAGCAGAACACCCTGTGAGGAAACCTTGCCAAGCATTCTTTCTTTTTTCTATACAAAATTTTTGGTTCAACACATTTATATATTTCTTAACCTTCCATCTTTTTGCCTTCCTTCCAGCTACGACTGTGGCTTCTTTGTGCCACTCTACATGGAGAACTTTGATGGCAAGGTCATGGCCTCATTCGACTCCGATGGAATCCCGCTTTACCGCAAGATCCTCGCAGCAGACTTGATCAACAACGTATTGAACACCGAAGATTCTGCCAAGATCTTCGAGGAAGAAACTTATGAGTGATTGTCTTTGTAATTAGGGCAGAAGAAACGACATGTAACCTAGTTGCTTTTGTAGCAGTGGTGGTGACCTTATCGATGCTTTACTTGTAGCACTTTTATGTCTACTATTGTTCTGCATGTGCTGTGAACTTTCTTAGCCTGTGTGTGATGCGGATAATTATGTGTCGAAGACTATACAAGTCTTTTTAATTGTTTATGTATGAAATATTTCTATGCTTATGTTGTCTCAGCTTCTGGTTACTGTTAACATAGTATTACTGTTATGCTGCCAGAGATGTTCCTATAACAGCATGTTGTGAATGATGCTTTAATATGTTCACCTATAATAGTTCATTTGTTGCCAGGATATCCACTTGCATCATCATTTTTTCAAAGATTTGTTGTAATACTTACAATTTTTTATAGTAAATGTGTTCAAATATTGTTGCCAGTAGTTTCTGCACACATACACTTTAAATTTTGTAGTAAATTGAAATTTTGTACCTAATTTGTTGGACAACAAAAATTAGTAGTTACAATACAAACAGTTCAAGTTTTTCAATTCAACAGGCCATTTGTGCTTTATTTTTTGTTGCAAATGTTTTAAAAATATGTTGAATTCTCCTTTGTCAGTTGTTGTCAGGTTTACATTCAGTAATTTTAAGTTTTCCTACAATCCTGATTCATTCATGTGAATAATCTTGTTCTGCCACAAATTTCAAAGACAACAAAATAACAAGAGAATGCAAATATCCAAACTTTGTTTGCAGGCTAATAAAATGTTGTATCACATGAATGTAAGTACAATATTGTGTTGTTCTTAGAAATCACAGAATCAAACTATAGCTCCTATAGGTTGAGATCAAAATTAAAATTTGCCTTTGCTGTCACAGCTGGCTCAGTTGGCTCAGTAGCACATGCATCCACTTTTGAAGTTTGCGCTAGTGTAGCTTTCAATACAAGACAATCTGAAACATGATGATTCTCTAGGCAAAATGGACATCTTGTCTGCTTTGCGGGTTTCTTCTTTTTTGCACGTGTGCTGGTCTCTCCATCCTTCTTCACTTTCTTGTTCTTTTTTGCTGCATCTTCACGTTTCTCTAGAAGAGTCTTCCTTCTCTTCTCTGATTCCTTAGGACGCCCCTTATTTGGTTGCCGTTGTGGGTTTTTGAATCCATCCTTTGTGCTTTTTTCCTCGTTATGTACACATGTTGCTTGTTGATGAGGCATTTGCAACGGCACTTCACCAGCTCTGCCCTCTTGTGCTGGCTCTTCACCTTGTACACCCCTCCTCTTCGCATCAACATCAGCATTCAAACTATCTACTGCAGCAGACACCAACTCATATGTCTCAGCACTAAAGCAAGCATTTGAGGCTAACTAATTCATTTTCCGGCACAGCCTGTTGTATCTCAACGTGTTCGTCCCTGGGATCCCAAAGTTGGTGGTGCGATTGTAGGCATCTGGTACATGAGCATCTAGAGTAGCGGTTGCAGACCACCTTTTCAACAAGTACTTATCCGGTATCTCTTGGATGTTCAGATGCACCATAGCTCTTACTATGTGTGGACACAACCATCCACACATGTCGAACAAGTTGCAGCTGCACTCGTAGGTACCATTGACAAGATCAGCCTGGACTCGGTATGTTCTTGCGTCTACCGCATCATTTGCAACAATGGAGAAACGTAGCACACCAACATCTGGTTGTTGCTCAAGGTTGAAGCCAGTACTTTCAGCAATAAGCTTTTGAAACCTATCAAATACCTCTCGAGTGTAGAACACCGATGCCTGCTTCTCAATCTTGTAACTACAAAAACATTTTGTTTGTCTTAGATGTTAACAGATGTAAGTAGAACTAATTTTATTCTAGCCAGAAATAATGATGCAGGACAGCTCAAACTCACCTTCCCCATAGTGGTGGTACTGTTGTCTCAACAATAAAGCCCGAATTGTCTTCGCGATCTAGCATCAGATACTGGCACAGTTCATATTGTCTAACAAATGTGAAGACGGAATCGGAGGGATGAACAAGTGTCTTGAAGTATGAGTTGAGACCCTCCGATCTGCCTGTTGTGCTTGTGAAGGGGAAGAAGTGCCGCCTAAAATATATCGGAGCCCATGATGTCCTTGTCTTCCACATGTTTTTGAGATGCTTGTGCTGATCCATCTGAAACCATTGCAACATGTGCTTCCAACTTTCCTCAAATTCCTGAACCGTATCGGTGTCAAATATGCATGGCCAAAATGCAGTTGCAAATGGTTCTCCTTTTTGTAGCGGCTTACCAATTTTAACTTTTGCGATTCTGATCACATGCCAAAAGCAACAACGGTGGATAGCAAGCGGGAAAACATTTGATATGGCTGTTGCCATAGCTTGATCTTGATCTGTCATTATGTTGGCTGGTTGCAAACCATCCATAGCCTCAAGCCAACTCTCAAACACCCACGTGAAACCTTCTATAGTTTCATTAGCAAGCAAAGCACATCCAAGCACAACTGTCTGCAGATGGTTGTTGATACCAACAATTGGCGCAAAGGGCATATTGTAGCGGTTTGTGCAGAATGTTGTGTCGAAGAAGACACAATCTCTATATTTTGGGTAAAGAAGCCGAGTCCTTCCATCAACCCAAAATAGAGCTGTCACCGCATTTTGTGAGTCAACATCCTTTCTGAAGAAGAAGTTAGGGTTCTCTGCTTGCCGCCTCTCAAAGTACTCTATTGTGATGTTCATGTCTTGAAACAACAATTTCGACCTCATCCTTGATCTCTCATTTGTAACATCCCTCTTGACATAGCCTAAATTTCTTGGGTCACCACCATGTGAGTCTCCCAGCAAACCCATAATATCTGATGTCCTCAAGTTGCGGTTGTGCAGTAGCTCAAGGAATTCAAGGTCTTCTTGTGGTATCTTGCGGTGAGATCTGTAGTACCTACGACGCCCAATCTGTTTGACCAGTGGGTGTGTGTATTCCTCAGTAAATGTTGTAACAGTATATCTCCCCTCCCGCAATGATATTATCAGATGTGCTTTACAGTTGTAACGGATCACCCTATTTCGCTGTCTTGTGTCTGACATCTCCATCGCAGCACTAGAAGGCTGGTGGCTACTGGCACTTTTGCAACCACTACTCATGTCCGGTGCCGAATATTGTTTTGTTGGCATGCTATCTGATCTACTCCCAGATGAGGTTGCAGCAGCTGGACCCATTCGAGCATGGATGCACTCAAATCCTCTATTTATTAGGACCTTCTCAGACCCCTTTCTACGGCTGAATCTCGAGCTACAAATGCGTGTACCAAATCCCATCTTGTAGGCATACTGTCGTGGGGATGACTTAGGGGGCGCCCCACGAGCCAGGCAACAGGCCGGCTGGAGTCCCACGAGTCTCCACGACTTCGCCACGAGAGGACCGGCTCCGCCCGAAGGGCCGGCTACGTCGGCAGCCGGCTAGCGACTCCACCGAGGAGGAATGGAGCCGGACGAAGAAGACAAAACCTCTCAACGGTTGTCTGACCGAAAGCAGGACGGTCCCGACAAGAATGGCAGAAGCGCAGGACAGGAGCGACGAGCGTCACGACCGCGACCGACCAATGAGGAGACGAAGACTCTTCCCCACGGCGGGATCCAAGGCGAAGGAGAGGGGATATGCTCTCCAGATGCCAGCCCGGGGAAAAGGCACTTTATAAAGTGCCTTTGTCAGAGCAGGGCCAGAGGAGATCACGCCGAGGACGCCGTCGCCGAGCAGCCGGCAGCCGGCCGAAGCATTACCGAAAACCTGTACCCAGGCCCCCGTCTATATAAGGGGGCCTGGACCCTTAGCATAGGGGAGATCCGATCTTCTTCTTCCTCCTCTAGCCGAACAGCTCAAGGAGCACTGTAATCGCTACTACTCAATCAATCCGAAGCAGGCAGGAAGTAGGGGTTTTACCTCCAGCCGGGAGGGCCCTGAACCTGGGTAAACCGAGGTGTCTCAGTTGGCACAATCCCGAGCCGGACCCATCATCACCAACGTCCAGCCCCTCCGATAAGCCTCCCCATGGCTACTGTCTCCAAATTCCCACGACAGTTGGCGCCCACCGTGGGGCAAAGCGCGGTGGCGAGCGGAGTCAAGTTCCGGCCGGGACCCTCCGCCGAGAAGGTCGCCTCCGGCCTCGTCTGGAGGTTCAGCACCTTCGACTGCATCGACGACAACTTGGCTCACCTCAAGAATGGCTTCGGCAACAGTGGCTCCTTCCTCGACATCGGCAGCCACCGCTTCTACGTCGCCAAGCCCTTCCCGGAGGAGATCACCGATGTCTTCGACTCCCTCTGCGACGGAGGCTCGAGCTGCGGCGAAAGCAGCAACCTTGGCGCCGTGGTCGAGGTGATGACCCTGGGAGAGGATGAGGGCGGCAACCTACCGCGCCCCGAGCACCCACCTCCTCAAGAGCAAGACGCTCCACTCCCAGAGCGGGACGCCCCGGGCGTCTCCGTGGTGGACCTGCACGCTCCCCTCGACCGCGTCATCGACCCCGCTCGGGTCGCCGAGGCCTTGGAGCAGACACGCCTCGTCCTCCTCGGCAAAGCGGCTGAGGATGAGTCCAACCGACGCCACGCGAGCACCACGCTCGGCGAGTTCTACGACGTGCGCCGAGACGCACCAACCGAGCTCGCCCGAGACTCACGCCGCAGCTTCGCCACCGCCGTCTCAGGCCACATCCAGCGGTCGCCACCGATAGGCCGAGGTCGCGGAGGGCGCGATCAGGGCGGCTGTGCCCCGAACGGCAACGCCCAGAGCCGTCGTGCCCAGCAGGGCGGAAGAGCAAGTGTACCACGCTCGATCGAGGAGTCAGCGCCAGGGTCAGAGTCCCAGGCTCGCCCATCGGCGCTGCACATCCACTTGTGGCTGGACCACGTCAAGGCATCCTCCAGGGGATCTGCAAGCTCAAAGCGAGCGGCTTCTGACCAAGGAGGCCCGGGGGCTGCAGGCAGCGGTCATAGGCGCAAAGAGGGCAAGTACACCCTCGATGCAGTGCTTGATCAGCCGTGTAAATTTCACACCTCCCCGGGCAGGGAAGCGACCCACTCCACGCGTCAGTGCCGTTTCATGAGAGAGCTGGAGCAACGCGCTCGGCAAACCCCTGGAGCGCCGCAAGCACAACCGGCTGGAGGTCAGGTGGGCCAACAGCGCGACCTGGCAGAGGGCGAGCCGGATCAAGATGACGACTTCCCGACGGATGTGGAGCAGTATCACATCTTCACTACCCCGGGTAGGGATAAAAGGAACGACCTTTGGCATGAGGCAGAGGTGAATGCTGTGATGCCTGCAGAACCCCAGTTCATGCATTGGTCGGAGGTGGCCATTACCTGGGGGCGCGAGGACCACCCGAGTTTGATGCGCAGTCCTGGAGAATACGCCCTGGTCGTGGACCCAGTTGTGTGCTCCGATACGCACATGTGCCGTTTCTCCCGCGTGCTCATCGACGGCGGTAGCAGCATCAACCTTCTTTACCGGAGCTCTCTGGAGAAGTTGGGCATCCCGCTTGCTCAACTGAAACCTAGCCGGCTCACCTTCCATGGCATCGTGCCTGGGCATTCTTGCACCCCTTTGGGCAAGGTGCAGCTGGAGGTTCTCTTCGGAAAGAAGGGGAATAGCCGCCGCGAGCCCATCTGGTTCGAGGTGGTGGACATCAGCAGTCCCTACCACGCGCTGCTAGGCCGTCCAGCCCTGGCCAAGTTCATGGCGGTTCCGCACTACGCCTATCTGAAGATGAAGCTCCCAGGGCCTAGAGGTGTGATCACCGTCTCGGGAAACTTCAAGAAGTCCCTGGCCTGCGCCAAAGAGAGCTCGCAGCTCGCGGAGGCGCTGGTCATCGCCGAGGAGAAAAGTCAGCTTCTGCATCGCGTAGAGCTGGCCCAACAAGACATACCAGTCCGCCAGTCGCCTGTGGAGCAATTCAAGCCGGCTAACGACACCAAGAAGGTCCTGCTGGACGAGAGCGACCCCTCCAAGTACGTCATCATCGGCACCGGCTTGTCTGCTAAATAGGAAAGCGAGCTCACCAGCTTCCTCCGTGAGAATCGGGACATCTTCGCATGGTCTCCAAAGGACATGCCTGGTGTGCCGAGGGAGCTGGCTGAGCACGCACTTAACGTCCGGCCGGACGCCAAGCCGGTCAAGCAGCCGCTGCGGCGGTTCGCAGAAGAGAAGAGGAAAGCAATCAGCGAGGAGATCGCATGGCTCTTTGCAGCTGGCTTCATCATGGAAGTGTTTTACCCTGATTGGCTCGCAAACCCAGTCCTGGTTCTGAAGAAGAACAACACTTGGCGAATGTGTATCGACTACACCAGCCTCAACAAGGCCTGCCCCAAGGATCCTTTCGCACTGCCGCGGATTGACCAGGTGATCGATTCCACAGCCAGCTGTGACCTGCTGTCCTTCCTGGACGCCTATTCAGGCTACCACCAGATCCCGCTCTTCCAGCCGGATCAGATCAAGACCTCCTTCATCACCCCATATGGAGCCTACTGCTACGTCACCATGCCATTTGGCCTGAAGAACGCTGGAGCCACTTACCAGCGAACCATGCAGCGATGTCTGCAAGGGCAGATTGGGAGGAACATGCACGCATATGTGGACGACGTGGTGGTGAAGACCAAGCAGAGCAACACGCTCCTGGACGATCTCAGGGAGACCTTCACCAACCTGCGACGCTATCGCATGAAGCTCAACCCAGAGAAATGCACCTTCGGTGTGCCGGCTGGACAGCTCCTAGGCTATATCGTTTCCCAGCGAGGGATCGAGGCTAACCCCTCGAAGATAAAAGCCATCGAGGCCCTAGAGAAGCCCACCCAGCTCAGAGATGTGCAGAAGTTTGCTGGTTGCCTGGCCTCGCTTAGCCGGTTCATCAGCCGGCTCGGGGAGAAGGCCATGCCGCTGTACCAGCTGATGAAGAAGACATACCACTTCGTTTGGTCCCAGCGCGCTGATGACGCCTTCAACGACCTCAAGCGAGCCCTGTCTACCGCGCCGGTCTTGGCAGCGCCGGCTCCGCGAGAGCCAATGCTGCTCTACATCGCGGCGACCCCACGCGTCATCAGCGTGGTGATCGTGGTGGAACGCGCCGAGGAAGGCAAAGAGCTGCCGGTTTAGCGCCCGGTGTACTACCTGAGTGAGGTGCTTACTCTCTCTAAGCAGAACTATCCGCACTATCAGAAGGTCGCATACGGCGTGTACATGGCGGCCAAGAAGCTGAAGCACTACTTCGAGGAGCACCCAATCACGGTGGTGAGCACCACTCCGCTCTCGGAGATCATCGGATGCAAGGACGTGTCGGGAAGAGTGGCCAAGTGGGCGATTGAGCTCGCAGCCCATACCATTCAGTACAAGCCCAGAACGACGATCAAGTCACAGATCATCGCAGATTTCTTCGCCGATTGGGGAGAGCACCAGTACTTGCCGCCGGCTCCGGACTCCACCCACTGGCGCATGCACTTCGATGGCTCCAAGATGCTCGGGGGCTTGGGAGCCGGCGTCGTCCTCACCTCACCCAAGGGGGACAAGCTGCAGTACGTGCTGCAGATGCATTTCCGTGCGTCGAACAACGTCGCCGAGTACGAGGCCCTGGTGCATGGGCTCAAGATGGCCAAGCAGATTGGAATCAGGAGGATCCTTTGCTTCGGAGACTCCGACCTGGTAACGCATAAGGTCTCAGGGGACTGGGACGCCAAGGACGCCAACATGGCCTCCTATCGCTTCTACGTGCAGCAGCTCAGCAGATTCTTCGAGGGCTGCGAGTTCCACCACGTCCCCAGAGCAAACAACGAGGAAGTCGACAGGCTGTCCAAGATTGGCTCCACCAAGCAGGACATCCCAGCCGGGGTATCCCTGGAGATCATCCACAAGCCATCCATCAAGCCTTCACCGGAGTCCATCTCCATCAACGTGCCTGGAGACCCGGCCCCGGCTCTAACACTGTCACCGGACCCGGGGGCTGCCGTCTCAGGGCTGAAGGAGGCAGCCGGCCAGCCCAGCGCAGCCGGCTCGATGGAGGGCGAGGGGACTGCCGGCTCCGCGCCCGCTCCCCCAGCCGGACAAGCAGGCGAAGCCGGCTCAACGACGGACCCGGGGGCTGCTGATCCCCTGGTTGCCAGTGTCTTCCACATACGGGAGATACCTTCGTGGGCAGAGCCATTCTCCAACTACCTCATCACTGGGGACCTGCCACAAGACGAAGTGGAAGCTAGGCGAATTCAGCGTCGAGCTGGGGCATACACCATCATCAACAGCGAGCTGTACAAGCGCAGCGTGTCAGGCATCTACCAGAAGTGCATCGAGCCAGAAGAAGGGACAGAGCTGCTAAGAGAAATACACCAAGGGGAGTGTGGGCATCACGCATCTTCCAGAGCCTTGGTGGCCAAGGCCTTCCGCCATGGTTTCTATTGGCCGACGGCCAAGCAGAATGCGGAGCAGCTGGTGAAGCAGTGCAACGGCTGTCAGCGCTTCTCCAAGCACAGAAACACTCCAGCGGCAGCCCTCAAGACCATCCCGCTCACCTGGCCATTCGCGGTCTGGGGCCTGGACATGGTAGGGCCATTCAAGACCGCACCCGGGGGCTTAACACATCTGTTGGTTGCTATGGACAAGTTTACCAAGTGGATCGAGGCCAAGCCAATCAAGAAACTCGACGGCTCATCCACGATCAAGTTCTTCAACGAGATCATCACAAGATACGGAGTGCCCCACAGCATCATCACCGACAATGGGACAAACTTTGCAAAGGGAGTCTTTGCTGATTACTGTGGCCAGAAAGGCATCCGGCTGGACTTGGCGTCTGTGGCGCACCCTCAGTCAAATGGACAAGTGGAAAAGGCAAATGGGCTGATCCTGGCCGGCATCAAACCAAGACTGGTCGAGCCTCTCGAGCGCTCAGCCGGCTGTTGGGTCGAGGAGCTGCCCTCAGTGCTCTGGAGCCTGCGCACCACTCCAAATCGCTCTGTGGGTTTCACACCCTTCTTCCTAGTCTATGGAGTAGAGGCGGTATTACCCACGGACATCGAGTTCGACGCGCCCAGAGTTGTCCAGTACACGGAGAAACAAGCAAAAGAAGCTCGTGAAGATGGCATCGACCTCCTCGAGGAGGCTCGAGAGCAGGCTCTGGCTAGATCGGCGCTCTACCAGCAGCAGCTGCGACGATACCACAGCCAGAAAATTCGCCCGCTCGCGTTTCGCGAAGGTGATCTCGTACTCCGGCTGGTCCAAAGCACTAAAGGCATGCACAAGCTGTCCTCTCCCTGGGAGGGACCGTTCATTGTCAGCCGGGTGTTGGGCAATGGGGCATATTACCTCATCGACGCACAAGAACCCAGAAAGAACAAGGCAGACAACTCTGACAAGGAGACCGAGCGTCCCTGGAATGTCAGTCTCTTAAGACCTTTCTTCTGCTAAGGCAAAAGCTTGTACCCCGAAAAATGTGTCAATGAATAAAGGAAAACGGAGCGGCAAGTCACGGCCGGCTCTGGAGAAAAACACTCCGTGCATGTTTTGCTTCCTGCGTTATTCACTTGACCGGCAGCCGGCTTCAGGCACCGAGCCGCAGCCGGCTGCCCCGAAAACGATCGATCCCTCGCCAGCCGGACGAATGCTGCGTATGACCGAGGTCTCGAGCCCAACCTCCACCGTCCGGCTCCGCGTAGCCGGACGGATAGGAGCCGGCAGGCCACATACGAGGGAAAGCCGCAGAAGCGGAAACGCAAACGATAGAAAAACCACTCAACCAAACGCTAAGGGCAGTGTCTGTCAACTAATCATAGGCTAGCACGAGTCGGGGGCCCGATAGACCGAAGTACTACTTCTCACTCCGCGGCACGCTCCCACCCTAGGCCGGCATTCGGCTGCCGGCCCAAGGGAGACCAACCGGCACCAGGCTACCGGTTGGGGGTAGAAGGGCCGAAGGGTGGGAAGATTAAGGAAAAGGATGAGGGAACCGGGCAAATGCGAAGCCAGCGAGTAGCTGATAAGCACAGTTTTTGACGTTCGGGCTGAGAAGCCAGGTACAAGAGGTTCGAAGCTAGAGCTACCTCGCTTGGCGATTGGCATCGTTCGCGAAAAATTAGTTTCGAGCTAGCTGTCAGTCCAGCTACCCCAAAACTCGGGGGCTAGGGGGAAAGGGAATTGGCCCTCGGAAGCAGGCCAGCCCCAGTACCTCGCCGGCTGTTTGAGCAGCCGGCGCTGCGACACGATCGGTAAACGAGCAGCGAAATCGAAATCTAACACTCGCAAAGCGATGGCTAAAGCCGGAAACCAGGAGGTCTACTCCAGTCGTGACTTGGAACGTGCGAAGGCTCGGGAAGGAGAGCGCGCCGGCTCCAACCCTTGTTCAAGCCGGTACAAGATGCGGTCCCCGTTCCATTTCGCGCTGGAGCCAGGGCTAGCCCATCCTTCCTGGAGCCGGCCAGCAGAAGCGCCGTTCCATTTGCGTTGGAGCCGGGGCTAGCCCATCCTTCCTAGAGCCGGCCGGCAGAAGCACCGTCCCCCCTGCATCGAAGCCGGAGGAGGCCTGCCCAAAGCGTTCGCGCAGGCCAGTGACTATCGTAGTCTCCTTCTACGGATTCGTGCAACAAGCGGTTTCGCTAAGAGAAGAGCCGTCGCGGCACAGCGGTATCAAGCAGAAGACGTTTCACGCAATGGAGAAAGACATTCACGCAGCAAGCGATGAAAAGCAAGTGAAGATTCGCAGGAAATTAAAGAAGGATTCTTAGTAATACAGCTGATGGTTACGTAATGAGGGCCACGTTAAGGGCCGGATTAGCAAAAGGACTCCCCCGCCTAACCCCTAGACTCCTGTTGACGACGACGAGAGGGAGGCTTCAGGGCGGCTCGCCGATCATGGCCAGGGGGAGTAGGCGCGGGCGCAGCCGGAGCCGTCGATAACGCGGACGCAGAGGATGTGCGACCCGGCGCGGTGGGTCAGGATGAGAGACCACCCCCGCTCCAGGCCGTAGTCGTGGAAGAACCGCCCCCACCCTCCAGTGAGGTAGCTCTTCCCCTCCTCGTCGTGGAGGACCTCGACGTCATACAGCGGCTGCCCGCCGCTGCCGTCCTCGATCATGAAGCTCGTCGGGGGGTTCTTCCCCATGGTGCCGATGAAGCTGGCAGGGAGCGGCAGGCGCTCATCGCTCCCAGCCAGCAGGGGCGCCAAAGCAGTGGCGAACCCGTGCACCGGAACATAGGAGAGCCGCTGCCTGGTGGGCGGCCGCGGTGGCGCCTTCCGTACCTTCCCGGTGGCCGCGCTGGAGGGGCCGCCAACGTCCACGCCGGCGAGGCCCGGGGGAGCAGCCCCGAACGCCATCGCGGCGTCGACGAGGGCCGCCGCCGCTTGCAGGGGCGTCCCGGTGAGGCCGGCGACGGAGGTCGCGGCCGTGGAAACCGCGGCGCCACTGGCAGCCGCAGTCCCGCCAGGAGCTAGAGCACTGGAGGAGGAGTGGCCGATCCTAAGGGGCCCGGCGGCGGCGGCAGTGGTGGCCGCGGCTGCAAGCGCAGCCAGGGTCTTCCTGTTGCGTCTACCCTGCGGGCGGCCACGTTTCCGAGGCATCGGCGGCTTCCCCGCCAGGCCACCAAGCGGACGACCACGCTCGTCTGACCCGTCGCCGGCCCCGGCCCCGCAGTTCGCCCCGGACGCCGACCCCGGCCCCGCAGTTCGCCCCGGACGCCGACATTGAGAGCAGAGCGGGAGTTGTGGAAGCGACGGTTCCGGCCAGGCAGGTGAAGGAAGCGGAACGCTCGAAAGTGAGGAAAACCCTCGAAGGCTTCGAGATTTAAAGGATAACTCACGACGTTTCAGTAACCTACCTCCACGTCGTGCGCCACTGCGGCAGTTGCCACAGAGGATCGTGGGAGGAGTTGATGGGACACGTCGTTTCAGCACGATGACTTGGGAAATTGTGGCGATGATGACTCTGAAGCCAAAATGACTAAACCGATCACTGGCGCGCTGCGCCGGCTGTCGCGTGGAAACATGACCCGAGGCAACGCAAGTTCCAAGGAGAAGGCACGCCGGCTCGCGGTTCACCGGCTCACGGCAGCTGGCCGGGTCGTCATCGAAGCCGGTTCGTCTCGAGACGGCCTGGAAAACTCCGCAAAGCCCAGCCCCGACGACCAGATCAACCAGACTCGAGATCCGAGGACTTCGACAAGGACGAGCAAGACTTCGGCGAAAAGGAGAACCCGCCAAAGCCCCATGCTAGCCCATGAGACTTCGCCAGTTTCGGGGGCTAGTGTCGTGGGGATGACTTAGGGGGCGCCCCACGAGCCAGGCAACAGGCCGGCTGGAGTCCCACGAGTCTCCATGACTTCGCCACGAGAGGACCGGCTCCGCCCGAAGGGCCGGCTGCGTCGGCAGCCGGCTGGCGACTCCACCGAGGAGGAATGGAGCCGGACGAAGAAGACAAAACCTCTCAACGGTTGTCTGACCGAAAGCAGGACGGTCCCGACAAGAACGGCAGAAGCGCAGGACAGGAGCGACGAGCGTCACGACCGCGACCGACCAATGAGGAGACGAAGACTCTTCCCCACGGCGGGATCCAAGGCGAAGGAGAGGGGATATGCTCTCCAGATGCCAGCCCGGGGAAAAGGCACTTTATAAAGTGCCTTTGTCAGAGCAGGGCCAGAGGAGATCACGCCGAGGACGCCGTCGCCGAGCAGCCGGCAGTCGGCCGAAGCGTTACCGAAAACCTGTACCCAGGCCCCCGTCTATATAAGGGGGCCTGGACCCTTAGCATAGGGGAGATCCGATCTTCTTCTTCCTCCTCTAGCCGAACAGCTCAAGGAGCACTGTAATCGCTACTACTCAATCAATCCGAAGCAGGCAGGAAGTAGGGGTTTTACCTCCAGCCGGGAGGGCCCTGAACCTGGGTAAATCGAGGAGTCTCAGTTGGCACAATCCCGAGCCGGACCCATCGTCACCAACGTCGAGCCCCTCCGATAAGCCTCCCCATGGCTACTGTCTCCAAATTCCCACGACACATACTCATTGTAACATTTCTGCGCCTCGTCCTCATTGTCAAAGGACATCCCAACGTATGGCACAACAGGTTGTGATGACACATCTTCATCAACGTTCCCACTTTCTTCTGCAACATTCTCATTTTTTTGTTTGTCCCGCATCATCACCTTCATCAGAACTAATTGATTGTTGGGCAGTGTAAAAGCCAGCCCCTGATTCGGCCTCATCATCCGCAATGTCCTGCTAATTCAAGACAACAAATCAATAAGGTTTTTGTCTTCTTTTTCCTGTTTTCAAACTTGTTTTGTGTTTCAACTGAATTGAAATATTGTTGTTACTACATTTTCTAAAAATAGCATAGTTTGTAGTTGTCTCACAATAATACAACAGAAAAAGGACACATATATTGTTAGGCTTACAACAGATATCAATAGTCTCAAAATGTTGAAGTATCTGAAAACATTTTTGCAACAATCTTAGATCATGCACATTGCAACAAACTTAGGGCATGCACAAATTGTAACACAACAACCAGTAATTTTTTTCACAACATTACATACTCCAGTACAAGGATTCACAAAACAAATTTGTAACACAAACACAAGACATTTTTGTTGACAACATTTCATACACCAGTTCAAACAAGTAGGCATTGCAACAACATGTGATGTTCAGAAACTTAAGTTTGCAACAAATTGTAACACACACACAAGTCATTTCTGTTCACAACATTTGATACACCAGTTCAAAGAAGTATGGCATTGCAACAAGATGTGATGCTCAGAAAGTTCAGTTTGCAACAAATTTTACAATGCTAATATGTTGCACTCCAACAAACATGCTTTTCTGTGGTGAAGTTACCCGACGACCGCCGTTGGAGCCATGAGCGGAAGATGTGAAGACAACTCGAGGGTTCTGGAACCTCGCCGGACCTCCAGGAACCGCCGGAGCTGCCGGATCGGACCTAGCTTGCCGAGGCGGCGGTGGTGCAGGATGCGGAGGCGGGTGCTGGTTTGATGCTGGCGGTGGCTGGTTCCTGGGGAAGAGGACGTCGCGGAGGAGGTGCGCCATGGCCGTGGACGTGCGACGCCTAGTTTCTTCACCGTGCGCCGGCGGCGCGCCCGGCAGAGCGCCTCCCCGATCGCGAGAGCTGGCGTGTTTTCCTGGAAACAGTTTTTGTTACATTGAAACAAGTTGAAATATTGTAAAACGGAGGGAAGTGACGGGATTGGCCGTGGTTGTCGATCGGACGGTCTACAGCGAGTCGATCGAACGGTTCACGTGCGACTGATTTCCCGCTCCTATCAGGCGCCTGACGCCTAGCGCCTCCTACCAAAGTAGAGAAGGCAAAGCCTCTCACGAATGCGCAGACATGTAGGCCTAAACCGAGCGACAACGCTCCGAGCAACCACAAGGTCCTAGACTCTCCAGGGAGCTTAGAGCTCTTCTAAGATAACCAGCCATTGTATTGTCTATTTAACTTAGATTAAGATTCTTAGCACATTTGAAAAATGTAAGAGCACATGTCAATAAACTACAACACAAACTACCATAGTCAAGAAGTTCTAAAGTATATCTAATGCCTCCATTCTTATAATGTAATACGCGTAGATGTTTCTCTGGTTTGCCGGTTAGGGAGTTTTGTTTCATTTTCGTTTTGCCTCCTCCCAAATTCTGTTGCGCCTCTACTCCGAGCTTGCTTTTCTCTTCCTCCCGCAGGTGATGACGACCCCCTTGACGAGAATCTCGATTGTGAGTCAAGGGACCAAGCAGCGACCTCGCGGCGGTGCAGGTATTCCTCTTCACCAGCCTCTCGCCCCTCTATTTCTCCTCCAGTGAGGTACCGCGCCTTGGCCCTTCAGCCCCATGATCGATCTCTACCGAGAAGAGGACGGGGCGACCACCACCATAGCCCCCGGTGTCCCGTGCAGGTAGGGCGCCACCCTTCCTCTCCCTTGTCCTACCGCCCTTCTGCCCTCACCTCTACCATGTCCTCCCCCGGTCTCTCTGCTCTCTTTATCCTCCCTCTAGGTCTTACCTCACTAGATCTTGGTGTTCATGTGTGAGTTTCGTCCACCGCTTCACTGGAATTTCGAACTTTCTCCTCAACATCGGCCACCAGCACCACCAGATGACCCAGCCGTGAGGTGCAGACTGAAACCAAATTTACGCCTCCAATAGATTGGGAGGAGTTCACTTATTCTATTCTATTTTAGCAATCACGAGACACACACGACCCCACTCCCACACCTATGACTATTGCCGTACTGAAGACCTTATTTATCTGTCTCTATGTAGAAGTTTGTTCAATTATCTGTAGTGTGGTGCTTCTTCCTGGTAACGTCGGATTGAGGGGCCTGTTCTAGAGCCCGTGGAGTTGTATTAGTTCCCAGTCGACTTCTTCGATCCACAAAGGCATACGGCAGTGATGGTGCTCTCATGGCTCAGGGATTGTTGGGCATCTGATGTGCTGGGGGACATGTCTAGGCATGATCTATATTTTCTGTTGCAAAGCTCATCAGTATCCAAAACTGCAGTATTTGGTTTTATTTTCAAAAAAATAGACAGACCTACGTGATGGACAGTAGCAACAATGATGGAGAGGTATGGTCTGGCATGCAAGATTTGGTTCACCTGCAAGGATCAGTTAATCTGCTTGCTATGAAATTTTTCTTGGTTTTACTAATCGATAACAGAGTTTCAGAAATCTGTGCTTTATAGCAGAATTTATGTAAGCACATTGACTCACTTTTCCATTAGAGGGACATGAAAGTAGAAATTGCACCATCAGCTGTTAGTGCATTTTTGCTCCCTAACATTGCCACAGATTTATGCATCTGTCATCTTAAAGGGAACATGCAAGTTTGTTCATTCATTGCCACCTTTTGATTTTATAAACACTACTTGTTTATAGAATGATAGCATGGTACATTTCTGAATTAATTTTTCTCTTCTCTAGGATGATGACATTAGGAATGGTTTGCGACCACAAGGTGTTGTAAAACGGCTCTCGATGGTCTCCCACTTTGTGGAGACTTTTGGCTGCTAAGTCCATGCCCGTGATCGTTCTGTTGAACATGGTGGTAAAAAATGCCATATTTTCACCCATCCTAAAGCAGTGAGTTATGAATTTGGTTTATTTAACAAATAGAGACCCTTACATATGTATTTCATGACTTTGTGAATATGTCATGATAACTACTACTCCCTCTGTTTAGAAATATAAGATGTTTTAGGTTTGTGAAGGTAATGTATCTAGACATCTTTTAGTGTGTAGATTTGAATGAACCTATGCACTAAAACATGTCTAGATACACTCACTTCATAAAACTAAAACATCTTATATTTCCGAACGGAGGGAGTACAAGTATATCCTAGGGGTTATCGTCCTGTTACCTCCTACCACATTAATGTATTTTGAAGCATAAAAATGCATGATTCCCATAATTTCATTCTTATTATTCATGTTATGCTACTTCTGAATACCTGCATTTTGCAAAACGGAGATGCAAGAGTTTTAGCATGTCAAACTTTGCATCATCAATTTATATTTTGATCATTAAACTACAACTAAAGTTATAAATTTGCTCTATATGATTGTTCAGTTACAATCAATTGACAATAAAAGTTCAGTCTATCCTAAAAGGTCTCTATTTTGGTAGGTTGATAGGTAGAAAATTTATATCCTGATAGATATTGTGTGCCTCTATTCAAACTCATATTGATAATTGCAAATTGAACAAAACTGAAATAGGAATAAATATTAAATTAGCACAGGGCTCTATTAGCAAGACTGTCTCAATGCTCAATCATTCTCTTATGCACAATTGATCAGCTCTGCATGGACATGCTCCGTCAACCCCATGCTAAGAAGGAAAAGGTTGAAGAAGTTGGCAAGGGTGAAAAGAGTGACATGAATAATTATTGACAAACGACTAAGATGGAAAATCATACTAGGTCAGTATTTGTTTGGTGCAACAATTTAAGCTCCTATATTGTGCCCTAAGCCAGTCATTACAATTTCCCACAACCCTGTGCAAGCATGACACTACTAGCCAGTCCATTACAATTTCCCACAGCCCTGTACAAGCATGACACTACTAGAGTCAATAGAGTTCTATACACAAGCCTCCATCTCTATGAATCAATCATAGCTGCTAAATATGATGCATTATTTTCTTACGTTTGTATAGTTTGTCCTTTTATTTTTGTATTTTTTTGTTCATTTACTCATGTGTTTTCTGCAAAGAGAAGTGCTTATAAAAGGTCAGTTTGCTCCCTAGGAACAAGTTATTTTATTCATGTGCTCAATAAGCATACATAACTTTGCACCCATTCTGTCCGATTAACAATAATAGAAGATACTCTTTGCCATTTGTTACTCTATAATTTTTATAAGTCCACAAGTTACTACTGTGATGTTTGATGTTTCCGCCTGGTGATGACGTACGTTCTGTTTTATACTCTTGTCGTAGGGAATGGCAGCAAACAACAGGTTATTTAGAAGTTTAATTGTCTTTTAGTAAGAAAATAGGTTATTTTATGAGTCCTCTATGCCCTTCTTAAAACCCACACACTTTCTTCTCTCTTTATCTTTGCGGAGGCTATTATGGTCAACTATGATTGCTTGTGTTTATAATCTCCCCACACTGGCAGATTATTCAAATAGTCTCTGCAGAAATTTTTATTAATCTATGTCGTGTTTTGTCCTTTAGAGAAGCTTTTTTACGCTATGATACTTAATTCTCCTGCTTACTGGATGCTAATGTTCCTAATTTCTTTAAATCTTCAACATATTTAGCTGGATAGCATGGTCTTATGTACCGGAGGTGAGCCTGCATCTAACAAATGAGATGTTGGCTTTTCCCTGTTTGCATTATCACATTGAAGGGGACTACTACTTCATAGATCAGTTTCTAAAATGATGTCCATTAGCTTTTGCATTTCCTCTATTTTTGTGAAACAACAATAATTTGTAAGTACAACGAGAACCATCTCATGCTACTTGTTTTCCATTTGAAGTTGAAGAACTATATTAAGTAATTTCTTATTCAAATCCAAATATATATAACTTAAATATTCAAATAGTTATCTTGCAATCATTGAAACAAAGCGATGCAGCTCTTGTGACAGCTTGTGTTCATTGTTTCTTTATCTCAGATGTATGTCCAACCAATATAATAAAATGATTTTTTTACCTTGGAAGGTTTTAAAATTTATTTATGGATATACATCATGGTTTTACATGTATCCTCCATTTGTTTTTTAAAAAAATCACATAACAGAGTCGTCGACAACTGCATTACAGTTGTGTGGCCAACATGATCTATGAATCTGTCGATCCTCCTCTCCTTCCCACTCTCTCTTTCTGAAACCCTCCACAAGCAAGATCGAGGGCGATGTGACGCATGATCTTCTACTGCACTCTATCCTCACGCTTCAACTCAGTAGAAGTGATCCAGCAGGAGCCACACACAGGAGAAAAATTTGTGTATATTCTCCATTATTTCGTGCGTCAATAAAGATTATGTTTATTTTGCAATGCTCAAAGATTTCCTTTCTCTCCTGTTAACCTGAAACTGTTGGTTCCTCACACAGGAAAAAGATAGATGCAAACTCAGGATTGTATGACAGATGTCACAGAGCTGATAGAACTAAATAACATAACTGCAACTCCAACATGTATAAAGGAACTTTCAGGTAAATAATGGACATTATATTGCAGTACCATTGTAGCGATAATTGTACATGGCATTTTAAATGATATCTTTTGATGGATTTATGTTTTACAATCTGGGTTTTCTAACGCCTTGAGGAAGCGCTTGATTATTATTTAGCTATTTCCTCTATTCAGAATAACAAGAACCTCATATGCCAGTGCATGGTTTGTTTGGGCATATTATGGGTAGTTTTCATGCGCACAAATTACAAATAGAATGGCCTTTTCCCATTTTTGGAGTGTTTATATGCACCTGTTTGAATTCCATAATAACTCCCAATGTGGAATTCTGTTCAGCTACATATGGAAAAGTAGGAAAATGGCACAAAGGACAAGATTGGGTAATTAGTAGAAAAACGAGTTAAGAGAGCATAGACGAGAGAGTACTGGACATGGGGTAATTGCTATCCAGAGTTGTACCAATACTAGCAAAGTAGAAGTAGTAGCCTTAGTAAACTAGATTTGCAGAATCAGCCATTGTTGCGTGGCTTTTTTTTAGATCAAGTTGTGCGGCATGTTGGTTGGCTGTAAGGTTCGACTGTAAAAATTAGTAACTTTATAATTTGCATTTGTCACTTTTTGGTACAAATACTTGATAATGTAATATTCTTTGGTGTTTAATTGAAAATTAGGTTAGTTTGGCTAGTCTGTACTAATACTTGATTGTTTGTTTTACCTCCAATTTCAAACGTTAAACTAGGTGCCATAGTTGGAACATGCAGCATGAAGATCTTGTGCATTTACTGAGTATGAAGAATCTCCCGACAAAAAGCTTTTAGCTTGATCAGGTGTTTATAATACTCATGCAAATTGTTCTAACCTAAATATTAAGAGTTTAACCAGTTCATTAAATAAACTTCTAACCTAGAAAATAATGTGGTTATGCCATCAACCTCTGCAAGATTTATTTCAGATCTTATTATCTTAGATCAGAGTCTTGTTGTGCCATAATTTTCCATATACTTAGAGTTAGATATGTCACCTGCCCCTACGAGTTGAGCTTGATGTCTTTAGATTCCTTGATCTCCACTTATTTATTTCCCTATTGTGCAAGACAAGGTCTAGCATAATAGATTTTCGTATATGCCTCTGTCCCTCCCTTCCTAAAATTGGATGCATAGCTCAACACTCAACACCATCAGTGTTGTCGTCGGCGTGATATAATCATCTACTGCTATATATAACATGTTACTTCAGTACTAGCACATTTATAGAGTTCCATGTGAGTAAAGCCCGATTTGTGCTACTTACAAACGCATAATGCTAATGAGTATGATCGGGATAAGAACCTCTTCTTTTGTAAACTGGAAAAAAGTTCGTACAGTTTATAAATTATGAAAAGCAACAAGAATCTTCTTGCAAGTTATGTAAAACATCTTTGAGTGCCTGAAGGAGATGATTCCAGCGGTCTATTAACTGAAAGTGAATTCTTGTTCTCCTAACAGCACACAAGAAAGAATACAGCTGCGGGGATCAGGGTTCTGAGGTTCACATAGGAGGAGTGTGAGTTCCGCGTCATTGTCTAGATGTTGGACATTCTATCTTAGTTTCTTGACTGATGTATGCTTTCTGGCCCGATCACTTTGAGCCATGGATAGCAAATCTCAAACTGTTATTAATTTCATGCGAATCACGTGGCCTGGAAGTTCAAAATTTTCTATGTGGTTCAAAAAAGATAAATTAACTTAACTTCACGTTATGAAAAGAACCATCTGAACTCCAAATTACAGTCTATCCTACTAGGTGAAGCCAAAGGTATCCACATAATATGGAAAATAACGGGAACAAAATAAACGGCGTAGCAAAGCGCGCGAGGTCCATCTAGTACCACCTATCCGATCAAACTCCAGTAAGGTTTTTGCTTAGCCACCACATGTGCTAGGGGTGGAAAATCCTTTTCCTTGCTTTCCATCAAGCGAACGAGCTGAACGTTATCAGTCTCAATCTGAGTTTGCTCCTGGCACCGCTCCGTAGACTATTCAACACCCTCCATGAAGGCCCTGAGCTCCACTTCAAACGCTGAACTGCATTGTCGCAGGTACCTGCACTCTGAGAAAATAATGTCTCCCGTGTGTGATCGAAGGATCATCCCAGCCCAGGCAGTACTATCTTCAGTTAGGAAGGACCCATCCACATTAAGCTTCACAGTACCCTCTCCTGGCCTTCAGTTAGGAAGGTAGAGCAACAGTTGATTGACAAATACAAGAATCTAAGAGAAACCATCCCAGTAACACACTGAACGTGATACAATTGAACAGGATAACAAAACAACCAACAAAGATTGGAGTAGCCAGCAAAGACAGTCTGTCATTACATCATATATAGATAGATAGTTTGGGTACTGGCCTAGGCGCAGCAGCATACATGTAACTTAGGTTCACAGTTCAACACAACACATAGATAGATATATATATATATAGCATATATAAAGACAGGAACTTGGCACAATGGATCAACGTCTCTTCAGTTGAGGATTCAGACTTCGTCAGCCAAAAGCATCACCTCCCCGTCAAAGTCGGAGGGGGCAAAGTCCTCGGGGTCATAGTCCGGCCGCACTCTCCCTTCATGGACATAGGGATCAAAATCAGGGTCCTCTTCCATGTAATCCTCATGGACCTCGACGTAGCCCTTTGTGAGCAAATCGACACGCACCTTGTCCACCAACAGTGTGTTATGGCCAACAGTCTTCTTCTCTGGCTGACAATGACATTGTTCATCTAGGTACTTCTTTCTTTCTTCAATCCACCGCGGCGGAAACACCCTGCCGGCTTCGACACCGAGGAGCTCATCCACGGTGGGGGTCTTCACCATGATCAACAAGACACTGATGACATCATCCTCCAACCTATCCATGCCCGGGGCGGCCACAGATGCAGTCTCCAGCTTGGACTCCTTGACGATCCTGTCAATTGCTTGTTCAAACTCCTCCTGGCCAAAAGCATGGGACTCAGGGAAACTTAGCAGGACCGACTTGACTCTCTTCCGTAGCTCTGCGTCCTCCGAGAAGAGGTCGGCCACAGGCTGGGCGGCGAGCCGACCTCTCAGCTTGTCGTTGGCATTTCGGGTAGCGGGATTATAGAGTGTATATGCCCAGTGCTCAGTGGGGAAGTCCTGCTCCGGTAAAATGCCCATTGCCTCACATTCCCCGGACGACTTCCTTTTGGTGGGGCGCCCCTTGAGCATACCTTCCTCGTATGAAATTTCAATTTGAAAGGCTTTTACATGCTACCTTCACAGTGGGACATTTAAACTTTGTAGATTAAGTAAGACAAACATAAGCTAATAGTTAATTGTTTCAGTTTGCTTCTACGCCTCTCATCCACTTATATGTCCGGAGGTAGGGTAACAATGTGCCGACCTCTCACATGTACAGATAGAGTTCTTGCTAGTGTTTCTTCGGAACAAAAAATTACTTTAGTCTCTGTTAGAGCATTGACTAGGGCTGGGTCGGACCATACTCCGCTCATTATCTATAATACATATAAAGTTGATCCCCATTATCTTCATTTAATGCTTGCAAGCTACACATGCAACATGTCCACGTCATCTCAAATTGTTTGAGCCGTTTGATTTAAGTCATGTGTCCTCGTAGCATTGCATGCCACCGTTTGATCCAAGTCATGTGTCATGTGATATTACGGGGAGCTAGCTGTGGAGTAGAAGTGATCTTTTCCATCCTGTGCATGCTTTAGCCATTAATTCTAGCCACGAGGCACAACTTCTCTAGCTTCATCTGTTACAGAAGTCGAGCGGGCGCTCACACTCCAAATGCAATAAAGCATCTATACATTTTATCGGCGAGGTCGTGTTATGTGTGGCTGTGTCCCCTCACTTCCCTGCGACCTTTCGTATTTCCTCTCCCTCTCTAACAATAGCACTACATAACACCTCCATCTCTCGCTGTTGAGATATCTAGGCGCTGAGGCGAGACATGATTGTGACAGATCAAGGAGACGGCGCACATGACCTCTCCCCGCCGAGCTATGCCATGGAAGCTCGTGCAATTATATGCTGAATCGCTGAGACTGGCCCTTACGGTCACTTGATGAGACTAGGGTCGATCCATCCACCATTCCATCTATTTGTTGTTTCCATGGCTCCGGTTGGACATGGTCCTTGGGTGCACGGCCTTCCTCTCACCCTCAGATCCTCACGTTCTGCGCTATTGTTTTTGTTTGTATTGCTATATATGAATTTAGGTATGAGATTTAGATGCTTTCAGTTCAATCCACATAATATATATAGAGGAAATTCCCAAGCTGGCGAGGCGAGGTGCTTGCCTTTTTTCTATGCCGTTGTTCTGACGTATACTGCCTCTCCTCCAACTTGCAGTTCCAGTTTTTTTTTTTTGAACGGAACTTGCAGTTCCTATTTGCTTCCCCTTTTCCTTTGCCGTTGTTTTCCAGCACTTAAAGCTTTTCAATCTTTATTTGCAGATGCTTGATAGAACATAGGTGCCCTGTCAGGTGATAAGGCATAAAAGGTACACGAAGGTCTATCTTCCTTATGCTGCTTCCCACAGTGTATATATTCAGGTTCGGGAATATATTTGTGTCCGGTGTATGTTCATATAGGTCCTTCTATTTGGTACAGACTTGATGATTTATTTTTGCAGTTTCGCACTACTGGATGGAGTATTCTACCCTTAATTCCGCCTAGGCTACCCGCCTTCCCAGGCTATCACCGTGCGCCACGCTGCTCTCACTCGTTGATACGGTGAACAAGCGCGTAGAGGGAGTAAAGCTCATTTTTCTTTCGAACTTTAATGGCTGAAACATGAGGGTTTCCATGACATGATAAAAAGAGAATGGGAGGCAGTCTCACATGGTAGTACTCCCCTACTAGTTTGGCAGAATAAGATCCGCCATCTATGACACTTCTTAAGGGGTTGGGATATGAACCTTAGTGGTTTTTATTTAAAAAATGGTTGCTACAATTGATTGATATACTTGATCTACAATCTGAGATTGCGCCTCTTTCAGATTCCGTTAGAAAGGAGATGAGAGAGGCCAATGACTTTCTTGCTAAATTAAGACATGATGAAGAGTCTAAAAGGCACAAGAGATAAGGTCGAACATGTCCAAGAGGGGGTGATAACACAAAATATTTTCACTTGATAGCCAATGGTAAACATAGGAGAAAGAAGATATTTCAACCTTAACAAGATGAGGGCACGATTATTGGACGAGAAAATATCAAGATTTATATTATTGATTACTATAAGATATTGTTTGGGGCTCCGACCATGATCAATTTTTCTTTAGATGAATCGGTTGTAGATGACATTCCTCAAGTCTCTGCCGAATTAAATGCAATCCTCACAGCCGAATTTACAAAAGGAGGTGTAAGAAGGCTTGGTATTCATAACCTCTAGGTTAAAAATGCAGGCCACCTATGTAACTGGCTTTTCAATCTTCTATCCAAAGATGAGGTAAGGCCTTTCACAATGCAAGTTTTTTAGCGCGGTATCATAGGTAAAGTGGTGATGTGGCACCCTATTAATTGATAAAAGAGAGTGCTGTTGTATCTTAGCTAAGCTACAACCTTTGCACAAAGTCATAGGCAAAATGTATTGTTAGCCCAATCACATTCATGCATGGGGCCAAAATCATTAAATTTAGATACTATCCTAAGATACAATGCATTGTGGTTGTTGTTTCTTTGAAGAAACCTCTACCTAGGATAACGCGCTAAGAGCCAATGCATTGTGAAAGGCCTAAGGTATGGCAATCCCTCCTAAAGAGAAAATTTATAGCCTCAGAAGTTTTGTTCCAAGTGTACCAGGACTGTCCTTTTTATTCTGGTCTGATGGCGACAAATAAGGGATGATAAGTGATTAAAAAATACCACCCTCCGGAAGCAATATACAACTCTATACAACATTGCATGCCATGCGATACTATAGTTATGGTTTTGGATGTTAGCATAACTAGCAAGGTGGCCCTCACATTTATCTTTGGGTTTTCAAAGAATTACCGACAAATAAGGCTATAATTTTACTTGTATTTATGTTAATGAAATAAAATAAATCTTGGAAGGATTATTATTTTTTGGCATTTTTAGAAACATATATTAATGACCACATGTGTCCTTTGTACTAGTACATTGTATTGGATCAATAAATTGAATAAGTTCAATCCCCAAGGTATTCAAGTTTTTACGTGATGTTAGATTTTGATGTTCACATTGTCGCTTATTAAACTGCTCGTGAGTAGTGAGATATGTTTAGGTGATATTTCTAATGGACCATCAAGATATTTTTTTAATATTGTGGATTAAACCTACTACTCCTTGTAAACTAATAATCCAAACAATAAGTTGTTTTACTTTTTTAGATCTTTATTTCTGTTGTCTCTTTTATTCCAAATTATGTGGCAATGTTCCTCTGTACGTCATAAAACACTTTGTTTGACATTGACCTCCTTTAGAATGCAACATAATGCTTAATAAAAGTAATTCTGTCACATGGTAACCATACGTGAGGAGGTAATTCTGTGTATTTCGCAACGCAATCAAGGAATAAAAAAATACTGACAAAGTAGTAAGTAAAGATTTAATTCCATAATTGGCAGTCCACAGAGGTTGTATTTTTAATTGTTCTTTAACTAGTCACCTAGCTATGTACACTATTTGGTTAACTTATTTTATGTTCACTCACATATATTTCTCTTGACATTTAACATGGTTACGACAACATGCTCGACACACCCGCTCATGAATATTGAAATTCATAAAAGACACGAGCCATAATATTTTCTGCAAGGTTTGATTCAAGAAATTCATCTTTCAAATAGATTTTTATATCTGTGGAAAAAATCATAACATCAAATACAAATAAAAACTCACAGGGAATATCTGGAACTAAAATTTTGCATTTTTTATAAATTATTTTGAATGAGAAAAGGCCCATCTATATAATTTTGGGTAGATAACATTCAATCTTATGGGTAAATTACCCTGACAACAATTTTTATGTATATTTACCTCGTGATCTCATAGTATTGTGCAAGAGACACGCGCCATTATGAATCATTGGGCCTCCACCTCTATACATATCTTACTCGTGATCATTCTTTTCCGTTTGAGACCAATAGTGCTAAACATTTTTAGATTACAATGCCATCAATCTGAATCCAATTACAATACTTAAATATAGTTCACCTTAAATCACTATATCGTAAGCTTGTTGTGAGATCTTTTCCATGTCTCACCCTATCACACTTGTAAGGCAACTTGCATAATTTTATATCAGCAAAATAAGCAATAAAATCTGAAATAATCAGTCGCATAGGATGTACCGTTGATTTCTACCCCAATGAAACCTCAATGAATGTTTCTTTTAAGACACGAATGTTAGGGCACAAATCAGTGGTGATACTTTTTCCAGTAGGTACCCTTTTCTGTAAAAATGCATTCGGTGTGGAAGGCAAAGACGACGCTCCCTCGAGTGGACTGGTTTTACTGGCACAGATTTTATTGCAGGCTCTTACTGAATACAAGTAGTCTAAACACACATTTCTTTATCCTTCAGAAGACACATTTCACAATAACATGACCCTTATAGATGAGGATCGAAGGTACATTGCTGAAATAAAAGTTACAGGTACAAACCAAGAATAACTGAAAGTAAACAACACACAATGATGTAGCAATACATAAACATGTGCTAGTACGCACGCATAGACGTAGAGATATTCAGCCTGTTCCAGGCTTAAGCTCACGGCCTTGGAAGCATCTTCTTCGGCCTTACTTCTAGGCATCGATATCTTCTTCCTTGGTGGTGTAACGGAGATCAAAGCAATCCATACCAGTGTACAGACCATCGTCATAGTTATAAATCTTGATTTCTCCGTTGGGCATCTTATCCCTCTGTGTGTACGAGAAGGGAACATCACACTTGACTTGCGTTGCAGTTACAGTCAGTGTCACCTTTTTCTTTGCTGGGACAGTAACTTCATACTCAATGTCTTGTTTCTTTGCAGTTTCCGTGGAATCTCCCCAAGTTTGTGCCTTTGAGCCTTCATAACCAACTTGAACTTCAATATTTGCACCAACTTTACCAATTGAGAACCCAGCGCTCGCTTTAACAGAGACACTTCCCTTATGGGTAGTAGTAGACTCGTGCCTGTCTAACTTTGTGGTCGAGATGGACATGCTTGATTTGATAGTATTCTTTTCACTGCTCTCATTGATAGCTGTTGCAGTAGCCATGTTCATACCCTTGGTATCGTAAATCCTAGCATGATCATTTTTGTGGTATTGAATATTGTATATCTCTCGACTGAGAATTGGTTCTTCCAGTGCTAGTTTTGCATCATCGGTGATGTTTGGAGAGCCAGCATGGAGGCAATCTCTGTTGCCTTTTTTACTTGCTGTACAAAATTGTTTGTTGCCCAGACTTCGAAGTACAAAGAAATCGTCAACTTTGGACACGCTGAATATAGTTTTGTCACCGATGGTTTCAGTATCGGCTGAGTCGGCCCAGATCCAGTCTTCGCTGACAGCCAGAAACTTGCCATTGGATTCTGACTTGATACAAACATTTCCGTCAGCATAATTTAATGTAGTGAAATGGGTAGACTTATCTGTTTTATCCTTGGATGCAAATTCAAGATACGAATGCCCCTCGATCTCCACCTGTTTTAGGTAGGAGCCGTTGACTTTGGAGGACACATATGGAGGCAATATTATTTTGTCCGACACATCAACTATTTCCACCTCTGGAAAATTAAGCTTCGTGTCATTGAAAAGGCATCCAAAGTTGATTGCTTCGTCCGGCAACGAGTGATGCAAAAAACTGTTACATATAAAAGTGTAGTGTTATTATGGTCCGTCTATACTTTACTACTACATAATCATAATATGAAACATATACGAAAAAAACAGGTTCAACGCATATGATGCAGAGCGCGTAACCCTTGCCGTTGATCCCCGAATAAGATTTGTGCCGACGACTTCACAACAAAACTCTCAAACCAATAATAGAGCCACAGTCACCGGAGCCTAGACGGATAACCCCACAAACCCATCGGACATGGAAACCCTAGCCCATTCCTCTCACTGCGGAATCACACCACCTCCCTTCTCCACCTGTCAGCGAGGCCCTCTTCCTGCTCTGGCGTGGCTTATAATTATGCTACGTCAGGGCTATTTACTGCTGGCGTATGCTATTTTGTGCGCCACCAGTAACAACTTACCTGTGGCCCACCACCTTTTGGTAAACCAGAAGTATAAAATTATGGCTGACACACGGATAAACACCAGCAGTAGTTATACTAGGGTTTGTATCTCTGCCTAGGAAAAGGAAATGATTCTTAGAGCAAGTGTAATAAGATCTAGTCAGCATGCTATAAAGATTAAATTAGTATTTTTTGATGAGGTGAAGGAGAGAGAGAAAAGGAGAGAGAGAGAAGAGGAGTCGGCTCTCATGCACATTGTGAGAATGTCATGTGGACCATGTAATCATAAAGTAGTATTTTTAGTAAACAAATATTGTACATGTTGGCTAAAACTTAATCAAAAAATATTTTAGCCCTGGTTTTTCGTTAATTAACTGGGCTAAAACTGATACAATGGAGGCAAAGCCCGCACAACAGCAACCAACTAAGACGAAACGACCTCCTACCAAAGCCGGAGAGAAGACGCCATGAGTGCTATGGGTGGAACAAACACAGGACACTCCAATGAAGGTTAAGAAGTTAACTCTCCAGAAGAGCTACGCCACATGATGCCGACGACCAGCATCGAGACAACCTCGTCGCCCACATGACACAAGGACACGATACACTCAGCACAGAGAGCCTCCGGGGCCGCTGCCCCGACATCCAACGTCGGCAGACCACCGACACCACCTTCTGGGACTGTCGTCCCGACATACCACCGCTCAAACTCGAGCCACAAGGCCCCACAACCTAGCAGCCCGCAGCCCAAGCTGCACAGGGCAAACTGCTCGTAGATCACGGCCATCACACCAACATCCAGGGCCGTCACCCCGGCCTAAAAGTCAAAACTGCCTCATTTGAGACAACATCGACCGAGTCAACAGCCTTGCCACACTAGCGACACAAGACAGTAACCCAATACATGTAAGCAACTGGTCCGCCTCACGAAGCAACTGCCCACCATGTATCCCGAGGCCGTCGCCTCGATGCACATCCACCATACGGAGTCGCTGCCCCGACGTCCACCAACCCCAACGCAGGAGAAGACACGCGCAACCGCCAAAGCAGACTCTCCAAGGCGACGCCCCGCAAGAGAGATGCGACGCTGACACTGTCGTCGCCCGCTTCGGCTGATCGAAGCTAGGGTTTTCACCCAGAGAGACCAAGCCATCATGAGAATAGACAATCAACGATGTTGCATCCAAGAAGGGAAACGACGTCTGTAGATGCCACCAACATCGAAACCGACACGAGGGTCGGGCAGAGCATTCGCTCGGAAGAACTCCGCTCTGAGAGAGGGCTCGCAAGGCTCGTGCCGCACATCACCATTGTTGACCACCAAGTCTCGAAGCACGCGACCAAAGCAGCACCACATGCTGCAAAGACCGCTGCCACACTTCACGTCGCACTTCACTCTGGGGAGCTCCTTGCCACGCCAACGAACTGCCAGGGACCGCCGTACCGACATCCCTGCACCCTGCAGGCCGAGGCGCCCAACATGGCAGCACCACAAGCCAGCTGCTGCGGCATGCACCAGATGCCCACGACCCGCCTCGGACTGCCCCCGAAGCCACCAAGCCTGCGCAAGGAAGAGGACCTGCCATATCTCGATCTAGTAGAAAAGAACCCCCCGGCCATGGAGGCCAGGCCTCCAGAACGCCGCTCGCCTCCGCCGCTCACCGGCCTCCACTGCAGCATCCTGCACTGAGCCTCCATTCCGCAAGCTATCCCCGGGGCTGTCGGATAGGCGCGAGCCGACCGACGCCAACGCCTCCAGTTGCACAGCGCCATCGTGCCCTTCTGGTCTTGCTCCCTCTTCGCGCCGCCCACAGCCGCTGCACCCGCTCTCATGGTCAACTTCGTGCCGCTCGCAGCCGCCGCGCTCGCCCACCACTCTGTCGCCACGCGCCGCCTGGGGCGCTCCCGCGCGCCGAGAGAGAAAATGCCCCGATGCCACCTTCCCTTGGACGCGCACGGCTTCGCCGGCGGCCTATCCGGTGGCGGCAATGCGGGGAAATCCGCGTATAGACCTTTAGAGCGGCTGTGGCTAGGGTTCCCCGTGTCGCTAGAGGTGGGCGATGCGGAGGTGGGGATGTTGCTCGCTGATAAAAATTAATGTCCATCTATTTTATTGTATTGATAGAAGGTAGCATGTGAAAGAAATTAAAGAGAGCGAGCGGAAGCAACTCATCTAAATAACCCAAGTACAAAGGTTACTGATAAGAACGGGCAGGCTCATGGAAGGATTCAACTATTCATTGTTTTGAGATTTATGCGGGCCACAACATAGATAAAAACAACTACTCTCTCTCTCTGATTTAAAATAAATATATATTAATTGGTATAAATTTTATATTAAATTAATAACACTTATTTTCGATGGAAAAGAGTAACTATTCAAGCCCAGTTTGCTCTACCCAACCTAGAGTGCATATGGAGCTGCCAAACACGACCATGGTCATACAACATCTACTGTACCGCCATTGGAGCAATGAGCTCTCTCGCCATGCGCGAATCAAGCAATTAGCCAGACCGCTACTGTTTTTCAGCTTAGGTCACAGGCAAGCTTGGAGACTACTGTGCATGTGGGCTACGAATCTATTTTTTTTACTTCCTCCGATCAAAAATAATGTCGATAATTTAATATAAATTGTATACTAAGTTAGTATAAACTTTGTACTACTACAAGATCATCCGATCCATAATTATTGTTGATCAGAGGGAGTATATATTATGATGATCATAGATGGAAAATGTACTTTTTGCAACTAACCGTAAATGTATAAATAGGTGGATTAAACAAAGCGTACTTCAACGAAAGATGTGTATACATTGCAGTACGTACCTGACAATGAGACGGCCACGTGTGTATTCACGGACATTTTCTTTGATCTTGAACAACGTGCACGACTCGGACAGCTTCTTCTCGTCAGGTTCGTCTGCAGTGCTCATCATTAGCTCGGATTTCCACTCAACTTTCTTGGCCACTAGGTATTTGTTGTTGTAGGAGGTTTTGATGTGCACGAGCTGCTCATCGCCGTGCTCCTTGGACGGGACCAGGTAGAATCTGGTGTTCATACTGCTGGTAAGGGCCTCACGTTTGTATACCCCACGGAACTTTTTTCGAAAAAGAGCGCTTTATTACTTAATGGTTATTAAGCTTACACCCAGCCTCTGCATAACAACGATGCACACAGCCCACATCGAAGATGTATCATAAAGTACACATGCAGAATTACATATCATGATGAGCAATTGTAATAACGCCTATCAAGAAGCACCAATCCGTAAGCTATGCGGCCAGCCATGTTGGGAAAAAGTATCCCTCGCCGTAGCTTTCAGTCGTGCACAGACCTCCGTATAAAGGTCACGATCCTGCGGACGATACAGCAAGGACCACAAACGGAGTGTACCAGTCAGGGGCGGAGCCAGGAATTGAACATAGGGGGGGCGAGTTGGCAATGTAAATTTTTCTGTAAAATGTTACACATATATAGTAATTTCACCTATGCAAACAAATTTGAATTTTTTAACACGAGGCACACACATTTTTCTATCTCTTGAGAAGTATAGTCTAACTAAACCCAATATACCAACATTAGCACAATATAGGCATACAAAGTAATTACATGGAGTACCAATTAACGCATCTTTTGAGCCAATTATTTAAAATTAAATTTATTTCGTAAATTACAGAGTTGAAGGAAAGTGCGACCTTATTGATTTTATGCGCATCTTTCACAATTATGCACAGTCTAATGTTGTGTTCACGATTAGCTTGAAAATATTATACAGAAATAGATTGATCTACAACCATGAAATATAGGGTAGAAGGCTAGCATTTAGCAACAATGTATATTTGGCTAAATTTTTGGTTCACGCAGCCAAAGGGAGGCAGACTCTGGGATGAAAAGTTCAGATGTATGTAATATCTAAGTAGTAGATAAATATATATTGCCAAGTGTCTATTGATTAACGAGACTACTAGGTCGCAATTCACAAAAAACTCTAGATACTAAACATAAAACAGTTAGCATATGCATAATGATTCGATGTACCTTAAACTAAGTTGTTGATCAAAGGCACGGTGATCATCGGGCGGGGGCAGCTGGCATGGGCGCATGGCGTCCATGGCCAGGCTCGAAGGTCTCCTAGCATCCGGCCGGCAGGCGGCAGTTAGCGAGCCGGAGCGACTACACAGCGAGCGGCGGCAGAAGCCCTATCAGATCGATCTGATCTCAATACGAGCGATGGGGAACAAATGTAAGAACCGACACAGTAGACGAGATCAAAGTACCAGACCAATATAGCCTCCCACGGTATGAGCAGATGGGCTATTTGCTTTGTCAGTTGGGCTTCCGTGTGTATACTACTACCGATTAGTATAATTTCTGGGCCTCAACACTACTATTAGTACTAAGTGTGGGCTGCAAACATTGAGGGGGGCCGACCATTGGGGGTGGTCTAGCCCCTGCTCGCCCCCCTCTGGCTCCGCCCCTGGTACCAGTAGCTCTGTAGATAACCTGCAAAATGGAAGAGTTTTTATCGTTAAACACTTTATCATTTCTACATAGCCATAGCGACCAAATAAAGGCAATCGCTCCCACCCTAATATGCTTTTTAAACCTATTGTCGATTCCATTAAGCCAATTCCCAAATATATTGGTAATACTGCATGGTGGAGACAATGTTAAAGCTACTTGGATGACTGACCATATAGATCTAGCAAAACGACATTGGATGAATAAGTGTTTAATTGTTTCATCCTGATGACAAAAAACACACTTTTTACTTCCATGCCAGTTCCGTTTTACAAGATTATCTTTCGTTAAAACAACCCCTTTACGTAGGTACCATCCAAATACCTTTATCCGTAATGGAATCTTTAACTTCCAAAGCATATCATTACTAGATTTATCGATTGGCACGTTTGGTAAAATAAGAGCATTGTACATGGAAGCTACTGAAAATTGACCATTTACATGTAGGTTCCAACGGAATTCATCATGCCCATCTTGTAGTTGTACGTTTGCCAAACGCAAAAGCAAGGCATTCCAAGCTACAAGTCGTTGCCCAGACAAATCCCTTCTAAAAGCCACTGAAGGTGGAGAATTCTCCAAAACTTTGGCAATAGTATCACCTTTGTGGCGCACAATGCTATATAAGGCCGGATACTGTTCCCGAAGAGTGGCATTACCAAGCCATTTATCTTCCCAGAACCGTACCTCGGAACCATCCTTAATGGAAAAAGAACCCAGACCAAAGAAAAACTTCTTTGTTGCCATGAGTCCAGCCCAAAAATGTGAATCACCTGGTTTCCAAAGAACCTGTGATAAAGCTTTTTGACCAATGTATTTCCTCTTAAGTATGGTTTGCCATGTCCCCTCCTCAGTAAGTAGTTTAAAAAGCCACTTCCCCAGTAGAGCTGTATTTTTGACCTGAAGGTCTTGAATACCAAGCCCACCCTGGTCTTTAGGAGAGCACACGACACTCCATTTAGCCAATCTGTATTTCTTTTTCTCATTGTCCCCTTGCCAAAAGAATCTAGACCGGTAATAATCCAGTTTATGCAAGACTCCTTTAGGCAAGAGAAAGAATGAAATCATATGTAGTACCATATTGGATAGTACCGAATTAATGAGTATCAGTCTTCCTCCCAGGGACAACAATTTCCCTTTCCAACTACTAAGGCGTTTTTGTAGTCTTTCCTCGACGAGTTTCCATTCGGCAATTGTAAGTCTCCGATAATGAATCGGAATCCCCAAATACCGCATAGGAAATTGTCCTTGCCCACAGCCAAATAATTCAGCGTATGCATTGACCTCGTCCTGGGCCTCACCGAAACAAAACAACTCACTTTTATGGAAGTTAATTTTTAGGCCTGATAATTGCTCAAAAGCTGAAAGTATAAGTTTCAGATTTTGTGCTTTCTCCAGGTCATGTTCCATAAAAAGAATCGTGTCATCGGCATATTGAAGGATGGATAAGCCCCCATCAACAAGATGAGGAATGATTCCTTCAATGAGACCATCATTCTTTGCACGTTCGATCATAATGGCTAGCATATCTGCCACGATATTAAACAGCATTGGCGATAAGGGGTCCCCTTGCCTTAATCCTTTCAATGTCTGGAAGTAGTTGCCAACATCGTCATTGACTTTGATTGCAACACTACCTCCTGACATGAAGGAATTGATCAAACAACGCCACTCATTCGAAAAACCTTTCATTCTGAGTGTTTGTTGGAGAAAAGACCATTTAACTTTATCATAAGCTTTTTCAAAGTCTAACTTAAGAATTACCCCATTCAACTTTTTAGAATGTAGTTCGTGAACTGCTTCATGCAGAGTTACCACTCCATCTAGGATATTCCTCCCTTGCATGAAAGCAGTTTGAGACGGACGAACTACATGATCAGCAATCGTGTTTAATCTTAAGGTGGCCACTTTCGTGAAAATCTTGAAACTAACGTTAAGAAGACAGATAGGCCTGTATTGCTGGATCCTTTCTGCCTCATTAACCTTAGGTAACAAAACAATCTCACCAAAATTAAGACGAAACAGGTCTAATTGTCCAGCGTGCAAACAACTAAACAATTCTAGAAGGTCACCTTTGATAGTGTCCCAAAAAGTTTGATAAAACTCTGCTGGGAAACCATCCGGACCCGGTGCTTTGTTATGTTCCATTTGGAATATAGCTTTTCTTACTTCCTCCTCAGAGTACTCAGCCGTAAGAAAGTTATTTTCCTCAACGGAAACCTGGGGTATATCATCTGTTTGGGACTCATCCAAAAAGAAGTTACCTTCTTCTGGGGCCCCAAAAAAATTCTTATAATAACTAGTAATAAACTTTTTGAGATTGTCCAACCCCTCAATCGTACCTTCATCCTGAACAAGAGTATGAATACGCTTTTTCCTATGTCTGCCATTGGCCACACTATGGAAGTAGCGAGTATTCGAATCTCCTTCAAGGATAAACTGGCTCTTGGAGCGCTGGTATCATTTGAGCTCCTCCTCCCGGAGTAGACTAGCTATCTTTGCGTTCGACTGATTTTTCAATTCAATCTCTTGCGCGGAAAGTGGTCCAACCTCAGCTAAAGCTTCTAGACCATCAATGATGGAAGAAAGCCTCAGCTTTTCTTTTTTAAGAACACCCGTTACATGACGTGCCCAACCACAAAGGTGACTACGTAAAGCACGTATTTTATAATTCCACCTTTGTATTGGAGACATAGCAGTAACCGGTCTGTCCCATACCTTTTTGACCATGTCATGAAACCCATCCCGCTGTAACCATCCAAGTTCAAACTTGAATCGATATTTACTAGACGGTTTATGTGTTCCCGTAGTCAAAAGTATAGGAGCATGATCCGAAAATCCCTCGATACGTTCAAGAGCGCGAACAGAAACCATAGGAAATTTAGATTCCCAGTTGGCATCCATTAACACTCTATCAAGCTTCTCGTATGTAGGATCCGGAAGGCTATTCGCCCAGGTGAATTGTCTTCCAATCATTGTCACCTCTCTTAAATCCAAACTGTCAATGACAGCATTGAATAGAAAGGGCCAATGGTCGTCAAACCGACCTTTACTTTTTTCATGACGGAACCTCAGCAAATTAAAATCACCCCCAATTAAGATTGGGTGTGGATTATCCTTTGCCAGATTAACCAGTTCACGAAGAAAGTCGGCCTTATATTCTTCCTGTGCAGCCCCATAAACAGCAACCAGAGTCCACATGAAATTATCAACTCTATTACGGATATGGAGTTTAATATGATAATCTCCACCCGAACGAGCCATAATCTCTGTAGTATCTGTCCGTACTCCAAGTAGAATGCCCCCCGAGCGACCACGGGGCGGCTGGGATGTCCACTCAAAATCTAAACCACCGGAAAGGCGATCAAGCAGACTTTGAGAGAAGTCCCGTCTACCAGTTTCCGAAATAGCCACAAAATCTAAGTTATGATCTCTGATACAATGAGCGATATGTAAATGTTTAGCCAAGTCACCAAGACCTCTGCTATTCGTGAACATACCATTCATTGAGACACAATCTTAGATTTTGGAATTTTGCCCCTCTTGGAGGACCGAAAAGAAGTTGACTTTGATTTACGGCCAGATGCACACAGGTCATATAATGAGCCTGGCATGGTTTCATCAAAGTCAACCTCAGAAACAACACCAACCAGACTAGAGAGAAACTGACCATCCATTGTGGCATTCGCCTCCTCTTCATCTGATTCGGCATTCATCGCTACATTCTGAGGCTTTGGTCTGACCGTTAAATGGTCATACTCCATACGCCTCAAAACGTTCGCGGACAAACAAACCTCATCAACATTCTTCCCTAATCTAATACCAACTGCATTTAACTTAGAAGATAAAACAGGTGTAGGTAATGAGATAAAGGAAGAAGATTTTGAACACATACCACTGAAATCGAGGTTCATAGCGGCTTTACGCCGCATAGCCTTCAGCATAGTATCCTCATCAGTTGCAGAGGATCCATCCTCCGCAATCACATGCCTAGCGCTGCGCCTCGCTGTAGGCACAGGTGGCACAGAAGTCGGCGGAGGAGATGTAGATGATGGCGGAGGTGGTGAAGGTGTCCGGACAGGAGGTGTCGGTGAAGCGTAACACCCGACATCTCCCGAAAAAGGCTCCTCCACCGCCGGGGACAGCAATGACGATGAAGAGACTGTCCCAGGCACAGACGAAGAAGGCAGCGGCGATACGGGTGGGGGCGATGACGGAGAAGAACCCCCACCTGACACAGCAATAGGAACAACCGGCGAACCATCAACATGGGCGGGCAGCGGCGAAATAGGTGGGGGCGATGACGGAGAAGAACCCCCACCCGACACAGCAGCAAGAACAACCGGCGAGCCACCAGCGCCATGGACGGGCAGCGGCGGACCAGCTGCTCGGGCGGGCGAATTGCCCGCTGCCCGTGACAGCGACGACGGCCTGCCCACATGCAGGAGACCAGCAGCCATGGCCCCGTCCGGCACGCCCAGCCCAGTACCGGCGCAAGACCTGCTGGGCACCGAGGAGCAAACCTCCACCCCAGCGAAAGAACCCGAGGAGAGGCCCTGAGACGTGGGAACACTGCACCGCTGGCCACCACCAGAGAGGCCTGGCGCTGCCTTGGACGTCCGTGGAGGGCCACCATCAGCTGCAGCAGGCGTCTCAAGAACTGACGGAACCGAAGCAGCCACCCCCCGCATCGAAGCCGCGATCAAACCAGGAGACCTAGCTCGAACTTCCTCCACAATTTCCTTACCCCGCGGCGTCATCAGATTCGGATTAATAGGAGTAATCGCAATAACATGATGGGCGACCGCGCCACCACCCGGACCAGAAGCACCAGCGTGACCATGCGCAGAAGAGAGACCGCCATGCGGTTGATCCACATCCATGCTAGCAGATGAAGCATCATGACCAGCCGCATCATGATCATTGCCCTGGCCAGGTCCATCATTACCAGCATCATCCCCCTTGCGCCTCCAGAAGAAAGGCGTAAAGTCTTTATCCGGCACGAAATCATGCGCCTCACGATGAAAGAAAAAATCATAACCTTTTAACTTTACCGTCACCGAGACACCAAGACAAGCAAACCCCTGAATTTCATTCATCTTGTCTAAATTCTTTGGCTCATTCATGGCTACCAAAATCCGCACAACACCCAGACTCCTGAGAGAAACCAAGTCCACATCTAATGTTGTACCAATTAGCGAACCAACAGCCCACAGACCCAAGAAATGTCTCACTGTATGTGGAACTCCCTCAACATGTACCCGTACCTGTTGTAGCTCAAACTTATGCGGTATATCAAGAGCCTTCCAGATACTGACAGTCATCTGAGCTGAAGAATCAGGTACACCCATCTGGAAACCATCCACCCTCTTAAGATCATCGGCAGTGGGAAAACTCACTAAGAAAGTGTCTTCCCCATGGGGAATAGCTTCCTACTTCCACTGAGAACTCAAAGGGCAAATCCGTGCCATCAACTTCTGAATGGCCAGAGCAGAAACAGTCCCACTAGAAACCTTGATAAGAGCAGTTGGTGACCCTTTCGGTGCAAGGTGTGCCTTGTAAACACTGTCAGGTAGGCGTAAGCATAAGGACTCCTCACACGCAGGACCACCAACAAACGCCTGCGGCTTGGGTAACCTCAGTGCGGGACATCGGAGAGTCGGATGAGTTGCAGTATCGCAAACCAGACAGTAATGTTGGACCTTGCAGTCCTTGGTAGCATGAGTATCAACTGAACACTTCCAGCACTTACCAGCCTTCTTGCCCGCAACATCCGGCTCCTCAACCGACTGCATGACTGGCATCTGCTGTACCGGAACCGGGCTAGCTTGCACAGACGCACCATCTGATGGGGGAACTGCATCGGGCATGAAAGGCGGCTGCTGCGGAATAAAAGGTGCCTGAGGCAATGCACCCTGCGCACCGGTACAGTTTGGGGCGTCGATGCCCCCACCTCAGCGGCCGCTGCAGCCGTTGCAAGCTCCGTCCCGCCAGCCCGGGCCGCCGGCTTACATGCCGAACGTCTATCAGCAGCAACCTCCGGTCTTCCAGCAGTAGCCTCCGGCCTTTCAACAGCAGCCGGTCTATCAGCAGGTCTCACCGTTTTACGCGCCTCAGATGTTCAGTCAGCCTGGGTCTAGTCAGTACCAGCAGGCGCATGGGTTTCCGTCTTTCCAACAGGCAGGTGCTCTGGTCCCTACTGCTCCCGCGGCCGCCAAGAATAAGAGGAAGAAGAAGAAGAACGGGGCCCCAAACTGTACCCCACGGAACTGGACGTAATCTTCGCTCTCGGCATGCCCGCCGCGCAGGTACAGGAACTTGCTGTCGGCGAGCGGGTACGGCTGCAGAGCAAAGCATGTTGGAAGCACCGGCGCAGGCAGTGACATCTTAATTTTGTGGAGGTGTGCGTGCCTATTCTTTTGTGTTGAGGTGCTCGAGGCCTTGGACTTGATGTCCATAATGTGAATATATATAGATGTATCAGTGTATGGAGGCCAATCAGGACCACCATCCCTTAAATCACACAAAACTAATCTATGGGTGCTCCACACAAAATTGTATATATTGTTTTACGGAGGACGGTGGGAAAAGCCCCTCCCTTTTACTTTTATAAATTTTTCTGCAATATTTAGAAGGTGGTCCGGTGTTTTCTATGGTAATCTATAAGAGCATCTCGAGCCGTTTGGGGTCCCCAGGCCGAAATCCGGCGCTAAATAAGAGCATCTCGAGCCGTTTGGGGTCCCCAGGCCGAAATCCGGCGCTATTTAGCGCCGGATGGATGAAAATTTCGGCCTGGGAAGGCCCATGTTTCCAGCGGTGGGCCCAGGGGAATATTTGAAATCAAACACAATTAGATGAAAACCGTTCAAAGTTCGGCGAAATTTAGAGATATTTATATATAGGACGATTTTTTACATATATAGGCCGAATTCGTAATATATTGAATTCAGCCTAACCTAAACTAAGAACACGCGTTCTATATGCCCAAATGGCGGTAGAAACACGTGTAGTCATCGCCGTCGTCGTCGCTGGAGTCGCCGGCGTTGTCCTGCGGCGGCGGCTGGCTGCTCTGGCCGGGGGTTCAATGGCTGGACCCCTATCCAGCATCGCCGAAGCGCGGCGGCGTCGGTTGGTACAGCTCGTCGTCGCTGGAGTCTTCTATCTTGACGACCGGCGCGCCTCTGGCCGGAAGAGCGTCGGCTTCGGCGCCGCGCTGCGCCTGCGCCAGGTCGAGTGATACGTCTCAAACGTATCTATAATTTTTGATGCTCCATACTTGTTCTTACACCATTTGCTTAGTGTTTTGTTACACTTTGTGGCATTTTTATGCATTTTCCGGAACTAACCTACTAACAAGATGCCACAGTGCTAGTTCCCTGTTTTCTGCTATTTTTATGTTTCAGAAAAGTTACACAGGAAATATTCTCGGAATTCGATGAAACAAAAGTACTTGAAGAAATATATTTGGAAAATGAAGGTACCACTTAAGATCAAGGTGTTTATGTGGTTCCTACATAGGAAAGTAATTCTAACCAAAGATAATTTGATTAAGAGGAATTGGAATGGTCAAGAATCATGTTGTTTTTGTGATAACAAGGAATCCATTCAACATTTATTTTTTGATTGTCCCTTAGCAAAGATAATTTGGCGTGTTATCCACATGACTTTTGGTCTTGAACCACCAAAGAATGTTAATAACCTTTTTGGGAATTGGCTCAAGGGTATTCCTAAGAAGGATCTGATTCAGGTTAGAGTAGGTGTTTGTGCGATTATTTGGGCTATATGGAACACCAGAAATGATTTTATCTTTAACAAGCCGAAAAAACATTCTTTTATGCAGGTTATTCCTTTGGCTACCCACTGGATCCGTATGTGGTCTTATCTCCAACAAGAGGAGCAGCGGGAGGCGATGGATTCTGGGTGCAACCGTTTGGAGACGGTAGCTCAGGATTTATTCAGCCGGTGCAGTTGGCGGTCGCACAATAGAATATCTTTTTGATGTATCAGCTCACTTGTACTATTTTTCGTTGGCTCATCCACGCGGCCACCTTGTGCGACCCATGATTTGTATAACTGTTTAAGACTTGTCTACGGACAACTTTTAATAAAATAAAGCCATATGCATCTCTCTGATGCAGAGGCTGGGGCTTCCCCATTTCGAAAAAAAAATTATTTAACGAAGCTTCCAGAAGACCGAAGAGGAGATGGAGAGGGGCCACGGGCCGGCCACACAGTAGGGCGGCGCGGCCAGCCCCTGGCCCGCGCCTCCTATGTGTGAGACCGCCCTGGTCCACTTCTGACGCTGCCCCTTGATACGTCTCAAACGTATCTATAATTTTTGATGCCATGCTTGTTTTTACACCATTTGCCTTGTGTTTCGTTACACTTCGTGACGTTTTATGCGATTTCCGGAACTAACCTATTGACAAGATGACACAGTGCCAGTTCCCTGTTTTCTGCTGTTTTTGTGTTTTAGAAAAGCTACACAGGAAATATTCTCGGAATTGGACGAAACAAGTTCCAGAAGTCTTATTTTTCCCGGAAGAGGACCGAAAACCGAACGAGAGCCGGAGGGGGGGTCAGGGGCCAGCCTCACCATGAGGGGGCGCGACCCAGCCCCTGGCCGTGCCCCCCTGTGGTGAGACCACCATGGTCGCCTCCTGATGACGCCCCTTCGCCTATAAAAAGCCTCCTGACGGAAAAATCTAAAACAATCGGTGTTTTTCCCAAAACAGTTCCGCAGCTCCGCCGCTGCCGATGAATTTCGGGGGACATAAGTCTCTATTCTGGCACTCTGCCGGGACGGGAAAGTGCCCCCGGAGCCATCTCCATCGGTCTCCATCGCCGTCTCTGCCGTCTCCATTGACCTCACCGCCATCTCCATCAACCTTGATGTCTCCTACGATAAGGAGGGAGTAGTTCTCCCCCGGGGCTTAGGGCTCTACCGGTAGCTATGTGGTTCACCTCTCTCTCCCATGATGTGATCTTTATGTGATCGTGAGCTTTGTATTTAGTTGAATTGGTAGATGTTATTATTCATATATTATGCTACTCCCGTGCTTTATATTTGTAATCTCTGGAGATACCTTGTATCATGGTGTGAAGGTGACTAGTGTGCGCATCATGTGTATCTTTTTGGTTAATGTCTCTATGAATTGTTGGTGTTTGTTGGAACCATCTAGTGCGTTCACGGTGATAGTGTGGGACAATCTAGTTTGGGTACATACGGACTTTGAGGAGTACTTCATAGCCCTACGCATGATTAGTGTTCATTTTCCATTGGAGAATTGTTTTGAGTTGCATATTGATGATAGTGTCTATTGGTTCAATTATGTTATATTTATTGAGAGTGTGTCCACTAGTGAAATTATGATCCCTAGGCCTTGTTTCCAAGCATTGCACACCGTTTCCTTTTAGTTCTGTTACATGTTAGCTCGCAGCGATATTTATTTCAGATTACATTTACTACTTATAATCATCACTACTACTTGTATTTCACTATCTCTTCGCCGAACTAGTGCACCTATACATCTGACAAGTGTATTGGGTGTGTTGGGGACACAAGAGAGTTTATGTATCGTAATTGCAGGGTTGCTTGAGAGGGATAGCTTTGACCTCTTCCTTCCTGAGTTCGATAAACCTTGGGTGATCCACTTAAGGGAAACTTGTTGCTGCTCTACAAACCTCTGCACTTGGAGGCCCAACACTGTCTACAAGAGCATACGCGTGCGTAGACATCAAGCTCTTTTCTGGCGCTGTTGCCAGGGAGGTAAGGTAAAAGGTACTCACATTCTTTGGTTACTAAGTCTTTTAGTTGCTGGTGAGTGCTCGAAGTTATTTCCTTTAGATTCTGCAATTATATCTTTTTGTTTCTTGTTTTTATTTTCACTAGTTAGGATTAATGGAAAATATAGAGTTCTTTATTATTTTTCCTAAGTTTAGATTTGAAGAGAAAATTGAAAACCTTTGGAGCTTATTTCGCATAGCAATGTTATTAGTACAAATGCTTTGAATACCGTTATTGCTAATGCTATAGAAAAGTCTAAGCTTGGGGAAGCTGGTTTTGTTAAGCATGATATTTTTAGTTCCCCAGCTTTAGTGGAGAAAGTTTGCTCTGATGATATTTTATCTCCCATATGTGATGTTTCTAATGATGCTTGTGCTCCTCATCCTTTTAAAATACCTATGAAAATTGTCGACCGTGCTATGAATAACTACTATTTAGGAGATGGAACTGTCCATCCCGGTGATCATTTGCTCTTTATACATGAATTATGCGAGTTGTTCCAGTGTGCAGGTATTTCAATGAACCAAGTTAAGAGGAAGCTATTTTCTTTATCGCTGAAGGGCAGAGCTGCGGAATGGTATAAAACACTGAAGGATGGCCGACCTGTTGAGTGGGAGGAAATTGTACCTCTCTTTTATTCTAAATTCTATCCTTCTAGTGAGGTTTATAAAGATAGAAATTACATTTATAATTTCCATCCGCATGAGGGAGAAAGTATTGCCCAAGTGTGGGGAAGATTGAAGTTACTAATGCACAAATGTCCTATTCATGATCTTCCCCATAATATTGTTATTAATAATTTTTATGCAAGGCTTTCAGGATATTACAAGGACTATCTAGATGCATGCTTTGATGGGTCTTTCACAAGCAAGGATGTTGACACCAAGTGGGATCTGCTTGAAACAATTTAAAACAATATTGAAGGTTGGGATAGCGACAAAGGTAAAGGATCAGGTATGAATTACGAGTTTGATTGCATTAAGTCTTTCGCTGAAACTGCTAATTTTCAAGAGCTTAGTGCTAAGTATGGTCTTGATCCTCAAATTATGGTTGATTACTTTAAAGCCTTTGCTTCCCATATTAAGGTTCCTAAAGGAAATGGGGACGTGTATCATGAACCTTTTAAGGACACTTGCATAGAAAGTGATATTGTTGCTGATGATTGCAATAAACATGCTCGAACTTCTGAAAGTCCTATTTCTTATAAGCATGCTAATTTTTGTGGAGTACATAGACCTTGTGAATAGAGTCACAACAAGGAAGATTATTGTGTCCACCACGCAAATGAAGAAACCTGAATGTGGTTCAGGGCTCTAGATGAGCTTGGTAAAAAGGTTTGTAAGCTTTATCCTTTTCTTTGTAAACATTGCGATGACATAGGTCATTTTAATTTCCAATGCTCAAGCCCTAATAATTACTCTTCTAGTACCGCAAGTTTGTATTGTGATGGCAAGATTACTCTCAATCAGCATGATGAGCTTACTTTGTTTTTGGGGTGTGAAGAGATATCTAGAAAGATTTCTTTGGTTGATATGAATGATGCTGATATTAATAGCACCCTTCGTGGTTGTCGTCTCTATTGTGTTAAAGATTGCCTCACAAATACTTACATACAAAACCTTATAAAACATGATGTTTTGCCAAGCTATGACAGGACTGATAGATGTTTTTATCTTATTAATAGAGAGGAGGAATCCTCCAAAGTTTCTTATGTTGTTTCTGTCAGTAAACCAGATTATGTGGAGAAGATGCCTTTACCTCCTAAAGGATATGTGGAGAAGATGCCTTTCCCTCCTAAAGGAGAGAGTAAGGAGAGTAAGAAGATTAAGAAGAAGAAGAGGAGTAAAAGGCGAGAGGAAACGATATCTTCCCCTAAGCATGTTGCTCCTATTATAGATTATGATAATTCTGTTTGGGATGATGTTCCTATGCCTGTTACCTATGTTAGTGATCATGATTGGGAAAAGCACTCTACTTTTGATATTGAAAATCTTTTTGGTACCAATTCTAAGGTTAATAATTGTTGTACCATTAGTACTATCCATGTTCCTTTTTATGATGATATGTTTGATGAATATGCTTTGCGAAATAGCTGTTCTCTCGCTTGTGATGATACTAAACCTCTAGTTTATGATGGTTATGATGATGAGTATAATATTTTTAGTTCACCTACTATTGAGTAGAAAATTAGTTATGATTACAATATGCCTCCTGTTTTTGATGATTATGGTGATGGGAATAATTATTCTGTTGAATCTGCTCCTACTACGATTGTTCATGTGGGGATTATTAATTCTTTTATGCATGTGGCTCATGATAGGGAAGCTTTATATGATAGATATATTGTTAATTCTATTCATGATGCTACTGAAAGTTATTATGAGAGAGGGAAACATGGTTTGATAGATCTCAACAATATTGAGTTTCCCCTCTTTATGTTGCAATTCTTGAAGTTGTACTTGTTTTGCCTTCCTATGCTTTTTGCTTTACGCTTTCATGACTTGTCTCTTTACAAGACTATTTTTCATAGGAATAGATATAAATGCGTTTCATATTTGCTTTTTGATGCTCTCTCTTGCTTCAAGTTCTTATATAGCGCCTTTGCCTCAAGCTCTTTTATGGCACCTACATGAGCATCTTTGCGAATTTCTGCGCCTAGCTCAAAGGCGTTAAAGAAAAGCACTCTTGGGAGATAACCCATTGTTTTACTTTCAGTTATTTTTCTTTTATTTGATTCTTGGAAGTTATTACTACTAAAATGACCTCCCCTTATCATTTTTATTTCGTTTTTGTGCCAAGAGAAGCCTCTAATTTGAGTGAGGTAAGATTTGTGGATGTTGCTGTCCTGAAACAGTTTTTGGTGCTGCACCGTAAAAATTCGTGAAAATTCTCAGAATATCTTTTTGACCTGCGATTTCTTTTGCATATGCCCTAGGTTATTTCCAAACTTTCATTAGTTTTATACTTTTTGATTTGAGCAACAGAAAACCCTCTAACAAATCGACATTTGTTAGCTGTTCTGTTTTGACAGATTTCTACCATTATTTGTGTTTGCTTCTCGATCGCTTTCTTTTTGAGTTCTTTTGATCACGGAACTTCTGGGGAAGTTGCTACAGTAGTATGTGCTTTATATGTGGTGGTTTTGAGTTGAAACCTGAAGCAAAAAGGGGTTGATTCATTATTATGTTTATGCTAATGTTGCTAATAGAATTGTGTTGAGTTTTGTATGAAGGAAGTTTTCAAGTATAGGGATTGGAGAATGATGAGATGAGATGAATAATGGACAAAAGCTTAAGCTTGGGGATTCTCATGCAAACCCAAGATATATCCAAGAAGTACAAGTGTCAAAGATTGGGGATGCCCCCGAGGGACCCCTTCTTCATCGGCAAAAATCAGGTCACCTTTCAAAACACTATATTTTTATTGCTTCATGCACTATACGTTTTTCTTGGAGCGTCAGTTGTTTTTGCTTTTAGTTTTCTTTTGCTTTTCTTGGTGCAATAAATGGTTGGATCACATCATGTTGGTTTGGAGGGAGACATACTTCATTTTTCATTGCCAAGAACACTCTAGTTTTCACTCTTATCGTTCAACGAGTGTTCTCTTTTTCTGCTACTGCGTTTAGCTTTTGTTTTTCGCCTTGAGTTTTGTTCAGATCTTGTTATATCTTTGCATCAAGGTGTATTTGGACCTCTGGTCTATGTTTGTTTTTATCAAAAGAGTTGTTTCAAAAAGGTTTGAATGGTGTTGGAAAAGAGAACAAGTTTCATGCAAAAAAGTGGTACAGAAAGGAGCTTGTTTAGACTGTGGCTTAGGCTTTTGCATGTCGTGCATGATGTCTTTTTGATAGTATGCTTAGTGTTTTTGCTATAGCATGACGTGTCTCAAATGACTGAGATTGCTTAATGGGCCTTTGAAAAAATCATGTGTTGTTTTTATTATTTGGAAGCATTTATTTGGTTTTCTCCTTTGATGCTTTTTTTGGGTTGACTTGGCACATGCTTACATATGTTGACTACAAAATAAGTCACCTATAGCCTCTATGCTCATTTGGTTTTTGACTTGTGATACCACTTTATGCTTCTTTCAATGATGTTTTGTCACTATGCATGATTATGGCCGTTATTGCTCTCTTAGTTGGTCGCTCCCAGTCTTTTGCTAGCCCTCATTTTGTACTGAGTATGAGCTCTACTCGTGCATCCAACTCCTAAAAACCAAGTTTGCCATTGTGTCCACTATAAATTCCTATGCATGGTATTTGCAAGCTATTCCAAGTAAATTTTCATGTGCTACCTTTCAAAAAAACCTTCAAAACACTTCTCGTTTTGTGACACTGTTTTTAGCTTATGGGGACGTAGTGGTCGGATTTGCTATCTTCCATATTGTCTTACTCCAAAAAGAAAAAAAGAAAAAAAGAAAAAAAAGAAAGAAAAAAGGCACTCCTCCATGGTATGTGAATGTTGGTGGGCACCCGATGGAATCGGTTAGCCATGGTTTGTGAAAGGAAACAGGTGGGGAGGAGTGCCAAGCTTTATAAAAGAGCGCAAAAGTGCCAATCTCTCTCTAAAAAACTTGCTTCATTTTTGTATGAAAGATAGTAAGAACCCCATTGCTAGTCATTGACAAAGACAACCACCTCTCAAAATCCTGTTTTATCTCTCTGTTTTACAAATGAAAAGCTCTAGCACAAGATTAATCACTGCTTCCCTCTACGAAGGGCCTTTCTTTTACTTTTATATTAAGTCTCCACCTTCTACCTTTATGCACTGTCTAAGAGAGCATAGTTGTCATTCTGAGTATAATGTGCATAGTCCCAAAGTTTATTATTGATTGATTCATGATTATGGTTTTGCTTGTTCTTAAATTACTTGTATCTAGTCACCCTCTTAAACTTGAAGGTGTCCTATGTATTTATGTTTTGCTACTCCTTGAGGGACAAGCTGAAAACCATTTGCTATGTTTTCCATATGGTTGAAACACACACGTGATTAGTAGGAAAAGGCTTATAGATAGATGTTTTATCAGTGGAGCATATTATTCAATATGCTCCACTAGTATTTACTAGTGGCGCATTTGGGAATATGCTCCACTAATAATTTAACTACCAATGGCACATGTTGGTCAGAATGCGCCACCAAAATCCATGTGGGACCCACCAGAAGGGTCGTCGACAAAATATCATGTCTTATCCGTGGCACATTTATTATATGCGCCACAGATATTTTCTCTATTAGTGGCGCATATCAGAAAATATGCGCCATTGATAATATGTGGGCCCCACCTGGGCCCTACTGGCCTGACCACTGTCAGAGATATGCGTGGCACATATATGATATGCGGCACTAATAACCCCCATATCAGTGGCGCATAATGGATATACGCCACTCATAACGTGGGCGGGAAAATTTATAAACATTTTTTTCACCCGCCACACCCCCCCCCCCCACCGTGGGTCGTCTTTTTAGTCTTCTAAAAAATAAAATAAAATGATAAAAGGTTTGAAAAAAATTCAAAAAATCAGATTCAGTTATGTTATGTGATCTAGTAAGTAAGAAAAATAATAAACATGGATTTTGATGTTTTTTACAAAAAAAACTTTATGTCTCGGTAAAACGGCCATAACTTTTGCATACGAAGTCGGATTAAAAAGTTTTTTATATGAAAAAGTATCTACACGAAAAGTTACATCCGAATTCAATGACCTATGGTCATTTCGATAAATTTTAGAATCTCAAAATTCAAAAGGGAAAATAGACTTTTTCGCACTTTTATATTTTCAAATTTTTATTTTTATTTTTAGATCAAAATTTATATTGGATTAAATTTTTGGATTAGTTATATACACACATATAGCACACATGCAGATATATACACACATATACACATATACACAGGACTCATCTTATATACTCCTGGGTGTACATACTCTCATATTCAATATACCTCATATATAAGGGTATTATATCTCTTTAGCATTTTTAATATACCTCATTAATTATTCTAATATACCTCAATATAAGTAGTATACAAAAAATTCCATCGAAACCCTTACTTTTTTTAATATATTACTTTTACGTGCATAAATGCAGTATATATGCAAATAATATAAGGTATATAGACTCAAATGAAATTTTTCATAAAACTCACTTTGAGGAATCTAGTATTAACTAATGAAGGATATTAAAAATAATAAAGAGGTATAATACCCTTGCATATGAGGTATATTGAACGTGGGAGTACGTACACCTAGGGATATCATCTCATACACACACATATACGCACACATACACGCACATATACGCACATATACGTACATATATGCACACATACACATATATACGCACATATATATGCACGCATGCATACATATACACACATATATACACGTATATGCACATATACACACACATATACGCACATATATGCGGATATACATACACATATACACACATATATACACATATACGCACACATACACACACATATATGCACATATACGTGGATATACATACACATATACACACATATACATAATACATATACACATATAGACACATACACACATATATATACACATATATGCACATACATACATATATACACACAAGCACACATAGGCCTTAAGAGGATTGCTATGGTAGTAATATCAATAAGAACTTGGGTAGGTTAGGGATAGCTCATGCAAATAGAATGGAGAAGTTAAGCGTGCTCAGCCCGGAGTAGTCTAAGGATGGGTGACCTAGCGGGAAGTCAACAAATTTGGTGTAATTTGAAAATATTCCTCATGTGATAAAATTCTCAAAAAATTGAAATACAATAGTTTTTTCACATTATTTCGATTTTTATGATTTTCAAAAAAAAATTGGTTTTTTTGATTTTTAATTTTTTTTTTGATTTTTTTAATTTTCAAAGGCTACTAGTGGCGCATATAGCAATATGCGCCACGCATAGGCAAATTATGCGTGGCGCATTTTGAGATGCGCCACTGATAAATTGCTACTAGTGGCGTGGCAATGGTGTCGCATCCCATATGCGCCACGCATAGTCCAAATTGGTGCGCCACTAATAGCCTTTTTTCCACTAGTGTATTTTCATGATCTTTCCTTTGTGTTTCTTTTCATGCCATAACATGGTTGCTAAGTTTCTATTATCAAGATTATATCTTTCATGCCCATATTTTAAGTTCTTTGATCTCAGCACTCAATGCTCTACCTCATTGATCAAATTGTGATGGTACATGTCACCTCAAAAATTATTCTTTTGTTATCACTTACCTACTCGAGGACGAGCAGGAGTTAAGCTTGGGGATGCCGATACGTCTCAAACGTATCTATAATTTTTTATGCTCCATACTTGTTTTTACACTATTTGCCTTGTGTTTCGTTACACTTCGTGGCGTTTTATGCGATTTCCGGAACTAACCTATTGACAAGATGCCACAGCGCCAGTTCCCTGTTTTCTGCTGTTTTTGTGTTTCAGAAAAGCTACACAGGAAATATTCTCGGAATTGGACGAAACAAGTTCCAGAAGTCTTATTTTTCCCGGAAGAGGACCGAAGACCGAACGAGAGCCGGAGGGGGGCCAGCCTCACCATGAGGGGGCGCGGCCTAGCCCCTGGCCACGCCCCCCTGTGGTGAGACCACCCTGTCACCTCCTGACGACGCCCCTTCGCCTATAAAAAGCCTCCCGACGGAAAACCCTAAAACAATCGGCTTTTTTCCCAGAACAGTTCCGCAGCTCCGCCACCGCCGCCGACAAATTTTGGGGGACAGAAGTCTCTATTCTGGCACCCTGCCGGGACGGGGAAGTGCCCCCGGAGCCATCTCCATCAGTCTCCATCGCCGTCTCCACCGTCTCTATTGACCTCACCGCCATCTCCATCAACCTTGATGTCTTCTACGATGAGGATGGAGTAGTTCTTCCCCAGGGCTGAGGGCTCTACCGGTAGCTATGTGGTTCACCTCTCTCTCCCATGATGTGATCTTTATGTGACCGTGAGCTTTGTATCTAGTTGAATTGGTAGATGTTATTATTCAGATATTATGCTACTCCCGTGCTTTATATTTGTAATCTCCGGAGATACCTTGTATCATGGTGTGAAGGTGACTAGTGTGCACATCATGTGTATCTTTTTGGTTAATGTCTCTATGAATTGTTGGTGTTTGTTGGAACCATCTAGTGCGTTCACGGTGATAGTGTGGGACAATCTAGTTTGAGTACATACGGACTTTGAGGAGTGCTTCGTAGCCCTACGCATGATTAGTGTTCATTTTCCATTGGAGAATTGTTTTGAGTTGCATATTGATAATAGTATCTATTGGTTCAATTATGTTATATTTGTTGAGAGTGTGTCCACTAGTGAAAGTATGATCCCTAGGCCTTGTTTCCAAGCATTGCACACCGTTTCCTTTCAGTTCTGTTACATGTTTGTCGCAACGATATTTATTTTAGATTAAATTTACTACTTATAATCATCACTACTACTTGTATTTCACTATCTCTTCGCCGAACTAGTGCACCTATACATCTGACAAGTGTATTGGGTGTGTTGGGGACACAAGAGACTTTCTGTATCATAATTGCAGGGTTGCTTGAGAGGGATAGCTTTGACCTCTTCCTCCCTGAGTTCGATAAACCTTGGGTGATCCACTTAAGGGAAATTTGCTGCTGCTCTACAAACCTCTGCACTTGGAAGCCCAACACTGTCTACAAGAACAGATGCATGCGTAGACATCACCCCTTCGCCTATAAAGACCCCCCGACGGGAAAAACCTAAAGACCTGATCAATTTTCCAGAAGCACATCGCGATCCGCCGCTGTCGTCGACCCGAGATCGAGAGGGTCCAGAAGCTCTTCCCGGCACCCTGCCAGAGAGGGGAATCACCACCGGAGGTCTTCTTCATTGCCATGCTTGCCTCTGGCGCGATGATTGAGTAGTCTACCTTGGACTATGGGTCCATAGCAGTAGCTAGATGGTTGTCTTCTGCACCATGTGCTTCATGTTTAGATCTCGTGAGCTGCCTTACATGATCGAGACTACCCTTATGTAATTCTACATGTTGTGTTTGTTGGGATCCGATGAATATTGGTGTTATGTTAAGTAGATGTGCTGAATATTATCTTATGTTATCTCTATGTTTTTTATGATCTTGCATGTTCTCCGTTGTTAGTAGCTATCTTGGCCAAGTAGATACTAGTGACTCCAAGAGGGGGTATTTATGCTCGATAGTTGGGTTCATGCCTCTATTTAATCTGGGGGAGTGACAGAAACCTCTAAGGTTGTAGATGTGATGTTGCCACTAGGGAGAAAACAACATTCTTGTGTCCAAGGACATTCGTTTGTTTACATTACACACTTTGCTTAATGCAGTTATCTGTTGTTCGCAACTTAATACTCGAGGGGTGTTCGGACGATATTCCCGCGAGTGGATTATTAGTCATAGATGCAGTTGGATGGCGGTCTATGTATTTTGTTGTAATACCCAGAGTAAATCTCATAGTGATCCTCGTGACATATGCAGGTTATCTTTATTCTATCAATTGCCCAACTGTAATTTGTTTACCCAGCATGTTGTTATTTATCTTATGGAGAGACACCACTAGTGAACTGTGGACCCCGGTCCAATTTCCTTTACATTGCTATTACTGTTTACTTTTTCTCGCACTGTTTATTTTCTCGCATACTACTATTGTTTTCCACTGGATACGCTCAATCCTTTGTTTATAGCAAACCGGTGAGATTGACAACCTCATCATAAGTTGGGAGTAAAGTTCTTGGTTGTGTTGTGTGCAGGTTCCGCGTTGCTACTAGTTGAAGACGCGCTAACAAGTATCGTAAACGGTGCCCTTGTTAGAGTGTCACTAAGCTAGCAAGCATCACCTTCTGAAGTTTGGCTTTTTCCTACTGGATTCGACATACCTATAAAGACCCCCCGACAGGAAAAACCTAAGTACCCGATCAATTTTCTAGAAACACATCGTGATCCGCCGCCGTCGTCGACCCGAGATCGGGAGGGTCCAGAAGCTCTTCCCGGCACCCTGCCGGAGAGGGGAATCACCACCGGAGGTCTTCTTCATTGCCATGCTTGCCTCCGGAGCGATGAGTGAGTAGTCTACCTTGGACTATGGGTCCATAGTAGTAGCTAGATGGTTGTCTCCTCACCATGTGCTTCATATTTAGATCTCATGAGCTGCCCTACATGATTGAGATCACCGTTATGTAATTCTACATGTTTGGTTTGTTGGGATCCGATGAATATTGGTGTTATGATTGAGTTGCTATACTAAAATATATCTTATGTTATCTCTATGTTGTTTATGATCTTGCATGCTCTCCGTTGTTAGTAGCTATCTTGGCCGAGTAGTTGCTAGTGACTCCAAGAGGGGGTATTTATGCTCGATAGTGGGTTCATGCCTCTATTTAATCTGGGGGAGTGACAGAAACCCCTAAGGTTGTAGATGTGCTATTGCTACTAGGGAGAAAACAACATTCATATGCTCAAGGGCATATGCTTTGTTTACATTACACACTTTGCTTAATGCAATTATCTGTTGTTCGCAACTTAATACTCATGGGGTGTTCGGACGATATCCCCGGGAGTGGATTATTAGTCATAGATGCAGTTGGATGGCGGTCTATGTATTTGTTGTAATGCCCAGAGTAAATCTCATAGTGATCTTCTTGACATATCACATTTATCTTTATTCTATCAATTGCCCAACTGTAATTTGTTTACCCAGCATGTGTTATTTATCTTATGGAGAGATACCACTAGTGAACTGTGGACCCCGGTCCTATTTCCTTTATATTGCTATCACCTGTTTACTTTACTCGCACTGTTTACATTACTCGCATACTATTATCACTTTCCACTCGATACGCTCATACCCTTTGTTTCAAGCAAACCAGTGAGATTGACAACCTTATCGCAAGTTGGGAACAAAGTATTTGGTTGTGTTGTGTGCAGGTTCCACGTTGCTGCTCGCAAAGCAAAGCTTGGACGAGGCGCCATATAAATTGTCTGGAGCCATCGCGAAGCTTGCAAGCATCGCCTTCAGTCATTTGTCTCTCCTCTCCTGGTCGACATACCTTGGTTTCTTAATTGAGGGAAAATCTTGCTGCTGTATTCATCACACCTTCCTCTTGGGGTTCCCAACGGGCTGGTCATTCAACAAGGCACCAACTCTTTTCTGGCGCCATCTACCAGCAATCAAGGTGCCGGTGATGGAGATGATGATGATAATGATCCCGATGAAGTTCGGTGTGATGGTGATGATGATGGCGATGATCTCCCCTCTCCGGGAAGGAATTTCCCCGGTAGATTCCTGCCTGCCGGAGAGCTTTTCTCTCTCTGGTGTTTTCCGCCCTGCAGAGGCGGCGGTGTCTCTCTCTGAGCCCCCCCTTGACTTAGGTTTTTCGGGGACGATGAAATACACGAAGGGGCGAGACCTAAAGTGGGCCAGGGTGGCCTCACACTAGGCCGGCGTGGCCAGGGGTCAGGCCGCGCCCCCTATGTGTGAGCCTACCCCCTGGCTCCTCTCGATTCCTCCTTCTGGCTTCCTGAGTCTTCTGGGAAAATATAATTTTCTGGTATTTTTCTGGAATTTTCCTGATGTTCAAAATATGGTGCCTTGATGGTCCTTTTCCAGCAGAATCCCGACTCTGGCAGCAAATCCTCCAACGATCATCAAACATGTAAAAACTGAGGAAACAACATAAGTATCATCTCTAAATATGAAATATATCAAAGAATAACAGTAAATTATGATACAAAATAGTGATGCAAAATGGACGTATCAACACCCCCAAGCTTAGACCTCGCTTGTCCCCAAGCGAAAACTAAACTCGGTAAACATGACTGCAGGTTTATGGAGTGAAGTGTTGATAATCAAAATACGGACAAGAAGCATCACATTTACCAAGGCAGAAGTTATAATAGACAGCAACTTCCCTTTATAAGATATAGACTTGCAATAAGTAAAAGGGAATCACATATAAGGATGAACAAGGTACACTATAATTGGTGATGGCAAACCTTAGTTCTTGGTCATAGAATGATGAACAAGCTACTCTTTCTTTTAAACGGAGTCTTTTAAAACAGAGCTGATATAGCAAAGACCATATGCTCAACAAAACAAACTTTTTGCATTCATAGAAAACTTTCAAAGATATATTCCTTCAGACAAAAGCATTGTACAAAACAAGGAAGATAGTAAACATGATTAAACGGATCAATATATGGATGAGTGAAACATAACAACTCAAATGCTTGCTAGAGATAGAGGGAAATAGGTTGACTCAACATAAAAGTAAAAGATAGGCCCTTCGTAGAGGGAAGCAGGGATTAAACATGTGCTAGAGCTTTTCATTTGTAAAACAGAGGTAAAAAGTTATTTTGAGAGGTCGTTGCTTTTGTCAACGACTAGCAACGGAGTTCTTGATATCTTCCATACTAAACAAGTGAGAGCGGTTCCGAGATGTTTGATTAATTGGCACATTGGTGCTCTTTTATAGCTTTGCACTCCTCCCCACCTTTTTCTTTCTCAAACCATGGCTAACCGATTCCATCGGGTGCCAACCAACTTTCATATACCATGGAGGAGTGCTCTTTTTATTTTCTTTTCTTTTTGAGATTATAATGGTCTGACCATCTCCCTTGCAAAATTAATGACGAGCAGATGAAGCTGCCTAGTCGAGGGGTACTTAATTTAGTATGGAAGATAACAAACCCATCCACTACGTCCTCATGAGCTAAAAACAGTGGCACACAATGAGAAGTATTTGAATGTTTTGAAAGGTAGCACATGAAAATTTACTTGGAATGGCTTGAAATACCATGCATAGGAATTTATAGTGGACTCTTTGGAAGTGACTTGGCTTTTGGGAGTTGGATGCACGAGAAGTATTCCCTCTCAGTATGTATTTTTGGCTAGCAAGGCTGGGTAGCAAGCATAAGAGTTGCATGAAACAAACAAACATACATATAATGAGAACAATCATGCAAAAATCCTTGAAGGTACAACGATTTTGACTTTTAGAATAACATTGCTTATAAGCCAAACATGAAGGGTAAACTGAAGTGATGTGGCTAAAAGCACTTCTTTATTCTTTTCTACTCAAACCTCAAGGTAATGTTGCTACTGACCAAGCTAGGTTTGCCAAAACCAACTAAATTTAATCATGCTCCCGAAGTGATACCAATACTAATCAACAAAACTAGTCGTATGAGAGAGATTCCAAACTAAAATAAAGTGTGCAGAAAGTAAACGATAGAACTTCTCATTAATATTTCATTACCGCAACTCACACCAAGGGATACATAGACAACCAACTAAGGAGGATACTTCCAAACTGCAAACTATTCTATAAGATAACTTCTTTATTCATGATATGACTCTACTTGAAAGGTAAATGAGCAAAAGGTAATGATGTGATACCGAGGCACTCCCCCAAGCTTGGAACAAGCCAAGGGGATGCCTATACCGATGATGAATTACTCCTTCGGCGGTGGCGATGAGTCCTTAATGAGCTTCTCAATCAAATCTTTCAAATCATCGATCTTGTGACTGAGGTTACGAATCATCTCTGAATTGTGCTCAATACGGTTCATGAACCTGTCAGCCAGAGAATCCCAGCTCTTGGAATTATTTCCCCATCCTTCTTCACTCTTGGAACTGTCTTTCCCTGCACTGTTAGAACGATCTATATCCCAACCAGAGGGCAATCGTGATCTAGGCACCTTCTGAAACTGATGTTCATGTATTAGAGTATGGAAAGGGTTGTTGCCTGACGGAGATGTCCGTGGAGCTAAGGTGTGACATGGCACACCCCCTCCGGTTCTCATACGTGCACTCTTCTTGAACTTGTCATGACTTGTCACCACCCCAATGCTTGCGATCATGGTGCTCGGGCGTGAACTTTGATCTCCTTCCTCGGCCTCACTTTCAACATCTTCCTTTGACTGAAGGTTTTGGTGGTCATCTTCCGGAGGTGCCTTCTCCTTGTCACCGCTCGAGGAAGCCATGGTGCTCCCAAAACTAAAATCAACACCTGACAGAAATAGTTCAAAACAAAAACACGACGAGAAAACGATATACAGACCTCGGGTACTCTGGGGGGTTATATAAGCAAAAATAAAACATCGAGGGGACATCATAGGAGGAAACCGGGACGGAAACGAGCTCCGGGGTGTTCTCACACCAGGGCGGCACGGCCAGGGGTGGACCCGTGATGTCTACGGACGTGTCTGTTCTTGTAGATAGTGTTGGGCCTCCAAGTGTAGAGGTTTGTAGAACAGCAGCAAGTTTCCCTTAAGTGGATCACCCAAGGTTCATCGAACTTAGGGAGGAAGAGGTCAAAGCTATCCCACTCAAGCAACCCTGCAATTACGATACAGAAAGTCTCTTGTGTCCCCAACACACCCAATACACTTGTCAGATGTATAGGCGCACTAGTTCGGCAAAGAGATAGTGAAATACAAGTGGTATAGATGATTATAAGTAGTAAATGCAATCTAGAATAAAAATGGCAGCAAGCGAACATGTAACAAAACAGCAAGTAAACGGTGTGCAAAGCTTGGAAACAAGGCCTAGGGATCATACTTTCACTAGTGGACACACACCCAACAAATATAACATGATTGAACAAATAAACAACTTCTCTCCACTATGGTACTCTGAATTACTCTCCTATTGAATAACACTAATTATTGCGCAGTGGCTATAGAAGCACCCCTTAAAGTTCATCAAGTACTTGACAAACACTGCTCATAGAGATATCCAAATCAAATCACAACTCAAGATAGATATTATTGCAACTTAGACCAAGTACTAACACGGTGCACACACTGTCAACATTACACCATGAAAGGAGGAATAGATCACTTCAATACTATCATAGTGATAATTATTCTCATAATCCATAAGAGATCACAATCGTAGCCTAGACCAAGTACCACCATGATGCACACACTGTCACCATTACACCATGGCAGGAGGAATAGATTACTTTAATAACATCACTAGAGTACACATAATATCTGAATAATAACATCTACTTGTTCAACATGATACAAAGCTCACGATCACATAAAGATCACATCATGGGAGAGAGAGGTGAACCACATAGCTACCGGAGAGCCCTCAGCCCCGTGGATGAACTACTCCCTCCTCATCATAGGAGACAGCAAGGTTGACGGAGATGGCGGTGAGGTCGATGGAGACGGCAGAGATGGCAATGGAGACCGATGGAGATGGCTCTGGGGGCACTTCCCTATCCCGGTAGGGTGCCAGAACAGAGACTTCTGTCCCCCGAAATTCGTCGATGGCGGTGGCGGAACTATGGAACTCTTTCTGGAAAATTGCCGACTCCTCTAGGGTTTTCCGTCCTGAGGCTTTATATAGGTGAAGGGGCATCGTCAGGGGGCAGCCAGGGGCTCCTCACACTAGGGTGGCACGGCCAGGGCCTGAGCCACGCCACCTATGTGTGAGGGCGGCCTCTGGCCCCCCTCCGGCTCTCTTTTGGTCTTCAGGAAGCTTCCGGGAAAAATAAGACTTTTGGCTTTTGTTTCGTCCAATTCCGAGAATATTTCCTGTGTAGCTTTTCTGAAACACTAAAATAGCAGAAAACAGGGAACTGGCACTGTGGCATCTTATCAATAGGTTAGTTCCAGAAATCGCATAAAAATGCCACGAAGTGTAACAAAACACAAGGCAAATGGTGCAAAAACAAGCATGGAGCATCAAAAATTATAGATACGTTGGAGACGTATCAAGCATCCCCAAGCTTAACTCCTGCTCGTCCTCGAGTTGGTAAGTGATAACAAAAGAAATAATATTTGAGGTGACATGCACCTACACAATCTTGATCATATATGTAAGCATTTGTGAGCTGGGATCATAAGAACTTCTAATATGGGCATGAAGATATAATCTTGACAATAAGAACTTAGCAACCATGTTGTAAACATGCAAATGAACACAAACAAAAGATCATGAAAATGAAACAATGAAAGTCAAATGTGTGTTCAAATCATAAGTAAAAACATACAAATGTTTTTCAGCTTGTCCTTCAAAGAGAGCAAAACATAAATGCATATGACACCTTTAATTTTAAGAGGGCGACTAGATACAAATAATTTGAGAACAAGTGAAACCAACGATATGAATCAATCAATGAAAAATTTGGGACAATGCACATTATACTAAGAATGACAACTATGCTCTCTTATGGTGCATAAAGATAGAAGGTGGTGACTCAACATAAAAGTAGAAGAAAGGCCCTTCGCAGAGGGAAGTAGTGATTAAACATGTGCTAGAGCTTTTCATTTGTAAAACAGAGAGATACAAATTGGTTTTGAGAGGTGGTTGTCTTTGTCAACGATTGGCAATGGGGTTCTTACTATCTTCCATACAAAAATGAAGTAAGTTTTTGAGAGAGAGATTGGCACTTTTGTGCTCTTTTATAAAGCTTGGCACTCCTCCCCACCTTTTTTTTCCTTTCTCAAACCATGGCTAACCGATTCCATCGGGTGCCTACCAACATTCACATTCCATGGACGAGTGCCTTTTTTCTTTCTTTTTTCCTTTTTTTTTCTTTTTGGAATATGACAATATGGAACATAGAAAATCCGACCACTATGTCCCCATGAGCTAAAAACAGTGTCACAAAATGAGAAGTATTTTGAAGGTTTTTTGAAAGGTAGCACATGAAAATTTACTTGGAATGGCTTGCAAATACCATGCATAGGAATTTATAGTGGACACAATGGCAAACTTGGTTTTTAGGAGTTGGATGCACGAGTAGAGCTCATACTCAGTACAAAGTGAGGGCTAGCAAAAAGACTGGGAGCGACCAACTAAGAGAGCAATAACGGCCATAATCATGCAAAGCGACAAAGCAACATTAAAAAAGCATAAGATGGCATCAAAAGTCAAAAAATAAATGATCATAGAGGCTATAGGCGACTTATTTTGTAGTCAACATGGTGTAAACATGTGCCAAGTCAACCCAAATAAAGCATCAAAGGAGAAAACCAAATAAATGCTTCCATATAATAAAAACAACGCATGATTTTTTCAAAGGCTCATTAAGCAATCTCAGTCATTTAAGACAAGTCATGCTACAGCAAAAATCACTAAGCATACTATCAAAATGCAATCAAGCATGGCATGCAAAAGCCTAGGCCGCAGTCTAAACAAGCTCCTTTTTGTACCACTTTTTTGCATAAAGCTTTTTCTCTTTTCCAACACCATTCAAACCTTTTTTAATCCAACTCTTTTGAGGAAAACCAACATGGTCCAGAGGCAAAAATACACCTTGATGAATAAATATAAGAAGATCTGAATGCAAATTAAGGTGAAAACGAAAACCAAAAGCAGTAGCAGAAAAAGAAGAACACTCGGTTTTTGATAAGAGTGAAAACTAGAGCGTTCTTGGCAAATGAAAAGCAAGGCAACTTCTCCAAAAGAAATTTGATGTGATCTAACCATTTATTGCAGCAAACAAAACAAAAGAAAACTAATACTAAAAACAAAAACAATTGACGCTCCAAGAAAAATGCATAGTGCATGAAGCAATAAAAATATAGTGTCTTGAAAGGTGACCTGATTTTTGCCGATGAAGAAGGGGTGCCTTGGGGGCATCCCCAAGCTTCGACGCTTGTACTTCTTGGATATTTCTTGGGGTGATGCATGGGCATCCCCAAGCTTGAGCTTTTGTCCATTCTTCATCTCATCTCATCATTCTCCAATCCCTACACTTGAAAACTTCCTTCATACAAAACTAAACACAAATCTATTAGCAACATTAGTGCAAGCATAACATATAATCAACCTCTTTTTGCTTCAGGTTTCAACCCAAAACCACCACATATATAGCATATACTACTGTAGCAACTTCCCCAAAAGTTCCGTGATCAAAAGAACTAAAAAAGAAAGCGATAAAGCGGCAAACACAAATATTGGCAGAAATCTGTCAAAACAGAACAGCTGACAAAGGTCGAATTTTTTAGGGGTTTTCTGTTGCTCAAATCAAAAAGTGTTCAACTAATGAAATTTTGGATATAACCTGGGGCATATGCACAAGAAATCGCAGGTCCAAAAGATATACAGAGAATTTTCACGAATTTTTACGGTGCAACACCGAAAACTGTTTCAGGACAGGAACATCCCCAAATTTTACCTCACTCAAATTAGAGGCTTCTCTTGGCACAACAACGAAATAAAAAGGATAAGGAGCAGTCATTATAGTAGTAATGACTTCCAAGACTCAAATAAAATAAAAAGAACTGAATGTAAAACATTGGGTTATCTCCCAAGAGTGCTTTTCTTTAACGCCTTTGAGCTAGGCGCAGTAATTTGCAAAGATGCTCATGTGGGCGCCATATAAGAGCTTGAGGCAAAGGCGCCATATAGGAACTTAAAGCAATAGAGAGCATCAAAAAGCAAGTATGTAACACATTTAAATCTAAATCACTTCCTATGAAAAATAGTCTTGTAAAGAGACAAGTCATAAAAGCACAAAGCAAAAAGCATAGGAAGGCAAAACAAGTACAACTTCAAGAATTGCAACATAAAGAGGGGAAACTCAATATTGTTGAGATCCATCAAACCATACTTCCCTCTCTCATAATAACTTTCAGTAGCATCATGAATAGAATTAACAATATAACTATCACGTAAAGCATCCCTATCATGAGCCACATGCATAAAAGGATTAATACTCCCCACATGAACAATAGTAGTAGGAGCATATTCAACAGAATAATTATTCTCATCACCATAATCATCAAAGACAGGAGGCATATTGTAATCATAACTATTTTTCTCTCCAAAAGTAGGTGAATTGAAAACATTATAATCATCATCATAAACTAGAGGCTTAGTATCATCACAAGATAGAGAACTACTATGTCGCAAAGCATATTCATCAAACATATCATCATAAGAAGGAACATGGATAGCACTAATGGTACAACAATTATTAACCTTAGAATTGGTACCAAAAGGATTTTCAATATCAAAAGTAGAGTGCTTTTCCCAATCATGATCACTAACATAAGTAATAGGCATAGGAACATCATCCCAATCAGAATTATCATAATCTATAGCAGGATCATAACGCTTAGGGGAAGATACCGTGTCCTCTCGCCTCTTACTCCTCTTCTTCTTCTTCTTATTCTTCTTCATACTCTTCTTACTCTCTCCTTTAGGAGGGAGAGACTTGAAGGGCATCTTCTCCACATATTCTCTAGGAGGGAAAGACATCTTCTCCACATAATCTGGTGTGCTGACAGGAACAACAGAAGAAACTTTGGAGGATTCCTCCTCTCTATTAATAAGATTGAAACATCTATTAGTCCTATCATAGCTTGGCAAAACATCATGTTTTATAAGATCTTGTAAGTAAGTATTTGCGAGGCAATCTTTAGCACAATAGAGACGACAACCATGAAGGGTACAATTAATATCAGCATCTCCCATATCAACCAAAGAAATCTTTCTAGATATCTCTTCACAATTCAAAAACAAGGTAAGCTCATCATGCTGATTGAGAGTAATCTTATCATCACAATACAAATTTGCGGTACTCGTTCGATTAATTGGGCATTGAAAATTAAAGTGACCCTTTTCACCGCAAAATTTACAAAGAAAAGGATAAAGCTCACAAACCCTTTCACCAAGCACGTCTAGATCCTTGAGCCACATACTGGTTTCTTCATTTGTGTGGGTGATGCAATAATCTTCCTTGTTGTAACTCTTTTCACAAGGTCTATGTACTCCACAAAAATTAACATGCTTATAAGAAATAGGACTTTTAGAAGTTTGAGCATGTTTATTGCAATCATCAATAACAATATCACTTTCTATGCAAGTGTCCTTAAAAGGTTCATGATACACGTCCCCATTTCCTTTAGGAACATTCATATGGGAAGCAAAGGCTTTAAAGCAATCAACCATAATTTGAGGATCAAGACCATATTTAGCACTAAGCTCTTGAAAATCAGCAGTTTCAGCGAAAGACTTAATGCAATTAAACTCGTAATTCATACCTGATCCTTTACCTTTGTCGCTATCCCAACCTTCAATATTGTTTTGAATTGTCTCAAGTAGACCCCACTTGGTGTCGACATCCTTGCTTGTGAAAGACCCATCAAAGCATGCATCTAGATAGTCCTTGTAATATCCTGAAAGCCTTGCATAAAAATTATTAATAACAATATTACGGGGAAGATCATGAATAGGACATTTATGCATTAGTAACTTCAATCTTCCCCACGCTTGGGCAATGCTTTCTCCCTCATGCGGATGAAAATTATAAATGTAGTTTCTATCTTTATAAACCTGACTAGAAGGATAGAATTTAGAATAAAAGAGAGGTTCAATTTCATCCTAGTCAATAGATCGACCATCTTGGAGTAGTCGATACCACTCCTCAGCTCTGCCTTTCAGTGATAAAGAGAATAGCTTCTTCTTAACTTGGTTCATTGAAATACCTGCACACTGGAACAACTCGCATAATTCATGTATAAAGAGCAAATGATCACCAGGATGGACAGTTCCATCTCCTAAATAGCAGTTATCCCTAACATGTTCAACAATCTTCGTAGGTATTTTAAAAGGATGAGGAGCACAAGCATCACTAGAAACATCACATATGGGAGATAAAATATTATCAGAATAGAAGCTTGGGGAAGCTGTGGGACTAAAAATATCATACTTAACAAAACCAGCTTCCCCAAGCTTAGACTTTTCTATAGCATTAGCATTAATGGTATTCAAAGCATTTGTACTAATAACATTGCTATACGAAATAAGCTCCAAAGGATTTTCAATTTTCTCTTCAAATCTAAAATCAGGAAAAAGACTAAAGAACTCTTTGTTTTCCATTAAGCCTAACTAGTGAAAATAAAAAAGAAACAAAAAGATGTAATTGCAGAATCTAAAGGAAATAACTCCGAGCACTCACCAGCAACTAAAAGACTTAGTAGCCCAAGAATGTGAGTACCTTTTACCTTACCTCCCCAGCAACGGCGCCAGAAAAGAGCTTGATGTCTACGCACGCGTCTGTTCTTGTAGACAGTGTTGGGCCTCCAAGTGCAGAGGTTTGTAGAACAGCAGCAAGTTTCCCTAAAGTGGATCACCCAAGGTTTATCGAACTCAGGGAGGAAGAGGTCAAAGCTATCCCTCTCAAGCAACCCTACAATTATGATACAGAAAGTCTCTTGTGTCCCCAACACACCCAATACACTTGTCAGATGTATAGGTGCACTAGTTCGGCGAAGAGATAGTGAAATACAAGTGGTATAGATGATTATAAGTAGTAAATGCAATCTAGAATAAAAATGGCAGCAAGCGGACATGTAACAAAACAGCAAGTAAACCATGTGCAAAGCTTCGAAACAAGGCCTAGGGATCATACTTTCACAAGTGGACACACTCCCAACAAATATAACATGATTGAACAAATAAACAACTTCTCTCCACTATGGTACTCTGAATTACTCTCCTATTGAATAACACTAATCATTGCGTAGTGGCTACAGAAGCACCCCTTAAAGTTCATCAAGTACTTGACAAACACCGCTCATAGAGATATCCAAATCAAATCACAACTCAAGATAGATATTATTGCAACTTAGACCAAGTACTAACACAGTGCACACACTGTCAACATTACACCATGAAAGGAGGTATAGATCACTTCAATACTATCATAGTGATAATTATTCTCATAATCCATAAGAGATCACAATCGTAGCCTAGACCAAGTACCACCATGATGCACGCACTATCACCGTTACAGCATGGCAGGAGGAATAGATTACTTTAATAACATCACTAGAGTACACATAATATCTGAATAATAACATCTACTTGTTCAACATGATACAAAGCTCACGATCACATAAAGATCACATCATGGGAGAGAGAGGTGAACCACATAGCTACCGGTAGAGCCCTCAGCCCCGGGGATGAACTACTCCCTCCTCATCATAGGAGACAACAATGTTGATGGAGATGGCGGTGAGGTCGATGGAGACGGCGGAGACGGCGATGGAGACCGATGGAGATGGCTCCGGGGGCACTTCCCCATCCTGGCAGGGTGCCGGAATAGAGACTTCAGTCCCCCAAAATTCGTCGATGGCGGCGGCGGAACTACGGAACTCTTTCTGAAAAATTGCTGACTCCTCTAGGGTTTTCCGTCCTGAGGCTTTATATAGGCGAAAGGGCATCGTCAGGGGGCAGCCAGGGGCTCCTCACACCAGGGTGGCGTGGCCAGGGCCTGGGCCGTGCCACCTATGTGTGAGGGCGGCCTTTGGCCCCCCTCCGGCTCTCTTTCGGTCTTCGGGAAGCTTCCAGGAAAAATAAGACTTTTGGCTTTTGTTTCATCCAATTCCGAGAATATTTCCTGTGTAGCTTTTCTGAAACACAAAAACAGCAGAAAACAGGGAACTAGCACTGTGGCATCTTGTCAATAGGTTAGTTCCGGAAATTGCATAAAAACGCCACGAAGTGTAACAAAACACAAGGCAAATGGTGCAAAAACAAGCATGGAGCATCAAAAATTATAGATACGTTGGAGATGTATCAACCCACGCCCCCTATGTTTGAGGAGCACCCGGACTCCTTTTTTGCCCGTTTTCGTCTCGTGATTTTTCATATTTAGTAAAAATAGCAAAAAAATTAAAGGAAGAGTTCAACGTGAAACTTTTCTGACTAGAACTGTTACCTATTCGAAAACGAACTCTGCAGGTACCTGCAATTTGTCTTGGATGAATTCTTCCAGAGAAACTGTTTCAATAACATCAACATCCTCATTATAAGAATCTCCAGCAATATAATGTTTGAGTCTTTGCCCATTCACCACTTGTGTAGTGCCATCTTTCAATGAAGCAATCTTTATCGCACCTGAGCGGTACACTTCAACAATAACATATGGTCCTTCCCATTTTGAGAGTAATTTTCCTGCAAAAAATCTGAGATGAGACCTATACAATAGAACTTTCTCACCAACATGAAACTCTCTTTTAAGAATTCTCTTATCATGCCATTGCTTGACTTTTTCTTTGAAAAGTCTAGCATTCTCGTACGCTTCATTTCTCCACTCATCTAGAGAAACTCAAATCTAACAACCTTTTCTTACCGGCTAGTTTAAAATCTCTATTAAGCTCTTTCACTGCCCAAAAAGCTTTGTGTTCTAATTCTAAAGGCAAGTGACATGCTTTTTCCTAAACCATCTTATAAGGAGACATTCCCATGGGATTCTTATAAGCAGTTCTATAAGCCCATAAAGCATCATTTAACTTACTAGCCTACTTTTTTCTAGATCTATTAACAGTCTTCTGCAAGATAGACTTAATCTCTCTATTTGAAAGCTCTACCTGCCCACTAGTTTGGGGATGATAAGCAGAAGCAATTCTATGATTAACATCATATTTAGCAAGAGTTTTTCTAAAACCGCCATGAATAAAATGAGAACCTCCATCAGTCATAAGATATCTAGGCACACCAAACCTAGGAAAAATAACATCTTTAAGCATTTTTAACGAGGTCTCACCATCGGCACTCTTTGTAGGTATGGCTTCTACCCACTTAGTAACATAATCAATAGCAACAAGTATGTGAGTATAGCCTTGTGAAGGAGGAAAAGGACCCATAAACTAAAATCTCCAACAATCAAATGGTTCAATAACAAGAGTGTAATTCATAGGCATTTCATTTCGTCTAGAAATATTACCAACTCTTTGACATTCATCGCAAGATAAAACATACCTTCTAGCATCTTTAAAGAGGGCTGGCCAATAAAAACCTAATTGTAGAACCTTTTGTGCGGTTCTATCTCCAGCATGATGTCCTCCATAAGCGCTGCCATGGCATTTTCTTAATATCTCTTGTTGCTCATATTCTGGTATACATCTTCGCATAATACCATCAACTCCTTCTTTATATAAGTGTGGGTCATCCCAAAAGTAATGCCTCAGATCATAGAAGAATTTTCTTCTTTGCTGACCTGTAAAAGTTGAAGGCAAATACTTGGAAACAATAAAGTTAGCATAATCGGCATACCAAGGAAGGTCTCGCGAAGTTACATTTATAGCAGCTAACTGTTCATTTGGAAAACTATCATTAATAGGAATAGGATAAAAAATTGTTTTCCAATCTATGATATGCAAATCAAATTCTTGTAAAAGCAACACCCATCTAATAAGCCTAGGCTTAGCATCCTTCTTAGTCATAAGATATCTAATAGCAGCATGATCAGTATGAATAGTAACTTTAGAATCAACAATGTAAGATCTAAACTTATCACATGCAAAAACAACAGCAAGAAACTCTTTCTTAGTGGTAGCATAATTTATCTGAGCAGCATCAAGAGTCTTACTAGCATAATGAATAACATTCAACTTATTGTCTACGCGCTGTCCAAGAACAGCACCAATAGCAAAATCACTAGCATCACACATAATTTCAAAGAGTAAATTCCAATCAGGTGGTTGAACAATAGGAGCAGTAGTTAAAGCCTTCTTAAGAGTTTCAAAAGCTTCCTTACAATCATTATCAAAGACAAATGGTACATCTTTTTTAAGAAGATTAGTAAGAGGCTTTGAAATCTTAGAGAAATCTTTAATATACCTCCTATAGAAACCAGCATGACCAAGAATACTACGAATACCTTTAACATCTCTGGGACAGGGCATTTTCTCAATTGCTTCCACTTTTGCTCTGTCAACTTCAATACCTCTTTCAGAAATTTTATGTCCAAGGACAATTCCTTCATTCATCATAAAGTGGCATTTATCCCAATTAAGAACAAGGTTAGTTTCTTCGCACCTCTATAAAACTTTATCAAGGTTGTGCAAACAGTTATCAAAAGAAGTTCTATATATGGAAAAATCGTCCATGAAGACCTCCATAATTTCCTCACCAAAACCATGAAAAATAGCAGACATGCATCTTTGAAAAGTAGCAGCAGCATTGCATAAACCAAACGGCATACGTCTATAAGCATAAGTTCCATAAGGACAAGTAAATTCTTGATCTTCCTTTCTAACGGCAATTTGAGAGAAACCAAAATAACCATCAAGGAAACAAAAATGAGTTTTCTTAGATAACCTCTGTAACATTTGATCTATAAACGGGTAAAGGATAATGATCTTTCTTAGTAACTTTGTTTACCTTCCTATAATCAATGCACATCCTATAACCAACTACTACCCTTTGAGGAATAAGCTCGTTATTCTCATTAGGCATAACAGTCATACCTCCTTTCTTAAGAACACAATGAATAGGACTAACCCATTGACTATCAGCAATAGGATAAATAATACCAGCATCAAGGAGCTTTAATACCTCATTTCTTACCACATCCTTCATCTTTGGAATTAAGCGGCATTGATGCTCCACAACTGACTTCGCGTCTTTCTCCATATTAATAGCATGCTGACATAAAGTGGGGCAAATCCCTTTTAAATCATCAAGAGTATATCCCATAGCTCCTCGGTGTTTCCTCAATATCTCCAATAATCTTTCTTCTTCCTTTCCTAAAAATTTAGAACTAATAATAACAGGATATATTTTCTTATCATCTATATAAGCATACTTAAGATTATCAGGCAAGGGTTTTAATTCAAAAATAGGATCTTCCTTAGGTGGCAAAGTGGTACCAAGATCCTCCACAGGTAAAATGTGCTTAATCAGCGGTTGTTGACGAAGGAAAATGTCGTCAATCTCTTCTCTTTCCTTACTGAAAACATCACTTTCGTGATCTTCTGAATTGCTGCAAAGCATTATTAGGAGCAAGAGCAATAGAAGCAAGCTGTTCAACTCTAAAATTTTCATTAGGCGTGTCATTTTCATAAGAAGTCTTAGCAAACTTAGAAAAATTAAACTCATAAGATTCTCCATTAAACTTAGTGAAAATTTTCTCCTTCTTATAGTCTATCACGGCACCACAAGTATTCAAAAAGGGTCTACCAAAAATAATAGGACAAGTTTTACTAGCCTCCTTACCAAGTACTAGAAAATCAGTGGGGTATTTAGTCTTACCGCAAAGAACTTCCACATCTCGAACAATACCAAGAGGCCAAACAGTCTCTCTGTTAGCAAGCTGAACAACCACATCAATATCTTCAAGTTCACAGGCGCCAATCTCGTGCATAATTTCTTTGTAAAGCTCTAAAGGAATAGCACTTGCACTAGCACCAATATCACATAAATCATAATAACAATGATCTCCAATCCTGACAGAAATAATAGGAACACTTGTTTTCCTATGCTTTTTAGGACGTGAGAGAATGTTAGAAGCATCTTCACAAAAGAGATTATATTCATCCCCTACATCTTTAGTAACAAGATCCTTTAATATAGCTACAGGAGACTTAATAGTAATCTGTTCATCAGGCTCTACAGCTTTCTTAGTACTTTTATTAGACACACTTACCAAAGTAGAATACTTTTTTACCTTAGCAGGGAAAGGTGTTTTCTCAAAGTAAGGTTCAGGCACAATGCTATCAACAGTACAAACTTCAGTAGCTGCAGCAGGAATATGACTAATAGAATCTTTATAAGGCGCATGATATTTGTTCCAATCTTTCTTTGGAACATCAAGATAAGAGGCAAAGGCCTTAAGACAATTAGCAAGTATTTGAGAATCAAGACCATAAGCAATGCTAACACTATGAAAGTCATCGGTTCCCATAAAAGTTTTAATGCATTCATAATCATAGTTTATACCTGACTTCCTACCTTTGTTGTTTTTCCATCCTTCAGCATTCTCTTGTATACGGTCAAGAAGTTTCCACTTAGCATCTTCTTTCATATGAGTAAATGATCCAAAGCAAGAAGCATCCAAATAATCCTTATCAGGAAGAGTAAGCCGCACATAGAAATTATCAATGACAATATTATTGGGGAGCTCATGAATGGGGCATTTGAGCATTAGTAACTTCAATCTCCCCCACGCTTGGGCAATACTTTCTCCATCATGAGGCCAAAAATTATATATCTGATTACAATCTTTATAAATTTCACTTGGAGGATAAAACTTGGAATAAAAGAGAGGTACAATTTCCTCCCATGCAATAGATGGACCATCTTGGAGCAGTCGATACCACTCCTCAGCTCTGCCTTTCAATGATAAAGAGAATAGCTTCCCCTTGACCTGGCTTGGTGAAATACCTGCACACCTGAACAACTCGCATAATTCATGTATAAATAGTAAGTGATCACCCGGATGGACAGTTCCATCTCCTGAATAGCAGTTATCCATAACACGCTCAACAATTTTCATAGGTATTTTAAAAGGGTGTAATTCAGCAGGTGGTGGTGGTGGTGGTTCATCCAGATGTGCAATAGTGGTAGAAGTGTTCCCAAATAGGAAACTAAATGGAGAGTTCTCCATAGCAGAATAAAATAAAAATAAAAGATAGAAATAAAAACAATACTCACAGTGACGGTTACCTTTACCAAATCCACTCTTCAGTAGCGCTACACTCCCTGGCAATGTCGCCAAAAAAATTCTTGATGACCCACAAGTATAGGGGGTGTATCATAGTACTTTCGATAAATAAGAGTGTCGAACCCAACGAGGAGCAGAAGGTGTTGATGAGTGGTTTTGATCAAGGCTTCACTGTAAATACTAGCAAACGGGTTTTCAGGAGTATTTGGTAATGCAAATAAATAAAGTGCGAGTAAATAAAAGACAATAGTAATAATTGCAGCAAGTGGCCCAATCCTTTCTTTAGCAAAGGACAAGCCGGTTGTGTAACTTATGATGACCAAACATTCTCGAGGACACACGGGAGTTACTGTCAAGAGCTTTCGCTTCATGCCGCTAAATAATCTTTATTGGTTTGATAAGTGTTATGGGGGTGAACCTGTGCTAGTGCACTACCCTTACTAGGATAAATACACACTTGTGATTATACCCCTTGCAAGCATCTGCAAATACAAGAAAGTAGTTAAGATAAATCTAACCATAGCCTTAAACTCTAAGATCCTATGCTCCATGGTGCAGTGGTTTCCCAACGGAGGTTTAGGTTTCTGTCACTCCAGCAACCCCACAATTGGTAGCCAAATACACAATGCATCTCACTAGGCCCATAAATGGTGAAGTATCATGTAGTCGACGTTCACATGACACCACCAGTGAAATAGCATTACAACATATAAATATCAAACCATTAAATATTACTCAACAATAATTCACTACTAACGTCTTGACTTCTCCCATGTCCTCAAGAACTAAACGAACTACTCACAAGACATCATATGGATCATGATCAGAGGTGAAATAATGGTAAATAACAATCTGAACATAAACCTTAATTCAACGGTTCCACTCAATAGCATCGACTACAAGAGTAATCAACACCGGGAAAGTTTCCCCTAAGAATTTAATAAGATTCAATTCAAGATGATACAGCGGGATGGCGTGGTGATGGTGGAGATGAAGGTGTTGGTGATGGAGATGATGATGATGATCCCGATGAAGTCTGGTGCGATGGTGATGATGATGGTGACGATCTCCCCTCTCCAGGAAGGAATTTCCCCGGCAGATTCCTGCCTGCCGGAGAGCTTTTCTCTCTTTGGTGTTTTCTGCCCCGCAGAGGCAGCGATGTCTCTCTCTGAGCCCCCCTTGACTTAGGTTTTTCGAGGATGATGAAATACGTGAAGGGGCGAGACCTGAAGTAGGCCAGGGTGGCCTCACACTAGGCCGGCGCGGCCAGGGGTCAAGTCGCGCCCCCTATGTCTGAGCCAACCCCCTGGCTCCTCTCGATTCCTCCTTCTGGCTTCCTGATTCTTCTGGGAAAATATAATTTTCTGGTATTTTTGTGGAATTTTCCTGATCTTCAAAATATGGTGCCTTGATGGTCCTTTTCCAGCAGAATCCTGACTCCGACAGCAAATCCTCCAACGATCATCAAACATGTAAAAACAGAGGAAACAACATAATTATCATCTCTAAATATGAAATATATCAATGAATAACAGTAAATTATGATACAAAATAGTGATGCAAAATGGATGTATCAGGGTTCCCAAATGGGTGGTTATTTTGCCCACATCAATTGTTTTTCTGGCACCGTTGCCGGGGAAAAAGAAGACTTCTGCAAGGGGAGTTTCACACGCACATCCTTTACTTTGTTTTAGTTTTGCTTTACTTTATTTTTGCTTGCATCGTTTTATCAAAAACACAAAAAAATTAGTTTCCTACTTGTTGTTATTTTTACTTGTCTGCTTTTAGTCTTGTTAGAATGAGTAATCCTGAAGTTGAAGTTCGTACTTTTAAGCAACAAGGGGGAGAGAGTTTGAAAGATGCCTGGTACTGTATTAGCAATTCTCATCATAGGTGTACGAAAAAGCATTCTACCACGATCCTCCTTAGAAATTTTTATGTTGGTATATCTAGTTGGAATAGGTATGTTCTTGATACTCTTGTAGGAGGTAATTTTCTGGGTACTCCCGCTCTTGAAGCATGCACGTTAATTGAAAGTCTAGTGGGAGTACCACCTATTCATGTTGTTAAAACTGAGGTCACTTTGGAGGAAGTTTTAGAAAAGATTAGCTCTTTAGAAAAAAGTTTGCCAAATATCCTTGATAATGCTAGCCGGGTTAATGAATTGATAGAAAGTATCGGTAAGAGAATCACCGTTTTAGAAGCTAGCACTACTCTTGATAGTCAAAACCTTAGGATTGCAAAACTGGAGGAATGTATGGAAACTTTAAGTTCAATTTTCTATTCTCTTAAGTTTAAGAAGGAGAAAGCTTTTGTTGCAAAAGAGCAAAAATTTATGTATGTTCCCAAGGTGTCTGTGCCTAAACCGCAACATATTTTTAAGATTGGTAAGACTTTTAGTTCAACTAAGAGTGACTTGCAGGTTGAATCATCTTCGGAAACCTCTAAAGTGCCTAGTGTGGTAAGTGGTGATCTTGAGGAAATAGTTGATCTTAATGCTTCTTTCGAAAATACTTGATTTCCACCTTTCTGCGCCTAGCTCAAAGGCGTTAAAGAAAAGCACTCTTGGGAGATAACCCAATGTTTTACTTTCAATTCTTTTTCTTTTATTTGAGTCTTGGAAGTTATTACTACTGTAATAACCTCTCCTTATTATTTTTATTTCGTTGTTGTGCCAAGAGAAGCCTCTAAGTTGAGTAAGGTAAGATTTAGGGATGTTGCTGTCCTAAAACAGATTTTGGTGCTGCACCGTAAAAATTCGTGAAAATTCTCAGTATATCTTTTTGACCTGAGATTCCTTGTTCATATGCCCCAGGTTATATCCAAACTTTCATTAGTTTTACACTTTTTGATTCGAGCAACAGAAAACCCTCTAAAAATTCGACCTTTGTCAGCTGTTCTATTTTGACAGATTTCTGCCACTATTTGTGTTTGCCTCTTGATCGCTTTCTTTTTGAGTTCTTTTTATCACGGAACTTTTGGGGAAGTTGCTACAGTAGTATATGTTTTATATGTGGTGGTTTTGAGTTGAAATCTGAACCAAAAAGGGATTGATTCATTATTATGCTTACACTAATGTTGCTAATAGAATTGTGTTGAGTTTTGTATGAAGGAAGTTTTCAAGTGTAAGGATTGGAGAATGATGAGATGAGTTGAAGAATGGACAAAAGCTCAAGCTTGGGGATGCCCACACACCCCAAGAAATATCCAAGAGGTATAAGCGTCAAAGCTTGGGGATGTCCCCGAGGCACCCCTTCTTCATCGGCAAAAATCAGGTCACCTTTGAACACACTATATTTTTATTGCTTCATGCACTATGCATTTTTCTTGGAGCGTCTTTACTTTAGTTTTCAGTTTTGTTTAGTTTTGTTCGCTGCAATAAATGGTTGGACCCCAACAAATTTCCTTTGGAGAAGTTTCCTTGCTTTTCATTTGCCAAGAACACTCCGTTTTTCACTCTTATCGTTCAACGAGTGTTCTCTTTTTCTGCTACTGTGTTTAGCTTTCGTTTTTCTCCTTGATTTTTGTTCAGATCTTCATATATCTTTGCATCAAGGTGTATTTTTACCTATGGTCCATGTTGGTATTCACCAAAAGAGTAGTTTTAAAAAAAGGTTCGAATGGTGTTGGAAAAGAGAAAAAGTATCATGCAAAATAGTGGTACAAAAAGGAGCTTGTGTAGACTGTGGCTTAGGCTTTTGCATGTCGTGCTTGATATCGTTTTGATAGTATGCTTAGTGGTTTTGCTGTAGAATGACTTGTCTCAAATGACTGAGATTGCTTAATGAGCCTTTGAAAAAATAATGCGTTATTTTTATTATTTCGAAGCATTAATTTGGTTTTCTCCTTGATGCTTTATTTGGATTAACTTGGCGCATGCTTACAACATGTTTTACTCATACAAAGTCGCCATAAGCCTTTATGATCATTTAGGTTTTGACTTTTGATGCCATCTTATGCTTCTTTTAATGTTGCTTTGTCGTTTTGCATGATTATGGTCGTTATTGCTCTCTTAGTTGGTTGCTCTCAGTCTTTTGCTAGCCCTCACTTTGTACTGAGTATGAGCTATACTCGTGCATCCAACTCCTAAAAACCAAGTTTGCCATTGCGTCCACTATAAATTCCTATGCATGGTATTTGTAAGCCATTCCAATTAAATTTTCATGTGCTACCTTTCAAAAAAAAAATCTTCAAAACATTTCTCGTTTGGTGACACTGTTTTCAGCTCATGGGGACGTAGTGGTAGGATTTGCTATCTTCCATATTGTTTATTCCAAAAAGAAAAAAAAAGAAAAAGAAAAGAAAAAAGGCACTCCTCCATGGTATGTGAATGTTGCTGGGCACCCGATGGAATCAGTTAGCCATGGTTTGTGAAAGGAAAAAAGGTGGGGAGGAGTGCCAAGCTTTATAAAAGAGGACAAAAGTGCCAATCTCTCTCAAAAACTTGCTTCATTTTTGTATGGAAGATAGTAAGAACCCCATTTCCAGTCGTTGACAAAAATAACCACCTCTCAAAACCCAATTTTTATCTCTCTGTTTTACAAATGAAAAGCTCTAGCACATGTTTAATCACTGCTTCCCTCTGCGAAGGGCCTTTATTTTACTTTTATGTTGAGTCACCACCTTCTACCTTTATGGACCGTCTAAGAGAGCATAGTTGTCATTTTGAGTATAATGTGCATTGTCCCAAAGTTATCATTGATTGATTCATGATTTTGGTTTCACTTGTTCTTCAATTATTTGTATCTAGTCACCCTCTTAAACTTGAAGGTGTCCTATGCATTTATGTTTTGCTATTCCATGAAGGACAAGCTAAAACCCATTTGCTATGTTTTTCCATATGATTTGAACACACGTTTGACTTTCATTGTTTCATTTTCATGATCTTTTGTTTATGTTCTTTTTCATGTAATAACATGGTTGCTAAGTTTCTTCAATCAAGATTATGTCTTTCATGCCCATGTTTTAAGTTCTTTTGATCCCAGCACTCAATGCTTACATAGATGGTCAAGATTGTGTAGGTGCATGTTACCTCAAAAAGTATTCTTTGTTATCACTTACCTACTCGAGAACGAGAACGAGTTAAGCTTGGGGATGCTTGATACGTCTCAAACATATCTATAATTTTTGATACTCCATGCTTGTTCTTACACCATTTCTTAGTGTTTTGTTACACTTTGTGGCATTTTATGCATTTTCTGGAACTAACCTACTAACAAGATGCCACAGTGCCAGTTCCCTGTTTTCTGCTGTTTTTGTGTTTCAGAAATGTTACACAGGAAATATTCTCGGAATTGGACGTAACAAAAGCCGAACCTCCTATTATTTAACGAAGCTTCCAGAAGACCGAAGAGGAGACGGAGAGGGGCCATGGGCCGGCTACACAGTAGGGCGGCGCGGCCAGCCCCTGGCCCATACCCCCTATGTGTGAGACTGCCCTGGTCCACTTCTGACGCTGCCCCTTCGCCTATAAGGACCCCTCGATGGGAAAAACCTAAAGACCCGATCAATTTTCCGGAAACACATCGCGAGCCGCCGCTGTCATTGATCCAAGATCGGGAGGGTCCAGAAGCTCTTCCCGGTACCCTGCTGGAGAGGGGAATCGCCACCGGAGGTCTTCTTCATCGCCATGCTTGCCTCTGGCGCGATGAATGAGTAGTCTATCTTGGACTATGGGTCCATAGCAGTAGCTAGATGGTTGTCTTATCCACCATGTGCTTCATGTTTAGATCTCGTGAGCTGCCTTACATGATCGAGACTACCTTTATGTAATTCTACATGTTGTGTTTGTTGGGACCCGATGAATATTGGTGTTATGTTAAGTTAATGTGCTGAATTTTATCTTATGTTATATCTATGTTGTTTATGATCTTGCATGCTCTCCGTTGTTAGTAGCTATCTTGGCCAAGTAGATACTAGTGACTCCAAGAGGGGGTATTTATGCTCGATAGTTGGGTTCATGCCTCTATTTAATCTGGGGGAGTGACAGAAACCTCTAAGGTTGTAGATGTGCTATTGCCACTAGGGAGAAAACAACATTCTTGTGTCCAAGGACATTCGTTTTGTTTACATTACACACTTTGCTTAATGAAGTTATCTGTTGTTCGCAACTTAATACTCGAGGTGTGTTCGGACGATATCCCCGCGAGTGGATTATTAGTCATAGATGCAGTTGGATGGCGATCTATGTATTTTTTGTGTAATGCCCAGAGTAAATCTCATAGTGATCCTCGTGACATATGCACATTATCTTTATTCTATCAATTGCCCAACTGTAATTTGTTTACCCAGTATGTTGTTATTTATCTTATGGAGAGACACCACTAGTGAACTGTGGACCCCGGTCCAATTTCCTTTACATTGCTATTATTGTTTACTTTTACTCGCACTGTTTACTTTCTCGCATAATACTATTGTTTCCACTCGATACGCTCAATCCTTTATTTACAGCAAACCGGTGAGATTGACAAACTCATCGTAAGTTGGGAGCAAAGTTCTTGGTTGTGTTGTGTGCAGGTTCCGCGTTGCTACTAGTTGAAGACGCGCTAACAAGTATCGTAAACGACGCCCTTGTTGGAGTGTCACTAAGCTAGCAAGCACCACCTTCTGAAGTTTGCCTTTTTCCTACTGGATTCGACATACCTTGGTTTCATATTGAGGGAAAGACTTGCTACTGTGCTCATCATACCTTCCTCTTGGGGTTCCCAACTGGGTGGTTATTCTGCCCGCATCATCGAGCAGCCGCCGCTACTGCTCCACCTGCTCCCTCTCCCAGTCCTTCCTGGTCCAGGCGAGTGCCGCGTTGCTACCGGTGATGGCGCCAGAAAATAAGTTGTTGGCGTATGGTTGATGTGGAAGCAGACGTCCTTGTGCGTGGTGCTTGACCAGCCCGTTGGGAACCCCAAGAGGAAGGTATGATGAGTGTAGCAGCTAGTTTCCCTCAGTTAAGAAACCAAGGTTTAATATCGATCAGGAGAAGAGAGGCGATGACGACTGAAGGTGTTTGTGGAACCTGCACACACACAAACAAATACTTTGTTCCCAACTTGCGATGAGGTTGTCAATCTCACCGGTTTGCTTGAAACAAAGGTTATGAGCGTATCGAGTGGAAAATAGTAGAGTATATGCGAGTAAAGTAAACAATGCGGGAAAAGTAAACAGTTGATTGCAATATGATTAAAATAGGACCGGGGTCCACAGTTCACTAGTGGTGTCTCTCCATAGATAAATAACATGCTGGGTAAACAAATTACAGTTGGGCAATTGATAGAATAGAGCTAACGTGATATGTCAAGAAGATCACTATGAGATTTACTCTGGGCATTACAACAAAATACATAGACCGCCATCCAGCTGCATCTATGACTAATAATCCACCCCCGGGGATATCATCCGAACACCCTAGAAGTATTAAGTTGCGAACAACAGATAATTGCATTAAGCAAAGTGTGTAATGTAAACAAAGCATATGCCCTTGAGCATATGAATGTTGTTTTCTCCCTAGTAGCAACAGCACATCTACCACCTTAGAGGTTTCTGTCACTCCTCCAGGTGAAATAGAGGCATGAACCCACTATCGAGCATAAATACCCCCTCTTGGAGTCACTAGCAACTACTCGGCCAAGATAGCTACTAACAACGGAGAGCATGCAAGATCATAAACAACATAGAGATAACAAAAGATATAATTCAGTACAGCAACTTAATCATAAACACCAATATTCATCGGATCCCAACAAACCAACATCATAGAATTACATAACGGTGATCTCAATCATGTAGGGCAGCTCATGAGATCTAAACATGAAGCACATGGTGGAGAAGACAACCATCTAGCTACTGCTATGGACCCATAGTCCAAGGTAGACTACTCACTCATCGCTCTGGAGGCAATCATGGCGATGAAGGAGACCTCCGGTGGCGATTCCCCTCTCCGGCAGGGTGCCGGGAAGAGCTTCTGGACCCTCCCGATCTTCGGGTCGACGGCGGCAGCGGATCGCGATGTATTCTGGAAAACTGATCGAGTTCTTAGGTTTTTCTCGTCGGGGGGTAAATATAGGTGAAGGGGCGATGTCAGAGGAGGGACCAGGGTCCCTCACACAGGGGTGGCGCGGCTAGGGGCCTGGCCGCGCCGCCTGTGTGTCTGGGGCCCACATGGCCCCCCTCCGTCAGGTCTTCGGATGTTTGGGAGCTCCCCAGTGAAATATGACTTCAGGAACTTGTTTCGTCCAATTCCGAGAATATTTCCTGTGTATCACTTCTGAAACACAAAAACAGCAGAAAACAGGAAACTGGCACTGTGGCACTTCGTTAATAGGTTAGTTCCGGAAAGTGTATAAAAATGCCACTAAGTGTAACGAAACAATAGGCAAATGGTGTAAAACGAAGCATGGAGCATCAAAAATTATAGATACGTTTGAGACGTATCAAGCATCCCCAAGCTTAACTCCTGCTCGTCCTCGAGTAGGTAAGTGATAACAAAAGAATAATTTTTGAGGTGACATGCACCTACACAATCTTGATCATATATGTAAGCATTGGTGAGCTGGGTTCAATAGAACTTAAAACATGGCATGAAGATATAATCATGACAATAAGAACTTAGCAACCATGTTGTAAACATGCAAATGAACACAAACAAAAGATCATGGTAATGAAACAATGAAAGTCAAACGTGTGTTCAAATCATAAGGAAAAACATACAAGTGGTTTTCAGCTTGTCCTTCAAAGAGAGCAAAACATAAATGCATAGGACACCTCAAAGTTTAAGAGGGCGACTAGATACAAATAATTTAAGAACAAGTGAAACCAACAATATGAGTCAATCAATGAACCTTGGGACAATGCATATCACACTAAGAATGACAACTATGCTCTCTTAATGGTGCATAAAGAAAGAAGGTGGTGACTCAACATAAAAGTAAAAGAAAGGCCCTTCGCAGAGGGAAGCAGTGATTGCAAGTTTTATAACCTTCAAAAATTATGGTACTTACCGGCTTTGAGCTCTCATTGCCCCCATCATAAGCATCTTGAATGGTTAAAGTTAATGCGAGAACAATTATGATGCATATGCTTGACAAATCATAAGTTGAAAACCTCGTGTCCCGTGAATATGAGTACCCAAACTATGCTACTTTACTTAGAGTCCCAAGCAAGGCTCTTGTCATTGTAAGTATATGCATATCATTGAGAACCGCCAATGGGGTACCTCCGTGCCCGATGACATGGAACAAGCCCACACCAAAATGACAGGACAAGCAGACAATGAACACCTCGGCATCCCTTTTATTTGCTATATTGTTTAGCTTTTTATTGTGAGATGCGTCGTCGAATGTTCACCATGGGTATGCTGCAAATTTCCACCATGAATTATGCATGGCTTAGATTGGCGGCCCGGCGTTTCCCTAACACATATAAAAACTCCATGATCCTCACAAGATTCCCAATTCATTTCACACAGCGGGCATCCATAAACAAAAGATCACAATATCAACTCAAATAGGAAGTGCAATGTTGAAAGCTTGCCCCATGACGGCATGGCTGGGCTAGAATCCAACTTACAACTTGCAAGCATAACAACTCAGCATAAAAGACCACAATGTCAAATTTTTAGAACAGGAAAAAGTAAAGTGTGCCTTCCGGTTCGTGAGAGCTTTACTGACCGAATTTCGCATAACACTGGTAAGAGTTTAATTTGAAGAGAATATAAAAGCAAGTCAAATTTACTTGGAATAGCAAATTGCTAGTAGGTATGTATGGTGGACACTTTGAAAAACTTTGGCTTTTAGGAGTTGGATGCACGAGTAGAGCTCATACTCAGTACAAGGTGAGGGCTAGCAAAAGACTGGGAGCGACCGACTAAGAGAGCAATAATGGCCATAATCATGCAAAGCGACAAAGCGACATTAAAAGAAGCATACGATGGCATCAAAAGTCAAAAACTAAATGATCATGAAGGCTAATGGCGACTTTGTAAGAGTCTAACATGTGTGAGCATGCGCCAAGTCAACCCAAATAAAGCATCAAGGAGAAAACCAAAATAATGCTTCCATATAATAAAAACAACGCCTGATTTTTTTTCAAAGGCTCATTAAGCAATCTCAGTTATTTGAGACAAGTCATGCTACAGCAAAACCACTAAGCATACTATCAAAAAGACATCTAGCATGACATGAAAAAGCCTAAGCCGCAGTCTACACAAGCTCCTTCTTGTACCACTATTTTGCACAAATCTTTTTCTCTTTTCCAACACCATTTGAAACTTTTAAAGATACCTCTTTTGATGAAAACCAATAAAGATCAGAGGCAAAAATACACCTTGATGAAAAGATATGAAAAGATCTGAACGCATATCAAGGCGAAAATGAAAACCAAAAGCAGTAGCAGAAAAAGTAGAATGCTCGATTAATAAGAGTGAAAACTAGAGCATTCTTTGCAAATGAAAACGAGTACATCTCCTCCAAAGGGAATTTGTTGGGGTCCAACCATTTATTGCAGCAAACAAACTAACTAAGCAAACTAAGAAAACTAAAACAACTGACGCTCCAAGAAAAACACATAGTGCATGAAGCAATAAAAATATAGTGTTTTGAAAGGTGACCTGATTTTTGCCGATGAAGAAGGGGTGCCTCGGGGGCATCCCCAAGCTTTGACGCTTGTACTTCTTGGATATTTCTTGGGGTGCTGGGCATCCCCAAGCTTGAGCTTTTGTCCATTCTTCAACTCATCTCATCATTCTCCAATCCCTACACTTGGAAACTTCCTTCATACAAAACTAAACACAATTCTATTAGCAACATTAGTGTAAGCATAAAATATATTCAACCCTCTTTTAGCTTCAGGTTTCAACTCAAAACCACCACATATAAAGTTTATACTACTGTAGCAACTTCCACAAGAGTTCCATGATCAAAAAGAACTCAAAAGAAAGCGATAAAGTGGCAAAAACGAATATTGGCAGAAATCTGTCAAAACTGGACAGCTGACAAATGACGAATTTTTGAGGGATTTTCCGTTGCTCAAATCAAAAAGTGTTCAACTAAGAAAAGTTTGGATATAACCTGGGGCATAAGCACAAGAAATTTCAGGTCCAAAAGATATACAGTGATTTTTCACGAATTTTTACGGTGCAGCACCGAAAACAGTTTCAGGACAGCAATAACCCCAAATCTTTACCTCACTAAAATTAGAGGCTTCTCTTGGCACAAAAACGAAATAAACAAGATAAGGAACGGTCATTACAGTAGCAATGACTTCCAAGACTCAAATAAAAGAAAAAGTACTGAAAAGTAAACATTGGGTTATCTCCCAAGAGTACTTTTCTTTAACGCCTTTGAGCTAGGCGCAGAAAAGTGCGAATCAAGTAATATCAAGAGATGAAGCATCAAGCTCATAATTTGCTCTAAGAATAGAGTCAAAAAGTAATTTATTTCTTTTCCTAGGGAAGTGTTCCATACCTTTCTTAAGTGGGAATTGATACTTGATAGTGCCTTCCCTCATATCAATAATAGCACCTACAGTTCGAAGAAAAGGTCTTCCCAAAATAATAGGACATGAAGCATGGCATTCAACGTCCATAACAAGAAAATCAACGGGAACAAGGTTATTGTTAACCACAATAAGAACATCATTAATCCTTCCCAAAGGTTTCTTCTTAGCAACATCAGCAATAGGAACATCAAAATAACACTTTTCAAGCGGTGGTAAATCAAGCATGTCATAAATCTTTCTAGGCATGATAGAAATACTAGCACCTAGATCACATAAAGCATGGCAATCATAACCATTAACATGCATATCAATGATGGGTTCCCAACCATCTTCTAACTTCTTGGGAACAGAGGCTTTTTGCTTCAACTTTTCATCCCTAATCTTTATAAGAGCATTGGTAATATGCTTAGTAAAAGCAATATTTAAAGAACTAGCATTGGGAGTCAAAGCAAGCTTTTGCAAGAACAAAATTACTTCAGATATATTGCAGCCATCAACATCAAAATCATTAAAGGAAATAGAGCTATCATCTCCCACACTCCGAAAAATTTCAGCACTCTTTTGAGAAAAAGTTTTGGCAGTTTTAGGCTTTTTAACACAAGGAGTGGGAGTTTTCTCTACACCAATCAAAGTAAGAGGGTTGCTATCAGTAGGAACAACATCATTAGAGGTAGTAATAGTACATACCTTCATCTCTCTAGCCATCTCATCTTCTCTTTCCCACCTGGCATGCAATTCCGCTAACAATCTAATATTTTCATCAATTCCAACTTGGGTAGCATTAGCGGCAGCAACAATATTGCTCACATTCACATCATTAGGAAACACTTTTGATTTCAGAAGTTCAACATCATGAGCAAGGCTATCAACTTTAGAAGCAAGAATATCAATTTTGCCTAACTTTTCCTCAACAGACTTATTAAAAGCAGTTTGCTTACCGATGAAGTCCTTGAGCATTACCTCAAGCTCGGAGGGCGCGGCCCTAGTGTTGTTGTAGGAATTACCATAAGAGTTACCATAACCATTACCATTGGTAGAAGGATATGGCCTATAATTGTTACTAGCAAAATTGTTCCTATAAGCATTGTTGTTAAAATTATTGTTTCTAATGAAATTCACATCAACATGCTCTTCTTGAGCAACCAGAGAGGCCAAAGGAACATTATTAGGATCAACATGAGTCCTATCATTAGCAAGCATAGCCATAATGGTATCAATCTTATCATTCAAGGAAGAGGTTTCCTCAACAGAATTTACCTTCTTACCTTGTGGAGCTCTCTCGGTGTGCCATTCGGAATAATTTACCATCATGTTGTCGAGTAGCTTTGACACGGCGCCCAATGTAAGGGACATAAAAGTGCCTCCAGCAGCTGAATCAAGTAGGTTCCTTGAAGAAAAATTCTGTCCTGCATAAAAAGTTTGGATAATCATCCAAGTAGTCAGTCCATGAGTGGGGCAATTCTTTATCATAGATTTCATTCTTTCCCAAGCTTGAGCAACATGTTCATTATCAAACTGAGTAAACTTCATAATATTGCTACGCAATGATATAATCTTAGCAGGAGGATAGTATCTACCAATAAAAGCATCCTTACACTTAGCCCATGAATCAATACTATTCTTAGTCAAAGACAGCAACCAATCTTTAGCCTTTCCTCTCAAAGAAAAAGGAAACAGCTTGAGCTTAATAATATCACTATCAACATCTTTATATTTCTGCATCTCACATAGCTCAACAAAATTGTTGAGATGAGCTGCAGCATCTTCAGTACTAGCACCAGAAAATTGCTCTTTCATAACAAGGTTCAATAAAGCAGGCTTAATCTCATAAAAAGTGGTAGCAGGAACAGGAGGTGCAATGGGAGTGCAGATAAAATCACTATTGTTTGTGCTAGCAAAGTCACACAACTTGGTGTTTTCAGGATTGGTCATTTCAGCAAAATGAAAGTAAACAAGTAAAAACAGCTACCAAGGATTCTAATTTTTTTGGGTTTTTGATATAAAAGCAATGCAGGTAAAATAAAGTAAAGTAAAGCAAAACAAATAACAAAGCAAAGAATGTGTGTGTGAAGAACTCCCCTCGCAGAAGTCTTCTCTCTTCCCCGGCAACGGCGCCAGAAAATAGCTGCTACCGGTGATGGCGCCAGAAAATAAGCTGTTGGCGTATGGTTGATGTGGAAGCAGACGTCCTTGTGCGTGGTGCTTGACCAGCCCGTTGGGAACCCCAAGAGGAAGGTATGATGAGTGTAGCGGCTAGTTTCCCTCAGTTAAGAAACCAAGGTTTAATATCGATCAGGAGAAGAGAGGCGATGACGCCTGAAGGTGTTTGTGGAACCTGCACACACACAAACAAATACTTTGTTCCCAACTTGCGATGAGGTTGTCAATCTCACCGGTTTGCTTGAAACAAAGGTTATGAGCGTATCGAGTGGAAAACAGTAGAGTATATGCGAGTAAAGTAAACAATGCGGGAAAAGTAAACAGTTGATTGCAATATGATTAAAATAGGACCGGGGTCCACAGTTCACTAGTGGTGTCTCTCCATAGATAAATAACATGCTGGGTAAACAAATTACAGTTGGGCAATTGATAGAATAGAGCTAACGTGATATGTCAAGAAGATCACTATGAGATTTACTCTGGGCATTACAACAAAATACATAGACCGCCATCCAGCTGCATCTATGACTAATAATCCACCCCCGGGGATATCATCCGAACACCCTAGAAGTATTAAGTTGCGAACAACAGATAATTGCATTAAGCAAAGTGTGTAATGTAAACAAAGCATATGCCCTTGAGCATATGAATGTTGTTTTCTCCCTAGTAGCAACAGCACATCTACCACCTTAGAGGTTTCTGTCACTCCTCCAGGTGAAATAGAGGCATGAACCCACTATCGAGCATAAATACCCCCTCTTGGAGTCACTAGCAACTACTCGGCCAAGATAGCTACTAATAACGGAGAGCATGCAAGATCATAAACAACATAGAGATAACAAAAGATATAATTCAGTACAGCAACTTAATCATAAACACCAATATTCATCGGATCCCAACAAACCAACATCATAGAATTACATAACGGTGATCTCAATCATGTAGGGCAGCTCATGAGATCTAAACATGAAGCACATGGTGGAGAAGACAACCATCTAGCTATTGCTATGGACCCATAGTCCAAGGTAGACTACTCACTCATCGCTCCGGAGGCAATCATGGCGATGAAGGAGACCTCCGGTGGCGATTCCCCTCTCCGGCAGGGTGCCGGGAAGAGCTTCTGGACCCTCCCGATCTTCGGGTCGACGGCGGCAGCGGATCGCGATGTATCACTTCTGAAACACAAAAACAGCAGAAAACAGGAAACTGGCACTGTGGCACTTCGTTAATAGGTTAGTTCCGGAAAGTGTATAAAAATGCCACTAAGTGTAACGAAACAATAGGCAAATGGTGTAAAACGAAGCATGGAGCATCAAAAATTATAGATACGTTTGAGACGTATCACGCGTCCATCGGCATGGTGTTCTCGATGGGGACGAGGTCGGCGAGCGACTTGGCGATCGCCTCGCGCATCGCCGCTTCCTTGGCGCGCGCGGCCTCCGCGTCGGCGAGCTCGGACGCGGCCTTGGCGTCATCCTTCCACGGCTTCCGCTTGCGGTTGCGCGGCGGCGACGAGGTGCGCGCCCCCTCACGGATGACGAGGGCGCCGCTGCTGCGCCTCGGTGGCGCGGACGGCGGCTCCGGCTTCACGGTCCTCGTCGTCGATGCCGACGACCGTGATGCCGACCTTGCCGACGCAGACCTGGAGGACGCCGACCCAGAGGATCGGGATGCCATCCACCGTGGCATCTACGAGCTCCCGCGGCGCCGCGACAGCGTCGGTGGCTGTGGCGGCGGCATCTCGAGGACCGGCGAGTTCCCGCGCATGATGTGCGCGAGAACGGCCTCGAGGGTGCGGCCGCGCGCGCTCCACCAGCGGTGGCGGCCGGCGGCATTGTTGCGCGCAGGAGGAGGGGGAGGACCGTCGTACGCGGCGAGTTCGCGCTCATACCTTCGCCGGATGAAGGCGTTCCACATCGGGTAGTTGTCCGGGTAGAAGCGAGGATCGGCGCGTTGCTCGTCGCTCATGCCCTCGAGGATCTCGTCGATGGCGGCGTCGAGGGCGGCGCCCTGTGGCGGCAGCGGGATCGGGATGCCGCCCGCGCTCAGACGCCAGCCTCCGGGCGCACGGAAGTCGAGCGGCGCCGGGTAGCCTGCCGCGTACAGCAGGCGGCCCTCCCACTGGTCCAGGGAGCGCTGGCCGAATCCGTTGTTGGCCGCGCTGTCGTCGTCGGAGCCGTAGCCCGCCATTGCTCGCCTGGAGGAGGTGGAGAGTGGATTTGGGAGAAGCGGTGGAATGCGTCCGGCCAGGCGCGTGGTAGCCCGCGATATATAGGCGGCCGCGCATTAACTCTCCTCGCTGCGTGGCTGCACGTCCATCGGCGGCAGGCTTTTACAGCGCGCGGAAGACGATGCGCGCGGAAGACGATGATGCACGGAAGCCGATGATGCACAGAAGACGATGCGATGAGGACGACGACCGCCCTCTCTCGCCGACAAGTCGGGGCCACGCGACGCGCGGGAAGTTTCCTCGCCGTTTCGTGCGCATTTTTTTCGTCTGGAGTCCCCGAGCGCGCCCCGGAAGGCCGGGGATGGCCTGGGCTCGCCGAATGGATGAAGGCCCAAATCCGGGCGAAAACGAGAAACTGGGGGCGCGACTGAGCCGTTTTTCACCATCCGGATGAAAAAAAGGGTGCCGGAGGCCTCGCCGGGCTCGTGGCTGGAGATGCTCTAAGCTATCTAGCTAGACATTGATACATACCCTGATACCCTCTTTTGCCGAAAAATCGGTCGCTGCCGATCAACCTCCTCTTTGCCGTGTGCTTTCTTTCCCGGAACACTGCAGATAGAATGTTGGCCGTGTGTCCGCTATGTAAGCATACCGCAAAGATCCGGCACAATGCCATAAAACAACACGAGAAATAAAACTTGCACGGTGAATCCTTCAAAATACACACGGCACACAACCTGACATGGCAATTTTTTTAAAGGCACACGGCAAATATAGAGATGACGGTACGTGCGATCCACATGGCAGCACCGGTTGCTGCAAATGGCCACCCGTGTTGTTGTGTGTTTTCAGGGTGAATCACGGCAAACAGGCTTTCAACGAAATTCTCCCATGCGTGAAAAATTTCCCGCTGTCTTTCCGCGCGCGCGGGGGAATTTTCCCGTCATTTTTTTCACGCGCGCAGCAATTTTCCTGCCAATGTTTGCCGTGTGTATAACCTAGAGGCACGACAAACATGCTCCTTGATGTTTGTATTACGCCTACACACGGCAAACATACCCTTTCCGCTGATTTTTCCCTTGATTATTGAACCGCAAAATCTTTCCCACCATTATTTCTCGCCATTTATTAGTCCTCGAGACACTATATATAGCATGTGTATTACAGACAGAACTCACAACACACTTCTCCCTCCACCGGTTCCCAATGCCGCAGCCCATCTTAGATCCAGTGCCAATCCCGCAGGGTCTTTTCCTCCGCCGTCGACATGCCTCCTCATTGTCGTGCCAACTTGAGCTCCACGGGTTTTGTCGGTGTCCGCGCGCAGCCAAAGGGACAATTCTTGGACAAAATCTACGCCACCAGCGCGTGGTTCGCACCTTCAACACCAAGGAGGAGGATGCCCGCGCATACGACGTCTCGGTGTGGAGGTTTGGCCGGCCACAGCGCGACATGAACTTCCCGGAGATCCTGTCCCAGCTGCAAGCCAAGATGGTCGCCCGGCAGCCTCGCTTTGTGTCACAAGCGGACGAGTGTCGCCACCGCCAGTAGCAGCGTGGCTTGGCATCGTCGAGGCAGACAAGCAAGCCATGGCGCAGTGGCAGAAAAACCATCCGTAAGACCGTAAGTTGAAGAAGGTGGAGAGGAGAGCATTGAGGGCAGAGAGGAGCGTCGAAGGCCGCCATTCTAGCGGAATATGCCGGACCGTCGACACTCGACCCCGACTCCGAGAGGTGGCTGGACATCCTCTCGACAACCGCTTTGAAGGACACCGACAGTGATGGTGATAACGACTAGGAAAATTAATTTGTGTGTATCTATTTATTTTACTATCTAGTTCTTGTGTCCATCTATGTCGAGTGTCTAGTTCGTGTGTCTACCTATGTATCCGAACCAGTGTCGAATTCGCGCGTCTACTAGTTATTTTAGCGTGTCTAGTTTTTTTAGTGTCTCCTAATTCTCGTGTTCCTTAATGGTCCTGAACTAGTACAACGTTGATTTGTTTCTAAATGTGTTTGTATGTTGCCCAAAAATTGTGTGAACTATGTGTGGTCCGATTTTCTGCCGTTTCTTTTGATTTTTATTTGTCTTTCTCCTTCTTATCTATAGTGCAATTGTATACATGTTGTAGCTAAGTTTTTACCAGTTGCAAGTGAATTAAAACTATGATTTACCAGTTGCAACTGGATCGCAACTGACACTTTTTCTAGTTGCAAGTGGGTCGCAACACTTTTTTCAGTTGCAAGTGGGTTGTAACTGAGTTTTATCTAGTTCACACTTGGCTCCATAAAGGAAATGTCTCCATCCTTCTAGTGCAAACACAACGGCTGCTAACTCAAGGTCATGTGTTGGGTAATTAACTTCATGTGGTCGCAATTGCCTCGACCCATAAGCTATAACCTTTCTATCTTGCATCAACACACACCCAAGTCCGTTCTTGGATGCGTCGCAATACACCGTGTAATCCTTGCCAGTTTCTGGTATGGCTAACACAGGTGCTGTGGTTAACTTCTCCTTGAGTTTTTGAAAACTTGCTTTACATTCTTCTGTCCAAACAAATGAATTGCCGTGAAATTTTAATAAAGCACATGTTGGGAAGCGTCAAAGCAATTAGGGCACCATCGGCTAGTAGTGTTGAAACGTCATTTCATGTGGGTCTCGTTTAACCAAATCCCATGTCAATTTTCGGGAATACTGGCGTATTCAAGGTCTGAAATGTTTTCCCGCAAATAGGTCACATAAAATGACGCCACATAATGGTTTTCCATTTTAGTTTTATTTTGAATTAGTTATTCCTGATTTGGGACCCGCATGAAATGATGATGCACGAAAACTTCCACTCGCGACCAGGCAGTGGGGAGTACCGCTAGAATAGTCAAACTGTCATGAAGAAATGACTTGTTACAGACACAAAAAAATATTTTTGCAAAAAGTCACAGGCTAAAGTGCGAACCCACCCCACTTCTAGGGAAATTGGCAGGAGCATTGGAAAAATCTAGAAGATACCTTTGAAGGTTAATGTGTCAAAATAAGAGCTGATCTACACATCCTAGGTGGTCTACTAATTATATGCGATGTCGTGCCCAGTTTTAAAAATGCTATTATGGTAGCCGCCTCTGAAAAAAATCTGATTTTGGCACTTCGAAAATGGAAATGGGGCGAAAAGGAAAATATTCTCTGTGGCATTGCTCGTCGTCCCAAGGGGCATGTCCGTGTCTGATATGGGCTTGTCCCGGCAAACTATGCCATGACCATTTTTATGAAGGGACTTTCGGGAAAACTGTCATATTCAGGGTTTGAATTTTTTCCCGCAACTAGCTCACATAAAATAATGATGCACAAACATGAAGCCGAGGGATGGAGGAAGACAATCCACAAGTCAAAGTTGTGGAGGTTTAGAATCAACAAGACTTGGCACTACTTGAGCGATTTTGTAGCGTCCTACCTTTAGAAAAAAGGCATGACTCCTATGTTAAGTGCTACTCCCTGGATCACTGATAGCACCACAGTACAAAATATAGTAATCATTGCAGATACTGTCATTTATTACATCGCAAATCCAGATACGAAAGTCTTTAAACCTTACAAAATAGCTTAGCCACTTGGACTAGCTTGAATACCAGAGATTAACATAAATTAACACAACGGAAAGTAAATTGCAATGAGCCTCCATCTTCAGCAAGTGACACAGGCAGACATGTTGGAATGTAGACTCGAGATCCTACCAATTACTCTTTCTCGGAATAACCTGCACTTTTTAATATGCAGCTCCAAAGGGGTCAGTACAACGACGTACTGGCAAATGACACATATTTGGTGGCATTTGTGAAAAGACTATACTACATGATATTTGGCTAGTGGATCTTTTGGCTAATTTGCATAAAGCAAGTTTTATCCTATGTTTTCCAAATCAAAACATTTCAAAACTTTAGATTTTTCTTTAAGGTCAAGATAACTCCTAGGTCACCACCACATACATGGTTTTCACTGCCAGGTATGTAGCCCGGGGTAGTCACTCTACAAAACCAGGTTAATCCCTCAAGTTACTACGACACCATGGTTTTCACTGCCAGGCATGTAGCCCTGAGGCATTCCCTCTTTCTACACAAGTTTTAATTATTTTAAAAGGTGATGAGATTCTTCCATACATTCCATGTCTAGATATTCAAGTTGTCCATAACCGGGGACACGGCTAATCGATTAGTTTTACACCCTGCAGGGGTTGTGCACTTTCAACTTAAGACTTATTTTTCCCCGAAGAATAAAATAAGACAAGACCTTTCAGAAGAAGCATTCAACCAAACTAGCCTGATCGTTCCCCCGTTCCACCCACTGTCAAAACTCTTGGTTGAACCCTTACATCATACTCAATCAAGACAGAGCCCATAATGTCATAAGGCTGCACTGCAAGTACTCTAAGCATAGAAGATATAATAATCTCTTTAAGCCTGAGTGGCAATTCACAAGTGTACTACTTAGGTCACTAACCACATACCATGGTTTTCACTTTAATCCTGAGTGGCAATTCACAAGATATGTGGCCCCTAAGCAGCCACTCAACACACCCATAGCCACACCAATCCACCCAGGTAGTTCATTGAAGTTGTAGTTTAATTTTAGAACAAGTCATCAACATAGCATAGCATCATTTTCCAAAGTAATTTGCAATCCTAGCAAGTGGGGTTTATAGGATGGCTACAAACTACTAGGATCTAAGCATTTCATAAACTTCTTTGAAAATCCTCCTATCATGCATACTACTGGAAAACACTAATGTAGTAGTAAAAATAGGTAGAAAGGATGTGTGTCACTTGCCTTGGAAACAACCAGCACACTCACAGCAATCACACTTGTAGTTCAGCTCCTCTTCACAATCTAAACAAGAAATATTGCACACAAATAAACACACCATACAATCCAAACATAAATAACAAGACAAACAATTGAAAAGGGTTTGTTTTACATTTTAGATTTATTAAGATACTATAATAAGAGAGATATTGCAAAAGAATTGTGGATTGTGAGATAGGGATTTGAGAGCTTGAGTGGCAAAATCAAATGATTCTTGAGAATTGGACTAAGCAAGATATGGGTAATGAAGTATTTAGGCTTTACTAAAGCATGAATTGAACTTGGAATAGCTCATGTGCATCAAACCACACAAGTGTCAAAATAGTGTAATACCAATACTATTGAATAAGTGTGACAACAATTATTCTTAAATAGCATACATTACACTCAGGCATTTAGGCTAGGATTCATGAAGCATGGATTTACTCAATTAACTCAATTGCAAATTGAATAGTTCAATACATGTGATCAGGATTAAGTCAGCAAAGGATTGAACATGCATAAGTGATATTTGGGAATATGGTTCGAAGGGTTTTATCAATCATGAAGTAAGAATGAGTGCTAAGGTATAGATTATAACAACACCACATCGGCAAAAGTAGTAACTAAGATTGAGATGTATCACACTTTTACTCAAATATCTCAATTGAAATTTGAATATGTGTGGGTTAGACTAGATTGATTTAGATAGATGTGGTATGTGTCATGGTGGTGTCAAGATGATCTTTAATAGCAAGCTAAGATCATAGGGTTCACTAATGTAGAAAGAAACATTGCTAAAAGAAATAGAATTATTCTATGAAGGAAAAATACTCAAATTCTCATATTTGAATTTGAATGTTTATGAAGTGATTCTAGAAAATTGGGAAGTGATACTGGTGGATAGCTTGCAGTAAAACAAAGCTACTGCAACTGGAATTATTCTAAAATAAATTTTAGAACTCAAATTATGATCAAATTAGTGATTTGGTTGAATTTGAATGCACAAAGTGTGTGCATCTATCAACTTTGAAAATACTTGATTCTATGATGTTCTACATGATTAGAGGATTCCAAAGACTACAAATTTGTAATTTTTGGATGCATAGAACAAAAGATATGAATTAATCAAGGTAACAGATGAGTTTGAATCAATTTGAAAATAATTTCAAATTAATTACTGAAACTATGAAATATTATGGCACTAGTAGATTCTACACTTCCTAAGCTTTCCACTGACATATTATTTGTCCAAATCCGAGTTGTAGAACTTTTTCTATGAATTAAACAAGATGCAGCAAGTTTAAAACAATTTAAAACATATTTGAATTGGGGCTGACTCTTGGCTCGACGCGTGGAATGCTGTGATTGGCCCATACCGCTTCGTGCAGATTAGCCCTGGCAGCCATTGGATCTAAAGGGGATGGTATGGTCCAGATCAGACCATACCCATTCGGTTAGTGATCTAATCCTAACGGGTTAGATCTCGCGATCTAACGGTGGGAGGGAGATCTGGGGAGGTGCTCACCATGACTTAGGGTTCCGGTGAGGCTGCGGCTCAGAGCACGGTCATCGTCAGCGATGCGGTGCGCCTGGTCATGGGAGAAGACTCGAACGGGGAGCGCGTGGCTACGGCGAGCACGGTGGCAAAGTATGCCGGGCCAAGGTGGTCTGGGGCTTGGAATATCTTTGGCTGGAGATCTCGCTGCGGAGATGGCTTCGGCTCGAGGTTGCCCTGCTCGGAAACGGATGCAATCAAGCATCAAACTGTGGCAGTAGGTTGTGCAAGGAGAAGGGAAAGCTGGAGGTAGGAGAAAGGTGGCGAGAGGGGGTTGGAACTCGCTGGAATCGACAACGGAAACCGTCGGTATCTGCGGGTTTCGGGGAGGAAATTAGATGGCCTGGAGGCATCTCGGGTGTAGGAAAAAGGAGAGGCGAGAGAGGGGGTGGAGGGGCTTAAATAGGCGCAGAGACTTGGGGGAGTGGTTAGGGTATCGGGGCGGGGCAACGCGATCGGACGGCCGGGGCAAGTTAGGCTCGTCCGAGACTCCCTGCCAGAGGTAGGAGATGACCTGACAGGTCTGGCCCACCTGTCAGTGTCGGTCAAAGGTGGAGGCCGGTACCCTTTCGGTGTAGGGGCTCGCTGGGCCTGGGCCGCTTCTTGACCAGGGCCAGTTAGTCTCCCCATGGCCCTTTTTATTTTTTTTGTTCTTTTTCCTTTTCTGTTTTCTTTATAACTTTTGCAAAATAGATTCAAATTCACTCAAACCACTTCTGAAATTTTTTTAAAAGTTCGCACAACATTTGTAAAACAGAATAGACAAGTTTTCAAAATAAAACAAGATTTTAAATAAAACTTTCTAAATTTGAACTAAAGCATTTTACTTGCATAATGCAAAATAGAATTAGGGTTTTGAAATAAACCTTTGGAATAGGATAACATGCTTTTAAGAAATAAAATTTGAAATTCATTTTCAAACATGGTTTTTGAAATGCAAACTTTATTCAATATAAACCATTTGGCAAATCATTTCTTTGCAAGAATACTTGCATAGGTTTTGAATAAAAACAAAATAGTACATAGAAATCCTATTTTCCCAAATGAGTTCTTCAAGAGTTAATAGAAAGTTTGAAATAGTTTTCTAGTAAAGCTTTTAGATAAACTTAAATTTTTTAAATCCCTGTGAATTTCAATCAATACAACCAAACAAAAATTTTCCTCCAAAATTTGATAAAATCTTCGGATGTTACAGACTACCACCCTTAAAAGAAATCTCGTCCCCGAGATTTGGAGAGGCTAGAAAGAAGGGTAGGTTTGGGTTACCTAAGTGGCTACCACCCTTAAAAGAAAGTTTTGTGGGTAGTCTAAGTTGTTGGGTTTAACCAGACACACCTTGGTTTTGACTTGGCACTAGGTCATCTTTTGAATCCATAGTTAGCCTTTATCTTAATTTCCAGTAGGTGTGTGTCTATTCACAAACTTGGACGTCAATCTCCCTCAAGGGTTGCTTGGGTAAAACCTTGTCCCATTGTAGGGCTTCTATCCTACAAGGTAGTTGTTGAACTACTTTGGACACTGAGGGGTCACTCTTTGGGTCAATCAGAAGACCAAGCTAAGGGGTCTCCTGTCTTTATTTCCTCTTTACTGCTGGGGTGGTGAGTGAAATTGCACTTTCTATAGCTTCAGTGGGAAATGCATGTTTGCTAAGAAAAAATATGAATAACTTCCACATTGATGTGGTTCACATGACCCTTTTTGAATTGATTGGGCTTGGCTACATCATCTAGTTTATTCTCTGGGCACATATTAGCAAAATGCCCTGGCTTCTTGCAATTATAGCAGATGATATGCGACAGATCCTTCTTAGCATTGTGTTGTCCATTGCCTCCATTCTGATGTCCATTGCCTCCATTCTGGTGTCCATTGCTTCCATTGTGGTTACCGTTGCCTTCATGGTGGTGACCATTGGAGTGGTTTCCATTGTTTCCACCATTGTGCCTATGGCCATTGGAGTTACCACCGTTTCCATTGCCCTTAGAGAGGTGAGTTTCTTGTGGGATTGTCCAATGTGAGCCTTGCCATTGTGGAACTTCCTCTTACGATTTTCCTCCTTCCTTATGTTGTTGTCCAGAGTAACATTTTGGTCTAGCAGATTGATACGTCCAAAACGTATCTACTTTCCCAAACACTTTTGCTGTTGTTTCTCCTCTAATTTATGTGTTTTGAATACAACTAACATGGACTAATGCTGTTTTTAGCAGAATTGCCCTGATGTCCTATTTTTGTGCAGAAATCCAACTTTCAGTAAAAATCCCGGAAAAATACTGCAAAATTCCTATTTTACCAGAAAAACCATGGAGCCAGAAGACGAGACGGAGAGGGGCTGGGAGGCCGCCACACCACCTTGTGGCGTGGCCCAGGCCTGGCCGCGCCAGGGTGTGGTGAGGCCACCCCAGCCGCCTCCTCGAGCCCTTCTTTCGCCTACATATACCTCCAGACCTGAAACTATTAGGGGTTCGGTATTTTTCCCAAATAGAGTTCCGCTACGCCGCCACCATCAGAAACCACGATTCAGAACCAGAAAATCCGTTCTGACACCCTGCCGGGACGGGGATTTGGAGGAGATCTTCATCATCATCACTGATGTCTCTCCATCAACCATCCGTGACTCCCCCATCCATCTGTGAGTAATTCCCGCTGTAGGCGAAGGGGGTGGTAGGGATTGGATGAGATCATTCATATAATTTGCTATGAGATTATTAGGGCATGGTGCCTAGTATCTATTGTTAGTACTTTTGACATTATTGCAACTTGTTGTGCTTAATGCTTATCACTTTGGGCCCGAGTGCCATGATCTCAGATCTGAACTTGTTATTGTTTCATTATGATAATTGTTGTTTATGGTCTTACTTGCAAGTTGTGTACACATATCGTTGTCCGGAACCCGAGGCCCCAAAGTGACAGCAATTGGGATAACCGGAGGGGGTGGCTGTGATGTGAGGATCACATGTGTTCACCGAGTGTTAATGCTTTGCTCCGGTACTTCATTAAAAGGAGTAACTTAATTACTAGTAGATGCCCTTGAGGCCCTGCTGCAAACAGGCTGGTAGGACGGAAGATGTCGTGCAAGTTTCTCATTGCGAGCACGCACGACTATATACAGAACACATGCCTATGGTTGTTTAGTACTAGGATGCTTTATCATTATTTATCTGCAACTGCCCATGTCTTGATTATTACATGAATTATCTTATCCATGCAACGCCCGTTCATCCATCTCTATGCCTACAATATTTAATCCTATTGTTTACTATTGCTAGTATTACCGTCTTTACTTTATTACTGTTGCTACTATTTTACTACTGTCACCACTATAAAACCGCTGTGAGCAAGTCTGTTTCCTGGTGTAGCTGAATTGACAACTCATCTGTTAAGGCTTATAAATATCCTTTGGCTCCCCTTGTGTCGAATCAATAAATTTGGGTTTTACTTTCCTCGAAGACTATTGCGATCCCCTATACTTGTGGGTCATCACAGATCCTAGTATCTTGGAGCATATGCTACTGACAGAGGTATCTTCAGTTCCCCTTTGAGTCCACTGAGAAACTTATCCTTCCTCTTGGCATCAGTGTCGATGTCTTCTAGTGCGTACCTTGACAACGAGCAAAATCTTTGACTTTGAGTAGGTAAAAGGTGAAAAACTGCCAGAATCATGGGGAAGGTTTTGCTCTTTAATTAGAGTACTGCCTGGAGCGCCATTGCCTAAAAATGAACTCCTTGATATATTTTATAATGGATTAAGTGTTGAATATAAGACATACTTGGATAGTTGTGCTGGTGGTGTTTTCAAGAAAAAGACTCCAGCTGAAGCTGAAGAATTAATGGCTAAAATAAGCCGAAATTATGATGATTGGACTATGGCCGAGCCAACGCCCACACCAACACCAACACCAATATCTGCACCAACACCAAAGAAGAGAGGAATGATTGAATTAAATGATGAAGTGATGAGAGAAGCCAAGAAATCTCTTAAGGAGTAGGGTATTAAATCTGAAGACGTGAAGAATCTACCACCTATAGAAGAATTATGTAAGCCAATCCCTCGTTCATCTACTATTGAGGTACATTCTCTCCAACACTTTGATAATAGAGATATTCCTTACTCTAAACCTCCTGATCAATGCTTAGATGAGTTTGATAATTTCATTGTTAAGCAAGATAATTTTAATAAGAGAGTGCAGAATCATTTGTTGGAAAATTCTAGAGCTATTAACAAGTTGCAGGATATTGTGGAGAGAACCTCCAATGATGTGAAGATACTTGTTAAACATTTTCAAATGGTTTAGACTCAAATTGATCAGCTTACTAAGGTGCAAAAAGATTTGCTAGTTAGTGCTTCAAGAGAAAAACAAGCATGTGAAATACGCACTAGAAGAGGTGCTACTACTCAAGATCCCTTATATCCTGAAGGGCATCCTAAGAGGATCGAGCAAGATTCTCAATGTACTTCAAGTTATGATATTCCTTCCAAGAAGAAGAAGAAGAAGAAGCATAAAACTGTTGCAGAATCTTCTAAAACAGGTAAGGACCCTAATAGTGTTTCTATTTCTGATGCTGAAACCAAAAGTGGTAATGCTTTCGATAAAGAAGAAGTTGAAGAGGACCGAGAAAAGCTTGCCAAGAATGCAAAGTACACTAAAGAAGACTTCATTGCCAACAAGCATGGTAATGAGAGAGAACCTTGGGTGCAAAAACCAATGCTTTTTCCTGGTAAGAAACACAAATCCAAGGAAGAAGAACACTACAACAGGTTTTGTGAATGGATGAGACCTTTATTTTTGCAAATTCCTTTGACTGATGCTATTAAAATGCCTCCTTATTCAAAGTATATGAAAGATATTGTTACTAACAAAAGGAAGATTCCTAGTGAGGAAATTTCCACTTTACTTGCTAATTATTCTTTTGATGGTAAAGTTCCAGAGAAGCTTGGAGATCAAGGTATACCGACTATTCCTTGCTCTATTAAAAATAATTATTATTAGAACTGCTTTATGTGATTTGGGAGCCAGAGTTAGTGTAATGCCTTTTTCTCTATATAAGAGACTTGATCTAGAAAATTTCATATCAACTGATATATCTTTGCAAATGGCTGATAAGCCTACTACTATTCCTATTAGTATATGTGAGAATGTTCCTGTTCAGGTTGCTAATAATTGTTTGATATTAACAGACTTTGTTGTGTTGGAAATGCCTGAAGATGACAATATGTCTATTATTCTTGGGAGACCTTTTCTAAACACTGTAGGTGCCGTTATTTATTGCAACCAAGGGAAAGTCACTTTTAATGTTAATGATAAAGAGCACATGGTTTATTTTTCCAAGAAGATTGATAGAAAATATGCTCTAAATTCAATCAATAATGTTGAGACCATCAGAGTTGGTCAAATTTATTGTTTAGAGCCAAAGCCCAAAGAAGAATATCAAATTGTTATGGTTGGGACTATGCCTATTAAGGTCAAGTTAACATAATCATTTAGTGAAATGCAAAGTTTGGCTTCATAGAAAAGTGGTTTGATAACAAGACTTGATCAACCTTGTTAACAAAGCAGTTTTTGAATGAGCAAAACTATGTTTTCACCGCATTTACTTTTGTTTCCACCTTGTTCATTTTTGTTTCCGCTGTTTAGTTTCATATTAGAGTATCTTAGAGCTGCTGTAGACCTGGTTTGAATTCACTTTCTATCGTTCCATCTTCGTTTTCCCGAGTTTTTAATCTCTTGCCAATTTCTAAAAAATCCTTGAAATAAAGTTTCTCAAAAAAATTCAAAAAATTCTTTTTAAAATTTTATGTCAAAAATGGGGCACAGAGGCACCTGGGACATCTCAAGGGGACCCACCATGCCACCTCACCACATGGTGGCACGGCCTAGGCTTGGCCGCGCCGTGGCATGGTGAGGGGCCCCCTGGCCCTCCACTTACCTCTCCACCTCCACTTCACTCTCTTTCCCGAAATATCTCCACACCAAAGCTCAAACCCATGTTCTTCCTGTTCTTCATCATGATTTTTCAATCTCCTTGCTCAGCCCATCTTTGCTGCTGAGATTTGGAGCATTTGTTCTCCGGTATGTGACTCCTTCGATTGTCCAATTAGAATTTTGTTTAGTAGAGTATTTCTTGAGTATTTTAGCACTATGGGTGATAGGTTAGATGAGTTTGCATGCTTGTTCTATTGCTTAGAAATGTTATTTTGATGCATGTTAACCCTCTTGCAACTTCCTATAGTAGTTCCCTACATTTGTTTGTTTCAAAATTATTTTTTATGTGGTTTGTTAAAAATTTCAGAAAAGGGAAATGGACAACTACACTTATGGAGAAGTATTTGAAAGAGAAGCACCAAGGGCATCAAGGCCTTCAAGATCCACTGCTCAATATAGGAAATCCTACAATGAAGATCTTATGTCACCGAACATTGGCGATGAAGGGGATGATGGAGACGCGCATCCATCCACCTTCCCTTGTGCTAACTTTTTGAGTGATGCAGGGATTCTTGAGGATTTCTTACTCCTTGTTGATAGGGTTGGATTAGCTACATACATGACAGATGAGAGTAATCAATATGTTATGCTTGCGAAGATATTTGTTGAAAGCTTTAAATTTACTAACTCTCATTTCAAGCCTTCCATTGCATTTAAAATTTATGATAAGTCTATCACCATGTCTTTGGAGAAGTTTTGTGATATTTTAGGCATCCCCATGTTTGGAACAGCAAAGTAGATTCAGAACCGACCATTTGATTTGTTGGAGCTTTACCGAGGAGTAACTAATGATGATGACCGCATAGCACAGCGTGGCAAGATAAGAAATATTCAACTCCCAGCTATTAGATACTTTGCTTATTATCTTGCCACTAGTGTTCTGGGTAGAGAGAACACTAGCAATATTTCTAACTATCATTTAGCTTTTCTAGCTACTGCGCTTGATGTTAGCAAAAAGTATAACCTCGGTGCTCTTATTGCTCGTCGCCTTGCCGCTAGGGGACCTATTTATGGAGGCATTATTGCTACACGCATTATTTCTTTTCTAGGACTTTCTATTGCTCCTAGTGATATATTGTTAGTCCCACAGAGACTTGATCTTGCTGCCATGAAGCTCCATCATTTTGTTACTGCTAACTCATGTGCAGGGAAATTAGTTTATAGAATGTTATTCGTTGATGGAGATGAAAGGGAAGTTCCCTTGCCGTAGCCTAGTTTGTTCAGTGTTTGCATGAGAACATGGTCGCGCTCAAAGGAGGAGTTGGACGAGCAGCTCAGGCTACTCAGCTTCCATAGACAGTAGAGCGCCTCGCACCAGGAAGAGGAGGCGCCAGCTGACTGATACGTCTCAAACGTATCTCTAATTTTTGATGCTCCATACTTTGTTTTACACCATTTGCCTACTGTTTCGTTACACTTAGTGGCATTTTTATACACTTTCCGGAACTAACCTATTAACGAAGTGCCACAGTGCCAGTTTCCTATTTTCTGCTGTTTTTGTGTTTCAGAAGTGATACATAGGAAATATTCTCAGAATTGGACGAAACAAGTTCCTGAAGTCATATTTTACCCGGAAGCTTCCAGACATCCAAAGAAGTGTCGGAGGGGGGCCACCAGGGCCCCACACAAGGGGGCGGCGCGGCCCAGCCCCTGGCCACGCCACCCCTGTGTGAGGACACCTGGTCCCTCTCCTGACATCGCCCCTTCGCCTATATTTACCCCCCGACGAGAAAAACCTAAGTGCCCGATCAATTTTCCAGAATACATCGCGATCCGCCGCCGCCGTCGACCCAAAGATCGGGAGGGTCCAGAAGCTCTTCCCGGCACCCTGCCGGAGAGGGGAATCGCCACCAGAGGTCTCCTTCATCGCCATGATTGCCTCCGGAGCGATGAGTGAGTAGTCTACCTTGGACTATGGGTCCATAGCAGTAGCTAGATGGTTGTCTTCTCCACCATGTGCTTCATGTTTAGATCTCATGAGCTGCCATACATGATTGAGATCACCGTTATGTAATTCTATGATGTTGGTTTGTTGGGATCCGATGAATATTGGTGTTTATGATTAAGTTGCTGTACTGAATTATATCTTTTGTTATCTCTATGTTGTTTATGATCTTGCATGCTCTCCGTTGTTAGTAGCTATCTTGGCCGAGTAGTTGCTAGTGACTCCAAGAGGGGGTATTTATGCTCGATAGTGGGTTCATGCCTCTATTTCACCTGGGGGAGTGACAGAAACCTCTAAGATGGTAGATGTGCTGTTGCTACTAGGGAGAAAACAACATTCATATGCTCAAGGGCATATGCTTTGTTTACATTACACACTTTGCTTAATGCAATTATCTGTTGTTCGCAACTTAATACTTCTAGGGTGTTCGGATGATATCCCCGGGGGTGGATTATTAGTCATAGATGCAGTTGAATGGCGGTCTATGTATTTTGTTGTAATGCCCAGAGTAAATCTCATAGTGATCTTCTTGACATATCACGTTAGCTCTATTCTATCAATTGCCCAACTGTAATTTGTTTACCCAGCATGTTATTTTATCTATGGAGAGACACCACTAGTGAACTGTGGACCCCGGTCCTATTTTAATCATATTGCAATCACTTGTTTACTTTTCCCGCATTGTTTACTTTACTCGCATACTATATTGTTTTCCACTCGATACGCTCATAACCTTTGTTTCAAGCAAACCGGTGAGATTGACAACCTCATCGCAAGTTGGGAACAAAGTATTTGTCTGTGTGTGTGCAGGTTCCACGTTGCAGCTAGCAAGCAAAGCTTGGACGAGGCGCCACATATAAATTGTCCGCTGCTGTCACAAGCTAGCAAGCATCACCTTCAGTCGTCATCGTCTCTCTTCTCCTGATCGATATTAAACCTTGGTTTCTGAACTGAGGGAAAATTTGCCGCTACACTCATCATACCTTCCTCTTGGGGTTCCCAACGGGCTGGTCATCACCACGCACAAGGACTTACTGCTCCACGCTAGCAGCCTCTTTTGAGGCGCCATCACCAAGTAGCAGCTTCTTTTCTGGCGCCGTTGCCGGGGAAGAGAGAAGACTTCTGCGAGGGGAGTTCTTCGCACACATATTCTTTGCTTTGTTATTTGTTTGCTTTACTTTATTTATTTTTACCTGCACTGCTTCTATATCAAAAACCCAAAAAAATTAGAATACTTAGTAGTTGTTTTTACTTATCTGCTTTTAGTTTTGTTATAATGAGTAATCCTGAAGTAGAAGTTCGTAGTTTCAAGCAACAAGGGGGAGAAAGTTTAAAAGATGCCTGGTACCGTATTAGTAATGCTCATCATAGGTGTACCAAAAAGCACTCCACCACGATCCTCCTTAGAAATTTTTATGTTGGTATATCTAGCTGGAATAGGTATGTTCTTGATACTCTTACAGGAGGTAATTTTCTGGGTACTCCCGCGGGAGAAGCATGCACTATAATTGAAAGTTTAGTGGGAGTACCACCTATTCATGTTGCCAAAACTGAGACCACCTTAGATGAGGTGGTAGAAAAGCTCAGCTCTTTAGAGAAAAGTTTGCCAAGTATCCTAGAAAATGCTAGCCGCGTTAGTGAATTAATAGAAAATATTGGTAAGAAAATTACCATGTTAGAGGCTAGCACTACTCATGACAATCAAAACTTAAGGATCGGTAAACTAGAGGAGTCCATGGAAACTCTTAGCTTAATCTTCTCTTCTCTTAAATTTAAGAAGGAGAAAGTGTTTGTTGGAAAAGAGCAAAAATTTATGTATGTTCCCAAGGTTTCTGCGCTTAAATCTCAACATGTTCTTAAAATTGGTAAGACTCTTAGTTCCACTAAGGGTGACTTGCAGGTTGAATCATCTTCGGGAACCTTCAAAGAGCCTACTGAGGTAACTAGCACTTCATCTCTTGATATTACTTGATTCGCACTTTTCTGCGCCTAGCTCAAAGGCGTTAAAGAAAAGCACTCTTGGGAGATAACCCAATGTTTTCTTTACAGTACTTTTTATTTTATTTGAGTCTTGGAAGTCATTACTACTGTAATGACCGCTCCTTATCTTGTTTATTTCGTTTTTGTGCCAAGAGAAGCCTCTAATTTGAGTGAGGTAAAGATTTGGGGAAACTGCTGTCCTGAAACTGTTTTCGGTGCTGCACCATAAAAATTCGTGAAAATTCTCTGTTTATCTTTTGGACCTGCGATTTCTTGTGCATATGCCCCAGGTTATATCCAAACTTTTCTTAGTTGAACACTTTTTGATTTGAGCAACGGAAAATCCCTAAAAAATTCGTCCTTTGTTAGCTGTTCAGTTTTGACAGATTTCTGCCAATATTCGTTTTTGCCACTTTATCGCTTTCTTTTGAGTTCTTTTTTATCATGGAACTCTTGTGGAAGTTGCTACAGTAGTATATACTTTATATGTGGTGGTTTTGGGTTGAAACCTGAAGCTAAAAGAGGTTGAATATATTTTATGCTTACACTAATGTTGCTAATAGAATTGTGTTTAGTTTTGTATGAAGGAAGTTTTCAAGTGTAGGGATTGGAGAATGATGAGATGAGTTGAAGAATGGACAAAAGCTCAAGCTTGGGGATGCCCAGCACCCCAAGAAATATCCAAGAAGTACAATCGTCAAAGCTTGGGGATGCCCCCGAGGCACCCCTTCTTCATCGGCAAAAATCAGGTCACCTTTCAAAACACTATATTTTTATTGCTTCATGCACTATGTGTTTTTCTTGGAGCGTCAGTTGTTTTAGTTTTCTTAGTTGGTTTGTTTAGTTTGTTTGCTGCAATAAATGGTTGGACCCCAACAAATTTCCTTTGGAGGAGATGTACTCATTTTCATTTGCAAAGAACGCTCTAGTTTTCACTCTTATTTAAAATCAAGCGTTCCACTTTTTCTGCTACTGCTTTTGGTTTTCGTTTTCACCTTGATTTGCGTTCAGATCTTGTCATATCTTTTCATCAAGGTGTATTTTTGCCTCTGATCTTTATTGGTTTTCATCAAAAGAGGTGTTCATAAAAATTTCAAATGGTGTTGGAAAAGAGAAAAAGCTTTGTGCAAAATAGTGGTACAAGAAGGAGCTTGTGTAGACTGCGGCTTAGGCTTTTTCATGTCATGCTTGATGTCTTTTTGATAGTATGCTTAGTGGTTTTGCTGTAGCATGACTTGTCTCAAATAACTGAGATTGCTTAATGAGCCTTTGAAAAAATCATGCGTTGTTTTTATTATATGGAAGCATTATTTTGGTTTTCTCCTTGATGCTTTATTTGGGTTGACTTGGCGCATGCTCACACATGTTAGACTCTTACAAAGTCGCCAATAGCCTTCATGATCATTTAGTTTTTGACTTTTGATGCCATCGTATGCTTCTTTTAATGTCGCTTTGTCGCTTTGCATGATTATGGCCATTATTGCTCTCTTAGTTGGTCGCTCCCAGTCTTTTGCTAGCCCTCACCTTGTACTGAGTATGAGCTCTACTCGTGCATCCAACTCCTAAAAGCCAAGTTTTCCAAAGTGTCCACTATAAACTCCTATGCATGGTATTTGTAAGCCATTCCAAAGTAAAATTTTCATGTGCTACCTTTCAAAAACCTTCAAAATACTTCTCGTTTTGTGACACTGTTTTCAGCTCATGGGGACGTAGTGGTCGGATTTGCTATCTTCCATATTGCTTATTCCAAAAAAGAAAAAAAAGAGAAAAAAAAGAAAAAAGGCACTCCTCCATGGTATGTGAATGTTGGTGGGCACCCGATGGAATCGGTTAGCCATGGTTTGTGAAAGGAAAAAAAGGTGGGGAGGAGTGCCAAGTTTTATAAAAAGAGCACCAAAGTGCCAATCTCTCTCTCAAAAACTTGCTTCATTTTTGTATGGAAGATAGTAAGAACCCCATTGCCAGTCGTTGACAAAGACAACCACCTCTCAAAATCAAGTTTTATCTCTTTATTTTACAAAATGAAAAGCTCTAGCACATGCTAAATCACTGCTTCCCTCTGCGAAGGGCCTTTCTTTTACTTTTATGTTGAGTCACCACCTTCTTTCTTTATGCACCATTAAGAGAGCATAGTTGTCATTCTTAGTGTGATATGCATTGTCCCAAGGTTCATTGGTTGATTCATATTGTTGGTTTCACTTGTTCTTAAATTATTTGTATCTAGTTGCCCTCTTAAACTTTGAGGTGTCCTATGCATTTATGTTTTGCTCTCTTTGAAGGACAAGCGGAAAACCACTTGCATGTTTTTCCTTATGATTTGAACACACGTTTGACTTTCATTGTTTCATTACCATGATCTTTTGTTTGTGTTCATTTGCATGTTTACAACATGGTTGCTAAGTTCTTATTGTCATGATTATATCTTTCATGCCCATGTTTTAAGTCCTATTGATCCCAGCTCACCAATGCTTACATATATGATCAAGATTGTGTAGGTGCATGTCACCTCAAAAATTATTCTTTTGTTATCACTTACCTACTCGAGGACGAGCAGGAGTTAAGCTTGGGGATGCTTGATATGTCTCAAACATATCTATAATTTTTGATGCTCCATGCTTTGTTTTACACCATTTGCCTACTGTTTCGTTACACTTAGTGGCATTTTTAAACACTTTCCGGAACTAACCTATTAACGAAGTGCCACAGTGCCAGTTTCCTGTTTTCTGCTGTTTTTGTGTTTCAGAAGTGATACACAGGAAATATTCTCGGAATTGGATGAAACAAGTTCCTGAAGTCATATTTTACCCGGAAGCTTCCAGACATCCGAAGAAGTGTCGGAGGGGGGCCACCAGGGCCCCACACAAGGGGGCGGCACGGCCCAGCCCCTGGCCGCGCCACCCCTGTGTGAGGACACCTGGTCCCTCTCCTGACATCGCCCCTTCGCCTATATTTACCCCCGATGAGAAAAACCTAAGTGCCCGATCAGTTTTCCAGAATACATCGCGATCCGCCGCCGCCGTCGACCCGAAGATCGGGAGGGTCCAGAAGCTCTTCCCGGCACCCTGCCGGAGAGGGGAATCGCCACCGGAGGTCTCCTTCATCGCCATGATTGCCTCCGGAGCGATGAGTGAGTAGTCTACCTTGGACTATGGGTCCATAGCAGTAGCTAGATGGTTGTCTTCTCCACCATGTGCTTCATGTTTAGATCTCATGAGCTGCCATACATGATTGAGATCACCGTTATGTAATTCTATGATGTTGGTTTGTTGGGATCCGATGAATATTGGTGTTTATGATTAAGTTGCTGTACTGAATTATATCTTTTGTTATCTCTATGTTGTTTATGATCTTGCATGCTCTCCGTTGTTAGTAGCTATCTTGGCCGAGTAGTTGCTAGTGACTCCAAGAGGGGGTATTTATGCTCGATAGTGGGTTCATGCCTCTATTTCACCTGGGGGAGTGACAGAAACCTCTAAGGTGGTAGATGTGCTGTTGCTACTAGGGAGAAAACAACATTCATATGCTCAAGGGCATATGCTTTGTTTACATTACACACTTTGCTTAATGCAATTATCTGTTGTTCGCAACTTAATACTTCTAGGGTGTTCAGATGATATCCCCGGGGGTGGATTATTAGTCATAGATGCAGTTGGATGGCGGTCTATGTATTTTGTTGTAATGCCCAGAGTAAATCTCATAGTGATCTTCTTGACATATCACGTTAGCTCTATTCTATCAATTGCCCAACTGTAATTTGTTTACCCAGCATGTTATTTTATCTATGGAGAGACACCACTAGTGAACTGTGGACCCCGGTCCTATTTTAATCATATTGCAATCACCTGTTTACTTTTCCCGCATTGTTTACTTTACTCGCATACTATATTATTTTCCACTCGATACGCTCATAACCTTTGTTTCAAGCAAACCGGTGAGATTGACAACCTCATCGCAAGTTGGGAACAAAGTATTTGTCTGTGTGTATGCAGGTTCCACGTTGCAGCTAGCAAGCAAAGCTTGGACGAGGCGCCACATATAAATTGTCCGCTGCTGTCGCAAGCTAGCAAGCATCACCTTCAGTCATCATCGTCTCTCTTCTCCTGATCGATATTAAACCTTAGTTTCTTAACTGAGGGAAAATTTGCCGCTACACTCATCATACCTTCCTCTTGGGGTTCCCAACGGGCTGGTCATCACCACGCACAAGGACTTACTGCTCCACGCTAGCAGCCTCTTTTGAGGCGCCATCACCAAGTAGCACTGACCACTACACCATGTACCACGCCAGGGCGTCCTCGAGCTCGTATCAGGACGAGGGTACTTCTTTGTCATACTTCGGAGGCGCCACTTCATGGCCGAGTTGGGACTGATCTCCACTTAGGCCAAAAGCCTAAGCTTGGGGGGAGGTACGTCGACGATCCACTCATCTACATATCATATTTTGTCGGTACTCTGTATATCCATGTTTCGCTTTCTTGCTTTGCTTTCTTTTTCTTGTTTTTATTTCCACTTTTCAAAACATAAAAAGACCAAAAATATTTCCATTGTTTCTCTTTGTTTTAGTTCTCTAGCTTTGGTTTGCTTTGTTTCCTATTTTCGGTTTGGTATTTGAAAAATTCAAAAATATTTTGCTTTGTTTGTTGTTTCCTTATGTTCTTGTTGCAAAATTCGAAAACCCAAAAATATTTGTTGCTCTTCTTCGGTTTTGTAAAGTTTGTTGCAGAATTCAGTCTCCCGTGACTCCATTGGAGCTTGGTATTCACTTCATATTATTCAAGCCGCACAAGTGAAAGGTAATAATGATGACATATGCGACTTGAGATGTGGTAAGAGGCTGGTATGAACTCTATTTGTTTTCATTTCTTGTACATATACTCATCTATGTGGACGTGCTTAGCCTGTTCATGTAAGGTATATGTTATCTAATGGATGCTTTGTAGTTCTCACTTTCATATGATTAGTTTCAATTTACTAATAGTTTGTAGCATGTCATGTAGATGTTTGCTTGCATTGTTTTATTCATAAAACGGTATGACATTTTGGTATCCTCCTATGAAAGTCTCATTTGAATCGACTTGGCACATGCACAAGTATGCATATGACTGAACAAAAAAGTCAATTAAGCCTCGATGATTTACTTTGCCTCAGAGCTCTTGTATTGTTTTTATGCCTATATTAATTTTGTTTTATCGCAAGCATGATTATGACAGTTATTGCTCTCTCGATTTGTCGCTTCCCAGTCTTTTGCTAGCCTTCACTTGTACTGAGAGGGAATACTTCTCGTGCGTCCAATTCCTATGCATGGTATTTCAAAGCCATTCCAAGTGAATTTTCATGTGCTACCTTTCAGAACTTTCAAATACTTCTCATTTTGTGCCACTGTTTTTAGCTCATGAGGACGTAGTGGTCGAAATTGCTATCTTCCATATTAAATTAAGTACCCCTCGACTTGCATGCTTCATCTGCTCATCATTAATTTTGCAAGGGAGCTAGATAGACCATTGTAATCTAAATCTAAAAAAGGCACTCCTCCATGGTATGTGAAAGTTGGTGGGCACCCGATGGAATCGGTTAGCCATGGTTTGAGAAAGGAAAAAGGTGGACAGGAGTGTCAAAGCTTTATAAAAGAGCACCAGTGTGCCCAATTTTCAAAGCTCTCAGAACCGCTCTCACTTGTTTAGTATGGAAGATAGCAAGACCTCATTGCCAGTCATTGACAGGAAACAACCACCTCTCAAAACAAATTTTTATCTCTGTTTTATAAATGAAAAGCTCTAGCACATGTTAAATCACTGCTTCCCTCTACGAAGGGCCTTTCTTTTACTTTTATGTGGAGTCTCCATCTTCTAACTTTAAGCACTTCTTGAGAGCATAGTTGTCATTCTTAGTGTAATGTGCTTTTCCCAGAACACGGTTAATTGTGGTATAACCTTGATGCTTGTATCTTTGATATTTTTACTTCTAATCTTCTCTTGAACTTCAGAGGTGCCTTAGCATTTATGTTTTGCTCCACAAATAAAGGCAAGCAGGATACCACTCTTTCATATCTTATTATGAGCATTACAATCTTGTAGCTTCTTATGTTTCATGTTACTTATTATTAGTGGATTGGCACTCTTTCATACCTTGCTTGACTATGAGATAACATTAGTTGCATATTTCTTATTATGAATTGCCTGAGTACTTGATCATATAGTGAGAATATATACATCTTATGAAGCAAATGTGTTCGTGAAAGTTTCTTTTATCGCACTCAGTTGGTAACTAAATTGCTTGAGGACAAGCAATAAGCTAAGCTAAGAGGAGTTGATACGTCCAAAACATATCTACTTTCCCAAACACTTTTGATGTTTTTTCTCCTCTAATTTGTGTGTTTTGAATATAACTAACATGGAGTAACGTTGTTTTCAGTAGAATTGCCCTGGTGTCTTGTTTTTGTGCATAAATCCAACTTTCAGTAAAAATCTCGGAAAATACTGCAAAATTCCTATTTTACCAGAAGACCCACGGAGCCAGAAGACGAGACAGAGAGGGGCTGGGAGGCCGCCACACCCCCTGGTGGCGTGGCCTAGGCCTGGCTGTGCCAGGGTGTGGTGAGGCCACCCCAGCCGCCTCCTCGAGCCCTCCTTTTGCCTACATATACCTCCAGACCTGAAACTATTGGGGGTTCGGCATTTTTCCCAGATAGAGTTTTGCTACACCGCCACCATCTGAAATTCGGAACCAGAAACTCCGTTCTGGCACTCTGCCGGGACAGGGATTTTGAGGAGATCTTCATCATCATCATCACCGACGTCTCTCCATCAACCATCCATGACTCTCCCATCCATGTGTGAGTAATTCCCGCTGTAGGCGAAGGGGATGGTAGGGATTGGATGTGATCATTCATGTAATTTGCTATGAGATTGTTAGGGCATGGTGCCTAGTATCTATTGTTAGTACTTTTGACATTGTTGCAACTTGTTGTGCTTAATGCTTGTCACTTTGGGCCCGAGTGCCATAATCTCAGATCTGAACTTATTATTGTTTCATTTTGATAATCATTGTTTATGGTCTTACCTGCAAGTTGTGTACACATATCATTGTCTAGAACCCGAGGCCCCAAAGTGACAGCAATTGGGATAACCGGAGGGGATGGCTATGATGTGAGGATCACATGTGTTCACCGAGTGTTAATGCTTTGCTTTGGTACTTTATTAAAAGGAGTACCTTAATTACCAGTAGATTCCCTCAAGGCCCTGCTGCAAACAGGCTGGTAGGACAGAAGATGTCATGCAAGTTTCTCATTGCGAGCATGCACGACTATATACGGAACACATGCCTATGGTTGTTTAGTACTAGGATGCTTTATCATTATCTATCTACAATTGCCCATGTCTTGATTATTACATGAATTATCTTATCCATGCAATGCCCGTTCATCCATCCCTATGCCTACAGTATTTAATCCTATTGTTTACTATTGCTACTATTACCATCTTTACTTTATTACTGTTGCTACTATTTTACTACTGTCACCACTATAAAACTGTTGGTACTGATAAACTGCTGCGAGCAAGTCTGTTTCCTAGTGCAGCTGAATTGACAACTCATCTGTTAAGGCTTATAAATATCCTTTGGCTCCCCTTGTGTCGAATCAATAAATTTGGGTTTTACTTCCCTCGAAGACTATTGCGATCCCCTATACTTGTGGGTCATCACAGATCCTGGTAGCTTGGAGCATATGCTACTGATAGAGGTATCTTCAATTCCCCTTTGAGTCCACTGAGAAACTTATCCTTCCTCTTGGCATCAGTGCCGATGTCTTCTGGTGTGTACCTTGACAATGAGCAGAAGTCATCCATGTACTCCTTCAGTGTCCTAATGTCAACGCACGCGTCTGTTCTTGTAGACAGTGTTGGGCCTCCATGTGCAGAGGTTTGTAGAGCAGCAGCAAGTTTCCCTTAAGTGGATCACCCAAGGTTTATCGAACTCAGGGAGGAAGAGGTCAAAGCTATCCCTCTTAAGCAACCCTGCAATTACGATACAGAAAGTCTCTTGTGTCCCCAACACACCCAATACACTTATCAGATGTATAGGTGCACTAGTTCGGCAAGGAGATAGTGAAATACAAGTAGTAGTGATGATTATAAGTAGTAACTGTAATATGAAATAAAAATGGCAGCAAGCAAACATGTAACAAAATAGGAAGTAAATAGTGTGCAAAGATTGGAAACAAAGCCTAGGGATCATACTTTCACTAGTGGACACACTCCCAACAAATATAACATAATTGAACCAATAGATACTATCATCCATATGCAACTCAAAACAGTTCTCCAATGGAAAACGAACACTAATCATGCATAGGGCTACGAAGTACTCCTCAAAGTCCGTATGTACCCAAACTAGATTGTCCCACACTATCATCGTGAACGCACTAGATGGTTCCAACAAACACCAACATTTCATAGAGACATTAACCAAAAAGATACACATGATGCACACACTAGTCACCTTTACACCATGATACAAGGTATCTCCGGAGAGTATAACAATAAAGCATAGGAGTAGCATAATATCTGAATAATAACATCTACCAATTCAACTAGATACAAAGCTCACGATCACATAAAGATCACATCATGGGAGAGAGAGGTGAACCACATAGCTACCGGTAGAGCCCTCTGCCTCGGGGGAGAACTACTCCCTCCTCATCATAGGAGACAGCAAGGTTGATGGAGATGGCGGTGAGGTCGATGGAGACGGTGGAGACGGCGATGGAGACCGATGGAGATGGCTCCGGAGGCACTTTCCCGTCCCGGCAGGGTGCCAGAACAGAGACTTCTGTCCCCCGAAATTCGTCAGCGGCGCCAGCGGAGCTGCGGAACTATTCTAGAAATTTTGCCAATTTTCCTAGGGTTTTCTGTCCCGAGGCTTTATATAGGCGAAGGGGTGTCGTCAGGGGGCTGCCAGGGCGCCCTCACAATGGGTGGGCATGGCCAGGGGCTGGGCCGCGCCACCCTGTTGTGTGGGCGGCCTTTGGCCCCCCTCCGGCTCTCTTTCCGTCTTCGGTGCTCTTCCGGGAAAAATAAAACTTCTGGAACTTGTTTCGTCCAATTCCGAGAATATTTCCTGTGTAGCTTTTCTGAAACACAAAAACAGCAGAAAATATGGAACTGGCACTGTGGCATCTTGTCAATAGTTTAGTTCCGGAAATCGCATAAAAATGCCACAAAGTGTAACGAAACACAAGGCAAATGGTGTAAAAATAAGCATGGAGCATCAAAAATTATAGATACGTTTGAGACGTATCAGCATCCCCAAGCTCACCTCCTGCTCGTCCTCGAGTAGGTAAGTGATAACAAAAGAATAATTTTTGAGGTGACATGCACCTACACAATGTTGATCATCGATGTAAGCATTGAGTGCTGAGATCAAAGAACTTAAAACATGGGCATGAAAGACATAATTTTGACAATAAGAAACTTAGCAATCATGTTATAACATGAAAAAGAACACAAACAAAGATCATGAATAATGAAACAATGAAAGTCAAACGTGTGTTCAAATCATATGGAAAAACATAGTAAATGGTTTTCAGCTTGTCCCTCATGGAATAGAAAAACATAAATGCATAGGACACCTTCAAGTTTAAGAGGGCGACTAGATACAAATAATTTAGGAACAAGTGAAACCATAGTCATGAATCAATCAATGATAAACATTGGGACAATGCACATTATACTCAGAATGACAAGTATGCTCTCTTAGACGGTGCATAAAGATAGAAGGTGGTGACTCAACATAAAAGTAAAAGAAAGGCCCTTCGCAGAGGGAAGCAGTGATTAAACATGTGCTAGAGCTTTTCATTTGTAAAACAGAGAGATAAAAATTGGTTTTGAGAGGTGGTTGTCTTTGTCAACGACTGGAAATGGGGTTCTTACTATCTTCCATACAAAAATGAAGCAAGTTTTTGAGAGAGAGATTGGCACTTTTGTGCTCTTTTATAAAGCTTGGCCCTCCTCCCCACCTTTTTTCCTTTCACAAACCATGGCTAACCGATTCCATCGGGTGCCCACCAACATTCAAATACCATGGAAGAGTGCCTTTTTTCTTTCTTTTTTTTTTCTTTTTTTTCTTTTTGGAATTAGACAATATGGAAGATAGCAAATCCGACCACTACGTCCCCATGAGCTGAAAACAGTGTCACAAAATGAGAAGTATTTTGAAGGTTTTTTGAAAGGTAGCACATGAAAATTTACTTGGAATGGCTTGCAAATACCATGCATAGGAATTTATAGTGGACACAATGGCAAACTTGGTTTTTGGGAGTTGGATGCACGAGTAGAGCTCATACTCAGTACAAAATGAGGGCTAGCAAAAGACTGGGAGCGACCAAATAAGAGAGCAATAACGGCCATAATCATGCAAAGCAACAAAGCAACATTAAAAGAAGCATAAGATGGCATCAAAAGTCAAAAACTAAATGATCATAGAGGCTATTGGCGACTTTGTATGAGTCTAACATGTGTGAGCATGCGCCAAGTCAACCCAAATAAAGCATCAAGGAGAAAACCAAAATAATGCTTCCAAACGATAAAAACAACGCATGATTTTTTCAAAGGCTCATTAAGCAATCTCAGTCATTTGAGACAAGTCATGCTACAGCAAAACCACTAAGCATACTATCAAAATGACATCAAGCACGACATGCAAAAGCCTAAGCCACAGTCTACACAAGCTCCTTCTTGTACCACTTTTTTGCATAAAGCTTTTTCTCTTTTCCAGCACCATTCAAACTTTTTATAAACACCTTTTTTGATGAAAACCAACATGGAACAGAGCTCAAAATACACCTTGATGTAAAGATATAACAAGATCTGAACACAAATCAAGGCAAAAATTGAATTTTTGTGCCCTCGGGTCCTTAGTTGTACTCAGTTTTCCCGAGCTCCTTAGTTTTTCCTTAGTTTTGTCCAAGCCCTTGGCTGAAACCGTCACCAGTGCTGGAACGGCCGGTTGCCCGACGGTTCAACACCTTTGACCGTTAACTACTGACTAGTGGGGCCACGTAGAGCCCGCAAAGACACGTCAGAGCATCCATCTTTGTTTGACCGTAAGCATCACCGTATCCCTGACCAAAACACGGACGAGTGGGGCTTTGGTATATCGAATGATAAGTGGGGCCATGACACTGATACAAGGGGCAATGCACAGGTAGGATTAGATTTTTAAACGGAGCTCTACAGCGATGGCACGGAGGAGGTGGCCTGCGGGGTGCCGAGATGAGATCGACGTCCGCAAAGAACTGCATGAGGCGACACCAGACGCATTAGATAGATATGAACTAGACGCGTTTAACCATGCAAAGAAGAGAAGAAATGGTCGAGAACATCGACGACGATCTCAACACTTTGACTGACGGTATTGGACATGAACGCGAGCAATGTAGAGAAAACTAGTGTCTCTCCTTTCTGGCGTGTATAGATGGGTGCTAGGGGAGTGTGGTGGCGAAGGGAAAGACCTCGCGGTGGTCTGTGGCGTCCAGCATAGCGGGGTGGCGTGGCCGTGCCCACAGCGGCGTGCATGTTCGGCATTGGCATCAGCATGTACGTTCGTCATTGGCCTCGGCGGTATCTGTGGTGTGTCAGTGATCAGATGTGGGGACGAGATTGAGGGTGCATCCTGACGGTGACCTAGCAGTGGCGGCGAGCATGCATAGCCGTTCTTACCATGCCGATATCGGCATCGGCATCGTTTGGAGGCTGTGGTGCTCGAATCATGGTGGAAATTGTGATTCCCTATTATTTTTACATGCATAATATATAGAAAATAGCTAGATCTCTAAATCGATGCATATGAAGCTACATATATATTCTTGGTCATAATCCCCTTATCTAAAGGGGATGGATGCATGGCTTCACATCATCGTCGCTTTCATCGTCAGTATCTTCGTCGTCCGTGTAGTAGTACTTCCTGCACAATGTTACGTCGAACACCTTCACTGTGAGCACATCATCGCCTTCATATTTGAAGTGTAGGATGTAGCCGAAATCCACATCGTGCGCGATGGCGAAATTCTCCCAGCCCTTGTCGAGGTACATCCGGCCTTGTTCGTCAAATAGGACCTCCACATTCCAGAGACGAGGACCACAGTCAGCTGCTCGCAGATACACTTTTGCGGGCTCCTGGCCATCAAGATAGTCCGCAAACTTTTGTGGGAGTGCCTGCAAAGAGATCGAGCACCGATCGTTTGAAATTAAAGGCTTTTTGGAACATGCACATAATTAATCACATGCATCATATATGTGGGAACGCGTACGTACCTTCTTGGCCAAAGGGTCTTCATAGATGATGATTAAGAACTCCTCTATGATCAATGGCAGTGTTGCCGGTGGTGGTGGCAATGATGATGATCCACCACCTAGGCCGCCCCTTCCCCTTCCCCTTCCCCTTCCGGTCGGCGTCCGAGATGTGGAAGCCATGACAATGGATCAAGTGTATGTGAATGAAGAAGAGAGAGGCAGAAACGAAGAAGAGAGAGGCAGAACCTATTGACATGAGGGATGGCCGTTGTGGGGGGTTTATAAGGGCGAGATGACCGTTGTGGGGTTTACATAATAAATTAAGGAGGAGATGACCATTTTGGGTGTTTATATCTCAACAAAAAAGTAATGCCTAAAAGAAATGGAAATTCGTGATAGTTTATTATTTTACCGTGAAAAGTAATGCCTAAAGGAAATTCGTGATAGTTTATCATTTCACCGTGAAAAGTAATGCCTAAAGGAAATTCGTGAAAAGTAATGCCTAAATGGAAATTTGTGATAGTTTATTATTTTACCGTGAAAAGTAATGCCTAAAGGAAATTCGTGATAGTTTATCATTTCACCGTGAAAAGTAATGCCTAAAGGAAATTCGTGATAGTTTATTATTTTACCATGAAAAGTAATGCCTAAATGGAAATTCATGATAGTTTATCATTTTACCGTGAAAAGTAATGCCTACAAGAAGTGGAAATTCATGATTACCAAACTTGTTGAATCTGGTGGCCAACTCGTTATTTAGCATACATAGAGGGGTAGTAGTTTGCCACCGACAGATAAAGAGAGGGTGGCACGATCCTGCCCGTTAGATCATAGGATCGACGGTAGGTGGGCACGATCCGTGTGACAATAGCTCGACCAATTAGGCCAAGTTTGGGCTTCTGTGAGAAGGGAGAGGGTAAAACTGAGTAGTATCAATGATACAAGGGCAAGTAAATAGTAAACAGGCTAAGGAATTCAAATAAGAGATTTAGAAAAAGAAAAACACATGTTTTGTACAATGAAACCCAGGTTGGCCTACCTCAAAGTATTAGCAATTCAAATATACATGAGTGTAAAAATTATGGCCTCATTCAGACAAACTATGTTTTGGGTATATATGTTTTGAGAAGGGGTTTGAGTGGAAAGCCATGAACCTCCATAGCTACTAGTGATTTCAGAAGTGGCCATTTGTGTGAAAACTTGATTTATATATGATTGTCTGCGTGGCAGGTCGTGTAACAAGACTCCATGAGTAGGAGGCACAATGATTTTATTTTTTTGATTTTTTGCGCATGAAATGACTCAATTAGATAGCTTAATCCCATTTGTTGACTCTCTGTTGACCAGCCACTTGAGGGTAAAACTGAGTATATTGCACTAGCCAGTATTAGTACTCGAGGGGAAAACTGAGTACAGATATTTTTCCAGTGTAAGACTCGAGGGTAGAACTGAGTACACGTAATGGTGCTGACGTGCAGTCCCACGGATACGTGTCGCGGTGAGCAACGGTTAGCCGCGCGGTGCGCGTGTTGAGACCAAACGTCAACTGCTGAGACGAACCGTCACTTTGCCAGTACAGAGCCCCTCTCTCCCTCCCTCTGCACACAGTCTCATTATAACTCACGCACGCAACCACGCCTCTCACGTCCCATCACCTTCTCCAAATCCAAAAAACCCCAACCGCCCTACACGCGCTCCCCTGCCGGCGATGGAGAAGAAGAATGCGCCGGTGGCCGTCGCCCCCGAGCCCGTCGCCTCCGAGCCCATCGCCTCCGAGCCCGTCGCATCCGAGCCTGTCGCCGCCGAGCCCATCGCATCCGAGGGCGGCGCATCCAAGCGTGGCGCCTCCATGAACTGGGCCTCTCTTAAGGGTGACGGACCACTTCACAAGATCGGCGACTGCTTACTGGCGAACGAGGAGTACGTGGACACCTACGCTGCTTTGAGGCAAGTTTGTACAAATTGGCGCTCAGATCTACCTGAGCCTGACATGCACCTGCATGAATGGATCATGGTAGAACACACCCTTCCAGGCGCCGCTGAGTTCTCCTTCCTCAACCTCCGCACATCCCGCTACATCACCATCGATCTAACGGAAGTTCATGCAAGGTTCAAATTCCTCCATATCTATAGAGTTAATCTATTTTTATTTTCAATCGTAAACATCTTAGTGCTGAATGTTATCTTCATCAACTCCCTTTTCGATACTACTTCATCGGCTTTTATCGTGGCGTCATCGTGCTTGCCCAGAGGAACCAGCTGCACAAGATACGGCTTATGAACCCACTCACAAAGACTTTGAATGCTACGTTTGAGGCGCAGATGCCATCTATGATTGTGCAGTCAGTCGCTGTAATGAAGTCCCCGACTATGGTCTTCATTTGCACAGGTTACCCCAATGAAATTGCTTGGGTCGATAAGAGCTCTCCAACTAAGGATATAGATGTACATGATTGGGGAGAAGGAAGATTTACGATCGAGGACCATTCTTTGCGTTGCATTATCCCGTTCAATAGTGAATTGTATGCAATAGCTGTGAATGAGTTCGGAAGAATAGTGTGCACCAACAATGTCCAGTTGGAGCAGCGCGCGAGCACTGTCAGCATGAAGACACTATTTTTGTTTCCAGAACTTGGAAATGATTATGATTCCAAGTTCTACCTGGTGGAGTCGGATGGTGATCTGCTGCTTGTGTTGTTGGGCAACAGCACTGACGACAACGGGCATTTGGAGGAAGGTCAACCATTAGTATACCGTGTGGACACTGAGAGCCGCTCTCTCCATGCCGTCAGTAACATTGGCAGTCGTGCCCTCTTCGTCAATTTTATCCGGTGTATCTCCGTCGATACCAGAGTGCACCCGATAGTTCGATCTGGCTGCATCTACTATGCGGATTTGGGTTATATCAGAGAGTATGATGATGATAGAAAGGCATGGGATGAGTGGCCATGACGTGCGGATAGAAATGAACAAAGGCAATACCGTTTGGAGGATATATTTGTTGCACACTACAGACGGAGGGAGTTCAGTGAATATTTCTTTCATCTCATGAATTGTAGCGACGACGAAATATATGATACAGAATGAAGAACATTGCTATTGGCTGCTGTATACAGTTTATGTATTATACTTAGTTTTCTGGATTTATTATGCTACTGTGAATTTATCCTATACTAGCTTCTAGATTTGTTACCATATTGGGCAAAAAACGAGGGCCAAAAGGCAACAATCATTGAAGAAAGACAGAAATAGAAGCTTTCTAGATTTGATACTAATTTGGTGAAAAGAGAGAGAACTGTTATAGAGAGGGAGGGGAAAAGGCGCTCTGAAAAGGTGCTCTGAAAAGGCAATGCCAATTTGGCCCGAGAGAGACAGAACCGAGCTCACACGTACAACCAAATGCGGTCTCGTCCTGTCCCACGCGGTCCCTTTCTACCAGCCCCATGCGACGCAGCCCCACACGACGCGGCCCCACACGTCAGCATGGAAACGGTCAACTAAACGGGAATCCTCCCGTCCGACCTCCTTCAGAGGGTTTCATACAACGGCTTGGGGAAAACTGAGGAAAAACTAACGAGCTGGGGAAAACTGAGTACAACTAACGACCTGAGGGCACGAAAATAGAAATCCCAAAATTGAAAGCTAAACGCAGTTCTAGAAAAAGAGAACACTCGTTGAAACGATAAGAGTGAAAACTAGAGTGTTCTTGGCAAATGAAAAGTGAGTTCATCTCCTCCAAAAGAAACATGATGTGATCTAACTATTTATTGCAGCAAATAAAGCAAAAGATAACTGAAAACAAAAGCAACTGACGCTCCCAAAAAAATGCATAATGCATGAAGCAAAAAAAATATAGTATTTTGAAAGGTGACCTGATTTTTGCCGATGAAGAAGGGGTGCCTCGGGGGCATCCCCAAGCTTTGACGCTTATACCTCTTGGATATTTCTTGGGGGTTGCATGGGAATCCCCAAGCTTGAGCTTTTGTCCATTCTTCATCTCATCTCATCTCATCATTCTCCAATCCCTACACTTGAAAACTTCCTTCATACAAAACTCAACACAATTCTATTAGCAATGTTAGCATAAACATAATAATGAATCAACCCTTTTCAGTTCAGATTTCAACACAAAACCACCACATATATAGCATATACTACTGTAGCAACTTCCCCAAAAGTTCCATGATCAAAAGAACTCAAAAAGAAAGTGATCGAGAGGCAAACACAAATAGTGGCAGAAATCTGTCAAAACAGAATAGCTGACAAAGGTCGAATTTTTAGAGGGCTTTCTGTTGCTCAAATCAAAAAGTGTACTACTAATGAAAGTTTGGATATAACCTGGGGCATATGTACAAGAAATCTCAGGTCTAAAAGATATACATAGCATTTTCACGATTTTTTACGGTGCAGCACCGAAAACTGTTTCAGGACAGGAACATCCCCAAATCTTACCTCACTCAAATTAGAAGCTTCTCTTGGCACAAAAACGAAATAAAAATGATAAGGAGAGGTCATTACAGTAGTATTAACTTCCAAGACTCAAATAAAAGAAAAATAACTGAAAGTAAAAATATTGGGTTATCTCCCAAGAGTGCTTTTCTTTAACGCCTTTGAGCTAGGCGCAGTAATTTGCAAAGATGCTCATGTAGGCGCCATAAAAGAGCTCGAGGCAAAGGCGCTATATAAGAACTTGAAGCAAAAGAGAGCAGCAAAAAGCAAATATGAAACACATTTAAATCTATCCGATGAAAAATAGTCTTGTAAAGAGACAAGTCATGAAAGCGCAAAGCGAAAAGCATAGGAAGGCAAAACAAGTACAACTTCAAGAATTGCAACATAAAGAGGGGAAACTCAATATTGTTGAGATCCATCAAACCATGTTTCCCGCTCTTATAGTAACTTTCAGTAGCATCACGAATAGAATTAACAATAGAACTATCACATAAAACATCCCTATCATGAGCCACATGCATAAAAGAATTAATACTCCCCACATGAACAATCGTAGTACGAGCAGATTCAACAGAATAATTATTCCCATCACCATAATCATCGAAAACAGGAGGAATATTGTAATCATAACTATTTTTCTCCTCAATAATAGGTGAACTGAAAATATTATACTCATCATCATAACCATCAAACTAGAGGTTTAGTATCATCACAAGCTAGAGAACAACTATTTCGCAAAGCATATTCATCAAACATATCATCATAAGAAGGAACATGGATAGCACTAGTGGTACAACAATTATTAACCTTAGAATTGGTACCAAAAAGATTTTCAATATCAAAAGTAGAGTGCTTTTCCCAATCATGATCACTAACATAGGTAACAGGCATAGGTACGTCATCCCAATCAGAATTATCATAATCTATAGCAGGATCATAACGCTTAGGGGAAGGTACCGTGTCCTCTCGCCTTTTACTCCTCTTCTTCTTCTTCATACTCTTCTTACTCTCTCCTTTAGGAGGGAGAGACTTGAAGGGCATATTCTCCCCATAATCTTTAGGAGGGAAAGGTATCTTCTCCACATAATCTGGTTTGCTGACAGAAATAACAGAAGAAACTTTGGAGGATTCCTCCTCTCTATTAATAAGATCGAAACATCTATTAGTCTTGTCATAGCTTGGCAAAACATCATATTTTATAAGATCTTGTAAGTAAGTATTTGCAAGGCAATCTTTAGCACAATAGAGATGACAACCACGAAGGGTGCTATTAATATCAACATCTCTCATATCAACCAAAGAAATCTTTCTAGATATATCTTCACAATTCAAAAACAAAGTAAGCTCATCATGTTGATTGAGAGTAATCTTATCATCACAATACAAATTTGCGGTACTCGTTCGATTAATTGGGCATTCAAAATTAAAGTGACCCGTTTTATTGCAAAGTTCACAAAGAAAAGGATAAAGCTCACAAACCTTTTCACCAAGAAAATCTAGATCCCTGAGCCACATACTGGTTTCTTCATTTGCGTGGTGGACACAATAATCTTCCTTGTTGTAACTCTGTTCACAAGATCTATGTACTCCACAAAAATTAACATGCTTATAGGAAATAGGACTTTCAGAGGTTCGAGCATGTTTACTGCAATCATCAACAACAATATCATTTTCTACACAAGTGTCCTTAAAAGGTTCATGATACATGTCCCCATTTCCTTTAGGAACATTCATATGGGAAGCAAAGGCTTTAAAGCAATCAACCATAATTTGAGGATCACGACCATATTTAGCACTAAGCTCTTGAAAATTAGCAGTTTCAGCGAAAGACTTAATGCAATCAAACTCATAATTCATATCTGGTCCTTTACCTTTATCGCTATCCCAGCCTTCAATATTGTTTTGAATTGTTTCAAGCAGATTCCACTTGGTGTCAACATCCTTGCTTGTGAAAGACCCATCAAAGCATGCATCTAGATAGTCCTTGTAATATCCTGAAAGCCTTGCATAAAAATTATTAATAACAATATTACGAGGAAGATCATGAATAGGACATTTGTGCATTAGTAACATCCATCTTCCCCATGCTTGGGCAATGATTTCTCCCTTATGCGGATGGAAATTATAAATGTAATTCCTATCTTTATAAACCTCACTAGAAGGATAGAATTTAGAATAAAAGAGAGGTACAATTTCCTCCCAACCAATAGATCGGTCTTCCTTCAGCGCCTTATACCATTTGGCAGCTCTGCCCTTCAGTGATAAAGAAAATAGCTTCCTCTTAACTTGGTTCATCGAAATACCTGCACACTGGAACAACTCGCATAATTCATGTATAAAGAGCAAATAGTCACCGGGATGGACAGTTCCATCTCCTAAATAGCAATTATTCATAGCACGGTCGACAATTTTCATAGGTATTTTAAAAGGATGAGGAGTGCAAGCATCATTTGAAACATCACATATGGGAGATAAAATATCATCAGAGCAAACTTTCTCCACTAAAGCTGGGGAACTAAAAATATCATGCTTAATAAAACCAACTTCCCCAAGCTTAGACTTTTCTAAAACAGTGTTCAAAGCATTCATACTAACAAAACTATTAGCATGCGAATTAAGCTCCAAAGGTTTTTCAATTTTCTCTTCAAATCTAAACTCAGAAAAAAGACTAAAGAACTTTTATTTTCCATTAAGCCTAACTAGTGAAAATAAAAACAAGAAACAAAAAGATATAATTGCAGAATCTAAAGGAAATAACTCCGAGCACTCACACAGGAGGATGCGAGTACCTTTTACCTTACCTCCCCGGCAACGACGCCATAAAAGAGCTTGATGTCTACGCACGCGTCTGTTCTTGTAGACAGTGTTGGGCCTCCAAGTGCAGAGGTTTGTAGAGCAGCAGCAAGTTTCCCTTAAGTGGATCACCCAAGGTTTATCGAACTCAGGGAGGAAGAGGTCAAAGCTATCCCACTCAAGCAACCTTGCAATTACGATACAGAAAGTCTCTTGTGTCCCCAACACACCCAATACACTTGTCAGATGTATAGGTGCACTAGTTCGGTGAAGAGATAGTGAAATACAAGTAGTAGTGATGATTATAAGTAGTAACTGTAATATGAAATAAAAATGGCAGCAAGCAAACATGTAACAAAGCAGAAAGTAAATGGTGTGCAAAGCTTGGAAACAAGGCCTAGGGATCATAGTTTCACTAGTGGACACACTCCCAATAAATATAACATAATTGAACCAATAGACACTATCATCCATATGCAACTCAATACAGTTCTCCAATGGAAAACGAACACTAATCATGCGTAGGGCTACGAAGCACTCCTCAAAGTCCGTATGTACCCAAACTAGATTGTCCCACACTATAGCCGTGAACGCACTAGATGGTTCCAACAAACACCAACATTTCATAGAGATGTTAACCAAAAAGATACACATGATGCACACACTAGTCACCTTTACACCATGATACAAGGTATCTCCGAAGAGTATAATAATAAAGATAGGAGTAGCATAATATCTGAATAATAACATCTACCAATTCAACTATATACAAAGCTCACGATCACATAAAGATCACATCATGGGAGAGAGAGGTGAACCACATAGCTATCGGTAGAGCCCTCAGCCCCGGGGGAGAACTACTCCCTCCTCATCACAGGAGACAGTAAGGTTGATGGAGATGGCGGTGAGGTCGATCGAGACGGCAGAGACGGCGATGGAGACCGAAGGAGATGGCTCCAGGGGCACTCCCCCATCCCGGCAGGGTGCCAGAACAGAGACTTCTGTCCCACGAAATTTGTCGGCGGCGGCGGCAGAGCTGCGGAACTGTTCTGGAAATTTCGCCAATTTCCCTAGGGTTTTTTGTCCCGAGGCTTTATATAGGCGAAGGGGTGTCGTCAGGGGGCTGCCAGGGCGCCCTCACAATGGGTGGGTGCGGCCAGGGGCTGGGCCGCGCCCCCCTGTTGTGTGGGCGGCCTCTGGCCCCCTCCGGCTCTCTTTCCGTCTTCGGTGCTCTTTCGGGAAAAATAAGACTTCTGGAACTTGTTTCGTCCAATTCCGAGAATATTTCCTGTATAGCTTTTCTGAAACACAAAAATAGCAGAAAATAGGGAACTGGCACTGTGGCATCTTATCAATAGGTTAGTTCCAGAAATCGCATAAAAACACCACAAAGTGTACCAAAACACAAGGCAAATGGTGTAAAAACAAGCATGGAGCATAAAAAATTATAGATACGTTTAAGACGTATCATGTCCTGCCACCCTGCTTCAGAGTGCAGAACTCATATTTCTTTAGATTCATAATGCCTGTGGAGATATGGGCATTAGGAAAGCCTTCCCTCAAGGAATCCCAGTCCAGACCTTCAATTGGGCTGGTGACTTGGTAGGTTTCCCACCACATCGCTGCTAGTCCCTCAAATAGGTGGGCAATGAATCTAATCTTTTCAGCATCTATGCACTCACAGGTAACCAAGTCCTTGCTAACGGAATGTAGCCAATCATCGCGCACTATTGGGTCTATGGCAGAAGAAAACTTGTTGGGTTTGAGCCTTAGGAAACAAGCTAGTTGGTCAACTTGGGGTAGGGGTGGTGGCAGCGGCGGGTTGTTGTTGTTCATGATGTTGGCGCTTGCTTGGATGAATTGGGTCATCGTTTGCATGAGCTGAGCTTGACCTGTGGCTAACTGTTGGATCACATCATAGAGGTTGTTGTTGTTGTTGTTGTTGTTGTTGTTGTTGTTGTTGTTGTTGTTGTTGTTGTTGTTGTTGTTGTTGTTGTTGTTGTTGTTGTTGTTGTTGTTGTTGTTGTTGTTGTTGTTGTTGTTGTTGTTGTTGTTGTTGTTGTTGTTGTTGTTGTTGTTGTTGTTGTTGTTGTTGTTGTTGTTGTTGTTGTTGTTGTTGTTGTTGTTGTTGTTGTTGTTGTTGTCGTTGTTGTCGTTGTTGTCGTTGTTGTCGTTGTTGTCGTTGTTGTCGTTGTTGTCGTTGTTGTCGTTGTTGTCGTTGTTGTCGTTGTTGTTGTTGCGAGGCGGCATCTGAGGTGGTTATAGCATAGGTGAGTATTAGATAGATAGAACTAAAGAAGAAAATTTTCCTACCCATGCACAAAACAACATTCTAAGAAGCAAACAAGCATAAACCAAATAGTCATTGAAAATCTTTTTGATAAGTTTTGGAAAAACACGCTAACAATATAATATGGTCATACACCAATTTGGTATGATCATAGAAGCATCTATAAATCTTTGGTTCTATAAACTAGAATCTTGGTGGTCTATTCTATTACTGTCTTCATTGCTCCATCTCTTATTTCCACTTCCTCAATGTATTGTTGGTGTTGTGTCATCTTCATTTCAACATTTCTTCAAGTTTTTTGTTGGTCTTCAATGCGGTTCTTCATGTTGAGTCAAGGATTAACCTATGAAGTAGAAGTCTCATTTTTCTGGTACATTGTGATCTTCTGTCCTTTCTTGATGGCTTCCAGAGTTGGGTCATCTAGAGGAATCATTTGAAAATGAAGTAGGAGAGAAATACAAGGAGTTTCAAGATGCATTTTTTTAAAATGTAAATAGAAGCAAGATGAGATAGAGATTTTTATCCTAGGGTCTTCCTATTTCTAATCCATCCTAGGGTCTCGATCCTACAGGCAACACTATGCTCTGATACCATTTTGTAGCTTCCTACCTTTTTAAAAAAGGCATGACTCCAGTGTTAAGTGCTACTCCCTGGATCACTGATAGCACCACAGTACAAATGATAGTAATCATTGCAGATAGTGTCATTTATTACATCACAAATCCAAATACAAAAGTCTTTAAACCTTACAAAATAGCTTAGCCACTTGGACTAGCCTGAATACCAGAGTTTAACACAACGGAAAGTAAATTGCAATGAGCCTCCATCTTCAGCAAGTGCCACAGGCAGACATGTTGGAATGTAGACTCGAGATCCTACCAATTACTCTTCCTCGGAATAACCTGCATGTTTGAATATGCAGCCCCAAAGGTGTTAGTACAACGACATACTGGCAAATGACACATATTTGGTGGCATTTGTGAAAAGACTATACTACATGATATTTGGCTAGTGGATCTTTTGGCTAATTTGCATAAAGCAATTTTTATCCTATGTTTTCCAAATCAAAACATTTCAAAATTTTAGATTTTTCTTTAAGGTCAAGATAACTCCTAGGTCACCACCACATACATGGTTTTCACTGCCAGGTATGTAGCCCCAGGTAGTCACTCTACAAAACCAGGTTAATCCCTCAAGTTACTACGACACCATGGTTTTCACTGCCAGGCATGTAGCCCTGAGGCATTCCCTCTTTCTACACAAGTTTTAATTATTTCAAAAGGTGATGAGATTCTACATTCCATGGCTAGAGACTCAAGTTGTCCATAACCGGGGGCACGGCTAATCGATTAGTTTTACACCCTGCACGGGTTGTGCACTTTCACCTTAAGACTTATTTTACCCCGAAGAATAAAATAAGAAAAGACCTTTCAGAAGAAGCATTCAACCAAACTAGCATGGTCGTTCCCCCGTTCCACCCACTGTCAAAACTCTTGGTTGAACCCTTACATCATACTCAATCAAGACAGAGCCCATAATGTCATAAGGCTGCACTGGAAGTACTCTAACCATAGAAGACATAATAATCTCTTTAATCCTGAGTGGCAATTCACAAGTGTACTACTTAGGTCACTAACCACATACCATGGTTTTCACTTCCAAGATATGTGGCCCCTAAGCAGCCACTCAACACACCCATAGCCACACCAATCCACCCAGGTAGTTCATTGAAGTTATATTTTAATTTTAGAACAAGTCATCAACATAGCATAGCATCATTTCCAAAGTAGTTTGCAATCCTAGCAAGTGGGGTTTAAAGGATGGCTACAAACTACTAGGATCTAAGCATTTCATAAACTTCTTTGAAAATCCTCCTATCATGCATACTACTGGAAAACACTAATACATTAGTAAAAATAGGTAGAAAGGATGTCTGTCACTTGCCTTGGAAACAACCAGCACACTCACAACAATCACACTTGTAGTTCAGCTCCTCTTCACAATCTAAACAAGAAATATTGCACAAAAATAAACACACCATACAATCCAAACATAAATAACAAGACAAACAATTGAAAAGGGTTTGTTTTACATTTTAGATTTATTAAGATACTATGATAAGAGAGATATGGCAAAAGAATTGTGGATAGTGAGATAGGGATTTGAGAGCTTGAGTGGCAAAATCAAATGATTGGCGAGAATTGGACTAAGCAAGATATGAAGTATTTAGGCTTTACTAAAGCATGAATTGAACTTGGAATAGCTCATGTGCATTAAACCACACAAGTGTCAAAATAGTGTAATACCAATACTATTGAATAAGTGTGACAACAATTATTCTTAAATAGCATACATTACACTTAGGCATTTGGGCTAGGATTCATGAAGCATGGATTTACTCAATTAACTCAATTGCAAATTGAATAGTTCAATACATGTGATCAGCATTAAGTGAGCAAAGGATTGAACATGCATAAGTGATATTCGAGACTATGGTTCAAAAGGTTTTATCAATCATGAAGTAAGAATAAGTGCTAAGGTATAGATTATAACAACACCTCATTGGCAAAAGTAGTAACTAAGATTGAGGTCGATGGAGACGGCGATGGAGACCGATGGAGATGGCTCCGGGGGCACTTCCCCGTCCCGGCAGGGTGCCGGAATAGAGACTTCTGTACCACGAAATTCGTCGTTGGCGGCGGCGGAGCTGCGGAACTGTTCTGGAAATTTCGCCAATTTCCCTAGGGTTTTTCGTCCTGAGGCTTTATATAGGCGAAGGGGTGTCGTCAGGGGGCTGCCAGGACGCCCTCACAATGGGTGGGCGCGGCCAGGGGCTGGGCCGCACCCCCCTGTTGTGTGGGCGGCCTCTAGCCCCCTCCGGCTCTCTTTCCGTCTTCGGTGCTCTTTCGGGAAAAATAAGACTTCTGGAACTTGTTTCGTCCAATTCCGAGAATATTTCCTATGTAGCTTTTCTGAAACACAAAAACAGCAGAAAACAGGGAACTGGCACTGTGGTATCTTGTCGATAGGTTAGTTCCATAAATCGCATAAAAACACCACGAAGTGTACCAAAACACAAGGCAAATGGTGTAAAAACAAGCGTGGCGTGCTGTGATTGGCCCGTTCCGCTTCGGGTGGATTAGCCCTGGCAGCCATTGGATCTAAAGGGGATGGGACGGTCCAGATCAGATCGTACCCATTCGGTTAGTGATCTAATCCTAACGGTTAGATCTCGCGATCTAACGGTGGGAGGGAGATCTGGGGAGGTGCTCACCGTGACTTAGGGTTCCGGAGAGGCTGCGGCTCAGAGCGCGGTCATCGTCGGCGATGCAGTGCACCTAGGCGTGGGAGAGGAATCGGACGGGGAGCGTGTGGCTACGGCGAGCAAGGTGGCGAAGTATGCCGGGCCGAGGTGGTCTGGGGCTTGGAATATCTTCAGCTGGAGATCTCGCTGCGGAGATGGCTTTGGCTCGAGGTTGCCCTGCTCAGAAACGGATGCAATCAAGCATCAAACTGTGTCATTAGGGTGCGCAAGGAGAATGGAAAGCTGGAGGTAGGAGAAAGGTGGCGAGAGGGGGTTGGAACTCGCCGGAATCGACGACGGAAACCGTCGGTATCTGTGAGTTTCGGGGAGGAAATTAGACGGCCTTGGGGCATCTCGGGTGTAGGAAAAACGAGAGGCAAGAGAGGGGGTGGAGGAGCTTAAATAGGCACAAAGACTTGGGGGAGGGGTTATGGTATCGGGGTGGGGCGACGCGATCGGATGGCCGGGGCAAGTCAGGTTTGTCCGGGACTCCCTGCCAGAGGTAGGAGATGACCTGACAGGTCTGGCCCACTCGTCAGTGTCGGTCAAAGGTGGAGGCCGGTACCCTTTCGGTACAGGGGGCCGCTTCTTGGCCTGGGCCAGTTAGTCTCCCCGCGGCCCTTTTTATTTTTTTTTGTTCTTTTTCTTTTTCCTTTTTTGTTTTCTTTATAACTTTTGCAAAATAAATTCAAATTCACTCAAACCACTTCTGAAAATTTTCTAAAAGTTCACACAACATTTGTAAAACAGAATAGACAAGTTTTAAAAATAAAAACAAGATTTTAAATAAAACTTTCTAAATTTGAACTAAAGCATTTTACTTGCATAATGCAAAATAGAATTAGGGTTTTGAAATAAAACTTTGGAATAAGAGAACATGATTTTAGAAAATAACATTTGAAATTCATTTTCAAACATGGTTTTTGAAATGCAAACTTTATTCAAAATATACCATTTGGCAAATCATTTCTTTGCAAAAATACTTGCATAGGTTTTGAATAAAAACAAAATAGTACTTAGAAATCCTATTTTCCCAAATGAGTTCTTCAAGAGTTACTAGAAAGTTTGAAATATTTTTCTAATAAAGCTTTTAGATAAACTCAAAAAGTTTTAAATCCCTGTGAATTTCAATCAATACATCCAAACAAAAACAAAAAAATTCCTCCAAAATTTGATAAAATCTTGGGATGTTACAGATTTCACAAGAGCCTTGAAACCAATGATCTGGTCCGTCTAGCTCCAGGTTTCGTGGATGATTAGTGGAGTAACCATGATAGAGCGATGATTAAACATTGGCTCCAACATTGTTCCCGCCGACCAGGACATATGCTAATAGCTAGACATTGTAGCAACTTTATGTAATAGTGATTGCAATTTTTTTGTAATTGTCTTGTTGCCCTACACATAAGAACTCTATGTAATGTTTGTATGATCGAGTCATGAGTGGTTTTTGTATGTACTCTTGCTTGTAATACACCTTTTTAGTTTTGCTTATGTCATAGATATATCTTGCATTCTCATTTTTCTTGGCTTATTGTTTTGTTTATTACGATTCATCTGTTTGTATAATACTATATCAATCAATTTACTCTTATTTGTCAAGGCCGGTTATTGAAAGATGCGAGGAGGGGGTTCCAAAATGAAGAAAATTGCCGATGTCTTCAAAGCCATCAAGAAGAAGAAAAGGTGAGGAACCAAGCACCTCCAATCTGAAACCACCACTAGGACCTAAGGGGTGGGAGGCACGGCTATCCAGACGTTCTACTGCTAGAGCGGCACCTCTACATGTACGTCCACCTAGTCCTCTCCCCCTATTGAGTCGGAGGAGGACAAGGTGGAGGAGGAGGATTTAGGACCAAAAGCGGGGTAGAGGTAGGAAGTTTGTGCATTTGCATCTCAAAACTAGGGAATTTTTTGCACAATTAAAATAAAACGCGGGAGGATTGAAGTCTCCCATTCTATTGAGTTAGGTTTAGTCGTAGTTGTGAGCGATAGATTTTGACATGACATTTGTCGTATCCGTTGTTTTGAGGGAAGGGGAATCTGAATTCAAATTTAAAGGTGCTAAGTGAAATTCAAACCATATTTTAAATAGGAACTTGATTTTGAATAGCACAAAAGAACAATAAGAATCGGAATAGTGAAATTACATTTTATTACTTAGAAACAATATTTACAAAGTCTTTACAACATTCATAGGTACTTTCTCATACAGTTTTGCATCCATTTCAAGCTCACGTACCTAGATGGCAACTTGATTAATAAAGTGTTGCGTAGCTTCATTACCTGCTTCTGTACCGGGATTTTTCAAGGTAATCATCCTTACAAGATCTTCCTCCAGTGCCGGAGTATTTCTATAGTCTAGCTCTTGAGGCATATCGTCATCTGCACTACTTCTCATTATTTTAAGATCTGTAACCAGATTAGGCTTAGGATTTCCTTTGGTGATACATATAAGCTCATCTACCTTTGCAGTAACGTCTTCATTGTTTTCTTCGGTGATAGAATTCACCTTTCTTGAGGAGGATCTTTCCACATGCCATTGGAGTGGTTTATCTTGCATATCATGTGTTCGAATAAAAATGGAGAAGAGAATAGAAGATGCAACTAGAGTTTCATATAGCCGACATGTTTAATGAGAACAGGAACAAGACAGATACCACAAGGTTGAATGAGGAAAATATAAACATAATAAACTTGCCTTCAATTTGCATTTGGTGCAACTGGGATCTTAGTCGGAATTACATTCTCAATGCTAGGATTTTTTGGAATGAAATAGTTATGTTTGTTAACTCAAATCAAATTTGGGTAGCTGATTTACTCCTTGTTCTAGAGATGAGCAGTTTTAACACCCAAAAAGTTTCTCTCTCCCATCAAAAACGTACTACTGGGGACGGAGTGACATTTACTTCTTCTGGTGAACATGCACTAAGATGCCATGTTAGAGCATCTCCAGCAGAGGCTGTATACTAGCGCGCTGTAAAACGCCGAACCAGCGCGATGTAGATGCTTTGCGCGCGCCATTTTCGAGCGGCCATTTTTAGAAGCTGTAAACGCGCGCGGCAATACACGGCGCGCAGACGCGCCTCCACCAGACGCTGCATCATACAGCGCGCAAACACGCGCGCGCACACAAACAGATTGATCGAAGATCTAGAAAATAGACTAAAATTAAAACGCGACGAACAGAAAATACATTGCGTTCAACAGAAATTAAAACTACAAACTACCAAATGAAGCTACATTCTACGCTTCATCATCATCATCGGAGGAGGTGTCCTCGGACTGCGTCCACAGGTCATCCCACCTCGGATCGTCCTCGTCGATGGTCTGCGGCCCCGCGAGCTGCGCGTTGATGAAGGCTTTGCGCCGGCGGCGATCTTCCCGGTAGGCGCGCCGCTCGGCCCTTCTCAAGCGGTAGAACTCGAGCTCCGCCTGCACATCCTGCGGGAACTCGGCGCGCCACCTCGCCATGGCGCGCTCGTCGTGCTCGGCGATGAGCAGGCGGCGCTGCGCCTCGCGATGCAGGCGGCGGTCCTCCTCCGTGATGAGGCGCGGTGGTGGCGCGAGGAACTGCGCCTCCTCGAGCGTCTCCGTCTCGGGGAAATTCATCTGCCGGCGCGGGCGCCCGAGGCGCCATGCCGCCGCGTCGTACGCGCGCGCCGCCTCCTCCGGCGTGTTGAAGGTGCCGAGCGTGAGGCGGAAGCCGGCGGTGCGGATCTCGGCGTAGTAGAGCCCGTTCGGGCGCGGGCGCACGCCGGTGAAGCCGGAGGCGCTGCGCCGGCGAGGCGGCATGGCGGCGGGGCGCGTGGCGTTTGGGCGGTGTGCGCGCGAGGAAGGGGACAGAGAAGAAAGGGAACGTTCCAGGTGCGCGCGCATGGCGGTTGGGCGCGGGCGACGCGCGGCTTTTGTAGCGCGCGCTCCACGACGCGCGGGAGATTTGCCGCCCAACCTAGCGCAAAAGATCCCGCGCGCGCGCTTTTTTCCCGCGCCTGCTGGAGGAAGATACCGCGCCGCGCGCGCCCAAAAAAGCAGTTATTACAGCGCCGCGCTAGTATACAGCCTCTGCTGGAGATGCTCTTAGGACACTACCAGGATTTGGATGGTACTCACAGGTGTGTGGACTGTAAAGTATATGAAGTGATACAAAATAGGAGTCCCCATCAACCACCATTACCATTCATTGCATGGCCAAGTAGCTAGGACAATAAAATGGACTCCCCCGCAATCTATCAAGCAAGGAGACATCCTGAAATGGAATCCTTTCGGATACACGCCAGTATGGCAATCTTGTCTTTATACGGTAGGTTGCAATCATTAGATATTGTGCTCTGCTGTGCACAAAACGTAAAGAAGCATGCCAAACATATAGCACAAAGCTAGCGTGATACACCATAGGGTTGGGGCCACGTACGTCATCCGTAGTGGTTACTCACACCACTTGCTGTATGCGTAGAAAACAGAATTAATAGTACGACATTATATATATTTTCACCAGTAATATTTAGATATTTTTAAAAATATTTTTATATAACATGGTAGACAAGCATGCATGCATACGAATGTAGCAGCCAAAACAACCCTCAGTAAATCAAGCACAGAGAAGGAGAGAGCGCAGGAAGAGAAGTGATTTTTGATGAATATATCCCAATAATTTATGTGGTGTCAGTAAACACCATAACTGTACCAAGAGGTGAAACAAAAAAAAATCTTCAATCAGCTCTGCAAAAAACCGCCGGCGTGAACTTAGTTTTTTATTTTACAGAAACTAAAAAAACCATAGTCCACTGAAAGGCCCTGAAACGTGAATAAACAAAATATCATAGTCCCTCGGTTCCACAAAGGCTTATATTGCTGAATAGAGGGAGTAGCAAATTTCAATCCAAATTTACAAGCTACTATCAGAGTATGGTCTGGCAGAGACGAAGCTAGAAAAAAGTCTCATTGGGATCAGCTCTATGTTATAGGTCTATGTTATCTCACTTTTACTAGGGTCATCTTGCTAAAATGGATACTAATTAGTACAGTACCATTTAGTGAAGAGATTGCTAAATTTCACTGGGGTTAGCTGACCCCAATGTTCATATGCCGCCTCTGTCCCTGTAAAATTTTAAAACTCGATTTAATCACTAGATTTATATACCATAATAATAACCCTAGTAAAAACTAGATGAATATGATGACCCTATTGTTAGACACAAATCTGTAAATATGATCTACATAGTTTCCGTACTCAATTTTTACAGGTATCATTTGATCTCGAGAACATTGTGACTATGAGCGTATTAGAAATTTGGAATACATTACCGATCTGGCTTATATCCAACCTGGTGTAAAACTAATTCATCTTTGTCATCATCATCTAAAATAACAAAAAAATTCATTCCTGTCATTCAACCACACATCAAGCCTGGAGGATAGGATCTTATCAACCTGGATGAGAAACCTCATCCCTTCACCCCAAACGTACGGATCTTAGGCATCGATCATGCCAGCTAGCATGCATCTACCATTGCATATAATATATAGAATATCTAGACTCACTGGTCCTGTATTTGCTAGCTAGCTCAAATGTGCCATGCAGATGAGCATTCCGTAGGCCGGCCATATATAAGAAATGGATAGCTGTTTCAATCTAACTTTGTGTCCTCACAGATTAACCATGCAATGTGGCTATTACTCCCTTCTTTTGCGGGAGCAAGCTGTTTTGTTACTACCACTACATGCTGGATGTTACATAAAATTCCATACCGGACCATGGCGAAAGCTACTGTAATCCAATTCATTTGTCTCCACTCTTGTACTTGTATGTACACGTGTAGGAAAAATGTGATACGCCTACTCAATTATAAGAAAGGATTAGAAATAAAAAAAGGTGCTGACGATAGAGATAGGTCCTCTTCGTGGATACGATACGCCTACTCTAGGCCAAGACACGTCGGTAGCATGAAAACGTAGCTTGAGGAGAGGTTAATCATGACGTATATGTGTAGATCTGAGAGGATCGAATAAACACAAAGACCACTCGCTAGCTATCTGTTTTAGTAAGTCCAGTACGTATGACTACAAAGGGGGGAGAGAATTTTTGTGTTTGTTTGGACCCCTGCTTAGAAATGCTACTGGAGTCTAGAGCTTTTTTTTAGAAATGGGGTGTCCCCGGCCTCTGCATCAATCGATGCACACGGCCGTTTTATTAAAAAACGTTTAAGATGTTTTACAAGTAACAAGCAGCACAAGACAGAGAACAGCTAGTCATCGGCCAACGACGACTCTGCTACAAGCCATCTAAAAATGGAATACAAAGCTTCGCTAAACATTCCCAATCCTATTAGAATGCCGCCAACCACCCTGGTTGAAGATAGCATAAATGACCGCCATCAGTCGTGTGCATCCAGAATCCATATATCCCCGCTGGTCTTCTGGAAGGAGGAGCGCCCATGTGGTGATCCAGTGCGAAGTCTTGTTGATAACCTGCATAAAAGGATAGCAATTTGCATTGTTAAAAATAATATCATTTCGGCAATTCCAGATTGCCCAAACCAAGGCACAGACACCAATTCTAATTCGTGCCTTGGCAGATTTATCTATCCCCTTCAACCAGTTACCAAACATATTTTTTATATTACTAGGAGGTGGCATATTGAAGGTGAAGTGAACAACTCTCCATATCAGAGTGGCGAATTTGCATTTGAGGAAAAGGTGCTCTATGGTCTCTTCCTCATTGCAGAATGCACATTTTTTACATCCATTCCAGTTTCTTTTAGCCAGGTTGTCCTTGGTTAGGATCTCTTTTCTGTTCAGAAACCACATGAAGATTCTAATTTTTAGCGGTACTTTGATTTTCCACAGATATTTCCTAAGAAAAATTGTATTCCCGTTTAGGAGTTCATTGTAAAGAGATTTCACCGAGAACTGGCCAGAATCAGTTAGCTTCCAGATGAAGGTATCTTTTTCATCTGTAAGGTTAGTGTCCATTACACTCTCAACTAGCTTGAGCCAGGACACCCATTTGTCGCCGGCTAAATTTCTCCTAAATGAGATGTTCAAGCCATTTTCGGTGAGGGTGTTTGCCATGCTGACATTTTTGTGGTTGACAATGGCATACAAGTTGGGGAACTGAGAGGCTAATGGTGCATTGCCATTCCAGGTGTCCTCCCAAAAGCGGGTTCCTTCGCCATCACCGACACGGAATGAACCATATTTGAAAAAAGTATCTTTCTGGTTCATAAGACCTTTCCAGAAAGGGGAGTCCGTGGGTTTGGCTTGTACCTCAGCTAAGTTTTTGTTTTTGAGGTACTTGTTGTGTATCAGCTCTTGCCACATCCCTTCCTCATTAATAATCTTGAACAGCCATTTGCTCAAGAGACTGTTGTTTTTTATGTCCAGCACCTCAATTCCTAGACCTCCTTGGTCTTTTGGTCGGCAGATCATGTTCCATTTAGATAGCCTGTATTTCTTTTTTTTCTGGTCGCATTGCCAGAAGAAGCGGGAGCGATAAAAATCCAATCTCTTCCTTACCCCTATGGGTAACTGAAAGAAGGATAAAAGGAACATTGGCAGGCTAGTGAGGACCGAGTTAATGAGGATTAGCCTATCACCATAAGATAGAATTTTGCCTATCCAAGAGGCAAGTTTCTTTTCAAATCTATCTTCGATGATTTTCCATTCTTTGAGTAGCAATTTTCTAAAGTGGATAGGAATACCCAGGTATTTAAATGGTAGTGCACCTATTGCGCATCCGAATATTTCCTTGTAGTCGTTTTGATGGTCTCTTGCTTTTTCGAAGCAGAAAAGCTCGCTTTTGTGGAAGTTTATCTTGAGGCCTGATAGTTGTTCAAATAAGCAAAGAATAAGCTTCATATTCACCGCTTTGTCTAAGTCATGCTCCATGAAGAGGATAGTATCGTCTGCATATTGGAGTATTGAAACCCCTCCTTCTATAAGGTGTGGGATTAATCCTCCAATTTGACCATCATCTTTGGCCCTATTGATGATGATGGCAAGCATGTCTGCTATAATGTTGAAGAGCATGGGTGAAAGGGGGTCCCCCTGATGACCCACAAGTATAGGGGGTGTATCGTAGTACTTTCGATAAATAAGAGTGTCGAACCCAACGAGGAGCAGAAGGTGTTGATGAGCAGTTTTGATCAAGGAATCACTGTAAATACTAGCAAACAGGTTTTCAGGAGTATTTGGTGATACGAATAAATAAAGTGCGAGTAAATAAAAGATAGTGGTAACAATTGCAGCAAGTGGCCCAATCCTTTATTCAGCAAAGGACAAGCCGGTTGTATACTTATAATAACCAAATGTTCTCGAGGACACACGGGAGTTTCTTTCAAGAGCTTTCGCTTCATAAAGCCAATAGTATTTATTGATTTGGTAAGTGTTATGGGGTGAACCTGCGCTAGCGCACTACCCTTACTAGGATAAATACACACTTGTGATTATACCCCTTGCAAGCATCCGCAAATACAAGAAAGTAATTAAGATAAATCTAACCACAACCTTAAACTCTAAGATCCTACGCTCCCTGGTGCAATGGTTTCCCAATGGAGGTTTAGGTTTCTGTCACTCCAGCAACCCCACAATCGGTAGCCAAATACACAATGCATCTCACTAGGCCCATAAATGGTGGAGTATCATGTAGTCGACGTTCACATGACACCACTAGTGAAATAGCACCACAACAATATCAAACCATTAAATATTTCTCAATAATAATTCACTACTAACATCTTGACTTCTCCCATGTCCTCAAGAACTAAACGAACTACTCACAAGACATCATATGGATCATGCTCAGAGGTGGAATAATGGTAAATAACAATCTGAACATAAACCTTAATTCAACGGTTCTACTCAATAGCATCAACTACAAGAGTAATCAACACCGGGAAAGTTTCCCCTATGAATATAACAAGATCCAACTCAAGATGTTACAGCGGGATGGCGTGGTGATGGTGGAGATGAGGGTACTGGTGATGGAGATGATGATGATGATGATCCCGATGAAGCCCGGTGCGATGGTGATGACGATGGCGACGATCTCCCCTCTCCGGGAAGGAATTTCCCCGGCAGATTTCTTCCTGCCGGAGAGCCTTTTCTCTCTGGTGTTCTCCGCCCCGCAGAGGCGGCTGTGTCTAACTCTGAACCACCCCCCCCCCTCACTTAGGTTTTCGGGGACGATGATGTACGTGGAGGGGCGAGACCAGAGGTGGACCAGGGTGGCCTCACGTAGGGCCCGCGCCACCCTGGCGTGTGGAGCCCCCCTGGCTCCTCTCGACTCCCCCTTCTGGCTTCGTGAGTCTTCTGGGAAAATATAATTTCTGGGTATTTTTCTGGAATTTTCCTGGTCTTCAAAATATGGTCTCTTGATGGCCCCTTTTCCAGCAGAATCCTGACTCCGGCAGCAACTCCTCTGATGATCATCAAACATGTGAAAACAAAGGAAATAACATAAGTATCATATCTAAATATGAAATATATCAATGAATAACAGTAAATTATAATACAAAATAGTGATGCAAATTGGACGTATCAACCCCCCCAAGCTTAGACCTCGCTTGTCCCCAAGCAAAAACTAAACTCGGTAAACATGACCACAGGTTTATGGAGTGAAGTGTCGATAATCAAAATACGGACAAGAAGCATCACATTCACTAAGGTACAAGTTATAATAGACAGCAACTTCCCTTTATAAGATATAGACTTGCAATAAGTAAAAGGGAATCACATGTAAAGATGCACAAGGTAAATATAGTTGGCAATGGCAAACCTTAGTTCTTGGTCAAAGAATGGTGAACAAACTATTCTCTCTTTTAGACGGAGCCTTTTAAAATAGAGCTAATATAGCAAAGACTATATGCTCAACAAAGTAAACTTTTGCATTCATAGAAAACTATCAAAGATATATTCCTTCAGACAAAAGCATTATACAAAACAAGGAAGATAATAAACATGATTAAACGGATCAACATATGGATGAGTGAAACATAACAACTCAAATGCTTGCTTGAGATAGAGGGAAATAGGTTGACTCAACATAAAAGTAAAAGATAGGCCCTTCGCAGAGGAAAGCAGGGATTAAACATGTGCTAGAGCTTTTCATTTGTAAAACAGATGTAAAATGTTATTTTGAGAGGTGGTTGCTTTTGTCAACGACTAGCAACGGAGTTCTTGATATCTTCCATACTAAACAAGTGAGAGCGGTTCCGAGATGTTTTGATTAATTGGCACTTTGGTGCTCTTTTATAGCTTTGCACTCATCCCCACCTTTTTCCTTTCTCAAACCATGGCTAACCAATTCCATCGGGTGCCGACCAACTTTCACATTCCATTGGAGGAGTGCCTTTTTCTTTCTTTTTCTTTTTGAGATTATAATGGTCCGACCAGCTCCCTTGCAAAATTAATGACGAGCAGATGAAGCTGCCTAGTCGAGGGGTACTTAATTTAGTATGGAAGATAACAAACCCATCCACTACGTCCTCATGAGCTAAAAACAGTGGCACAAAATGAGAAGTGTTTGAAAGTTTTTGAAAGGTAGCACATGAAAATTTACTTGTAATGGCTTGAAATACCATGCATAGGAATTTGTAGTGAACTCTTTGGAAGTGACTTGGCTTTTTGGGGATTGGATGCATGAGAAGTATTTCCTCTCAGTACAGGTTTTTGGCTAGCAAGGCTGGGTAGCAAGCATAAGAGTTGCATGAAACAAACAAACATACATATAATAAGAATAATCATGCACACTCCCTTGAAGGTACAACAATTTTAACTTTAAGAATAACAATGCTAAGGGAAAACTAAAGTGATGAAACAGGCACTTCTTTATTCTTTTCTAACCAAACCTCAAGGTAAAGTTGCTACTGACCAAGCTAGGTTTGCCAAAACCAACTAAATCTACTCATGCTCCCAATGTGATACCAATACCAATCAACAAGACTAGTCACATAAGAGAGATTGCAGACTAACATAAAGTGTGCGAAAAGTAAACGATAAAACTTCTCATTAATATTTCACTACCGCAACTCACACCAAGGGATACATAGATAACTGACTAAGGAGGATACTTCCAACTGCAAACTATTCTATATGATAACTTCTCTATTCATGATAAGACTCTACTTGAAAAGTAAATGAGCAAAAGGTAATGATATGATACCGCGGCACTCCCCCAAGCTTGGAACAAGCCAAGGGGATGCCTATACCGATGATGAATTACTCCTTTGGCGGTATTGGAAGCAGCCTTGGATTAATGAAATATTCCTGCATCTGGCGAAGCCTGAGGTTCTCTTCTTGAAGCATCTTTACCTCCCTCTTCAATGCTTCATAACTAGTGCAAAACTCAAAAGTGACCAGCATTCCGTGTTCTATCATGGGCATAGAGTCGAGATCCAAAACATGATATGTTGGTCCTTGCAGATCATGAGAAAAGATACACCTAGATTTCATTGGTCCTTCCCAAGCAGGGTTTTTCGGCCTTGCCCTTCCAGAACCTTGCTCCTCCTTCCACTTTTGGCGTAGCTGGGCAATATCCAAGGGTCTTTTGCCTTTGTCATCGCTTGAAGAGGCCATGACTCCCCCAAGCTTAAGATCAACTCCTGACAGAAACAGCTCGAAACAAAACACGACGAGAAAACAATATACAGACCTCGGGGACTCCGGGGGGTTAAATAGGCGAAAATTATACATCGAAACGAAGTCACAGGAGGAAACCGGGATGGCAACGAGTTCCGATGTGTTCTCACACAGGGGTGGCACGGCCAGGGGTGGGCCCGCGCCACCCGTGTGTGAGACACACACGGACTCTTTTTCCTGCCCTTTTTCGTCTCGTGATTTTTCATATTTGGTAAAAACAGCAAAAATATTAAAAGAAGAACTTTTCGCGAAACTTTTCTGACTAGAACTGTTACCTATTCGAAAGCAAACTCTGCAGGTTCCTGCAGTTTGTCTTGGATAAATTCTTCCGGAGAAACTGTTTCAATAACATCAACATCTTCATTATAAGAATCTCTAGAAATATAATGTTTGAGTCTTTGCCCATTCACCACTTGTGTAGAATCATCTTTCAATGAAGCAATCTTAGCAGCACCTGAGCGGTACACTTCCACAATAACATATGGTCCTTCCCATTTAGAGAGTAATTTACCTGCAAAAAATCTGAGACGAGACCTATACAATAGAACTTTCTCACCAACATGGAACTCTCTCTTAAGAATTCTCTTATCATGCCATTGCTTGACTTTCTCTTTAAAAAGTCTGGCATTCTCATAAGCTTTGTTTCTCCACTCATCTAGAGAACTCAAATCTAACAACCTTTTCTCACCGGCTAGTTTAAAATCTCTATTAAGCTCTCTCACTGCCCAAAAAGCTTTGTGTTCTAATTCTAAGGGCAAGTGACAAGCTTTTCCGTAGACCATCTTGTAAGGAGACATACCCATGGGATTCTTATAAGCAGTTCTATAAGCCCATAAAGCGTCGTTTAACTTACTAGCCCAGTTTTTCCTGGATTTATTAACAGTCTTTTGCAAAATCGACTTGATCTCCCTATTTGAAAGCTCTACCTGCCCACTAGTTTGGGGATGATAAGCAGAAGCGATTCTATGATTGACATCATACTTAGCAAGAGTTTTTCTAAAACTACCGTGAATAAAATGAGAACCTCCGTCAGTCATAAGATATCTAGGCACTCCGAACCTAGGAAAAATAACATCCTTAAGCATTTTTAACGAAGTCTCACCATCGGCACTCTTTGTAGGTATGGCTTCTACCCATTTAGTAACATAATCAACAGCAACAAGTATATGGGTATAGCCTTTTGAAGGAGGAAAAGGACCCATAAAGTCAAATCCCCAACAATCAAACGGTTCAATAACAAGAGTGTAACTCATAGGCATCTCATTGCGTCTAGAAATATTTCCAACTCTTTGACATTCATCACAAGATAAAACGTACCTTCTGGCATCCTTAAAGAGGGTTGGCCAATAAAAACCTGATTGTAGAACCTTCTGCGCGGTTCTATCTCCAGCATGATGCCCTCCATAAGCACTGCCATGGTATTTTCTTAATATCTCTTGTTGCTCATATTCTGGTACGCATCTTCTCATAATACCATCAATTCCTTCTTTATATAAATGTGGGTCATCCCAAAAATAATGCCTCAAATCATAAAAGAATTTTCTTCTTTGCTGAGCTGTAAAGGTTGGAGGCATATACTTGGAAACAATAAAGTTAGCATAATCAGCATACCATGGAAGGTCTCGTGAAGTTACATTAATTGCAGCCAACTGTTCATTTGGAAAACTATCGTTAACGGGAATGGGATCAAAAGAAATATTTTCCAATCTAGACAAGTTGTCAGCTACAGGATTTTTAGCACCTTTCCTATCTGCAATATGCAAATCAAACTCTTGTAAAAGCAACACCCATCTAATAAGTCTAGGCTTAGCATCTTTCTTAGTCATGAGATATCTAATAGCAGCGTGATCAGTATGAATAGTAACCTTAGAATCAACAATATAAGATCTAAACTTATCACAAGCAAAAACAACAGCAAGAAACTCTTTCTCAGTAGTAGCATAATTTCTCTGAGCAGCATCAAGAGTCTTACTAGCATAATGAATAACATTCAACTTATTATCTATGCGCTGTCCAAGGACAGCACCAACAGCAAAATCACTAGCATCGCACATAATTTCAAACGGTAAATTCCAATCAGGTGGTTGAACAATAGGAGCAGTAGTTAAAGCCTTCTTAAGAGTTTCAAAAGCTTCCTTACAATCATCATCAAAGACAAATGGTACATCCTTTTGAAGAAGATTAGTAAGAGGCTTTGAAATCTTAGAGAAATCTTTAATAAACCTCCTATAAAAACCAGCATGACCAAGAATACTACGAATACCTTTAACATCCCTTGGACAAGGCATTTTCTCAATCGCCTCCACTTTTGCTCTGTCAACTTCAATACCTCTTTCAGAAATTTTATGTCCAAGGACAATTCCTTCATTTACCATAAAGTGGCATTTCTCCCAATTAAGAACAAGGTTAGTTTCTTCACACCTCTGCAAAACTTTATCAAGGTTGTGCAGACAATTATCAAAAGAAGTTTCATAGACAGAGAAATTGTCCATGAAGACCTCCACAATTTCTTCACAAAAACCATGAAAAATAGCAGACATGCATCTTTGAAAAGTAGCAGGAGCATTGCATAAACCAAACGGCATACGTCTATAAGCATAAGTTCCATAAGGACAAGTAAAAGTGGTTTTTTCTTGATCATCCTTCTTAACAGCAATTTGAGAAAAACTAGAATAACCATCAAGGAAACAAAAATGAGTCTTCTTAGACAACCTTTCTAGCATTTGATCTATAAATGGTAAAGGGTAATGATCTTTCTTAGTAACTTTGTTTACCTTCCTATAATCAATGCACATTCTATAACCAACTACTACCCTTTGAGGAATAAGTTCGTTATTCTCATTAGGCACAACAGTCATACCTCCTTTCTTAGGAACACAATGAACGGGACTAACCCATCTACTATCAGCAATAGGATAAATGATACCAGTATCAAGGAGTTTTAATACCTCGTTTCTTACCACATCCTTCATCTTCGGAATTAGGCGGCGCTGATGCTCCACAACTGGCTTCGCATCTTTCTCCATATTAATGGCATGCTGACATAAAGTGGGAGAAATCCCTTTTAAATCATCAAGAGTATATCCCATAGCTCCTCGGTGTTTCCTCAATATCTCCAATAATCTTTCTTCTTCCTTTCCTGAAAGTTTAGAACTAATAATAACAGGATATATTTTCTTATCATCAATATAAGCATATTTGAGGTCATCAGGCAAAGGCTTTAATTCAAACACAGGATCTTCTTTGGGCGGCAAAGTGGTACCAAGATCCTCCACAGGTAGATTATGCTTGAGTAATGGTGGTTGACGAAGGAGAATATCATCGATCTCTTCTCTTTCCTTGCTAAAAACATCACTTTCGTGATCTTCCATGAATTGCTGCAAGGCATTATTAGGAGCAAGAGCAATAGAAGCAAGCTGTTCAACTCGAAAATTTTCATTAGGCGTATCATTTTCATAAGAAGTCTTTGCAAACTTGGAAAAATGAAACTCATAAGACTCTCCATTAAACTTAGTGAAAATTTTCTCCTTCTTGCAGTCTATTACAGCACCACAAGTATTCAAAAAGGGTCTACCAAAAATAATAGGACAAGTTTTACTAGCCTCCTTACCAAGTACTAGAAAATCAGTAGGGTATTTAGTCTTACCGCAAAGAACTTCCACATCTCGGACAATACCAAGAGGCCAAACTGTCTCTCTGTTATCAAGCTGAACAACCACATCAATATCTTCAAGTTCACAGGCGCCAATCTCGTGCATGATTTCTTTGTAAAGCTCTAAGGGAATAGCACTTGCACTAGCACCAATATCACATAAACCATAATAGCAATGATCTCCAATCCTGACAGAAATAACAGGAACACTTGCTTTCCTATGATTTTTAGGATGTGAGAGAATGTTAGAAGCATCTTCACAAAAAAGAATATATTCATCTCCTACATCTTTAGTAACAAGATCCTTCAATATAGCAACATGAGACTTAATAGTAATTTGCTCATCAGGCTCTGCAGCTTTCTTAATACTTTTATTAGACACACTTACCAAAGTAGAATACTTCTTTACCTTAGTAGGGAAAGGTGTCTTCTTAAAATAAGGTTCAGGCACAATGCAATCAACAGTACAAACTTTAGTAGCTGCAGCAGGAATATGACTAATAGAATCTTTGTAAGGTGCATGATATTTGTTCCAATCTTTCTTTGGAACATCAATATAAGAGGCAAAAGCCTTGAGACAATTAGCAAGTATTTGTGAATCAAGACCATAAGCAGCGCTAACACTGTGAAAGTCATCGGTTCCCATAAAAGATTTAATGCATTCATAATCATAGTTTATACCTGACTTCCTACCTTTGTCGTTTTCCCATCCTTCAGCATTTTCTTGTATACGGTCAAGAAGTTTCCACTTAGCATCTTCTTTCATATGAGTAAATGATCCAAAGCAAGAAGCATCCAAATAATCCTTATTAGGAAGAGTAAGCCGCGCATAAAAATTATTAATAACAATATTATTGGGGAGCTCATGAATGGGGCATTTGAGCATTAGTAACTTCAATCTCCCCCACGCTTGGGCAATACTCTCTCCATCATGAGGCCAAAAATTATATATCCGGTTACGGTCTTTATGAATTTCACTGGGAGGATAAAACTTGGAATAAAAGAGAGGCACAATATCCTCGCATGCCATAGATGGACCATCTTGGAGTAGTCGATACCACTCTTCAGCTCTGCCTTTCAATGATATAGAGAATAATTTATTCTTAACCTGGCTTGGTGAAATGCCTGCACACCTGAACAACTCGCATAATTCATGTATAAATAATAAGTGATCACCCGGATGGACAGTTCCATCTCCTGAATAGCAGTTATCCATAATTCGCCCAACAATTTTCATAGGTATTTTAAAAGGATCAATTTCAGCAGGCGGTGGCGGTGGTGGTTCCTCCGCATGTGCAGCAGTAGTAGTAGTAGATGTGTTTCCAAATAGGAAACCAAACGGAGAGTTCTCCATAGCAGAGTAAAACAAAAGACAAAATAAAAACAATACTCACAGCGACAGTTACCTTTACCAATTCCACTCTTCAATAGCGCTACACTCCCCGGCAACGGCGCCAGAAAATAGTCTTGATGACCCACAAGTATAGGGGGTATATCGTAGTACTTTCGATAAATAAGAGTGTCTAACCCAACGAGGAGCAGAAGGTGTTGATGAGCAGTTTTGATCAAGGAATCACTGTAAATACTAGCAAACAGGTTTTCAGGAGTATTTGGTGATACGAATAAATAAAGTGCGAGTAAATAAAAGATAGTGGTAACAATTGCAGCAAGTGGCCCAATCCTTTATTCAGCAAAGGACAAGCCGGTTGTATACTTATAATAACCAAATATTCTCGAGGACACACGGGAGTTTCTGTCAAGAGCTTTCGCTTCATAAAGCCAATAGTATTTATTGATTTGGTAAGTGTTATGGGGGTGAACCTGCGCTAGCGCACTACCCTTACTAGGATAAATACACACTTGTGATTATACCCCTTGCAAGCATCCGCAAATACAAGAAAGTAATTAAGATAAATCTAACCATAGCCTTAAACTCTAAGATCCTACGCTCCCTGGTGCAATGGTTTCCCAACGGAGGTTTAGGTTTCTGTCACTCCAGCAACCCCACAATCGGTAGCCAAATACACAATGCATCTCACTAGGCCCATAAATGGTGGAGTATCATGTAGTCGACGTTCACATGACACCACTAGTGAAATAGCACCACAACAATATCAAACCATTAAATATTTCTCAACAATAATTCACTACTAACATCTTGACTTCTCCCATGTCCTCAAGAACTAAACGAACTACTCACAAGACATCATATGGATCATGATCAGAGGTGGAATAATGGTAAATAACAATCTGAACATAAACCTTAATTCAACGGTTCCACTCAATAGCATCAACTACAAGAGTAATCAACACCGAGAAAGTTTCCCCTATGAATATAACAAGATCCAACTCAAGATGTTACAGCGGGATGGCGTGGTGATGGTGGAGATGAGGGTACTGGTGATGGAGATGATGATGATGATGATCCCGATGAAGCCCGGTGCGATGGTGATGATGATGGCGATGATCTCCCCTCTCCGGGAAGGAATTTCCCCGGCAGATTTCTTCCTGCCGGAGAGCCTTTTCTCTTTGGTATTCTCCACCCCGCAGAGGCGGCTGTGTCTAACTCTGAACCCCCCCTCACTTAGGTTTTCGGGGACGATGATGTACGCAGAGGGGTGAGACCAGAGGTGGACCAGGGTGGCCTCACGTAGGGCCCGTGCGGCCAGGGGTGGGCCCACGCCACCCTGGCATGTGGAGCCCCCTGGCTCCTCTCGACTCCCCCTTCTGGCTTCGTGAGTCTTCTGGGAAAATATAATTTCTGGGTATTTTTCTGGAATTTTCCTGATCTTCAAAATATGGTCTCTTGATGGCCCCTTTTCCAGCAGAATCCTGACTCTGACAGCAACTCCTCTGATGATCATCAAACATGTGAAAACAAAGGAAATAACATAAGTATCATATCTAAATATGAAATATATCAATGAATAACAGTAAATTATAGTACAAAATAGTGATGCAAATTGGACGTATCACCCCCTGCCGCAGCCCTTTGAGAGTCTGAAAATAGTGACCAACCTCTTCGTTCACTTTTACTCCCATACTTCCTCCTTGGGTGAATTTGGTTACCCACTCGAACCATTTGCTTGGGAAACCTTTCATTCGGAGAACTTGATGAAGGAAGGGCCATTTGACTTTGTCATAGGCCTTCTCGAAATCAATTTTAAACAGGACTCCATCAAGCTTTTTGGATTGTAGCTCGTGCATAGTCTCATGTAACACTACCACACCTTCAAGGATGTTTCTGCCGGGGATGAAAGCAGTTTGGGTGGGGTTAATGATCTTCTGGGCCATCCAGTAATGCGGTTTGCACCAACTTTAGTAAAAAAATTGAAGCTCACGTTGAGGAGGCAAATAGGTCTGAATTGTTCAATCTGACTTGCATCCTCTTTTTTGGGAAGAAGGGTTATGATGCCAAAGTTCAGTCTAAATAGAGGTAATTCTCCTGACTGGAGCTGGTGGAACAAAGCCATCATATCTTCTTTTATGGTGTCCCAGAACACTTGATAAAATTCAGCCGGGAAGCCATCAGGGCCAGGAGCTTTATTCTTTTTCATTTGCATAATCGCCTCTTTCACCTCCGTTTCAGTGAAGTCGGCAACCAGCACTTCCTTTTCTTCAAGAGAAAGCTGGGGGATATCATCAGTTCTGTTTTCAAGAAGGGTGAAGTTGTTCTGAGAAGGAGCCCCAAATAGGCCCTTGTAGTATTCGCTAATGAATACTTTGAGGTTTTCTTCACCAATAATTGTGCCTTCATCTTGTTCAAGTTGGAATATTTTTTTCTTTCTATGTTTACCATTTGCAATGAGATGGAAATATTTGGTGTTTTCCCCCCCTCCTGAATGTGCTTTACTTTGGCCCTTTGCGCCCACTTGGACTCCTCCTCTCTCCTTAGTTTGGCCAGGCGCTCATTAGATATCTTCTTTAAAGATCTTTCAGAGTCGCTAAGGGGAGAGGTTTCTGCTTTAATATCAAGGCTATCGATGATATTCAGCAGACGGTCCTTTTCTTTCTTGTAGTCGCTGCTTGTGTTACGTGCCCAGCCACGGAGGAACTGTCTTAAGTGACAAATCTTCATCTGCCAGGTCTCCATAGGCGAGGATTCATGAAGCACAGAACGCCATTCATTCTGTACCATCTCGATGAAGCCCTCGCGTCTGAGCCACGAGAGTTCAAAAGAGAAGGTAACGTTTTTTCCGCCGTGCGCCGGACTCCCAAAGTCCAACAGAAGAGGAGTGTGGTCAGACCCAGATCTAGTCTGGGCATGCACATTAAGCAGCAGGAACTTCTGTTCCATCTCAACTCTAACAAGAATGCGATCAAGCTTCTCATAAGTGGGGACAGTGCGCCTGTTGGCCCAAGTGTATTGTCTCCCGGAGAGAGCTATCTCTCTCAAGTCTAAGCTCTCGATGATGGCGTTAAAAATAAAAGGCCACCTTGCGTAGAAGTTATCGTTGTTCTTTTCTTCCTTTCTCCTGATGATGTTGAAATCGCCCCCCACCATTAGGGGTAGAGTTTCATTTTCGCATATCCTCACCAGCTCGGCCAAAAAAGCTGGTTTATGTCTATCTTGGGCCGCGCCATACACAGCCACGAGTGCCCACTCAAAATTATCTCTTTTTATCTTCAGATGGAATTTGACACAGAAATCCCTTGAGATCACCTTCGTCACTATTAATGAAGCATTGTTGATTCCTGCTAGAATCCCTCCTGACCTTCCTCTAGGAGGCATGCAGAACCAGCTGTAGTCCATACCAGCAGCTAAGTTGTTCAGGAAGGGTGTCGAAAAACTTTCTCTACCGGATTCCGAGATAATAATGAAATCAAGTCTATGCGTTTTAACGGTTTCTTTAATTAACGAGTGCTTTGCCGGGTCTCCAAAACCATCACTGTTCCAAATAAACCCTTTCATTTTAACACTTTTTTTTTTATTCTGGTGCTCCTTCTAACCGACACGCCTATTGTTGGAGCATTCTTTTTATTCCTCCTTCTAAACACTTTAATAGGCATGTTTAGAGTGGAGTCAGCGGGTTCCCCTATGGGAACATCATTATCCTCAATTGCCAAGTCGGAGCAGAGTTGGTTGGCAGTATCTAAAATACTAGGATCGGATTCATCACCAAGGTTTTCATTCAGATTATTTTGGAGGTATGTAATCCTACGATCTTCCTCAAGTTGTTTTAAAGCTGTAATAGATTGTTTGGTTTCCAAAGCACTTGATCCTAGAGACACCCCTAGCGTAGTAGCCCTATGTTCTATCTCAGAATCTGAAAATTTAGAGAAAGAAAGGCTTGATTTTGTACCTGGAGAGATGGCGTGGAAGCGTCTTTCAGCTAGCTGAGTCGCACGCTCCAATTGGGTGGCGTCGCCATTGTGCTGCATCTTCACCCTCTGGCTGGACCGCACCGGCGTTGCAAGCTTCTCGCTGATCCCCCCAAAGGCGATGATGTCATCGATATTCTTTGGCTTGGAATATGGTGACGAAGGCGAGAAGGGTGCCGCAGCTATCCACGGCGTCTCTTTCTTGAATCCCCCCGGTGAAGCTTGTGAAGGCTGCGAGCTGCTGCACCCATTGTTTCTCGCAGCAGGAGAAAGGGTAGCGGTCTTCTTTGCATCGATGAAAGGAGAAGCAATCTTCTTCTGTCCGTGTAGAAACGTTCCCGAGCTCTTTGAAGAGACACGAAAAGAGGTCGGTGAGGTGCAGCTAGGACCGTCCGTCTTGGGAATGACCGGAACACCGGCTGGTGACGGGCATGCAGTCGCGGCAGAGAAAACTGCACCTGCAGCGTCCCCGGCAGAGGGAGAGGGCAGCACCTCCACGGCACCGGAGTCAGCAACGGCGTCTCCAGCCTCGGCAGTGAAATCATGCGCGATCTGTGCCACGGCAGGCAGGACCGGGTTCAGCGAGAATTCTGCCCCGGCAGCGGACGCGGAGTGGTGGGACGCAGATGGCGAACCAAAGTCGGACGGCAGCGCCTCTGCCTTGGCAGCGACCAACGACAAAGTTTCTGCCGTGGTCACCAGTGTATCCGCACCGACTGAACTCTCTGAATAGACAACCTCCCCTGCCGCGGCAGGAACAATCGGCTGATTCACTGCCGTGTCATCTGCGGGAACCAGAGAATTAATAAAGGCAGCTATTTCTTTTTTTGATTGTTCCATCATGAGCTTTACTCTAGGAGAGAACTTGACACCAGAAGAGAATTCTCCAGCCAGCTTGTTAATGACGGGGCCATTGGAAGCATTGCTCTTCGACCCATCTAGCTCATGACGGTTGTGAGCAACGTCTGTTTCCATGGCGTCAAGGTTCTTTTGATTTTCAGATGTACTATCATCGTTGTTGCCGTGACCGTCGTGATCGGAGTGGTCTTCCCCAAGGTTAACCTCCATGTTCGATACGACCTCCCTTTGAGCCTCCACCTCAAAGCATATGTCATAGAATCCATTAGCAATAAAGATCCTCTCTTTTGCAGGGATTCTTCTGAAGTCCAAACAGCCAACAACGATTCGAAGGACACCGTTCTCTCTGGTAAATTTCATATCTACCTTGAGTGTCTTGCCAAACAAGGTTCCCAGAGACCACATCGCCAGAAAGTCTCCAATACGCCTCTGAGGGATGCCAGACATCAAAATCCAAATTTCCGGTAGTTTACTAGTGGGTTCCATGGAGGAGACGCACTGCTCAAAGTCAAGCTTGATGCTGCTGTTGGGGACATGGAAGGTGCCAAACCTCGCAAGTCTCTCGATCTCCTCCTTGTCAGGGAAAGTGACCTTAAAAACGTTGTGACCGACCTGACGGCATTCCCATGTGAAGTTTTCCACTAGAACCAGCCTCTGAAGCTGAGTAATTATGCCGGGGATGGAGAGTTCCCCGCCTGTGACCGAAAGAAGTCCAAGCCTTGTGCTCTCCAGCTTTGGCCTGTACGATTTCGTGATTGGGCATTCGAAAAACATCATCTTTTCATCGGAAATGCCATGCAAGATTAGCTGAGGTTTGGGAGCTGAAAGGAGGTGGCAATCGTCTGGCTTGTGACCGACCTGCTCGCAGTAGTCGCACAAGATAGCAGTGCACTCGAAGAAGAGGTGTCCATTGCTGCCACAGCGATAACACGATTCCTTCTTAGCTTTTTTCTTGCCCTCGGCCTGATTATCGGTGAAACCAGCATAAGCGTTTGCGGACGAACTTTCACCTGAGTTACCTTTCTTGTGAGCTAAGCCAGAATTGCCGGCGGCGTCCCCAGACTCAGCACCGCGGCTGTTTGATGATCGGTTCCTGTAGAAGTTTCGCCCTCCACGATAATTGGAACTCCTGGATTGGCGCTGGTTCCCATTGCTTTGGCCAGTGCGCCGAGTGCCATTCCCGGCAAAACCACCGCCCGTGGCAGGATTGTACTGGGGCGTGGAGAACCCTAGCCCGCCCTGAGAGGGCAACGGGAAGGCAGCATTGCCATTCCTCTCCTGCGGCTGCTGGAACAGGTTGCCCTGAGGGCCAGCGTTGAAGCCGAACCCGGCGGAAGACGATCCAGAGGCGTTGGAGTCCTGGTTCCCGCGCGGCGGGAAGAAGGCAGAGTTGCCGCCGCCGCCAAAGCTCGGGCCGGCGTTGTTGCCTCCGCTACCATGCCGCATCGCTCCGAAGAGGCCCGGAGGCTTGCCTGCGGGATCGGGATGGCCGGACATGGCGCAAGGGGGAACGCCACGGGACACAGGAGCGGAGCCGCGCTGGGTTCGCCAGTGGAACCCTAGAATGCGGTGAAGACCCGATCTCCTGGCGTGATCAGCGGTATGACCAGACTCGCTGGGCTGTATGGGGACAGCCGGGCCAGGGATGGGCCTGTTAGAGCACTTCTTGATCCACATCAAGGATGACTCGTTTTTGAAATTTCTCCTCCGGCTAGCCGTCGACGGAGACCGGATCACAGCAGGTGAACGTCGACGCCGCGGTTGTACGCGAGTCCACTCGCTGGCTACAATGGCGTGTTCCACGAAGGTCGTCGGTGCCAGCACCGGGATCTTGACGCCGGAAAAGCTCCCTATGGAGGTTGGCTGCGAAGGCCGCGTCGGGGGCGGCGATGGAGTCGCATCCCAGGGTTTGCGAAGGATCGACTCGCACTCACGAGCGATCGAACGAAACGCAACCTTTTTCCGCCATTGTCTAAGGTTCCGGGACTCATTCGAAGAGGAGAGAGAGCGGTTTGACGAGGGAGAGATTGGGGATGGGACAAGGGAAGACGCACCTTGGGGAGACCTGGCGGCCGGAGGAGAGGCAACGTCCTCTCCGGCGGGATCCGCTGCCGGCGTCGAGATCGCCCAGAATCGCCCGGGGAGGCGTTCTAACGGCTCCATCCCCTCGATCCCCAGTTCTCGATGGCATGATTTGGAAGGATCTCTGGAGTCTAGAGCTGGACGGAGGCATGTTGTGTACCAGCTGTTTGATTTGGTAGATGCCGCTCAAAGGGTTTAGCTGTTAATTTGGAGTGGACGGCCGGCCGGTGAACCAGCTGCTGGTGCTCTACAGAAGTTGAATGACTGAAAAGCTCCCGTGTGCTGTAGATTCTGCTTAAAAGATTAGTTTTCAGATGTAAGCTAGCATAAGCGACCTGCAAATTACATGCATGATCTCGGATACTTCCACTAGATATGGCTGTATCTGAGCAGCAAATTTGAGCACATTGACGGTTTTTTCCTGATAGAGTAGCTCGAATGCATATTTTATCAAACTAGCCAGGTGGCCCTGGCAAATGCGAAGGCATTATCTTTAATGTGATGAAAATCATTTTAGACATAAATTTATATTTGTGAATGTAATTTTTCTATCGATATCGATGCTATAATGCTAAATATATTCTCACACACGGAAACATATTTAATCATCTTTAATTTTATTATCTAAGGATAATAATGACATTTCCAAAAAGACCATACGTATCATTGACAATATATATCATGGGTATGTTATATAAAATAAGTACATAGAACTGACGTTCAAAACGTGCACAAAATCATAGTTTATTATTTGGGATTAGATGCTAGGTTGATATTAGGTTTGTAGCTTGTTGTCGTATATGTAAAACTATAACTATGTACATATATGATATGGTGCAAATACTAATTAGAGCGTATTTGGGCAACCTTCCCGCTGCTAGAGTTTGTAGAGATTCTTATTTTCTATTGATTTGTTATTTTATCTTTAATCATTTAGGTTCACATTGGAAGACCCTACAATACTTATAGGAACCATGAAGATTTTATTCCATGTGTGGAGTTGTTCATTAGCTTGTTATGATATCCCAGACAACATGCAAATATCTTAGTGTTTTTTTATATAGTTTTATTGATATTACATTTGATAAAGAAACATTTTTTTGAGGATTGATAAAGAAACATTTATTATATGTGTAGAATATGCACATTTTGATCAAAAACTTTTAGAAAAAGAGACACATATGTTTTCAAGATATTTTCCATATTCATGTTACCGGCGCACTCACAACATCATTAATTTGCTCAAGACGTTTGCTTGCATATGTAGCATGTTAAGATAGTTCCAACTTTTTTTCTTGCTAATGTCATACTGCAATATACTCAGTCCTTATAGCATTTGATTTTTTTTCTTAACCAACCACTTATCACCCGCTTTTAGCCATCATAAACTCTGCAGGTCTCACAATGAATTTCTGCATGCATTGGGTACTCTATTTTGTACTCTCCGGAATTTCTTTCACAATATTTGCACAATACATTTTAATACACCTAAGGAAATCATATATGTTGGTACATCTGAGCCATGTTCATACACATCTATTGCATTATTGGATATTACGTGTTGCCCTCAAGCATAGTTACCATGCATTTGTGAGTCTATTTAGTGATACACAAATACTATAATCTCCAAAGTGAAGTCTATGTTTTCAAAGTATCTGAGCTACAGTGTTTGTGTGTCACTTGATTGCCACAAAAAATTATAGTATTTTTATTAGCACTAAATATTTTATGCGTCACTTTTTCTGCCAAGACTATTATTATTTGGTTTATTTCATCAATATGTTACTATTGATATACCATTTTGAATCTAGAATTGATATACCAATGTGAATCTAAAATTCATATTCCATTGTCTATATAGAATTTTCATATTGAGATACTATGATTCGAGCCTTGGAAAATTATTTAATGTGGTGCATTCGGTCAATATGGATCTTGTGTGAATATAAAAACTAATTGTATTTGTGTGCTTGTGGCTTGTCGTACAAACTGTAGGCTTTGACTAAAATTTATGATTTATGTTTAATTATTTTCTCCTAATACGCATCCCATTAATTTTTCCATCAATATTTTTTTTTGCACCAAAAATAAATCTTAACACACAAACCGCTTGTACTTGATTTTTATTTATATATTTCCTATTTTTAGCACCTAACGGGGTTTGTCATTTTAGATAACCCATGGTCTATCCTAACATGAACATATATTTGGTATGCACCGGTGTACATCTGAAATTGAATTTTCACATTTCTATATTTTACTAACTCTTAGATCTACTAAATCCTAACCATTAGCAGTAAAATCACCGGTATATTTTTTACTTGAAATTTTACTATTTTTAGTTTTTTAATCAGCTATACAATGGTCAAATTGCATTTGTTCTTTTATACTCAGGGCAATCTCATGTCCCAAATGCATTCAAATGTACTCGCTTTAGTTTCATAAAAAGTTGACTACTTATGCATATTAATCATTTTTTCGTAACACCTTAGCATTAGTCAAAATACACTTGTTTCTCGCTTAGTGTTATGTCTACAAATACTTGCAAGCCTATTCATTTAGGCTGATGCATTTATTGTTTGGTGTACCATTTAAAATTGGTGAAATTATATTCCTCCACCTCGTTGTAATATATGCCATGCACGTACTTCTAGGTCGTGAATTTGACAATTAGAAAGTATAATTTTTAATTTTTTCAATATTATAGGTTTTTAAATATATTTTATATTATATTGGTCAAATTGAAGATATAAGTATAAGCGTAGAATCTATACACCACAACCGAGAGCATAAATTTTTGTGCCCAGTCCCTTGTATCTGCACCAATAATATTGTGTCTTAATTGGGCCAATAAGCAGCTGAGTAGAATGTAGACAATGGATCACCAATTAGCAGTTAAAATTAGTTCTTACATCTATATACTATCTTTTTTATCCTTCCTGGAGTCCTATAAACTCATGCTTGTAGCTCTTTCATTGCTGCATGTACGGACGTGGGGTGTATTGGATGTTTTAACTCTTTCATAGGCAGGGTTAGCTAACTCTTTTTTTTCCTTTTGGAACACACGACAAGCTAGCTAGTGTCCTAGCATGTTACGGCTTGTTTTTTTTTGCTAGCACGTGACAGCGGCACATACGTGACCGAGAAATATATGGTATGCACCTGTAGATGTGACATAGACTTGCCACGTGTTTATATTTTACGTAACACTTAGATCTATTTAATCTTGACCATTAGCTATAAAATCAACGGAATATTTATTTGTAGCCTATGTGGATTAACGTGGTGGCTCTATTTTAGATACCCCGTATTGTGCTTTTAGTATATAGTAGATTTAGCTACTTCCTTAGACCCATATTACTTGTCGCTGGTATGAATGTATCTAGAGAATAAAATAAGCCCAAATACATCCATATATATTAACAACATGTAATATAGGCTCGCTGGAGGGAGTAAAAAGTTTCTGACCCAATATTGGTTTAAGTGAAACTAAAATTGCACATGTACTCTCAAACGGAGTCAATATCAACCACGGTTAGCCACAATGGTTACCAGGCATTGCATGCCAATCTACGTACGACAAATAATATGGGACTCGCTCCAAGGGAGGCATGCTAGCTTTATGGAAATTTTCCAGCTAAAAGCCAGTGTGGCAATCTTATCTTTTTCGATTGGACTTGGTATCATTAGATATTGTGTGCTGCGCACAAAACGTAAACAAGCATGTCCAAGTACGTAGAACAAAACCAGCGTATACAAGACGGCTGGACCACGTCATCCGCAGTGGTGGTGACTCATTCCACTTGCTACTTCACTTATTGCATGAGTCCCCGATATTGGACAGTAGTGAACATAAATATCTTGAAAATAGTACTCCACAATATAAATTTTCAACCGTAATACGTACTGATAATTTCCAGATACATTTTCGCATAAAATCATAGACAACCATCCATGCAAATTAGAGCAGCCAAAACAACCGTCAGCAAATCAACAAGAAAGAGGGTGAGACCGCGAGATGGCATAAAGAGATCGATTTTTTATGAAATAAACCCCGATAAGAAATTATGGTTTCAGTAACTACCATAACTGAAGCAAGAAGAGAAATTAAATTTTCCGTCAACCACCACTGTGCAAAACCGCTAGTGGGAACGTAACTTTTAATATTTTATTGAAATAAAAAAATTCCGCGGAAATGACTTGAAACGTGAATTCCCACCTACCCCCTCTGGTTCAGTTTATAGAGCATTCACGTGGTTTAAAGAAAATTAGTCATTAGTTCAACAAAATACAAAATTAGATGTCACACTGTTTATATCATTAAAATATTTATTTTAATATAAATCCAATGTTATAACTTTGATGGTATATATATCACATTCAATTCGTAGTCAAAGTTTTAATTAAAGAACATGCATGCCTAATAATCTAAACCAGAAAACTATTGCTGAACAAGTCACATACTCTCTCTGCCCTCAAAAACGTGTGCTTCTATGTTTTGCCATAAGTTAAACTTTAGCAAGCTTGACCAATTATATAGAAAAAACCATGTTTACAACACAAAATTAACATGAGTAAATGCATCATGAAATTTAGGTTCACAATTGCAAAAATTTCTATGAAGTTAGTATAATTTTAAAAAGGTTTGACTAAGGCAAAACCTAGAGGTACTTATTTGAGGACGAAAGGAGTATTACACGGGACATATATAGCAATTTGGAAGGCTCTGCCAGCGAGATCTATTGGGCGCCTTATTCCTGGAGATTGCTGGATGGGATGGGATTCGGTCATATGCATCCTTGCTTTTTCTGACCGTTCGGTTTAGGATGGAGCAACGCACTAGGTGTCCTATCTGTTTCCATTATGGGACAAGTCTTTTACGTTACATGGTTAAGTCAGAGGCAAAGAATGTCTTGGAGGCCAAGTTCTGAGGACTAGTATTGGTGGTTCGGGTGTTCAGGACGATCCAGAATTTTCTTGGTGATTTATGCCTTGTAGCATCAACATCGGTAATTGAGGGCGGCAACATAGGAGAGTTATAAAAGTCTTACCTGTCAGGTTGAAAATCCAAAATTTGGTCTTAATTGGTTGTACCTGGCAATGGCCTTGTTGAAGGCATTGTTTTGAGAGCACATACTTTCTCTAGGGTGAAACCCTATGATCTATGATCGGGTGACAATGGCGCTTATGCACTGTTTTCTTTTAGAGGTGTCGCCTTTAGAGTATTTGGACTTCTGAGTATTTGGACTTCTGATGGTGTTTGTACTGCTACTACAAGGAATAGATCACTGCAGTGAGAATTTTCTTTTTAAATTCTTCTTCTTTTTATTTTTGGTTGTATACATCCGTAATACCATTAATGCACTATGTTGTTGTAGATGCTAAATGTAATTGATACCTTTGCGATATTAATATATTCTCTTTATAAAAAAATGAATCATACTTATCGGCGGGTTAATCACGAAATAGTTTCTTTCCCTGTTGCCATGTGACATACCGACATTATTATCACTCCTTGCGTATTGCCATCAAAAAGTTTCTTGTATGGATTTGACTGACTTTTCTAGTCACTAATATTTGCTAATTGTTCTTCTAACATCGGTCCACATCATCTAACATCACTCCACCTGGTAGCCTTTAGGGTAGCACGAGGGCCCAAGATGCGGAGGACGCACACGATAGAACCACTTGCTGGAGAAGGAATGAATGGGCGTGGGCTCTTCCACAACCACAAGGTCGATGATGGGAAGAAAAACGGGGGATCACTGCACGGGCGGAGGCGACCGAGCTGCCTCGAGTGTGTTTTTGGAATAGATTTTATGGCGGGCTATTGCGGAATAATAAGTACTCTAAGGATACATAATGCACAATAAAACAAGAGCTCTTTTACAGTGATTGGCACGGTACCATGGTACTGTTTGGTACCATTGAGTCTGATTTTTTGTAACCGTTGATTAAAACAATACATAACTTTTTCTAAAGCGGTACAATGATTTGATCCATCCGTGTCCGTCCGAGGCAACGCTCAATAGACGTGATATAAAAAAAGGATATCAATCGACCGGTTGGCTCGAACTCTTTTCTCTCCTCCCATCCTAGACATATAGGACGGCGACAGAGACGCAATCCATGCCCATCGCCGGAGCAATCCATAATGTTTCGCAAACCCTCGCTAGTGACCTACTCTAATCGAGGCGCGAGCGCGACTCGGCATTCCGTCAGTCACTAGCACTTATCGGCGTCCCTCCACTTGAGGTACTCGACGCCGCCCAGGTAGTTGCGTACGCGCCCGCGATGACGAAGAGATGGAACAGCTGGTGGCTGTGCCCGACGAGGTTGAACCGCCCGGGCAACCACCGCTTAGGGACGCGCGCTGAGTAGACCGCGGCGCCGAGCCCGTAGAGCGCGCCCATGAATGCCTCGTAGCACGCCGTGGCGACGGCCTCCCGGCGGCCGCCGTAGAGAAGGAGCTTGTGCGCCACGGGGACGAGCCTAGACACGCCCATCAGGGAGAAGAGTGCGGCGCGGAGCGGCCGCAGCTCGGGCGCCTGGAACGCCGGCACCAGCGACGCCGTGACCGCCGATGCTCCGAAGGCGATGATGAAGCACATGTAGAGCCGCCGGAGCCCCGGGTGGCAGAGGAAGGAGTAGTAGACGACCGGGTAGAAGGAGGTGGCGATCAGGGCGGTGATGCCGGCGTAGTCCAGCCTCAGCGTCACGTACGCCGTACGTTGCCAACAACCCTCGTTAGTGACCTACTCTAATCGCGAGGCGCGACTCGGCAGCCGCGGCCACCAATGACGGAGAGCTCCAGGCTGCCTCGGTGGCTCGGCTAGCAGCGGCTCTCTCGGTCCCCTCGGCGGAGGATGAGGACCATCATGCCAGAGATGTAAGGTGCCGCCTCTGACTGCTTTTTCATCGCCTAGCTCCGGCGGCCGCCTCCATCGTGCCACCGATGCGCCCAATCCCTACAGCGCTGATGCCCCTCTACCTTCCTTGCCTAGCACCGGCGTCTGGCTCTGCCGTGACACCCTAAAGCTGCCGATGCCCAAATCCTGACGCCCTCCTCGTTTCTCACCTAGCGTCGGCGGCCACTTCCCCGAGGCACCTCCTCCTCCCTCGCCTAGCCCCGGCGGCCACTTCCCCGTGTCACCTCCTCCTCCCTCGCCTAGCGCAGGCAGCCGGCTCCATCATGCCGCCCCGACGGCCAAGCGGGGTCGCCAGGGAAAGAACGGGGCCACCTCCCGAGGCACCTCCTCCCCCTCTCTGAGCGCCGCGGCTGGCTCCGTCTTGCCGCCCCAACAGCCAAGCAGGGGTCGCCAGAGAGAGAAGAAAGGGGATCGCCAGTGAGTGAGGATTTAGTGGGTAAGAGAGTGAGGGTTGAGATGCAGAGAGGACAGCGAGATGGTCTAGATGCTTTAATTTTTTTTAGATCCATGCTTTAAGATTTGTGCAGTTTTATCAGCGATTTGACCGCTTAAATGAATGCTCGTTTTTTACAATTTTTGTTTAATAAATTAGAGGTATTGGTCCCACATTGTTTTGGTACTATCCCACATTAAGATGGTACTATGGTATCGTTCGGTACCATCAGTCTGGTACCGTCTATTTTATCACCATCGGATCGGGGCAAATGGATGGCTACAAAAAATGCCAATCATTGTAAAACTTGTAATAAAACAAACCTTATATATATGTTGATCATGGCATGGGTACATTACTAAAATAAGAGTTACAAGTACAAACTAATTTTAACTGAAAGAAAACAATACCCAATGATATTCGTGAGCAAATACACAAGCAAGTGCTACTACACACGCGTACATAGAGAGATGCACGCATCTTGTACTAGACTTGTTGCTCAGGACCCATAGAAGCACCTTCTTCAGACATTCCTTTTATTCTCTTGGACTGATCGATCTCGAGCTCGAGCTCTTCTTCCTCGGTTTCATAACTGAGATCAAAGCAATTTATACCAGTATACAGACCATCTTCGTAGTTATAGATCCTTATCTCTCCAGTGAGCAGCATATCCCTCTGCGTGTACGAGAAGGGAACATTGCACTTGGCTTGCTTTGCAGTTACAGTCACAGTCACTTTCTTGTTCGCAGGGACGGTCACTTCATACACGATCTCTTGTTTCTTTTCAGTTTTCGTTTCTGTGCCCCAAATCTTTGCTTCCGAATCTTCTTTACCATACTGAACTTCAACGCTTGCACTTACTACTTTAAACGTTAACCCACCTGTTATAGAACCTGAGACATTTGTCTTGTGTGCAGTAGTCGAGTCGTGTTTTGTTGACGCCGTGGTCGTGATGGACATGGTTGATTTCACAGTGTTCTCTTCACTGGTCTCATTGATAGCTGTTGCAGTAGCCAAGTTCATAATCGTGGTATCGTAAACCCTAGCATGATCAGTTCTGTGGTATTCAATATTGTAGATCTCACGATTGAGAACTGGTTCTTCTAACGTCAGTTTTGTGCAGTCAACTATTCTATCAGCAGTAGCAAAGAAATACAAATCACGCCCGTAATCGTCTCCTCTAAGTAACTGACAAAATCTTTTACTGTGAGCTTGAAGTACAAAGAAATCGCCAAATTTCAACACCCTGAAAGCATTCATTGTATCCCTTGTGTCGTGCTCGGCTGAGAAAGCCTTGATCTCGAAGTGGTATTCCACAATCTTACCATTGAATTCTGACTTTAAATAAACATATCCGTCAGCAAAATTCAGTGTACTGAAAGTGGTAGATATATCTTCATTATCGTTCGAATCAAATTTGAGATTTGTAGTATACTCGCCGGGCAATACTCTTACGTATAAGCCGTTTTCACCTTTGAAGGACACATATGGAGGCAATATTATCTGCTCCGTCACATCAATGAGTAGAACTTTCCCACCGACACTCTCTATATCTTTCCCGGTTTGGGTGTTCACAAAACCTGATAGAAAACAATTTCTTCCCGTCGATGGATGGATAAACCTGTTATTGCAAATAAACAGTTGCAGTGTTATAGTCCGCTTGTACATTATCTTTACGACACCTTGCAATAGTATGTAACTTGACGTACAAAAAAAATCATGCTTCACTCTATGTGGACATTTTATAAATTTATTCATAGTCACCTAAATTACACTCTCCCTCTGATGCATAATAAGTGTAACTAATTTAGTAGTACTAGTACAAAATCAACTACACTTATTATGGACGGAGTGAGTAATTATTGAGCATACATATAGCCCATAGCTATTTGCTTCGCGAGTAAGAATCCCACTTTACATGTCACAAAAACCCATTTTAATTATGATTAATGATGCATCAGAAGCATAATAACACGTAAAAGCGGTTGTGTGAGACAGTACGTATATGTAATAACCTTCAAGCAAAAAAGTCTGAAAAAACAAGTGTGTGGTACATTGGGTGAATAGACCTTGGTGCTCCCGCAACAAATACGTACAATGCATTCACCCTTAATATAAAAAGTGAGTTGTTTTCACAATAAGCTTGTTTTATTCCAATCTTTTCAAATATTTAAATAAAGTATTCCTTCCGATTGAAAATAAGTGTCAATGACGTAGTATAAGTTTTATACAAGTTAGTACGAAATCACTGATATTTATTTCCAATCAAAGGAGTACCTATTAAGCGGAGTTTTGCTGTGGAGCGCTACTATGCATAGGATCTTTTTTGTACGGCAGCAGGAAAACCGACTCAATTCGACTTTATCCGCGTTTAGAGACCAGCAACGTGTCGGGACGAACGACAGAACCACAGGGATCTCACCCGTGGAGGATGAGTGCAAGGCTAGCGGAGAGGAAACATTGGGGGGCTCGATCGCCAGCCCCAAACCGGGACCATCATATATATAGGGTAGTTTTTGACAACTACTATTTGCTTCGGATCAATTTAAAAGGCATGCACACAGTTTAAGAATAACTTTAATTATTATTTTGGTTAACAAAATATGCATAATATTTCACAAAAGTTATACCGTTGGATTCATCTTCGAAAGAACTTTTCAATGGTATATTTTTTTGTGACATATAATATTTTTTCACCAAATTTAATAGTTAAATTTTTTCTTAAACTATGTGCATGTCTGTTAAACTTATCCAGAAGGAGTAGCACAAAATGCATTCTATATATAAGCAAATTAAACACACAAAACGTATATACTTGATCGAAAATTAAGTATATTACCTGACACGGTAATGATCAGTCGAATTCGAAGGCACTTTCATTGGGTCTTCGATCTTGAACAGCGTGCAGGACGTCTTGGACAGGTCTTCGTCTGGTTCTTCTGCGGTGCCCATCACTAGTTCATCTCTGGACTCAATGTGCTTGGCCACCATGTATTTGTTGTTGTAGGAGGATTTGATGTGAACGAGCAGCTCATCACCTTGCTCCTCCTTTGACGACGGAACCAGGTAGAACCTTGTGTGCATACTGCTGGTAAGGGCCTCACGCTTGCTAACCGTCCCAAACATGTCGGAATGTTCGCTCTTGGCATGCCCTGCGCGCAGGTACAAGAACTTATCCGTCTCCCGCTTCTTCAGATTGCCGAGAATCATAATGGCGACGCATGCTGGAAACACCGGCGGAGGCAATGACGACTTCTCCATGTGCACGATCCCAAACTTTGCGTTTGTGTATTCTCGATCGAGAGATGAGGTGCTCGATGCCTTGCGCTTCATGTTCATATACGTGTTTTTATTGATTGATCTGTGGAGATAACCATGCGTGGAACCACACAAATCTTATCTACGGGTGTTCCACACAGAATGTATTTTCTTATGGAAAAACACTAGGGAGGACCCCCCCAGCGTCATTTTATTTATTTTGGTGAAATATCTTCATGCTGGTGGATTTGGTCTATATGGTAATTGGCAAGGTATCTAGCCATTAAATTGATGCCTGAATGGTTATATACCCTCTTTCGGACTACGCTTAGATCCATATTAGCGACATGTTTTATGGAACGGAGGGAGTATGTTTTTTGGAATGCTAGAAAGCATCCCTTTAAAACAATTGTCTCGGAGCTTCGAGGCCCAAACATCCCTAGGTGGCTCGGCAGGTCACTAGTAGAAAAAAGGCCTTCCATTCGCCACTTTAGTCCCCAATTAATTCGGCCCACGGCTAAAGGGGGCATTAGTCCCGGTTCAATTGAAAATATGGGTCAGAGAGCATTAGTGTCGGTTCAAATATGCCCTTTAGTCCCGGTTTGCGCCACCAACCGGGACTAATGGGTAGGGGCCTTTAGTCCCGGTTGCTGGCTCAAACCAAGACTACAGGGCACCCTTTAGTCCCGGTTCGTGTCACGAGCCGGGACTAAAGGCCTGTTCAAACAAACCGCCCACTTCCCGCACCAGTTAATTACGTCGACGATCGCTTCGGAATTCGCTGCCATTACGACGATCGCTTGGGAATTCGTCAAAAATGCTTTGGGACGCCGCTGGCCGGCCTTAATCACACCGCCGGCGGCTGCTTCTTCACCTCCCTCTCTCTACTATATATGATGAACTCATCTTAAGCATCTTCTTCATCCTCTAATCCTCCCAAAACAAACATCTGCATGTAGCATCTTGACACCGGCACCGGCGGCCTAGCTCTCTCTCTCCCTCTCGTTCCAATGGACGGACGACGCTACCTCGATCTCGGGTGTACCATATCACCGCCGAAGGGATGCATTTCACCGTCACGGAAACTCTCCATGCATCAAGGGTGGAGATGTGGATCCACGCCGTCAAGCAGCAGTTCCTCGACGCTGCATCGATCAAGTGTGTGGGCTTGGACTGCAAGTTCACCAGCCCTCGCGAGGGTAGGTGATAACCCACAAGTATAGGGGATCGCAACAGTCTTCGAGGGAAGTAAAATCCAAATTTATTGATTTGACACAAGGGGAGCCAAAGGATATTTATAAGTCTTAACAGATGAGTTGTCAATTCAGCTGCACCTGGAAACAGACTTGCTCGCAACGGTTTATCAGTAGCAACAGTTTTATAACGGCAACAGTAGTAAAATAGTAGCAGCAATAGTAAAGTAAAGACGGTAACGTTATCAATAATAATAGGATTAAATACTGTATGCATAGAGATGGATGAACGGGCGTTGCATGGACAAGATAATTCATGTAATAATCAAGACATGGGCAATTGCAGATAAATAATGAATAAGCATCCTAGTACTAAACAACCATAAGCATGTGTTCCATATATAGTCGTACGTGCTCGCAATGAGAAACTTACACGACATCTTCTGTCCTACCAGCCCGTTTGCAGCGGGGCCTCAAGGGAATGTCCTGGTAATTAAGGTACTCCTTTTAATAGAGTATCAGGGCAAAGCATTAACACTCAGTGAACACATGTGATCCTCATATCACAGCCATCCCCTCCGGTTATCCCAATTATTGTCACTTTGGGGCCTCGGGTTCCGGACAACCATATGTGTATACAACTTGCAGGTAAGATCATAAACAACAATTATCATCATAAAACAATAATAAGTTCAGATCTGAGATCATGGCACTCGGGCCCAAAGTGACAAGCATTAAGCATAACAAGTTGCAACAATGTCATAATTAAGCACTAACAAAAGATACTAGGCACCATGCCCTAACAATTTCATAGCAATTACATGAATGATCTCATCCGATCCCTACCATCCCCTTCGCCTACAGCGGGAATTACTCACACATGGATGGGGGAATCATGGATGGTTGAGACGTCGGTGATGATGATGATGATGAAGATCTCCTTCAAATCCCCATCCCGTAGGGTGCTAGAACGGAGTTTCTGGTTCCGAATCGCGGTTTCTGATGGTGGCGGCCCAGCAGAACTCTATCTGGAAAAACGCCCCCAACCCTGATAGTTTCAGGTCAGAGGGTATATGTAGGCGGAAGGGGGCTCGAGGAGATGGATGGGGCGGCCACACCACCCCTTGGCGCGGCCAGGCCTGTCCCGCGCCACCAGGTGGTGTGGTGCCCTCCTGGCCCCTCTCCGTCTTGTTCTCTGGCTCCGTGGGTCTTCTGGTAAAATAGGATTTTTGCTGTATTTTCTGGGATTTTCCTAAAAGTTGGATTTCTGCACAAAAACGAGACACCAGGGCAATTTTGCTGAAAACAGCGTTAGTCCGTGTTAGTTGTATTCAAAATACACAAATTAGAGGAGAAACAACAGCAAAGGTGTTCGGGAAAGTAGATACGTTTTAGACGTATCAACTCCCCCCACCTTATTGCTTGTCCTCAAGCAATTTAGTTAACAACTGGGTGCGATAAAGAATCTTTCACAAACACATTTGCTTCATAAGATGTATATATTCTCACTGTATGATCAAGTACTTAAACAATTCATATTAAGAAGTATGCAACTAATGTTATCTCGTAGTTATGCAAGCTATGAAAGAGTGCCAATGCACTAATAACAAGCAACATGAAACATAAGAAGCTACAAGATTTTAATGCTCATAATAAGACATGAAAGAGTGGTATCCCGCTTGCCTTTATTTGTGGAGCAAAACAAAAATGCCAAGGCACCTCTGAAGTTCAAAAGAAGACTAGATGTAGAAATATCAAAGATACAAGCATCAAAGTTATACCACAATTAACCATGTTCTGGGACAAGCACATTACACTAAGAATGACAGCCATGCTCTCAAGAAAGTGCTTAAAGTTAGAAGATGAAGACCCAACATAAAACTAGAAGAGAGGCCCTTCGCAGAGGGAAGCAGGGATTTAACATGTGCTAGAGCTTTTCATTTGTAAAACAGAGGTAAAAATTTGCTTTGAGAGGTGGTTGTTTCCTGTCAACGACTAGCAATGGGGTTCTTGCTATCTTCCATACTAAACAAGTGAGAGTGGTTTCGAGTTCTTTGAAAAATTGGCACAATGGTGCTCTTTTATAAAGCTTGGCACTCCTCCCCACTTTTCCTTTCACAAACCATGGCTAACCGATTCCATCGGGTGCCCACCAACTCTCACATATCATGGAGGAGTGCCTTTTTTTTTAAGATTAGATTACAATGGTCTGACCAGCTCCCTTGCAAAATAAAGGACGAATAGATGAAGCATGCAAGTCGAGGGGTACTTAATTTAATATGGAAGATAGCAATTCTGACCACTACGTCCTCATGAGCTAAAAACAGTGGCACAAAATGAGAAGTATTTGAAAGTTTTGAAAGGTAGCACATGAAAATTTACTTGGAATGGCTTTGAAATACCATGCATAGGAATTTATAGTGGACTCTTTGGGGTTACTTGGTTTTCAGGAGTTGGATGCACGAGAAGTATTCCCTCTCAGTACAAGTGAAGGCTAGCAAAGGACTGGGAAGCGACAATCGAGAGAGCAATAACTATCATAATCATGCTTGCGACAAAACAAAATTAATATAGGCATAAAAATGATACAAGAGCTCTAAGGCAAAGTAAATCATCAAGGCTTAATTGACTTTTGGTTCAGTCATATGCATGGTTGAGCATGTGCCAAGTCAATTCAAATGAAACTTTTCAGAGGAGCATACCACAAAGTCATACCGTTTTATGAATAAAACAATGCAAGAAAACATCTATATGACATGCTACAAACCATTAGTAAATTGGAACTAATAATATGAAAGCAAGAACTACTAAGCATACATTAAATAACATACACCTTACATGAATAGGCTAAGCATGTCCATATAGATGAGTATATGTACAAAAAAGAAAACATATAGAGTTCATACCAGCCTCTTACCACATCTCAAATTGTCATATGTCGTCATTATTGCCTTTAACTTGTGTGGCTTGAATAATATGAAGTGATAACCAAGGTCCAACGGAGTCACGGGAGACTGAACTCTGCAACAAACTTTACAAAACTGGAAAGAACAACAAATATTTTTGGATTTTCGAATTTTGAAACAAGAACAGAAGGAAACAGCAAACAAAGCAAAATCTTTTTGGATTTTTCAAATACCAACCCGAGAATTGGAAACAAAGCAAAGCAAAACTAGAAAACTAAAGAGGTAAACAAAGAGAAACAACAGAAATATTTTTGGTCTTTTTGTGTTTTGAAAAGCAGAAATAAGAACAAGAACAACAAAGAGAAAGAAAGAGAAACATGGATATACAAAGTACCAACAAAATATGATATATAGATGAGTGAATCATCGGCATACCTCCCCCCAAGCTTAGGCTTTTGGCTTAAGTGGAGATCAATCCCAACGCGGCCATGAAGTGGCGTCTGATGACCCACAAGTATAGGGGGTGTATCATAGTACTTTCGATAAATAAGAGTGTCGAACCCAACGAGGAGCAGAAGGTGTTGACAAGTGGTTCTAATCAAGGATTCACTGTAAATACTAGCAAACAGGTTTTCAGGGATATTTGGTAATGCAAGTAAATAAAGTACGAGTAAATAAAAGACAATAATAACAATTGCAGCAAGTGGCCCAATCCTTTCTAGAGCAAAGGACAAGCCGGTTGTGTAACTTATGATGACCAAACGTTCTCGAGGACACACGGGAGTTTCTGTCAAGAGCTTTCGCTTCATGCCGCTAAATAATCTTTATTGGTTTGATAAGTGTTATGGGGGTGAACCTGTGCTAGCGTACTACCCTTACTAGTATTAATACACACTTGTGATTATACCCCTTGCAAGCATCCACAACTACAAGAAAGTAATTAAGATAAATCTAACCACAGCCTTAAACTCTTAAGATCCTACGCTCCCTGGTGCAATGGTTTCCTAACGGAGGTTTAGGTTTCTGTCACTCCAGCAACCCCACAGTTAGTAGCCAAATACACAATGCATTTCACTAGGCCCATAAATGGTGAAGTATCATGTAGTCGACATTCACATGACACCACTAGTGAAATAGCACCACAACAAATAAATATCAAACCATTAAATATTACTCAACATAATTCCACTACTAACATCTTGACTTCTCACATGTCCTCAAGAACTAAATGAACTACTCACAAGACATCATATGGATCATGATCAGAGGTGAAATAATGGTAAATAACAATCTGAACATAAACCTTAATTCAATGGTTCTACTCAATAGCATCAACCACAAGAGTAATCAACACCAGGAAAGTTTCCCCTAAGAATTTGACAAGATTCAACTCAAGATGTTACAGCGGGATGGCATGGTGATGGTGGAGATGAAGGTGCGGGTGATGGAGATGATGATGATGATGATGATGATAATGATCCCGATGAAGTCCGGTGTGATGGCGATGGCGATGATCTCCCCTCTCTGGGAAGGAATTTCCCTAGCAGATTCCTGCCTGCCAGAGAGCTTTTCTCTCTCTGGTGTTTTCCGCCCCGCAGAGGCGGCGGTGTCTATCTCTGAGCCCCCCCTTTACTTAGGTTTTTGGGGACAATGATATACGCGAAGGGGCGATGGCAGAAGTGGGCCAGGGTGGCCTCACCACAGGCCAGCGCAGCCAGGGGTGGGCCCGTGCCCCCTGTGGGTGAGCCCACCCCGTGGCTCCTCTCGCCTCCTCCTTCTGGCTTCTTCAGTCTTCTGGCAAAATATAATTTTCTGGTATTTTTCTAGAATTTCCTGATCTTCCGAAACATGGTGTCTTGACGGTCCTTTTTCCAGCAAAATCCTGACTCCGGCAGCAAATCCTCCAATGATCATCAAACATGTAAAAACAGAGGAAACAACATAAGTATCATCTCTAAATGTGAAATATATCGATGAATAACTGTAAATTATGATACAAAATAGTGATGCAAAATGGACGTATCAACCCCCCCAAGCTTAGACCACGCTTATCCCCAAGCGAAAACTGAACTCGGTAAACATGACCACAGGTTTATGGAGTGAAGTGTCGATATCAAAATACGGACAAGAAGCATCACATTCACCAAGGCAAAAATTATAATAGACAACAACTTCCCTTTATATGATATAGACTTGCAATAAGTAAAAGGGAATCACAAATAAAGATGCACAAGGTAAACTATAATCGGTGATGGCAAGCCTTAGTTCTTGGTCAGAGAACAATGAACCAACTATTCTTAATTTTGAACGGAGCCTTTATAACAGAGCTAATATAGCAAAAACCATATGCTCAACAAAACAAACTCTTTGCAATCATAGGAAGCTTTCAAAGATATATTCCTTCGGATAAAAGTATTATACTAAACAAAGGAAGATAGTAAACATGATTGAACGGATCAACATATCGATGAGTGAAACATAACAACTCAAATGCTTGCTTGAGATAGAAGGGAATAGGTTGACTCAACATAAAAGTAAAAGACAGGACCTTCGCAGAGGGAAGCAGGGATTAAACATGTGCTAGTGCTTTTCATTTGTAAAACAGAGGTAAAAGTTGTTTTAAGAGGTGATTGCTTTTGTCAACGACTAGCAATGGAGTTCTTGATATCTTCCATACTAAACAAGTGAGAGCGGTTTCGAGATGTTGATTATTTGGCACAATTGTGCTATTTTATAGCTTAGCACTCCTCCCCACCTTTTCCTTTCTCAAACCATGGCTAACCAATTCCATCGGGTTCCCACCAACTTTCACAAACCATAGAGGAGTGCCTTTTTATTTCTTTTCTCTTCTTTTTAGATTACAATGGTCTGACCAGCTCCCTTGCAAAATTAATGATGAGCAGATGAAGCTGCCTAGTCGAGGGGTACTCAATTTAGTATGGAAGATAACAAACCCAACCACTACATCCTCATGAGCTAAAAATAGTGGCACAAAATGAGAAGTATTTGAAGGTTTTTGAAAGGTAGCACATGAAAATTTACTTGGAATGGCTTGAAATACCATGCATAGGAATTTATAGTGGATTCTTTGGAAGTAACTTGGTTTTTGGGAAATGGATGCACGAGAAGTATTCCCTCTCTGTACAGGTTTTTGGCTAGCAAGGCTGGGTAGCAAGCATAAGAATTGCATAAAACAAACAAACATACATATAATAGGAACAATCATGCAAACTTCCTTGAAAGTACAAACGATTTTAACTTGAGAATACTAATGCTTATAAGCCAATCATGAAGGAAAGCTGAAATGATGTATCCACTAGCACTTCTTTCTTCTTTTCTACTCAAACCTCAAGGTAATGTTGCTACTGACCAAGCTAAGTTTGCCAAAACCAACTAAATTTACTCATGCTCCCAAAGTGATACCAATACTAATCAACAAGATTAATCGTATAAGAGAGATTGCAAACTAAAATAAAGTGTGCAGAAAGTAAACGATAAAACTTCTCATTAATATTTCATTACCGCAACTCACACCAAGGGATACATAGATAACCAACTAAGGAGGATACTTCCACACTGCAAACTATTCTATAAGATAACTTCTCTATTCATGATATGACTCTACTTGAAAAGTAAATGAGAAAAGATAATGATGTGATACCGCGGCACTCCCCCAAGCTTGGAACAAGCCATGCCAATACCAATGACAAATTACTCCTTCGGCGGTGGTGGTAAGATCATCCTTGGACCAAGTAAAAGTTCCAGCATCCTGTGAAGCCTGAGATTCTCTTCTTAAAGTATCTGTATCTCCCTCTCCGGAACTCGGTATTAGGCACAAAGCTCATCAGTGACCAGAAGACCCTCTTTTATTACAGGCATGAAGTTTAGATCCAAGACTGGTAGTGTTGGTCCCTGCATATTATGAGAAAAGGCACGTCCAGCGTTCATTGATCCTACAAAAGTAGGGTCTCTCGCCCTTGATCCTCCAGCCACCTGTTCTTCCTTCAGCTTGAGGTCTTGGTGGTCCTCCTCCATAGGCTTTTTGCCCTTGTCATCGCTTGAAGGAGCCATGATCCTCCTAGAACTGAGAACAACTCCTGACAGAAACAGATCGAAACGAAAACATGACGAAAACACGATATACAAACCTCGGGTAATCCGTGGCGTTATATAGGCGAAAATTAAACATCGAAACAAAATCACAGGAGGAAACCAGGATGGAAACAAGCTCCGGGGTGGTCTCACCACAGGGCGGTGTGGCCTGGTGTGGGCCCACGCCCCCTGGTGGTGAGGAGCCACTGGACTCCGTCTCCTACCCATTTTCGTCTCGTGATTTTTCATATTTAATAAAAACAACAAAAATATTAATGGAAGAGTTTAACGCGAACCTTTTCTGACTAAAACTATTACCTATTCATAAATGAATTCTGCAGGTTCCTGCATATTGTCCTGGATGAATTCTTCCGGAGTTACCATTTGAATAACATCAACATCTTCATTATAAGAATCTCCAGCAATGTAATGTTTGAGTCTTTGTCCATTCACCACCTGTGTAGTGTTATCTTTTAATGAAGCAATCTTTATCGCACTTGAGCGGTACACCTCTTCAATAACAAAGGGTCCTTCCCATTTTGAGAGTAATTTTCCTGCAAAAAATCTTAGACGAGACCTATACAATAAAACTTTCTCACCAACATGAAACTCTCTCTTAAGAATTCTCTTATCATGCCATTGTTTGACTTTCTCATTGAAAAGTATGGCATTCTCGTAAGCTTCATTTCTCCACTCATCTAGGGAACTCAAATCAAGCAACCTTTTCTTACCGGCGAGTTTAAAATCCCTATTAAGCACTTTCACTGCCCAAAAAGCTTTGTGTTCTAATTCTAAGGGCAAGTGACATGCTTTTCCGTAAACCATCTTGTAAGGAGACATGCCCATGGGGTTCTTATAAGCAGTTCTATAAGCCCATAGAGCATCGTTTAACTTGCTAGCCCAATTTTTCCTAGATCTATTAACAGTCTTCTGCAAGATAGACTTGATCTCTCTATTTGAAAGCTCTACCTGCCCACTAGTTTGAGGATGATAAGCAGAAGCAATTCTATGATTAATGTCATATCTAGCAAGAGTTTTTTCTAAAACATCCGTGAATAAAATGAGAACCTCCATCAGTCATAAGATATCTAGGCACACCAAACCTAGGAAAAATAACGTCCTTAAGTATTTTTAATGAGGTCTCACCATCGGTACTCTTTGTAGGTATGGCTTCTACCCACTTGGTAACATAATCAACAGCAACAAGTATATGAGTATAACCTTCTAAAGGAGGAAAAGGACCCATAAAGTCAAATCCCCAACAATCAAATGGTTCAATAACGAGAGTATAACTCATAGGCATTTCATTACGTCTAGAAATATTACCAACTCTTTGACATTCATCACAAGATAAAACAAACTTTCCAGCATCTGTAAAAAGGGTTGGCCAATAAAAACCTGATTGTAGAACCTTTTGTGCAGTTCTATCTCCAGCATGATGTCCTCCATAAGCACTACCATGGCACTTTCTCAATATTTCTTGTTGCTCATATTCCGGAACACATCTTCGCATAATACCATCAACTCCTTCTTTATATAAGTGTGGGTCATCTCAAAAATAATGCCTCAAATCATAAAAGAATTTTATTCTTTTCTAAGCTGTAAAGGTTGGAGGCAAATACTTGGAAACAATAAAGTTAGCATAATCAGCATACCAAGGAAGGTCTCGCGAAGTTACATTTATTGAAGCCAACTATTCATTTGGAAAACTATCATTTACAGGAATAGGATCAAAAGAAACATTTTCCAATCTAGACAAATTGTCAGCAACAGGATTTTCAGCACCTTTCATATCTACAATATGCAAATCAAACTCTTGTAAAAGCAACACCCATCTAATAAGCCTAGGCTTAGCATCCTTCTGTGACATAAGATATCTAATAGCAGTGTGATCAGACATAAGATATCTAATAGCAGCTAGATCAGTATGAATAGTAACTTTAGAATCAATAATTTAAGGTCTAAACCTATCACATGCAAAAAACAATAGCAAGAAACTCCTTCTCAGCAGTAGCATAATTCTTCTGAGCAGCGTCACGAGTCTTACTAGCATAATGAATAACATTCAACTTCTTATCTACGCGTTGTCCAAGAACAGCACCAACAACAAAATCCCTAGCATCGCACATAATTTCAAAGGGTAAATTCCAATCGGGTGGTTGAATAATAGGAGTTGTAGTTAAAGCCTTCTTAAGAGTTTCAAAAGCTTCCTTACAATCATCATCAAAAACAAATGGTACATCTTTTTGAAGAAGATTAGTAAGAGGCTTTGAAATCTTAGAGAAATCTTTAATAAACCTCCTATAGAAACCAGCATGACCAAGAATACTACGAATACCTTTGACATCCCTAGGACAGGGCATTTTCTCAACTGCTTCAACCTTTGCTCTGTCAACTTCAATATCTCTTTCAGAAATTTTATGTCCAAGAACAATTCCTTCAATCACCATAAACTGGCATTTCTCCCAATTAAGAACAAGATTAGTTTCTTCACATCTCTGGAAAACTTTATCAAGATTGTGCAAACAATTATCAAAAGAAGTTCCATAGACGGAGAAATCGTCCATGAATACTTCCACAATTTCCTCACAAAAACCATGAAAAATAGCAGACATGCATCTTTGAAAAGTAGCAGGTGCATTGCACAAACCAAACGGCATACGTCTATAAGCATAAGTTCTATAAGGACTAGTAAAAGTGGTTTTCTCTTGATCTTGCTTTTTAACAGCAATCTGAGAGAAACCAGAATAACCATCAAGAAAACAAAAATGAGTTTTCTTAGATAACCTCTCTAGCATTTGATCTATAAATGGTAAAGTATAATGATCTTTCTTAGTAACTTTGTTAACCTTTCTAAAATCAATGCACATCCTATAACCAACTACTACCCTTTGAGGAATAATCTTGTTATTCTCATTAGGCACAACAGTGATACCTCCTTTCTTAGGAACACAATGAACAGGACTAACCCATCTACTATCAGCAATAGGATAAATAATACCAGCATCAAGGAGCTTCAATACCTCATTTCTTACCACTTCCTTCATCTTGGGAATTAAGCGGCGTTGATGTTCAACAACTGGCTTTGCATCTGGCTCCATGTTAATAGCATGCTGACATATAGTAGGAGAAATCCCTTTTAAATCATCAAGAGTGTATCCCATAGCTCCTCGGTGTTTCGTCAATATCTCCAATAACCTTTCTTCTTCCTTTCCTGAAAGCTTAGAACTGATAATAATAGGATATATTTTCTTATCATATATATAAGCATACTTAAGATCATCGGGTAAAGGTTTTAAATCAAAAACAGGATCTTCCTTAGGTGGCAAAGTGGTACCAAGATCCTCCACAGGTAAATTGTGCTTAATCAACGGTGGTTGACGAAGAAGAATATCGTCAATCTCTTCTCTTTCCTTCCTGAAAATATCACTCTCATGATCCTCCATAAATTGCTGCAAAGAATTGTTAGGAGCAAGAGCAATAGAGGCAAGTAGTTCAACTCAAAAAAATTCATTAGGCAATTCATTTTCATAAGGAGTTTTAGCGAACATAGAAAAATTAAACTCATAAGATTCTCCATCAAACTTAGTCAAAATCTTCTCCTTCTTACAATCTATCACAGCACCACAAGTATTCAAAAAGGGTCTATCGAAAATAATAGGACAAGTTTTACTAGCTTCCTTACCAAGTACTAGAAAATCAATAGGATATTTAGTCTTACCGCATAAAACTTCCACATCTCGAACAATACCAAGTGGCAAGACAGTCTCTCTATTAGCAAGCTGAATAACCACATCAATCTCTTCTAGTTCACAAGGGGCAATCTCATGCATAATTTCTTTATAAAGCTCTATAGGAATAGCACTTGAACTTGCACCAATGTCACATAAACCAAAATAGCAATGATCGCCAATCCTGACAGAAATAACAGGAACACTTGTTTTCCTACGCCTACTAGGATGTGAAACAATGTTAGAAGCATCTTCGCAAAAGACAATATGTTCATCTCCTACATTTTTAGTAACAAGGTCCTTCACTATAGCTACAGGAGACTTAATAGCAATTTGCTCATTAGATTCTACAGATTTCTTGGTACTTTTATTAAGCACACTTACCAAAGTAGAATGCTCCTTTACCTTAGTAGGGAAAGGCGTTTTCTCAAAATAAGGTTCAGGCAAAATGCGATCAACAGTGCAAACTTCAGTAGTTTTAGCAGGAATACAACTAATAGAATCTTTATAAGGTGCATGATACTTGTTCCAATCTTTCTTTGGAACATCAAGATAAGAGGCAAAGGCCTTAAAACAGTTAGCAAGTATCTGGGAATCAAGACCATAAATAGTGCTAACACTATGAAAGTCATTGGTTCCCATAAAAGCTTTAATGCATTCATAATCATAATTTATACCTGACTTCCTACCTTTGTCGTTTTCCCATCCTTCAGCATTTTCTTGAATACGGTCAAGAAGATCCCATTTAGCTTCTCCTTTCATATCGGTAAATGATCCAAAATAGGAAGCATCCAATAAATCCTTATCATGCAGAGTAAGCCACACATAAAAGTTATCAATTACAATATTACTAGGGAGTTCATGAATGGGACATTTGAGCATTACTAACTTCAATCTCCCCCCACGCTTGGGCAATACTCTCTCCATTGTGAGGCCAAAAATTATATATTCGATTACGATCTTTATGAATCTCACTTGGAGGATAAAACTTGGAATGAAAGAGAGGTACAATTTCCTCCCAAGCAATAGAGGGACCATCCTTTAGCAGCCGATACCACTCCTCAGCTCTGCCTTTCAGTGATAAAGAGAATAGCTTTCTCTTAACCTGGCTTGATGAAATACCTGCACACTTGAACAACTCGCATAACTCATGTATAAAGAGTAAATGATCACCCGGATGGACAGTTCCATCTCCTGAATAGCAGTTATTCATAACACGTTCAACAATTTTCATAGGTATTTTAAAAGGATCTAATTGAGCAGGAGGTGGTTCATCCACATCCGCAATAGTGGTAGTAGTGTTACCAAATAGGAAACCAAATGGAGAACTCTCCATAGTAAAATAAAATAAAAATAAAAGATAGAAATAAAAACAATACTCACAGCGATGGTTACCTTTACCAATTCCACTCTTCAATAGCGCTTCACTCCCCGGCAATGGCACAAGAAAATAGTCTTGATGACCCACAAGTATAGGGGGTGTATCATAGTACTTTCGATAAATAAGAGTGTCAAACCCAACAAGGAGCAGAAGGTATTGACAAGTGGTTTTGATCAAGGATTCACTGTAAATACTAGCAAACAGTTTTCAGGGGTATTTGGTAATGCAAGTAAATAAAGTACAAGTAAATGAAAGACAATAATAACAATTGCAGCAAGTGGCCCAATCCTTTCTAGAGCAAAGGACAAGCCGGTCGTATAACTTATGATGACCAAACGTTCTCGAGGACACACGGGAGTTTCTGTCAAGAGCTTTTGCTTCATGCCGCTAAATAATCTTTATTGTTTTGATAAGAGTTATGGGGGTGAACCTGTGCTAGCGTACTACCCTTACTAGGATTAATACACACTTGTGATTATACCCCTTGTAAGCATCTGCAACTACAAGAAAGTAATTAAGATAAATCTAACCACAGCCTTAAACTCTAAGATCCTACGCTCCCTGGTGCAATGGTTTCCTAACGGAGGTTTAGGTTTCTGTCACTCTAGCAACCCCACAATTAGTAGCCAAATACACAATGCATTTCACTAGGCCCATAAATGGTGAAGTATCATGTAGTCGATGTTCACATGACACCACTAGTGAAATAGCACCACAACAAATAAATATCAAACCATTAAATATTACTCAACATAATTCCACTACTAACATCTTGACTTCTCCCATGTCCTCAAGAAGTAAAAGAACTACTCACAAGACATCATATGGATCACGATCAGAGGTGAAATAATGGTAAATAACAATCTGAACATAAACACTAATTCAACGGTTCCACTCAATAGCATCAACCACAAGAGTAATCAACACCGGGAAAGTTTCCCCTAAGAATTTGACAAGATTCAACTCAAGATGTTACAGCGGGATGGCGTGGTGATGGTGGAGATGAAGGTGCTGGTGATGGAGATGATGATGATCCTGATAAAGTCCAGTGCGATGGTGATGACGATGGTGATGATCTCCCCTCTCCGGGAAGGAATTTCCCCGGCAGATTCCTGCCTGCCGGAAAGCTTTTCTCTCTCTGGTGTTTTCCGCCCCGCAGAGGCGGCGGTGTCTATCTCTGAGCCCTCCTTTACTTAGGTTTTTGGGGACGACGATATAAGCGAAGGGGCGATGGCAGAAGTGGGTCAGGGTGGCCTCACCATAGGCCGGCGTGGCCAGGGGTGGGCTCGCGCCCCCTGTGGCTCCTCTCGCCTCCTCCTTCTGGCTTCTTCAGTCTTCTAGCAAAATATAATTTTCTGGCATTTTTCTGGAATTTCTTGATCTTCCAAAACATGGTGTCTTGATGGTCCTTTTTCCAGCAGAATCCTGACTTCGGCAACAAATCCTCCAATGATCATCAAACATGTAAAAATAGAGGAAACACCATAAGTATCATCTCTAAATGTGAAATATATCGATGAATAACAGTAAATTATGATACAAAATAGTGATGCAAAATGGACGTATCAGCGTCTCCAAATATGATGAAGAAGCACCTTCGTCCTGATACGAACTCGAGGGCACCTCGGTATGGTGCATGGTGTAGTGGTCAGCTGGCGCCTCCTCTTCCTTTTGGTTCTTGACGCCCTGCTGTATGTGGAAGCCAAGAAACCTAAGCTGCTCGTCCAACTCCTCCTTTGAGTGCGACCAAGGTCTCCTATAAAGACTGAACAAACTGGGCTGCGGCAAGGGAACTTCCCTTTCATCTCCATCACTAAATAACATTCTATAAACTAGTTTTCCTGCATAAGAGGTAGTAGTAACAAAGTGATGAAGCTTCATGGCAGCAAAATCAAGTCTCTGTGGGACTAACAATGTATCATTAGGAGCAATAGAGAGGCCCAAAGCATCAACAATGCGCACAGTAATAACGCCTCCATAAATAGGTCCCCTAGCGGCTAGGCGACGAGCAATTAGAGCACCGGGGTTATACTTTTTGCTAATATCAAGTGCAGTACCTAGAAAAGCTAAATGATAGTTAGAAATATTGCTAGTATTCTCTCTACCAAGAATACTAGTGGCAAGATAGTAAGCAAAGTATCTAATAGCTGGGAGCTGAATATTTCTTATCATGCCACGCTGGGCTGTGCGGTCGTCATCATTGGTCACTCCTCGGTAGAGCTCTAGCAAATCAGCAGGTCGGTTCTGAATCCTCTTTGCTGTCCCAAACATGGGAATACCTAAGATACAGCAAAATCTCTCCAAAGACATGGTGATAGACTGATCATAAATTTTAAATGCAATAGATGGCTTGAAAGAGGAGTTAATAAATTTAAAACTCTTAACAAAAATCTTTGTGAGCATAGCATATTGATTACTCTCATCAAGCATGTATGTAGTCAATCCAACCATGCCAACAAGGAGTAGGAAATCATCAACGATCCCTGCATCACTCAAAAAGTTAGTACAAGGGAAAGTAGATGGATGTGCATCTCCATCATCCCCCTCATCACCAATGCTTGGTGACATAAGATCTTCATTGTAGGATGTTTTGAATCGAGTGGTTGTTCTTGAAGGCCTTGAAGACCTTGGTGCTTCTCTCTCAAAGATTTCTCCATAAGTGTAGTTATCCATTTCCCTTTTCTAGAATTTTTAAGGAAACCTCATAAAAAATTATTTTGAGACAAACAAATGTAGGGGACTATTATAGGGAATTGCAAGAGGGTTAACATGCATAAAAATAACATATCTAAGCAATAGAACAAGCATGCAAACTCATTTAACCTGTCACCTGTAGTGCTAAAATACTCAAGAAATACTCCACTAAACAAAATTCTACTTGGACAATCGAAGGAGTCACATACCGGAGAACAAGTGCTCCAAATCTCAGCAGCAAAGATGGGCTAAGCAAGGAGATCAAAAATCGCGAGCAAGAACACGGGTTTGAGCTATGGAGTGAAGATATTTTGGGGGAGATAATGAAGTGGAGGGTGGAGAGGTAAGTGGAGGGCCAGGGGGCCCCACACCATGCCACGGCGCGACCTGGCCCTAGCCGCGCAACCATGTGGTATGGTGGCATGGTGGGTCCCCCTGAGATGTCCGAGGTGCCTCTCTGCCCCATTTTTTACATAAAAATTTAAAAAGAATTTTCGGGAATTTTTTGAGAAACTTTATTTTCGAGGGTTTTTCAGAAATTGACAAAAGATTAAAAACCCAGGAAAACAAAGATGGAACGATAGACAGAAAATCCAGACCAAGTCTACAACAACTCTAAGATAATCTAATATGAAACTATACAGCGGAAACAAAAGTAAGCAAGGTAGAATCATGAGTAAAGAAAAGTAAATGCAGCAAAAACATAGTTTTGTTTGTTCAAAAACCGCTTTGTTAACAAGGTTGATCAAGTCTTGTTACCAAACCAATTTTCTATTAAGCAAAACTTTGCATTTCACTAAATGATTATGTTATCTCGACCTTGATAGGCATAGTCTCCACCATAATAATTTTATGTTCTTCCTTGGGCTTTAGCCTTGAACAAATAATTTCTCCAACTTTGATGGTCTCAATATTTTTGATTGAATTTAGTACGTATTTTCTATCAATCTTCTTGGGGAAAAAAAACTGTGTGCTCTTTATCATTAACATTAAAAGTTACTTTCCCTTGGTTGCAATCAATAACAGCACCTGCAGTGTTTAGAAAAGGTCTCCCAAGAATAATAGACATATTCTCATCTTTAGGTATTTCCAACACAACAGAATCAGTTAATATCAAAAAAATATTAGCGACTTGAACAAGAATGTTCTCACATATACCAATAGGAATAGTAGTAGACTTATCATCCATTTACAAAGATATATCAGTCGATATCAATTTTTCTAGATCAAGTCTCTTATAGAGAGAAAAAGGCATGACACTAACTCCAGCTCCCAAATCACACAAAGCAGTTCTAACATAATTATTTTTAATAGAGCAAGGAATATTCGGTATACCTAGATATCTGATACGTCTCCAACGTATCCATAATTTTTGATGATCCATGCTTGTTTTTACACCATTTGCCTATTGTTTCGTTACACTTAGTGGCACTTTTATGCATTTTCCGGAACTAACCTATTAACAAGTTGCCACAGTGCTAGTTTCCTGTTTTCTGCTATTTTTGTGTTTCAGAAGTGATAGACAGGAAATATTCTCAGAATTGGACGAAACAAAAGCCAGAAGTCTTATTTTTTCCGGGAGCATCTAGACATCCGAAGAGAGGAAGGAGAGGGGCCACAGGCCTCCCTCACATAGGGCTGGCGCGGCCCAGGCCCTAGTCGCGCCACCCCTGTGTGAGGAGCCCCTGGCTGCCCTCTGACATCGCCCCTTCGCCTATATAAAGCCTCGGGACGGAAAACCCTAAGGGAGTCGGCAATTTTCCAGAAACAGTTCCGCAGCTCCGCCGCCGCCACCGACGAATTTTGGGGGACAGAAGTCTCTGTTCCGGCACCCTGTCGGGACGGGGAAGTGCCCCCGGAGCCATCTCCATCGGTCTCCATCACCGTCTCCGCCGTCTCCATCGACCTCACCGCCATCTCCATCAACCTTGCTGTCTCCTATGATGAGGAGGGAGTAGTTCATCCCCGGGGCTGAGGGCTCTACCGGTAGCTATGTGGTTCACCTCTCTCTCCCATGATGTGATCTTTATGTGATCGTGAGCTTTGTATCATGTTGAACAAGTAGATGTTATTATTCAGATATTATGCTACTCCTATGCTTAATTATTATAGTGTACTCTAGTGGTGATTATTAAAGTAATCTATTCCTCCTGCCATGGTGTAACGGTGACAGTGCGTGCATCGTGGTGGTACTTGGTTTAGGCTATGATCGTGATCTCTTGTGGATTATGAGAGTAATTATTACTATGATAGTTTGAGTGATCTATTCCTCCTTTCATGGTGTAAAGGTGACAGTGTGTGCACCGTGTTAGTACTTGGTCTAAGTTGCAATGATATCTATCTTGAGTTGTGATCTGATTTGGATATCTCTATGAGTGGTGTTTGTCAAGTACTTGATGAACTTTAAGGGGTGCTTCCGTAGCCACTACGCAATGATTAGTGTTATTCAATAGGAGAGTAATTCAGAGTACCATAGTGGAGAGAAGTTGTTTATTTGTTCATTCATGTTATATTGTTGGGAGTGTGTCCACTAGTGAAAGTATGATCCCTAGGCCTTGTTTCCAAGCATTGCACACCGTTTACTTGCTGTTTTGTTACTTGTTTGCTCGCAGCGATATTTATTTCATACCACAGTTACTACTTATAATCATCTATACCACTTGTATTTCACTATCTCTTCGCCGAACTAGTGCACCTATACATCTGACAAGTGTATTGGGTGTGTTGGGGACACAAGAGACTTTCTGTATCGTAATTGCAGGGTTGCTTGAGAGGGATAGCTTTGACCTCTAACCTCCCTGAGTTCGATAAACCTTGGGTGATCCACTTAAGGGAAACTTGCTGCTGTTCTACAAACCTCTGCACTTGGAGGCCCAACAAGTGTCTACAAGAATAGATTGCATAGACATCAAGCTCTTTTCTGGCGCTGTTGCCGGGGAGGTAAGGTAAAAGGTACTCGCATCCTCCTGTGTGAGTGCTCAAAGTTATTTCCTTTAGATTCTGCAATTACATCTTTTTGTTTCTTGTTTTTATTTTCACTAGTTAGGCTTAATGGAAAACAATGAGTTCTGTAGTCTTTTTCCTGAGTTTAGATATGAAGTGTTTGAAGAGAAAATTGAAAAACCTTTGGAGCTTAATTTGCATGCTAATAGTGTTGTTAGTATGAATGCTTTGAACACCGTTGTTGCTAATACTATAGAAAAGTCTAAGCTTGGGGAAGCTGGTTTTGTTAAGCATAATATTTTTAGTTCCCGAGCTTTAGTGGAGAAAGTTTGCTCTGATGATATTTTATCTCCCATATGTGATGTTCCTTCTTATGATGATATGTTTGATGAGTATGCTTTGCGACATAGTAGTTCTCTAGCCTATGATGATGAGTATAATATTTTCAGTTCACCTACTATTGAGGATAAAATTAGTTATGATTACAATATGCCTCCTATTTATGATGATTATGGTGATGAGAATAATTATTCTGTTGAATTTGCTCCTACTACTATTGTTCCTGTGGTGAGTATTAATTCTTTTATGCATGTGGCTCATGATAGGGATGTTTTGTGTGATAGTTATATTGTTAGTTCTATTCATGATGCTACTGAAAGTTATTATGAGAGAGGGAAACATGGTTTGATGGATCTCAACAATATTAAGTTTCCCCTCTTTATGTTGCAAATCTTGAAGTGGCACTTGTTTTATCTACCCATGCTTGCTACTATGTGCCGCGTTGATTTATTTTCTTACAAGATTCCTATGCATAAGAAGTGGTTCAGATATAAATGTGTTCCATACTTGCTTTTTGATGCTCTATATTACTTTAAGTTCCTATATGGCGCCTTTGCCTCAAGCTCTTATATGGCGCCCACATGAGCATCTTTGCAAATTACTGCGCCTAGCTCAAAGGCGTTAAAGAAAAGCACTCTTGGGAGATAACCCAATGTTTTATTTTCAGTACTTTTTCTTTTATTTGAGTCTTGGAAGTTATTACTACTGTAATAACCGCTTCTTATCCTTTTTATTTCGTTTTTGTGCCAAGAGAAGCCTCTAATTTGAGTGAGGTAAAGATTTGAGGATGTTGCTGTCCTGAAACAGTTTTTGGTGCTGCACCGTAAAAATTCATATAAATTCTCTGTATATCTTTTGGACCTGCGATTTCTTGTGCATATGCCCCAGGTTATATCCAAACTTTTGTTTGTTGAACACTTTTTGATTTGAGCAACATAAAATCCCTCAAAAATTCGACCTTTTTCAGCTGTTCAGTTTTGACAGATTTCTGCCAATATTTGTGTTTGCCACTTTATCGCTTTCTTTTGAGTTATTTTTATCATGGAACTTTTGGGGAAGTTGCTACCGTAGTATATGCTTTATATGTGGTGGTTTTGAGTTGAAACTTGAAGCAAAAAGAGGTTGATTATATGTTATGCTACACTAATGTTGCTAATAGAATTGTGTTTAGTTTTGTATGAAGGAAGTTTTCAAGTGTAGGGATCGGAGAGTGATGAGATGAGTTGAAGAATGGACAAAAGCTCAAGCTTGGGGATGCCCATGCATCACCCCAAGAAATATCCAAGAAGTACAAGTGTCAAAGCTTGGGGATGCCCCCGAGGCACCCCTTCTTCATCGGCAAAAATCAGGTCACCTTTCAAAACACTATATTTTTATTGCTTCATGCACTATGTGTTTTTCTTGGAGCGTCAGTTGTTTTAGTTTTCTTAGTTGGTTTAGTTTGTTTGTTTGCTGCAATAAATGGTTAGATCACATCATGTTTCTTTTGGAGGAGATGAACTCGTTTTTCATTGCCAAGAACACTCTAGTTTTCACTCTTATCGTTCATCGAGTGTTCTTCTTTTTCTGCTACTGCTTTTGGTTTTCGTTTTCGCCTTGATTTGCGTTCAGATCTTGTCATATATTTTCATCAAGGTGTATTTTTGCCTCTGATCTTTATTGGTTTTCATCAAAAGAGGTGTTTATAAAAATTTCAAATGGTGTTGGAAAAGAGAAAAAGCTTTGTGCAAAATAGTGGTACAAGAAGGAGCTTGTGTAGACTGCGGCTTAGGCTTTTTCATGTCATGCTTGATGTCTTTTTGATAGTATGATTAGTGGTTTTGCTGTAGCATGACTTGTCTCAAATAACTGAGATTGCTTAATGAGCCTTTGAAAAAAATCATGCGTTGTTTTTATTGTATGGAAGCATTATTTTGGTTTTCTCCTTGATGCTTTATTTGGGTTGACTTGGCGCATGCTTACACCATGTTGACTACAAAATAAGTTGCCTATAGCCTCTGTGATCATTTAGTTTTTGACTTTTGATGCCATCTTATGCTTCTTTTAATGTCGCTTTGCATGATTATGGCCATTATTGCTCTCTTAGTTGGTCGCTCCCAGTCTTTTGCTAGCCCTCATATTGTACTGAGTATGAGCTCTACTCGTGCATCCAACTCCCAAAAACCAAGTTTGCCATTGTGTCCAGTATAAACTCCTATGCATGGTATTTGTAAGCCATTCCAAAGTAAATTTTCATGTGCTACCTTTCAAAAACCTTCAAAACACTTCTCGTTTTGTGACACTGTTTTCAGCTCATGGGGACGTAGTGGTCGGATTTGCTATCTTCCATATTGCTTATTCCAAAAAGAAAAAAAAAAGAAAAAAAAGAAAGAAAAAAGGCACTCCTCCATGGAAAGTGAATGTTGGTGGGCACCCGATGGAATCGGTTAGCCATGGTTTGTGAAAGGAAAAAGGTGGGGAGGAGTGCCAAATTTTATAAAAAGAGCACAAAAGTGCCAATCTCTCTCTCAAAAACTTGCTTCATTTTTGTATGGAAGATAGTAAGAACCCCATTGCCAATCGTTGACAAAAACAACCACCTCTCAAAACCAATTTTTATCTCTCTGTTTTACAAATGAAAAGCTCTAGCACATGTTAAATCACTGCTTCCCTCTGCGAAGGGCCTTTCTTCTACTTTTATGTTGAGTCACCACCTTCTACCTTTATGCACCACTAAGAGAGCATAATTGTCATTCTAAGTATAATGTGCATTGTCCCAAAGTTTATCATTGATTGATTCATGACTATGGTTTCACTTGCTCTTAAATTATTTGTATCTAGTCGCCCTCTTAAACTTGAAGGTGTCCTATGCATTTATGTTTTGCTCTCCATGAAGGACAAGCTGAAAACCATTTGTATGTTTTTCCTTATGATTTGAACACACGTTTGACTTTCATTGTTTCATTATTCATGATCTTTTGTTTGTGTTCATTTGCATGTTTACAACATGGTTGCTAAGTTCTTATTGTCAAGATTATATCTTTCATGCCCATGTTTTAAGTTCTTATGATCCCAGCTCACAATGCTTACATATATGATCAAGATTATGTAGGTGCATGTCACCTTAAAAATTATTCTTTTGTTATCACTTACCTACTCGAGGACGAGCAGGAGTTAAGCTTGGGGATGCTGATACGTCTCCAACGTATCCATAATTTTTGATGCTCCATGCTTGTTTTTACACCATTTGCCTATTGTTTCATTACACTTAGTGGCACTTTTATGCATTTTCCGGAACTAACCTATTAACAAGTTGCCACAGTGCTAGTTTCCTGTTTTCTGCTGTTTTTGTGTTTCAGAAGTGATAGACAGGAAATATTCTCGGAATTGGACGAAACAAAAGCCAGAAGTCTTATTTTTCCCGGGAGCATCTAGACATCCGAAGAGAGGAAGGAGAGGGGCCACATGCCTCCCTCACATAGGGCTGGCGCGGCCCAGGCCCTGGCCGCACCACCCCTGTGTGAGGAGCCCCTGGCTGCCCTCTGACATCGCCCCTTCGCCTATATAAAGCCTCGGGACGGAAAACCCTAAGGGAGTCGGCAATTTTCGAGAAACAGTTCCGCAGCTCCGCCGCCGCCACCGACGAATTTCGGGGGACAGAAGTCTCTGTTCCGGCACCTTGCCGGGACGGGGAAGTGCCCCCGGAGCCATCTCCATCGGTCTCCATCGCCGTCTCCGCCGTCTCCATCGACCTCACCGCCATCTCCATCAACCTTGTTGTCTCCTATGATGAGGAGGGAGTAGTTCATCCCCGGGGCTGAGGGCTCTACCGGTAGCTATGTGGTTCACCTCTCTCTCCCATGATGTGATCTTTATGTGATCGTGAGCTTTGTATCATGTTGAACAAGTTGATGTTATTATTCAGATATTATGCTACTCCTATGCTTAATTATTATAGTGTACTCTAGTGGTGATTATTAAAGTAATCTATTCCTCTTGCCATGGTGTAACGGTGACAGTGCGTGCATCGTGGTGGTACTTGGTTTAGGCTATGATCGTGATCTCTTGTGGATTATGAGAGTAATTATTACTATGATAGTTTGAGTGATCTATTCCTCCTTTCATGGTGTAAAGGTGACAGTGTGTGCACCGTGTTAGTACTTGGTCTAAGTTGCAATGATATCTATCTTAAGTTGTGATCTGATTTGGATATCTCTATGAGTGGTGTTTGTCAAGTACTTGATGAACTTTAAGGGGTGCTTCCGTAGCCACTACGCAATGATTAGTGTTATTCAATAGGAGAGTAATTCAGAGTACCATAGTGGAGAGAAGTTGTTTATTTGTTCATTCATGTTATATTGTTGGGAGTGTGTCCACTAGTGAAAGTATGATCCCCAGGCCTTGTTTCCAAGCATTGCACACTGATTACTTGCTGTTTTGTTACTTGTTTGCTCGCAGCGATATTTATTTCATACCACAGTTACTACTTATAATCATCTATACCACTTGTATTTCACTATCTCTTCGCCGAACTAGTGCACCTATACATCTGACAAATGTATTGGGTGTGTTGGGGACACAAGAGACTTTCTGTATCGTAATTGCAGGGTTGCTTGAGAGGGATAGCTTTGACCTCTAACCTCCCTGAGTTCGATAAACCTTGGGTGATCCACTTAAGTGAAACTTGCTGCTGTTCTACAAACCTCTGCACTTGGAGGCCCAACAAGTGTCTACAAGAATAGAAGTGCGTAGACATCAATATCCAAGCTTCTCTGGAACTTTACCATCAAAAGAGTAATTAGCAAGCAAAGTGGAAATTTACTCACTAGGAATCTTCCTTTTGTTATTAACACTATCCTTCGTATACTTTGAATAATGAGGCATTTTAATAGCATCAGTCAAAGGAATTTGCAAAAATAAAGGTTTCATCCATTCACAAAACATTTTGTAGTGTTCTTCTTCCTTAGATTCGTGTTTCTTACCAAGAAAAGGCATTGTTTTTTGCACCCAATGTTCTCTCTCACTACCATGCTTGTTGGCAATGAAATCTTCCTTGGTGTACTTTGCATTCTTAGCAAGCTTTTCTGGTTCCTCCTCAACTTCTTCTTTATCATAAGAATTACCACTTTCGGTTTCAGCATCGGAAATAGAAACACTATTAGGATTTTTACCTGTTTCAGAAGACTTTGCAACTATTTTATGCTTCTTCTTCTTTTTCTTGGGAGGAATACCATTGCCTGTAGCACATTGAGAATCCAACTCGATCCTCTTAGGATGTCCTTCATGATATAAAGGATCCTGAGTAGAGGTGCCACTTCTTGTGCTTATTTCACAAGCGTGTTTTTCTCTAAAATGAAGTCTTTTTGCACCTTAGTAAGCTGATCAATTTGAGTCTGAACTATTTGAAAATGTTTAACAAGCATCTTCACATCATTGGAGGTTCTCTCCACAATATCATGCAACTTGTTAATAGCTTTAGAGTTTTCCAACAAATGATTCTGCACCTTTTTATTAAAATTATCTTGCTTAACAATGAAATTATTAAACTCATCTAAGCATTGATAAGGAGGTTTAGAGTAAGGAATAACTCTATTATCAAAGCGTTGGAGAGATTGTATCTCAATAGTGTATGAGCGAGGGATTGGCTTACATAATTCTTCTATAGGAGGTAGATTATTCACATCTTCAGATTTAATACCCTTCTCCTTTGTGTCAAAAAAATACCCTTCTCCTTAAGAGATTTCTTGGCTTCTCTCATTACTTCATCATTTAATTCAATCATCCTCTCTTCTTTGGTGTTGGCACTGGTGTTGGTTCAGCCATAGTCCAATTATCATAATTCTGGTTTATTTTAGCCATTAATTCTTCAGCTTTAGTAGGAGTTCTTTTCCTGAAAACACAACCAGCACATGTAACACCCACAAATTTATAACAAATTTGAAGTGCCCGTTATGTAATCCATCACAATCCCAGAATCATTGTTGTGATTTACATAACGTAGTTGATATCACAGTCATAGCTATTAATAGTAAATAAAGGGATTACATAGGTGGTCGTACAGACCAAACCTTACAATTCATCAATATGCAGCGGAATAACACGTCGGGTCCATATCATCAAGCTTCAATCGCACAGGCAGAGCCGACAGTAAGAAACGAGCCTAATTCGCAAAGTCGTCAATGATTCCTTCCTTCTTGATTTTTTTCTCCTTCAAGTATGGCCAAGTTAATAGCCAGGGACAGAGCCATGAGTACATTGCATGCACTTGCAAACCATCTTATAAATAAATGAATAGAGAATGCATAGTTCATATAGTGGTCTAAGCTCTAGGTTCATTTGCATAAAGCCGAATTTCCTTTCAAAGATCTTTTGTTTAAAATGGTAAGAAAACCTTTAGCTCTTTATAAATCTCTAGATGGAATCCCCCAAATATCAATTCTTTTGTTCACCAAGTCACCTCCATGGTCATCGAAATTCATTGTCAAGTCACCTTTCTCAATCATTTTCAAAGTAAAACCTGACAACGGCCAAGTACAACCAATCCAACCGTCCATGACCGCGGACGCGGCTATTCGAATAGTTTTACACTCTGCAGAGGTTGTACATTTTACCCACACCATCCGACTACTCATCGTGTGGGCAACTTCCCTGCATAACAACATATGCCACGACAAGCAGCCGACCATTAATGTTTCACTTGCCTGCCTTAGCATAAACACTACTGCCTAGAGATGTACCCCCCAACACCGGGGTCCAAAAAGCTGTCCAGAGTGTGCAAAGTTCCCAGCTGCTTGACCCACCGGAATGCCACTAATCGAGGTAGAGTCCTACACCCGGTAGTCCATTTTCAATGAGGGCTCCTTGGCTTGTACCCCAACCACCTGAAGAGGAGGACAAGGCGAACCTAGGCCGCAGCCATTGGGTGCCCTGGAAGAGGAGTCCCTGGTCGGACTTCCACTACATTTGTAGGGTCTACACTAAGGCAAAACAAACTACTCCACTAAGCCCCGTCCCATACCAGGGTAATGTGGTCGTACTGTATGGTTGGTCCAGTATGGTACCTCACACATTTATCATTTTTGTCAAAACTTCATGTCACCATTTTGTAAATAGTTTTCAATGTCACCCTTGGATAAGGTTGCCCGTCTCCAAGGTTTGTATTACAAAATCATCCTTGGGTAAGGTTGCCCCTTTCCAAGGTTTTCATTTCAAAATCTTCATGCTCTTCATTGGGGTTCCCACCTAGTCATTTTCCATGAATGCCTTCAGCTCAAGCATGATCCTCATGAGGACACAAGGATCTAGGTAGGTATATTGGATAGGCTTAGCTTGATGCTCTACTTATCATCCACTAAGAAAAGGGGTTCTCAAAGGTAGGCTAGGTTTGATGCCCTTGATGTCATCCACGAAAAAAAAGTTGGATGCACTTGTTAAGAAAGACATCACTACTCATTTGCAACTTGGTAACAATTATTTTAGCATGCACCTTTTATTTAAAAGCAAGTAAACATGCATTATAAAACTGGGTAATGGTATGATCAAAAGGTGGCTTGCCTGGCTTGGCAATGTCATAGGCTTCTTCATCTCGGGTTGTGTAGTCTCCATCACCATTACTTGGTTGACTTGGGGATCCATTCTCCTTACTCATGTTGACATCTACTCGTAGGAAGGTAAATAAGCATACAACCACCATATAATTCACAAACAACACATATTCACTACAATAAGAATACTTGGGTAGGGAAAACGATTTAGGAAGTCTATGGAGAGTGGTTTCAAAGATAATTGAGTTCCGATGGATGAGATTATTGAGTTGTTGTATCTAAGTAGGGTTTATTTATTTTGGATTATGAAAATATCTCCTGCAAGTCCTTATTGACCAAGGTCATGGACAAATGTAGATATTTAAGATTAGGGTTTTTAATACAGTGGTGTCATATAACTTTGATTTATTTTGAATTATTGGTGCAAGTTTCAATATGGGGATCACTAATACTTAGGAGAGGAAACACCAAATTATTATGGCTATAAGTTAAAACTGAACAACGTCAATTTCCTCATATGTATATTTTAATTTTTGAATTGACATAGGTGGTGTCAACTCATTTTGAGTTGGGTCTATGAATTTCCTAACTTAGAAAGGTGTACTTAATCAAATTTTAATCCCAAATATTCTAGGTAACTATAAAGTCGAATTTATTTGCATCTACTGGTAGGTATTTCCATTTGTGATTTTTGAAAACTGGATTCATATGATTTGAGATTTTATTTGATTTTATATGATTTTTCTAAGGTTGCAAAGCTCATGTTTTGTTATTTTTACTAGAGAAAACATATAATTATAAATGGGTTAAAAACACTACCATTGGATAGGGTATGTTCTAAGCTTTCCAAAAAGTATTTATTTGCTAAATTTGCAACTATGAATATCCAGGAATTTGAATTTTATTCTTGCAGTAATTAACAAAAGTTAACTGGGTTTCTAAAAAAAACTACATAGACCGAATTGGAAACGGGCCAGGAATACGGGGCTTGGCCAGCCCATATGGCGCATGCCTCGCCAGCCCAACTTCGGTCCGGGGCGGGAGTGAGCAGGAAAAAGAAAAAAAAGAATAGGCTGACAGAGGGGGCTCGGCTGCCAGACCGAATCGGTATCTCCTTCTTCCTCGTGACCAAGTCATGAACGGGGTCGACGGTGAGATGCTGGGAAGGGGCGGCAGTGGAACTCACCAGCGGGGACGGCGAGAGGCGGCGGGATGATGTCTGGGCAGTGGAGAAACTTCTCCTACGTCACTTCTGACCAGCGGCGGCGCGGGAGGTGGTCAGGTTTGCCGGAGCCAGAGGCGGTGTCCTGAGGAGCGGCGTCGACGGGGGGCTCGAACGAGAGGGAGATGGAGCTTGGGACCTTGTCTGGGAGGTTTCTGGTGGTGGCGTGAGTTCCATGGCGAGGTTGGGGAGATTTTTATAGGCTCGGGAGGTCGGGGCGCGGTGGTGTCCAGGACATGGGCGCGGGCATGGTCTCGCCGCGGTCAATGGCTAGCTCCAGTGGCCGGGCTGGTCGGGGGAGCGTGGGCGGCGTCTGCGGGTGTCGGGGTGACGTCGGTGGCGCGATGGAGTCGCCGGGTGACGACGGATGAGATGGGGAGCAGTGGCATCTGCGGGTGCTCTGGGGGAAACAGTGGTCGTTGTCGTCTCGCCGTGTCTCATCCAGCAGGTCCGCGGGGACAGCGCAAGATGGTCGAGGGGAGGGGTGATGGGATGCGGCTCAGACTCGCATGCGCACGGGCTGGCAAGGAAGGGGACAGTGGTTGCTGTAGATCAGCAGTGGCAACAAATGGCTCAGATGCCCACCAGGTGTTTGACGAAATACCCGTAAGAAATAAACTTTTGAATTTTGGAAAATTTCCAATTGATTGAGTCATAATGATGGATAAGGAGTCTGGGAATGTTTTTGTTTGGTCCAGAGGTGAGTTTTGGTGTCATTTAAATTTTGAATTTCAAATGGCATATGTAACAGATTCAAACTTTGGCAGAATATTAAATAGGGTTCCAAGTTGATTTTGGTTTCAAACATTATTGTATTTGATTCTTTGTAACTGTTTTTTGGTGGTGGTGGAGAGATGCATGATGGTATAGTTCAAATATTGCTTAATATATAAGGGCAAAGTAGTGTAATCAGTAATTTTTTTAAGATCACTACTTCCTCTTTTCTTACTTGGGTTTTTGTGTTGCGGTTTATTTTCTTGATTCTTTTCTATTTGTTTGTGATTGCTTGACTTAATTTTTGGGTTGGCCATTGACCCAAATGGGTTTAGCATGTAACCATGCACAAAAATTTAATAGTTAGAAAACTTTTTCAATTTAACAAAAACATTTTATAGGTATAATTATTTGTTTTCCAAAACATGGCTAAAGAAAACATTTGGGAGGTTTTCAAAGTTTTGAAAATAAGTTTTTAAAATGTTGATTCCAACATTTTGGAAATGACCCATTAAGAACATAATCATTTGAAAATAGGTTCTTTTTATTTTACTCTTTTATAACAAAGCTAGCCTTCTTGAGATATGATTTTACTATCTTCCCAAATAATGGTTTTCAAAAAATTAGGCTCAAAGGATTGGATTTCAAACCTTTCTCATACTCTTTTTATTTGAAGCATGGGAGCAAATGCTCAAATTCACCAGTTTTAAAAGACAAGAAATTAATCTTGTATTCAAAATAAAAGTTTTTGTTGTCTCCAAAAATTTGGTATTTTAATAAATCCATTTATTCTATTTCCCAAAAATTTGGGTTGTTACAATCTTCCCCCCTTAAAAAGAATCTCGTCCCGAGATTCACAAGTTAAGATTGAAATAGATTGGGAGATGAGATTACCAGATAAAAGATAGAGTGTGCATTAATTTATATCAAGATGGAAAGATTGGGTACACCCGAAATGTGATGTGGCCCGATGGGCCAAGACTCATACCAATCATATAGCATTTTCAACAAACAATCACACCTTTCAAAGACAAAATAGTTGGCATCTAAACCCTAGGCTTTTATTACAAAGGGTCTTGCGGATTACAAGTCTCGCTCTTGATTTACAAAGAAATAAGCAAGCCTACTAGTCCCAAACCAAGGTGACTAAGGCTTCTTCTCGGCTTGGATCCTCACACTTGATTCAACTTGTTCTTACTAACTTTAGGGCTACGAGCAACTTCGGGGTATTCTATGGCTGATTCATGATGATTGATCTTTTTCTTCCCTTCGTGTCTTGAGGTTGCCAATGTTACTTCTCGGGGGTTTGTAAGGCTGCTTCCTTCCCCTGCGGAAGTTGAGGCTATAGAGTCCTTTGACGCTATCTTCAATAATGATGCGGTTTCGAACTCTACCCAGGTTGGTGTTGATAGGGTTGCCTCCTGAAGATGAAAGAACATTTGTAGGATCTTCCGAGCAACTGGGTTTGACACTTTCTTTGGTTATGACCGGATCTTGAGCGACCGGAGGTTTTGGTGCAGCATTCAACTTCGTTGGGCACTCATTGGAATAGTGCCCTTTGATTCCACAATTCCAACAGATGATGTTGGTCGTGTCGCCATGCTTGGGATAGGTATCTTTTGACAAGGTTCTTCCGAATCGTAGGTTTAGGTTATAGCATAGGTTAGAGGGTACTGGAGGCTTACTTTCTTGACGTCTTATCCTCCTTTCTTTCTTCTTTTTGTTACGAGCTTTCTGTTGTTTTCTATGACTGTCATGCTCTTTGCTAGTCTTGACAACTTGAGCTGCTAGCTGAAAATGCTTTTTCTTGATCTTGGATATAGCTGTCACCAGGTGATTCATGGAGCAGTTTGCTGGAACATGAGTACTACTCTCACATAAGAAGCATGTGATGTTTCTTGAAGGGCATTCTCCAGTTGGATGCTCGTCGTCGCAATTGGGATAGTTGCCAGCACACTGGCTAGCTTGATGACCTTCTTCTCCACAACGGCTACAAGCCTTCATACTGAGGTGATCTAGGTTGGGAATACTTTTATTGGGACAGGGACGTTTAGCGTGGAGTGCTTCTCCACAATCATAACATAAGGGTTGAGTGCAAAAATCTCCTTGCTTCTTCTTCGGAATTAGGTTCAGATGGGACCTCCTTTGGTATTCTTGGGCAATTCTATTGAGGTGAAACTCGAACTCCGAGTTGGCCTGAAATGGTGGATTTGAAAGCATGGGGTGCATCAGAGGGGTCAAATCCTGTAGTAGATGAGAGGGAACATCTTTCAAAAGGTTTCTTATGCGGGATTGGCATGGTTCAGAGTTTAAGTTTGGGCCAGCAAGTCAAAAACATTTTTGAAGAAACAAGATGTCGGGGTGGCTGCTACATGTTACCGGATGGCATATGAGCAACACATCTCAAAATAAATCAATTATTCAAACAATCAAGGTACTAAGCACACTTAGTAATCGTGAGGTAAGGGTAGCTCAATACAAACAAGTGAGCATTTCCTATAAGTCCTATTAGATCAAGGCTGTTGAGGTCTTCATCATTTCTGATCACTCTCTCTTTGCTCTTGAAGTCTTTGTCTCCTAGGTTGACTCTTGTTGGAAGATTTCTGGATCAGATGAAGAGACTCTCTTTCGATGGTAGCGGTCGTAGTCGACATCCAAGGTTGAAGCCGTGAAAATATTGAGTCCCTAATCTTTTCATCCAAAAGTCCTTCGGTCTTAGGTCGGTATATCGTCCATAGTATACATTTGAAGTGGATGAGGAATTGAGTACAACAAATCTTTGAAAAGACTTTGTAATAAATTCTTTGTCAAAACATCTCGAGAGTATGAGTTGAGAGTATAAGATAGTCAAAGTGAATAAGATGAGAGTATAAGTTGGGCTTTGGGTACCAAAGCAAATAAATTTCTTTTGTAGAAATAAGTTTTTGTCAACATATCACTTTCTTAGCTAACGACCATGCTAACTAGGGTTTCCTAGAGTCAGCCTAGGCTCTAATACCAACTTGTAACACCCACAAATTTATAACAAATTCAAAGTGCCCGTTATGTAATCCATCACAATCCTAGAATCATTGTTGTGATTTACATAACATAGTTGATATCACAGTCATAGCTATTAATAGTAAATAAAGGGATTACATAGGTGGTCGTACAGACCAAACCTTACAATTCATCAATATGCAGCGGAATAACATGTCGGGTCCATATCATCAAGCTTCAACCGCACAAGCAGAGCCAACAGTAAGAAATGAGCCTAACTCGCAAAGTCGTCAACGATTCCTTCCTTCTTGATTTTTTCTCCTTCAAGTCTGGCCAAGTTAATAGCCAGGGACAGAGCCATGAGTACATTGCATGCACTCGCAAACCATCTTATAAATAAATGAATAGAGAATGCACAGTTCATATAGTGGTCTAAGCTCTAGGTTCATTTGCATAAAGCCTAATTTCCTTTCAAAGATCTTTTGTTTAAAATGGTAAGAAAACCTTTAGCTCTTTATAAATCTCTAGATGGAATCCCCCAAATGTCAATTCTTTTGTTCACCAAGTCACCTCCATGGTCATCGAAATTCATTGTCAAGTCACCTTTCTCAATCATTTTCAAAGTAAAACCTGACAACGGCCAAGTACAACCAATCCAACCGTCCATGACAGCGGACGCGGCTATTCGAATAGTTTTACACGTTGCAGAGGTTGTACACTTTACCCACACCATCCGACTACTCATCGTGTGGGCAACTTCCCTGCATAACAACATATGCCACGACAAGCAGCCGACCATTAATGTTTCACCTGCCCGCCCTAGCATAAACACTACCACCTAGAGATGTACCCCCCAACACCGGGGTCCAAGAAGCTGTCCAGAGTGTGCAAAGTTCCTAGCCGCTTGACCCACCAGAATGCCACTAACCGAGGTAGAGTCCTACACCCGATAGTCCATTTTCAATGAGGGCTCCTTGGCTTGTACCCCAACCACCTGAAGCGGAGGACAAGGCGAACCTAGGCCGCAACCATTGGGTGCCCTGGAAGAGGAGTCCCTGGTCGGACTTCCACTACATTTGTAGGGTCTACACTAAGGCAAAACAAACTACTCCACTAAGCCCTGTCCCATACCAGGGTAATGTGGTCGTACTGTATGGTTGGTCCAGTATGGTACCTCACACATTTATCATTTTTGTCAAAACTTCATGTCACCATTTTGTAAATAGTTTTCAAAGTCACCCTTGGGTAAGGTTGCCCGTCTCCAAGGTTTGTATTGCAAAATCATCCTTGGGTAAGGTTGCCCCTTTCCAAGGTTTTCATTTCAAAATCTTCATGCTCTTCATTGGGGTTCCCACCTAGTCATTTTCCATGAATGCCTTCAGCTCAAGCATGATCCTCATGAGGACACAAGGATCTAGGTAGGTATATTGGATAGGCTTAGCTTGATGCTCTACTTAGCATCCACTAAGAAAAGGGGTTCTCAAAGGTAGGCTAGGTTTGATGCCCTTGATGTCATCCACGAAAAAAAAGTTGGATGCACTTGTTAAGAAAGACATGACTACTCATTTGCAACTTGGTAACAATTATTTTAGCATGCACCTTTTATTTAAAAGCAAGTAAACATGCATTATAAAACTGGGTAATGGTATGATCAAAAGGTGGCTTGCCTGGCTTGGCAATGTCATAGGCTTCTTCATCTTCATCTCGGGTTGTGTAGTCTCCATCACCATTGCTTGGTTGACTTCGGGATCCATTCTCCTTACTCACGTTGACGTCTACTCGTAGGATGGTAAGTAAGCATACAATCACCACAAAATTCAAAAACAACACATATTCACTACAATAAGAATACTTGGGTAGGGAAAACGATCTAGGAAGTCTATGGAGAGTGGTTTCAAAGATAATTGAGTTCCGATGGATGAGATTATTGAGTTGTTGTATCTAAGTAGGGTTTATTTATTTTGGATTATGAAAATATCTCCTGCAAGTCCTTATTGACCAAGGTCATGGACAAATGTAGATATTTAAGATTAGGGTTTTTAATACAGTGGTGTCATATAACTTTGATTTATTTTGAATTATTGGTGCAAGTTTCAATATGGGGATCACTAATACTTAGGAGAGGAAACACCAAATTATTATGGCTATAAGTTAAAACTGAACAACGTCAATTTCCTCATATGTATATTTTAATTTTTGAATTGACATAGGTGGTGTCAACTCATTTTGAGTTGGGTCTATGAATTTCCTAACTTAGAATGGTGTACTTAATCAAATTTTAATCCCAAATATTCTAGGTAACTATAAAGTCAGATTTATTTGCAGCTACTGGTAGGTATTTCCATTTGTGATTTTTGAGAACTGGATTCATATGATTTGAGATTTTATTTGATTTTATATGATTTTTCTAAGGTTGCAAAGCTCATGTTTTGTTATTTTTACTAGAGAAAACATATAATTATAAATGGGTTAAAAACACTACCATTAGATAGGGTATGTTCTAAGCTTTCCAAAAAGTATTTATTTGCTAAATTTGCAACTATGAATCTCCAGGAATTTGAATTTTATTCTTGCAGTAATTAACAAAAGTTAACTGGGTTTCTAAAAAAAAACTACATAGACCGAATTGGAAATGGGCCGGGAATACGGGGCTTGGCCGGCCCATATGGCGCATGCCTCGCCAGCCCAACTTCGGTCCGAGGCGGGAGTGAGCAGGAAAAAGAAAAAAAAGAATAGGCTGACAGAGGGGGCCCGGCTGCCAGACCGAATCGGTATCTCCTTCTTCCTCGTGACCAAGTCACGAACGGGGTCGTCGGCGAGATGCTGGGAAGGGGCGGCAGTGGAACTCACCAGCGGGGACGGCGAGAGGCGGCGGGATGATGTCTGGGCAGTGGAAAAACTTCTCCACCGTCACTTCTGACCAGCGGCGGCGCGGGAGGTGGTCAGGTTTGCCGGAGCCAGAGGCGGTGTCCTGAGGAGCGGTGTCGACGGGGGGCTCGAACGAGAGGGAGATGGAGCTTGGGACCTTGTCTGGGAGGTTTCTGGTGGTGGTGTGACTTCCATGGCGAGGTTGGGGAGCTTTTTATAGGCTCGGGAGGTCGGGGCACGGTGGTGTCCAGGATGTGGGCGCGGGCATGGTCTCGCCGCGGTCAATGGCTAGCTCCAGTGGCCGGGCTGGTCGGGGGAGCGTGGGCGGTGTCTGCGGGTGTCGGGGTGACGTCGGTGGTGCGATGGAGTCGCCGGGTGACGACGGATGAGACAGGGAGCAGTGGCGTCTGCGGGTGCTCTGGGGGAAACAGTGGTCGTTGTCGTCTCGCCGTGTCTCATCCAGCAGGTCTGCGGGGACAGCGCGGGATGGTCGAGGGGAGGGGTGATGCGATGCGGCTCAGACTCGCGCGCGCACGGGCTGGCAAGGAAGGGGACAGTGGTTGCTATAGATCAGCAGTGGCAACAAATGGCTTAGATGCCCACCAGGTGTTTGACGAAATACCCATAAGAAACAAACTTTTGAATTTTGGAAAATTTCCAATTGATTGAGTCATAATGATGGATAAGGAGTTTGGGAATGTTTTTGTTTGGTCCAGAGGTGAGTTTTGGTGTCATTTAAATTTTGAATTTCAAATGGCATATGTAACAGATTCAAACTTTGGCAGAATATTAAATAGGGTTCCAAGTTGATTTTGGTTTCAAACATTATTGTATTTGATTCTTTGTAACTGGTTTTTGGTTGTGGTGGAGAGATGCATGATGGTATAGTTCAAATATTGCTTAATATATAAGGGCAAAGTAGTGTAATCAGTAATTTTTTTAAGATCACTACCTCTTTTCTTACTTAGGTTTTTGTGTTGCGGTTTATTTTCTTGATTCTTTTCTATTTGTTTGTGATTGCTTGACTTAATTTTTGGTTTGGCCATTGACCCAAATGGGTTTAGCATGTAACCATGCACAAAAATTTAATAGTTAGAAAACTTTTTCAATTTAACAAAAACATTTTATAGGTATAATTATTTGTTTTCCAAAACATGGCTAAAGAAAACATTTGGGAGTTTTTCAAAGTTTTGAAAATAAGTTTTTGAAATGTTGATTCCAACATTTTGGAAATGACCCCTTAAGAACATAATCGTTTGAAAATAGGTTCTTTTTATTTTACTCTTTTATAACAAAGCTAGCCTTCTTGAGATATGATTTTACTATCTTCCCAAATAATGGTTTTCAAAAAATTAGGCTCAAAGGATTGGATTTCAAACCTTTCTCATACTCTTTTTATTTGAAGCATGGGAGCAAATGCTCAAATTCACCAGTTTTAAAAGACAAGAAATTAATCTTGTATTCAAAATAAAAGTTTTTGTTGTCTCCAAAAATTTGGTATTTTAATAAATCCATTTATTTATATTTCCCAAAAATTTGGGTTGTTACAGCACAACTATCCAAATATGTCTTAGTTTCAATAGTTAGTCCATTATAAAATATATCAAGGAGTTCATTTTTAGGCAATGGCTCTCCAGGCAGTGCTTAATTAAAGAACAAAACCTTGCCCATGATTCAGGCAGTTTCTCTCCTTTACCTGCTCAAAGTCAAAGATTTTCTGCAAAGCAACATGTTGAGCACTAGCAGGAAAATATTTCTGAAAGAAAGCATTAACCAAAGCAATAGGACTATCAATAGATCCAGGAGACAAATTATTAAACCAAGCTTTAGCTGCACCTTTCAATGAGAAAGGAAAAATCTTAGCAACAAAGTAAGTACGCAGCTTAGTGTCATCAGAAAATAAATTACTCAAAGAAAAAAGCTCATTCATGTGTCCCATAGCACTTTCATTTTCAGTACCACAAAAAGGTTCTTTCTCAACAATAGATATGTGACAAGGGTATAGATAATAGAGCCCGTCAGTTGAGTACCCCTGAGGCCCGTTTGACTAGGCCCAATTGTAATACTAGTTGAAATACGAGTTCTTACCGTATGTCGATATTGTAATCTGTATCGGATCCCTCCCAATCCTCGAGACCTGGCCATCTATATATAGGGGCCAGGAGGGGATGGTGAGGGACAGATTGAAAGCAAGCCAGGTTCTACACCCACGTTTACTTTCGATACACACCTTGTTTGACTGACTTTACCTTCGAGTTCATCCAACGCCTATTTCCCCAATCCTAAATCCTTCATCTAGGACATTTGTTGAGTTAACCCTCGTCAATTGGCGCCGACTGCTACTGGTTGATGGCGCCAGGAAATTACTGATGGTGCCAAGTTGACGTGGGAGCAGACTGTCCTTGTGCGTGGTGAATAACCAGCCCGTTGGGAACCCCAAGAGGACGGTATGATGAGTATAGCAGCTAGTATTCCCTCAGTTAAGAAACCAAGGTTTAATATCGATCAGGAGAGGAGAGACAAACGACTGAAGGTGATGCGGAACCTGCACACACACAACCAAATACTTTGTTCCCAACTTGCGATGAGGTTGTCAATCTCACCGGTTTTCTTGAAACAATGGTTATGAGCATATCGAGTGGAAAACAATATAGTATGCAAGTAAAGTAAACAGTACGAGTAAAGTAAACATGTGATAGCAATATGATGGAAATAGGACCGGGATCCACAGTTCACTAGTGGTGTCTCTCCATAGATAAAATAACACATGCTGGGTAAACAAATTACAGTTGGGCAATTGACAGAATAAAGATAAACGTGATATGTCAAGAAGATCACTATGAGATTTACTCTGGGCATTACAACAAAATACATAGACCGCCATCCAACTGCATCTATGACTAATAATCCACTCCCGGGGATATCAATCCGAACACCCCAGTAGTATTAAGTTGCGAACAACAGATAATTGCATTAAGCAAAGTGTGTAATGTAAACAAAGCATATCCCTTGAGCATATGAATGTTGTTTTCTCCCTAGTAGCAACAGCACATCTACCACCTTAGAGGTTTCTGTCACTCCCCCAGGTGAAATAGAGGCATGAACCCACTATCGAGCATAAATACCCCCTCTTGGAGTCACTAGCAACTACTCGGCCAAGATAGCTACTAACAACGGAGAGCATGCAAGATCATAAACAACATAGAGATAACAAAAGATATAATTTAGTACAGCAACTTAATCATAAACACCAATATTCATCGGATCCCAACAAACCAAACATGTAGAATTACATAACGGTGATCTCAATCATGTAGGGCAGCTCATGAGATCTAAACATGAAGCACATGGTGGAGAAGACAACCATCTAGCTACTGCTATGGACCCATAGTCCAAGGTAGACTACTCACTTATCGCTCTGAAGGCAAGCATGGCGATGAAGAAGACCTCCGGTGGCGATTCCCCTCTCCGGCAGGGTGCCGGGAAGAGCTTCTGGACCCACCCGATCTTTGGGTCGACGGTGGCGGCGGATCGCGATGTGTTCTGGAAATCTGATCGGGTACTTAGGTTTTTTCCATTGGGGGGTCTTTATAGGCGAAGGGGCGATGCCAGAGGTGGAGCCAGGCTCCCTCATGCGGGGCCCGCGCGGCCAGGGCCCTGGCCGCGCCATGCCCGTGTGTGGGGCCCTGGTGGCCCCCCTCCTACTCTCCTTCGGATCTCTGGAAGCTTCCGGGTAAAATAAGACTTCAGGAACTTGTTTTGTCCAATTCCGAGAATATTTCCTGTGTATCACTTCTGAAACACAAAAACAGCAGAAAACAGGAAACTGGCACTGTGGCAACTCGTTAATAGGTTAGTTCCGGAAAATGCATAAAAGTGCCACTAAGTGTAACAAAACAATAGGCAAATGGTGTAAAAACAAGCATGGAGCATCAAAAATTATACATACGTTTGAGACGTATCAAGCATCCCCAAGCTTAACTCCTGCTCGTCCTCGAGTAGGTAAGTGATAACAAAAGAATAATTTTTGAGGTGACATGCACAATCTTGATCATATATGTAAGCATTTGTGAGCTGGGATCATAAGAACTTAAAACATGGGCATGAAGATATAATGATGACAATAAGAAACTTAGCAACCATGTTGTAAACATGCAAATAAACACAAACAAAAGATCATGAAAATGAAACAATGAAAGTCAAACATGTGTTCAAATCATAAGGAAAAACATACAAATGGTTTTCAGCTTGTCCTTCAAAGAGAGCAAAACATAAATGCATAGGACACCTTCAAGTTTAAGAGGGCGACTAGATACAAATAATTTAAGAACAAGTGAAACCAACAACATGAATCAATCAATGAACTTTGGGACGATGCATATCACACTAAGAATGACAACTATGCTCTCTTAATGGTGCATAAAGAAAGAAGGTGGTGACTCAACATAAAAGTAAAAGAAAGGCCCTTCGTAGAGGGAAGCAGTGATTGCAAGTTTTATAACCTTCAAAAATTATGGTACTTACCGGCTTTGAGCTCTCATTGCCCCCATCATAAGCATCTTGAATGGTTAAAGTTAATGCGAGAATAATTATGATGCATATGCTTGACAAATCATAAGTTGAAGACCTCGTGCCCCGTGAATACGAGTACCCAAACCTCATGCTACTTTACTTAGAGTCCCAAGCAAGGCTCTTGTCATTGTAAGTATATGCATATCATTGAGAACCGCCAATGGGGTACCTCCATGCCCGATGACATGGAACAAGCCCACACCAAAATGACAGGACAAGCAGACAATGAACACCTCGACATCTCTTTTATTTTCCTTTTGTTTATCTTTTTATTGTGAGATGCATCGTCGAATGTTCACCATGGGTATGCTACAAATTTCCACCATGAATTATGCATGGCTTAGATTGGCGGCCCAGCGTTTCCCTAACACATATACAAACTCCATGATCCCTACAAGATTCCCAATTCATTTCACACCGCGGGCATCCATAAACAAAAGATCACGATATCAACTCAAATAAGAAGTGCAATGTTGAAAGCTTGCCCCATGACAGCATGGATGGGCTAGAATCCAACTTACAACTTGCAAGCATAACAACTCAACATAAGAGACCACAATGTCAAATTTTTAAGAACAGGAAAAAGTAAAGTGTGCCTTCCGGTTCGTGAGAGCTTTACTGACCGAATTTCATATAACACTGGTAAGAGTTTAATTTGAAGAGAAAATAAAAGCAAGTCAAATTTACTTGGAATAGCAAATTGCTAGTAGGTATGTATGGTGGACACTTTGGAAAACTTTGGCTTTTAGGAGTTGGATGCACGAGTAGAGCTCATACCCAGTACAAGGCGAGGCCTAGCAAAAGACTGGGAGCGACCAACTAAGAGAGCAATAATGGCCATAATCATGCAAAGCGACAAAGCGACATTAAAAGAAGCATAAGATGGCATCAAAAGTCAAAAACTAAATGATCTTGAAGGCTATTGGCAACTTTGTAAGAGTCTAACATGTGTGAGCATGCGCCAAGTCAACCCAAATAAAGCATCAAGGAGAAAACCAAAATAATGCTTCCATACAATAAAAACAACGCATGATTTTTTCAAAGGCTCATTAAGCAATCTCAGTTATTTGAGACAAGTCATGCTACAGCAAAACCACTAAGCATACTATCAAAAAGACATCAAGCATGACATGAAAAAGCCTAAGCCGCAGTCTACACAAGCTCCTTCTTGTACCACTATTTTGCACAAAGCTTTTTCTCTTTTCCAACACCATTTGAAATTTTTATAAACACCTCTTTTGATGAAAACCAATAAAGATCAGAGGCAAAAATACACCTTTATGAAAAGATATGACAAGGTCTGAATGCAAATCAAGGCGAAAATGAAAACCAAAAGCAGTAGCAGAAAAAGAAGAACGCTCGATTTTTAATAAGAGTGAAAACTAGAGCGTTCCTTGCAAATGAAAACCAAAGCAACTTCTCCAAAAAAAAATTGTTGGGGTCCAACCATTTATTGCAGCAAACAAACAAAACCAACTAAGAAAATTAAACAACTGACGCTCCAAGAAAAACACATAGTGCATGAAGCAATAAAAATATAGTGTCTTGAAAGGTGACCTGATTTTTGCCGATGAAGAAGGGGTGCCTCGGGGGCATCCCCAAGCTTTGACGCTTGTACTTCTTGGATATTTCTTGGGGTGATGCATGGGCATCCCCAAGCTTGAGCTTTTGTCCATTCTCAAACTCATCTCATCATTCTCCAATCCCTACACTTGAAAACTTCCTTCATACAAAACTAAACACAATTCTATTAGCAACATTAGTGCAAGCATAACATATAATCAATCCTCTATTTGCTTCAGGTTTCAACTCAAAACCACCATATATATAGAAAATACTACTGTAGCAACCTCCCCAAAAGTTCCATTATCAAAAGAACTCAAAAGAAAGCGATAAAGTGGCAAACACAGATATTGGCAGAAATCTCTCAAAACTGAACAGCTGACAAAGGTCGAATTTTTGAGGGATTTTCTGTTGCTCAAATCAAAAAGTGTTCAACTAACAAAAGTTTGGATATAACCTGGGTCATATGAACAAGAAATTTCATGTACAAAAGATAAACAGAGAATTTATACGAATTTTTACGGTGCAGCACTGAAAACAGTTTCAGGACAGCAACATCCCCAAATCTTTACCTCACTCAAATTAGAGGCTTCTCTTGGCACAAAAACGAAATAAACAAGATAAGGAGCGGTCATTACAGTAGTAATGACTTCCAAGACTCAAATAAAAGAAAAAGTACTGAAAGTAAAAATATTGGGTTATCTCCCAAGAGTGTTTTTCTTTAACGCCTTTGAGCTAGGCGCAGAAAATTGCGAATCAAGTAATATCAAGTGATGAAGCACCAAGATCAACTGCAGAGGTCTTGTTAATAAGGCATTGTATTTCATCCACATAAGTTTTAGAAGACCCTTTGTGATCATGCTTTGGTACACTATCTTCATCAAAAAGATTTTCAGGACAGATCCAGTCAAAATTATTTTCGAAAGCTTCACACAATCCCAAGAGCTTGCAAGGTATAGGTACTTCGGCTCCTTCATTGTTTGTACTAATAACCTTTATAGGTGAACCGAGTTTATTAAAACGTTTAAGAACCTTTCTAGCTTCAATAACGACATCTTTAAATTCTAAGCGCACAGCTTCCAAGATAAAAGCTTTCTTTTCGGGTTCCTCAATTTCATAAAGCTTAAGGAACATGTATTGCATGAAAGGATTAAGACTAGCAAACCTAGTTTCCAACATGTGAATCAAATAAGCAGAAGCAACTTCAATACTAGGAGCTAGCTCAACCAAAGACTTTTCCTCAACTTCCTTATGCATACTAATGTGATTAAAGAACTCCTCAATGTTACTTTTGCCAATAATAGAACCACTACCTACTGAGAGGTCCTCCAGAACGTACTTAGGGATCAACATGATAAACTAAAAGTAAAGAAATAACAACTACCAAGGATTCTAATTTTTTTGGGTTTTTGATATAAAATGATGCAGGTAAAATAAATAAAGTAAAGCAAAACAATAAAACAAAGTAAAGAATGTGTGTGCAAAAAACTCCCCTCGCAGAAGTCTTCTCTTCCTCCCCGGCAACGGCGCCAGAAAATTAGCTGCTACTGGTTGATGGCGCCAGAAAATTACTGATGGTGCCAAGTTGACGTGGGAGCAGACTGTCCTTGTGCGTGGTGAATAACCAGCCCGTTGGGAATCCCAAGAGGAAGGTATGATGAGTATAGCAGCTAGTCTTCCCTCAGTTCAGAAACCAAGGTTTAATATCGATCAGGAGAGGAGAGACAAACGACTGAAGGTGATGCGGAACCTGCACACACACAACCAAATACTTTGTTCCCAACTTGCGATGAGGTTGTCAATCTCACCGGTTTGCTTGAAACAAAGGTTATGAGCGTATCGAGTGGAAAACAATATAGTATGCGAGTAAAGTAAACAGTACGAGTAAAGTAAACAGGTGATAGCAATATGATGGAAATAGGACCGGGATCCACAGTTCACTAGTGGTGTCTCTCCATAGATAAAATAACACATGCTGGGTAAACAAATTATAGTTGGGCAATTGATAGAATAAAGATAAACGTGATATGTCAAGAAGATCACTATGAGATTTACTCTGGGCATTACAACAAAATACATAGACCGCCATCCAACTGCATCTATGACTAATAATCCACTCCCGGGGATATCAATCCGAACACCCCAGTAGTATTAAGTTGCGAACAACAGATAATTGCATTAAGCAAAGTGTGTAATGTAAACAAAGCATATCCCTTGAGCATATGAATGTTGTTTTCTCCCTAGTAGCAATAGCACATCTACCACCTTAGAGGTTTCTGTCACTCCCCCAGGTGAAATAGAGGCATGAACCCACTATCGAGCATAAATACCCCCTCTTGGAGTCACTAGCAACTACTCGGCCAAGATAGCTACTAACAACGGAGAGCATGCAAGATCATAAACAACATAGAGATAACAAAAGATATAATTCAATACAGCAACTTAATCATAAACACCAAATATTCATCGGATCCCAACAAACCAAACATGTAGAATTACATAACGGTGATCTCAATCATGTAGGGCAGCTCATGAGATCTAAACATGAAGCACATGGTGGAGAAGACAACCATCTAGCTACTGCTATGGACCCATAGTCCAAGGTAGACTACTCACTCATCGCTCCGTAGGCAAGCATGGCGATGAAGAAGACCTCCGGTGGCGATTCCCCTCTCCGGCAGGGTGCCGGGAAGAGCTTCTGGACCCTCCCGATCTTCGGGTCGATGGTGGCGGCGGATCGTGATGTGTTCTGGAAATCTGATCGGGTACTTAGGTTTTTTCCGTTGGGGGGTCTTTATAGGCGAAGGGGCGATGTCAAAGGTGGAGCTAGGCTCCCTCACGTGGGGCCCACGCGGCCAGGGCCCTGGCCGCACCATGCCCGCGTGTGGGGCCCTGGTGGCCCCCCTCCTACTCTCCTTCGGATCTCTGGAAGCTTCCGAGTAAAATAAGACTTCATGAACTTGTTTCGTCTAATTCCGAGAATATTTCCTGTGTATCACTTCTGAAACACAAAAACAGCAGAAAATAGGAAACTGGCACTGTGGCAATTCGTTAATAGGTTAGTTCCGGAAAATGCATAAAAGTGCCACTAAGTGTAACGAAACAATAGGGAAATGGTGTAAAAACAAGCATGGAGCATCAAAAATTATAGATACGTTTGAGACGTATCACCGACCGTGGGGACTCTGGGCGTTGGAATCGTGAATTCGACGGCTTTTTCCCTTTCAGCCAACAGCAACCCGGAAGTCGACGAAATTCAAATACCCTTCGGAACCGTCAATTTTGAACCTCACCAGTCAAATTTCACGCAAGTATTCGAGAGCATGGATCAAGATATGGATTTGACGATTGGAAGTCTAAACTTTCGCGTTGGATCACTAGGTTCGATTTGCCTTTCAGATCCGATGAAACCGGGTCTGTCGGCAAGTGAACCCGAGATGGTAGCAATGTCAGAATCATCAGACGGCTCTTCTAGCGAGGTAAACTCGCCGGTCAGCTTGGCAGAAGCAGAAGAAGGAAAAATCGCAGGAGGCGACGAAACCATGGAGAATTTTGACTTAGAAGTGCACCTCGAAGATTTCATGATCGGCCACGATGACACCTTAGATCAATCAATAGACACCTGGAAGACAGGATTAGAGCTTTCTGAAGATGACAATTTGATCTTCTCAATTTCAAACAGCAAACTCAACAATCGATACCAGATACTCGCCATCATAGGAGACAACTCAGAAGAACTCAATGAAAACAACAACCCAGTGCTCAATCCATCAAACATAAACAGAGGAGCAAATCACTTAGCAGAAGGATAAACCACAGACTCCCTAACAACTAGGGAGAAAGTTCGACTATCAGTCGACGAGTGGAGAATAATCAAGACAGCTGTGTAGCACGGCACGCCAATACCAACAAACTCCAGCAAAAATATGCTTTTGGGGTATCATTACACCCTAAGGCAGCAGGTGAATCAACTAGCAAAGGAGAGGACTGAAATACAGAAGAGGAAAGACTCAGCCATTGCAGCAAGCAACGCTGCTCGCAGAGCACGAAGCGACGCATCATATAGAAATAAAAGGCATCATCGACATGGATCAAGATATGAAAACCTCGAGTACTCAGAAAGGCAAAGTATCTCCAAAAACCTCGACTCATCCTTCCTATCGGTCGACAAGCAAGGAAACATTATACCAAAAACTCCTGAAGCAGCACTGGTGGCAGCTCAAGCATACCTATATACAACATGGCCAAATCCAGGGGACCCAAGGGAACATATGCACCGTGCAGCACTAAATGGATTAAAGATGGTAGGCAACAAACTATCAACAAAAGAGGAGAAGGCACATCGCACCAAAGGAACGCATAAGCCAAGATCACCACGCAGTCACAATAGTCCTTGGCACAGGAGTAACAGTCGATGATCCAGAACACCGTCACCAGGGCGACACAAAAGCCTAAAGCACGGAGGAACCCAAAGATCTAGATCTCCAAACAAGATGTATGACTACGAAGACAACAAAAAGGAGATGGGGCGTCGTGCTTTACCCATAGGGTTCGCACCACGCCAGTACCTGATGTCTACGCACGCGTTGATGTCTACGCACTTCTATTCTTGTAGACACTTATTGGGCCTCCAAGTGCAGAGGTTTGTAGAACAGCAGCAAGTTTCCCTTAAGTGGATCACCCAAGGTTTATCGAACTCAGGGAGGAAGAGGTCAAAGCTATCCCTCTCAAGCAACCCTGCAATTACGATACAGAAAGTCTCTTGTGTCCCCAACACACCCAATACACTTGTCAGATGTATAGGTTCACTAGTTCGGCGAAGAGATAGTGAAATACAAGTGGTATAGATGATTATAAGTAGTAAATGCAATCTGGAATAAAAATGGCAGCAAGTGAACATGTAACAAAATAGCAAGTAAACGGTGTGCAAAGCTTGGAAACAAGGCCTAGGGATCATACTTTCACTAGTGGACACACTCCCAACAAATATAACATGATTGAACAAATAAACAACTTCTCTTCACTATGGTACTCTGAATGACTCTCGTATTGAATAACACTAATCATTGCGTAGTGGCTACAGAAGCACCCCTTAAAGTTCATCAAGTACTTGACAAACACCGCTCATAGAGATATCCAAATCAAATCACAACTCAAGATAGATATTATTGCAACTTCGAACAAGTACTAACACGGTGCACACACTGTCAACATTACACCATGAAAGGAGAAATAGATCACTTTAATACTATCATAGCGACAATTATTCTCATAATCCATAAAAGATCACAATCGTAGCCTAGACCAAGTACCACCATGATGCACGCACTGTCACCGTTACACCATGGCAGGAGGAATAGATTACTTTAATAACATCACTAGAGTACACATAATATCTGAATAATAACATCTACTTGTTCAACATGATACAAAGCTCACGATCACATAAAGATCACATCATGGGAGAGAGAGGTGAACCACATAGCTACCGGTAGAGCCCTCATCCCCGGGGATGAACTACTCCCTCCTCATCATAGGAGACAGCAAGGTTGATGGAGATGGCGGTGAGGTCGATGGAGATGGCGGAGACGGCGATGGAGACCGATGGAGATGGCTCCGGGGGCACTTCCCCATCCTGGCAGGGTGCCGGAATAGAGACTTCTACCCCCTGAAATTCGTCGGCGATGGCGGCGGAGCTGCGGAACTCTTTCTGGAAAATTGCCGATTCCCCTAGGGTTTTCCGTCCTGAGGCTTTATATAGGCAAAGGGGCATCGTCAGGGGGCAGCCAGGGGCTCCTCACACTAGGGTGGCGCGGCCAGGGCCTAGGCGGCGCCACCTATGTGTGAGGGCGGCCTCTGGCCCCCCTCCGGCCCTCTTTCAGTCTTCGGGAAGCTTCCGGGAAAAATAAGACTTCTGGCTTTTGTTTCGTCCAATTCCGAGAATATTTCCTGTGTAGCTTTTCTGAAACACAAAAACAGAAGAAAACAGGGAACTGGCACTGTGGCATCTTGTCAATAGGTTAGTTCCGGAAATCGCAATAAAACGCCACAAAGTGTAACAAAACACAAGGCAAATGGTGCAAAAACAAGCATGGAGCATCAAAAATTATAGATACGTTTGAGACGTATCAATCATCCCCAAGCTTAACTCCTGCTCGTCCTCGAGTAGGTAAGTGATAACAAAAGAAATAATTTTTGAGGTGACATGCACCTACACAATCTTGATCATATATGTAAGCACTGTGAGCTGGGATCATAAGAACTTAAAACATGGGCATGAAAGATATAATCTTGACAATAAGAACTTAGCAACCATGTTGTAAACATGTAAATGAACACAAACAAAAGATCATGAAAATGAAACAATGAAAGTCAAACGTGTGTTTGAATCATAAGGAAAAACATACAAGTGGTTTTCAACTTGTCCTTAAAAGAGAGCAAAACATAAATGCATAGGACACCTTCAAGTTTAAGAGGGCGACTAGATACAAATAATTTGAGAACAAGTGAAACCAATCAATATGAATCAATCAATGAAAACTTTAGAACAATGCACATTATACTAAGAATGACAACTATGCTCTCTTAATGGTGCATAAAGGTAGAAGGTGGTGACTCAACATAAAAGTAAAAGAAAGGCCCTTCGCGGAGGGAAGCAGTGATTAAACATGTGCTAGAGCTTTTCATTTATAAAACTGAGATAAAAATTGGATTTTGAGAGGTGGTTGTCTTTGTCAACGACTGGCAATGGGGTTCTTACTATCTTCCATACAAAAATGAAGTAAGTTTTTGAGAGAGAGATTGGCACTTTTGTGCTCTTTTATAAAGCTTGGCACTCCTCCCCACCTTTTTTTTCTTTCACAAACCATGGCTAACCGATTCCATCGGGTGCCCACCAACATTCACATTCCATGGAGGAGTGCCTTTTTCTTTTCTTTTTTTTCTTTTTTTTTTCTTTTTGGAACAAGCAATATGGAAGATAGCAAACCCGACCACTACGTCCCCATGAGCTGAAAACAGTGTCACGAAAAGAGAAGTATTTTGAAGGTTTTTTGAAATGTAGCACATGAAAATTTACTTGGAATGGCTTGCAAATACCATGCATAGGAATTTATAGTGGACACAATGGCAAACTTCGTTTTTGGGAGTTGGATGCACGAGTAGAGCTCATACTCAGTACAAAATGAGGGCTAGCAAAAGACTGGGAGCGACAAACTAAGAGAGCAATAATGGCCATAATCATGCAAAGCGACAAAGCGACATTAAAAGAAGCATAAGATGGCATCAAAAGTCAAAAACTAAATGATCGTAGAGGCTATTGGTGACTTTCTAAGAGTCTAACATGTGTGAGCATGCGCCAAGTCAACCCAAATAAAGCATCAAGGAGAAAACCAAAATAATGCTTCCAAACAATAAAAACAACGCATGCTTTTTTCAAAGCCTCATTAAGCAATCTCAGTTATTTGAGACAAGTCATGCTACAGCAAAACCACTAAGAATACTATCAAAAAGACATCAAGCATGACATGCAAATGCCTAAGCCGCAGTCTACACAAGCTCCTTCTTGTACCACTTTCTTGCACAAAGCTTTTTGTCTTTTCCAACACCATTTGAAATTTTTAAAGACACCTCTTTTGATGAAAACCAATAAAGATCAGAGGTAAAAATACACCTTGATGAAAAGATATAACAAGATCTGAACGCAAATCAAGGCAAAAATCGAAAGCTAAACGCAGTAGCAGAAAAAGAGAACACTCGTTGAACGATAAGAGTGAAAACTAGTGTGTTCTTGGCAAATGAAAAGCGAGTTCATCTCCTCCAAAAGAAACATGATGTGGTCTAACCATTTATTGCAGCAAACTAAACTAAACTAACTAATAAAACTAAAACAACTGACGCTCCAAGAAAAACACATAGTGCATGAAGCAATAAAAATATAATGTCTTGAAAGGTGACCTGATTTTTGCCGATGAAGAAGGGGTACCTTGGGGGCATCCCCAAGCTTTGACGCTTGTACATCTTGGATATTTCTTGGGGTGATGCATGGGCATCCCCAAGCCTGAGCTTTTGTCCATTCATCAACTCATCTCATCACTCTCCGATCCCTACACTTGAAAACTTCCTTCATACAAAACTAAACACAATTCTATTAGCAACATTAGTGTAAGAATAACATAGAATCAACCTCTTTTGCTTCAAGTTTCAACCTAAAACCACCACATATAAAGTATATACTACTGTAGCAACTTCCCCAAAAGTTCCGTGATCAAAAGAACTCAAAAAGAAAGTGATAAAGCGGCAAACACAAATATTGGCAGAAATCTGTCAAAACAGAACAGCTGACAAAGGTCGGATTTTTAAGGTGTTTTCTGTTGCTCAAATCAAAAAGTGTTCTGCTAATGAAAGTTTGGATATAACCTGGGGCATATGCACAAGAAACGCAGGTCCAAAAGATATACAGAGAATTTATACGAATTTTTACGGTGCAGCACCGAAAACAGTTTTAGGACAGCAATATCCCCAAATCTTTACCTCACTCGAATTAGAGGCTTCTCTTGGCACAACAACGAAATAAAAAGGATAAGGAGCGGTTATTACAGTAGTAATAACTTCCAAGACTCAAATAAAAGAAAAAGTACTGAATGAAAATATTGGGTTATCTCCCAAGAGTGCTTTTCTTTAACGCCTTTGAGCTAGGCGCAGTAATTTGCAAAGATGCTCACGTGGGCGCAATATAAGAGCTTGAGGCAAAGGCGCCATATAGGAACTTAAAGCAATAGAGAGCATCAAAAAGCAAGTATGGAACACATTTAAATCTAAACCACTTCCTATGAAAAATAGTCTTGTAAAGAGACAAGTCATAAAAGCGCAAAGCAAAAAGCATAGGAAGGCAAAACAAGTACAACTTCAAGAATTGCAACATAAAGAGGGGAAACTCAATATTGTTGAGATCCATCAAACCATGTCTCCCTCTCTCATAATAACTTTCAGTAGCATCATGAATAGAACTAACAATATAACTATCACATAAAGCATCCCTATCATGAGCCACATGCATAAAAGAATTAATACTCCCCACATGAACAATAGTAGTAGGAGCAGATTCAACAGAATAATTATTCTCATCACCATAATCATCAAAAATAGGAGGCATATTGTAATCATAACTATTTCTCTCCTCAAAAGTAGGTGAACTAAAAATATTATACTCATCATCATAACCATCATAAACTAGAGGTTTAGTATCATCACAAGCTAGAGAACTACTATGTCGCAAAGCATATTCATCAAACATATCATCATAGCAAACTTTCTCCACTAAAGCTGGGGAACTAAAAATATCATGCTTAACAAAACCAGCTTCCCCAAGCTTAGACTTTTCTATAGCATTAGCAACAACGATGTTCAAAGCATTCATACTAACAACACTATTAGTATGCAAATTAAGCTCCAAAGATTTTTCAATTTTCTCTTCAAACACTTCATATCTAAACTCAGGAAAAAGACTACAGAACTCTTTCTTTTCCATTAAGCCTAACTAGTGAAAATAAAAACAAGAAACAAAAAGATGTAATTGCAGAATCTAAAGGAAATAACTTCGAGCACTCACACAGGAAGATGCGAGTACCTTTTACCTTACCTCCCCGGCAACGGCGTCAAAAAAGAGCTTGATGTCTACGCACTTCTATTCTTGTAGACACTTGTTGGGCCTCCAAGTGCAGAGGTTCGTAGAACAGCAGCAAGTTTCCCTTAAGTGGATCACCCAAGGTTTATCGAACTCAGGGAGGAAGAGGTCAAAGCTATCCCTCTCAAGCAACCCTGCAATTACGATACAGAAAGTCTCTTGTGTCCCCAACACACCCAATACACTTGTCAGATGTATAGTTGCACTAGTTCGGCGAAGAGATAGTGAAATACAAGTGGTATAGATGATTATAAGTAGTAAATGCAATCTGGAAAAAAATGGCAGCAAGTGAACATGTAAAAAAACAGCAAGTAAATGGTGTGCAAAGCTTGGAAACAAGGCCTAGGGATCATACTTTCACTAGTGGACACACTCCCAACAAATATAACATGATTGAACAAATAAACAACTTCTCTTCACTATGGTACTCTGAATTACTCTCCTATTGAATAACACTAATCATTGCGTAGTGGCTACAGAAGCACCCCTTAAAGTTCATCAAGTACTTGACAAACACCGCTCATAGAGATATCCAAATCAAATCACAACTCAAGATAGATATTATTGCAACTTAGACCAAGTACTAACACGGTGCACACACTGTCAACATTACACCATGAAAGGAGGAATAGATCACTTCAATACTATCATAGCGATAATTATTCTCATAATCCATAAAAGATCACAATCGTAGCCTAGACCAAGTACCACCATGATGCATGCACTGTCACCGTTACACCATGGCAGGAGGAATAGATTACTTTAATAACATCACTAGAGTACACATAATATCTGAATAATAACATCTACTTGTTCAACATGATACAAAGCTCACGATCACATAAAGATCACATCATGGGAGAGAGAGGTGAACCACATAGCTACCGGTAGAGCCCTCATCCCCGGGGATGAACTACTCCCTCCTCATCATAGGAGACAGCAAGGTTGATGGAGATGGCGGTGAGGTCGATGGAGATGGCGGAGACGGCGATTGAGGCCGATGGAGATGGCTCCGGGGGCACTTCCCCATTCCGGCAGGGTGCCGGAACAGAGACTTCTGTCCACCGAAATTCATCGGCGATGGCGGCGGAGCTGCGGAACTCTTTCTGGAAAATTGTCGATTCCCCTAGGGTTTTCTGTCCTGAGGCTTTATATAGGCGAAGGGGCGTCGTCAGGGGGCAGCCAGGGTCTCCTCACACCAGGGTGGTGCGGCCAGGGCCTGGGCTGCGCCACCTATGTGTGAGGGCGGCCTCTAGCCCCCCTCCGGCTCTCTTTCGGTCTTCGGGAAGCTTCCGGGAAAAATAAGACTTCTGGCTTTTGTTTCGTCCAATTCCAAGAATATTTCCTGTGTAGCTTTTCTGAAACACAAAACCAGCAGAAAACAAGAAACTGGCACTGTGGCATCTTGTCAATAGGTTAGTTCCGGAAATCGCATAAAAATGCCACGAAGTGTAACAAAACACAAGGCAAATGGTGCAAAAACAAGCATGGAGCATCAAAAATTATAGATACGTTTGAGACGTATCACGCGTCTGTTCTTGTAGACAGTGTTGGGCCTCCAAGTGTAGATATTTATAGAACAGCAGCAAGTTTCCCTTAAGTGGATCACCCAAGGTTTATCGAACTCAGGAAGGAGGAGGTCAAAGCTATACCTCTCAAGCAACCCTGCAATTACGATACAGAAAGTCTCTTGTGTCCCCAACACACCCAGTACACTTGTCAGATGTATAGGTGCACTAGTTCGGAGAAGAGATAGTGAAATACAAGTAGTAGTGATGATTATAAGTAGCAAATGTAATCTGAAATAAATATCACTGCGAGCAAACATGTAACAAAACTGAAAGGAAACGGTGTGCAATGCTTGGAAACAAGACCTAGGGATCATACTTTCACTAGTGGACACACTCTCAACAAATATAACATAATTGAACCAATAGATACTACCATCAATATGCAACTCAAAGCAATTCTCCAATGGAAAATGAACACTAATCATGCATAGGGCTACGAAGCACTCCTCAAAGTCCGTATGTACCCAAACTAGATTGTCCCACACTTTCACCATGAACGCACTAGATGGTTCCAACAAACACCAACATTTCATAGAGTCATTAACCAAAAAGACACACATGATGCGCACGCTAGTCACCTTCACACCATGATACAAGGTATCTCCAGAGATTACAAATCTAAAGCTCGGGAGTAGCATAATATCTGAATAATAGCATCTACCAATTCAACTAGATACAAAAGCTCACGATCACATAAAGATCACATCATGGGAGAGAGAGGTGAACCACATAGCTACCGGTAGAGCCCTCAGCCCCGGGGGAGAACTACTCCCTCCTTATCATAGGAGACAGCAAGGTTGATGGAGATGGCAGAGACGGCGATGGAGACCGATGGCTCCGGGGGCACTTCCCCATCCCGGCAGAGTGCCGAAACAGAGACTTCTGTCCCCCGAAATTCCTCGGTGGCAGCGGCAGAGCTACGGAACTGTTCTGGAAATTTCACCGATTCCCCTAGGGTTTTCCATCCCGAGGCTACTTATAGGCGAAGGGGCATCGTCAGGAGGCGACCAGGGTGAACTCACAATAGGTGGGCGCGGCCAGGGGCTGGGCCGCGCCCCCCTGTTGTGTGGGCAGCCCCTGGCCCCTCTCCGGCTCCCGTTTGGTCCCCGTCCTTCGCCCGGGAAAAATAGGAGTTCCAGAACTTGTTTCGTCCAATTCCAAGAATATTTCCTATGTAGCTTTTCTGAAACACAAAATTAGCAGAAAACAGGGAACTGGCACTGTGGCATCTTGTTAGTAGGTTAGTTCCAGAAATCGCAAAAAAACACCATGAAGTGTAACGAAACACAAGGCAAATGGTGTAAAAACAAGCATAGAGCGTCAAAAACTATAGATACGTTTGAGACGTATCAGTACCCAAAGGTTTCAAATTACCTCATGATCAGCAAAAATATGATGGATCCCAGACAGTCATGGCTCTCGGATTATCTGCAAGCAGTAAAAATATTGGGAGGAACAAAGGAAACAACTATGCAAAGTTTCAATTACACCTCACCGGCGCGGCAAGGTCATGGTTAATCAAATTAGAAAAAAAACAATTGGAAGCTGGGAAGAGCTCACAAAGCAATTCACGGGTAACTTCAAGTCGACATATAAGCGGCCAGGATCCATAGAAGAAGTCAAAGCCTGCGTACAGCAACGCAGCGAGACATTAAGGGCGTATATCCAAAGATGGAGCATCATCAAAAATTCGGCAGTCAAAGTTTCAGATGAGAGAGCAATAGATGCATTCATAGTTGGGTTAAGGCGAGGAGATCTAGTCGAAGAGATGGGCAGAATCAAGCCGAAAATAGTATCATATTTAATGGACATAGCAAACAGATTTGCAGATGGAGAAGATGCGTGCAACAATAAACGCATGCGATCGCCAGAGGATGATGGAGGAAATAGATATGGAGATCAAAGGAGAAGATCCCGCAATTACGATAACTATGGTGCTCACAGCCAAGTAGCCGCAGGGTACAAGGACAACAGCTACCAAGGGAACGATCGCAGAAGTTTGGGATATCGCAGCTATGGGAAAGAGGACTATAAAAAGTTTCAAACAAGAGAATCCAGAGAGTACAACCCATCACCAGAAGATATGTTAAACGGGCCATGTCATATACACTCCACGTTTTTTGATGGGAAACGAGTATCCAGACACGCAATGAAAGATTGCACAATGTTCTTGAAGCTACAAGAAGCAGCACTAAACAAGCAAGCCGAAGCAAAACGGCAGGGATACGAAGGAAACACAAGCAACGCGCCTGCGAATCACCAAGGAAACAACAGAGTCCCTCAAAATCAAGACCAGTCGAATCAGGGATGCGACGATGACGAAGGATATGTTCCATCCAAAGGGCACATTACAGCAATGATACAGCATGTGCCAAAGTCGAACAAAGAGGAAAAGAGCATAACTCGCCAAGTTAACCTAGCGGTAACCTCGCCTCCAACAACAATGAAATATTTACACTAGTCAGAGCAACCCATAGAATTCAGCAGAGATGATCACCCAATAACAGTACCTCGGCCAGGAAACGCGCCTTTGGTACTCAAAGCTCAAATTGGGACCTATGACGTCGATAGAATATTCATGGATACAGGAAGTGGCATAAATCTTATATATGCAAAGACGTTATGAGCAATGCACATCTCATTGGAATTCCTGAAACCAACTGATTGTTCCTTCCACGGAATAGTCCCAGGAAGTGCCAACTATCCACTTGGTCGAATAGCACTCAATGTCTGCTTTGGAAATCGGCAAAACTACAGAAGAGAAAAGCTAGACTTCGAAGTCATGGACTGGCCATCACAATAGCACACGATCCTTAGGCGACCCGCGTTTTCGCGATTTATGGCAGTACCTCACTATACGTACCTGGTACTCAAAATGCCAGGACCCAAAGGAATCATCACAGTCAAAGGAAGCTACGGAGAACCTAAAAATGAAATGAAAAGCTCAACCACAGGAGTCGTACAACAACTCGATAAGCACCCAGCAGAGCCAGAGGTGAAAAAGCCATGGGTAGAGCCATTAGAACAAGAGAAGTCGACAGGGCAAGAAGAGAAGACCGCGGCGGCATAGGCGACATAGTATTCCAAAGAATAGAGTAGAAATAATAAGGCTATAAAAGCCACGAGTTGTTCCAGGGCAATGCCCTCTAGATCCAGAACATATGTCATTGGCCGGATCTCTTGGGTCATCCCATATATCTTACATTACAAGCATAAATAAAGACAAAGTCCCTCTTATTCGAGCTTACATGTCTTTATAAAAAAAACTGTGGCAAACGCACCAAAATAAAAACAAAACGCTCTGAGAATAAAAATTTCTAACAAAAAGTTAGAAAATACAAGCTCTCGCGTTCCGTACAGAAAATACATAAGCATCATAACATCGGGTTATCAGAATCGTCCACCCCTAGGGGGTCTAAGTAATGATGCTCGCGGAAAAACGCGACATCCTCTCGCAGTAACCTAGCTATAATCCTTCTGGCAGGTTGCAGGGTGTTCTCCAGATGAACTTGCAAACTAGCTCCACCTGGAGGATAACTCAGTGACATGGAACTACAGTTAAGCCTTGGATGCCACTTGCGGACCCACCCAAGGGCAAAATTGGCTCCAGCCACCAAGTTAAGTTCTATCAGCCGATGAATTCGTTGACTAGACCGAAAAGTGTCGAGTAGCAGCGGAAAGCTTCCAGGCAGAGGATTGTGAGGAAGCATGATAGAGTGCATAGTCGTCAGAGATCTTCGACAACTGTCAACTGTCTCTCCAATATGCTGGGCACGATCTTGAAGTAGCACAATATCACGATGGCATCGGGGATCAGACCACAAACTGTCAATTCCCTCTTCGCTCAGCAACCCGACGTGCTTCAGCAGCAAAGTCCAGACAAGTGCCTAAGATAACAAAGATATTAGACAACAGCAGTGGAATAAGAGGAAACAATAAAGGATGCAAGGAACCTCACATCGCAACATTTCACAGGCAGACTCGACAATACCAATGAGAAAGGAGTCGCATTCTTTGAGATGCACGATTTTTGCCATCAGACCTGATACCTTATCCTCAAGAACAGATATTTGTTTCATGATTTGCTCGCCTTGTCCAAAGCAATCTGCGCCTGGCGCTTCAGCAAAGATAGACAGCTCTCAAGATCCAAAATTCTCAACATATATTCCTCGCATCGACAACTAGAGCAAGGAGGCGACGCAATTCCAGAGTCAAACACGTCGACAGGAGATGGAACCTGATCACGACCCGACGATCCATCAGCGTGCATAGGCTGAAGGCCAAAAGAAAGGAGAAAGAGCATCTCAGAAACACGACATCTCATAAAGAAAGAATATTTACACAAAATCACAAGTCCTCTGACTAGTTCTTGGGCTCAATACAACAAAAGGTTCACTACATCAGAATAAACTAAGATTACAAGGAGAGGCTAAGTCTACGCCACCTCAGCCTCAGGATCTGCATCAGCAGTAGGCGTGGAAGAGGTAGCCCCAGCGTTGGGAGGAGGCATGGTTCCACTTGTCGCCGGAGTCAAAGAGACCGGCGTAGCCGAGGTTGTCGAAGCCGCCGAATGAGAAATTATCGAGACGATGCCCGGCACGTACCTCTTCGCCTTCTCGAAGAAAACCTTAAGCTTCAAAAGGGGTCGACCGCGGGAAGAACTTACCTTCTCCCAGTTGACCTCCTCGCCATGAGCGTACGTAAGCGCAATGCCCCCCTTGACACCTCTCTTAACAGAACGGCCCTTCATAAGAAGGATGGGATCGTCGAAAGTATCAAAGGCCTTAGCAAGCTTCTTCAAGTCATTATCTGGCATCTCCGCTTTTTGCTTGGGCCACAACCCAACAAAAATCTGCGTGAGCACGCGTCTAACCAGCTCGAAGATCTCCTGGACAGAAATCTAGTTCACCTCCAGCAGATTAACTGCGGTCATAAGAGAATCATCATCTGGTTGCACAGATGACGAAGACACTCCAATATGTTCTACACAACAAAGGAAACAAAGACAGAAGGAAAAAAGCGCACATTAGCAAGCATAGAGAGTGGGCAACCCAACAAAGGAAAGGAAAAGCATAGTATGTACCTCCAGCAATAGAAGATATTTTATTAAGCCAATCAGTCACGGCCTATTCCCACTGGAGGCGCTCCTTATTCGCGTTAGAAAGGGTCTTTTCTGCTTTCTTCGCCTTAGCCTGTGCTGATTTAGTAGACTTCTCAGCATTAGCTTTGGCAGCAGTGGCGGCATCAAAGGCTTTTCTGGAAGCTTCGAGTTCAGCTTCCAGCGACAAAATGCGAGCATTAGCTGTCGCCAAAGCATCTATAATTCAAATAGGGGAGGGAAAGTCAACTAAAACAGCAAAGAAAGGCTCTGAAGACAAGCAAAGTATAGGAAAGAAGATTACCCTCACAAGCCTTTGCAGCCTTCCAATACTCGACACATTCAGTGCCCAAATTGACAAATTTCTTCATCAAGCACTGTCAGAAAAACACATGAGTACGAAGACCACACAAGGAACAGAAGCAAGATACAGGACCAGCAGGAACATCGTCGGAGGAGCTCGTAGACTGATGGATCTCTAGGGAAACATCGGCGTCTGTCGACTTCTTCAAATGCTTTGAACCACGAGTAGCGATGGGCTTCTTAATGGGGGCTTTGGAAGCCTTTGGATCCTTTGCAGACTTCATGACCGGTTCCACCTCAGAAGGTTCATCGGTAGCCCTAATATCAGAAGAAGGAGCAGTGGTAGCATCCCTTTTTGGGTCCTCGTTGTCACTGCAAAGAAAATAAAAGGCAAAAACTTCCGCACAAGTCGAAAGAAAGAAAGCGGGGAACAAAACAAAGATTTGAGTTAGCAAAAACTCACGAGTCTAAGGTGTCGAAAAGTTCTTCATCGTCCTCTACATCAAGTGTCTCCCCGGCCACAGTCTTCTGGGTGGAGGCACTCAAAGAAGCGAACTCTTTGACACGCTTCCTCTTCCTGTCAATGCCAAGATCTTCAGAAAGAGCATGAGGAGGTGACGTCGTCGAGCTGGTCCTTTCTAGCGAATCTTCGCCTTCATCTTCATCTTGGTTTCTTCAACCTCGGGGGCTTCGGAGGTAGCAGAAACGGGAACATTTTGAATATTCCCTACCTCTGGGAGAGGAGGGCGAGAAACAAGGAACTGATGATCCTGAAAGGAAAACAAGTCGCAAGTCATAAAGAAATAGCAGTCATAAGGTGAAAAGAAGAGGAACAAAATGAAGACATTGCACGTACCACAGGCAAGTGGTGCTCGGCATCGAAGTAACAAGCGGTCAAATCTAGAATTTCATCTTCTTTTGTGAGAATAGTCAAAGCCCTCACTCGTTTGTCGAGATCCTTCTTCTCCAAAAGATCATCAGATAATCAAGAAGAATTGCCTAAGCCAGAAAATGACCAAAGCTTCAAATGACGGTGCTGAAGAGGTTGAACTCGACGTTGTAGGAAAAAAGCCATGAGTTGAGTTCCGGATAAAGCACCACGATCATCACTCTTCAGAGCTTGGATGTGAGCTAGCAGTGGCTTAACATCCTCCATCTCAGCTTCTGTGGGAGGCGAATCCCACGAGGCCATTTTTTCTAGATTTTTTGCAGCATCAAAAGGGGCAATGCCGAATAAGTCAGAGGGAGAGGCTTTCTGGTATTTTTATCAAACCATTTCTTTTTCCAGCCCTGTACTGAGGCAGCCATGGAAAATTCTAAATACTGGGATTCAGTACGAATAGAAATTACAGCCCCGCCCAGTTCAGGATTTTTTGCTAAAGAAACACTGGGGCAGAGCTGAAAAAGATACTTCTAGAGGAGAAAATGGGGTTCGATCCCCAGAAAGGACTCGCAAAGAGTTATAAAGCAGGCAATGTGGAGAATCGAGTTTGGTGTGAGCTGGTGAAGCTACACACTGTAGACAAAAAGAAGCCCATGAAGGAACTCGTGGGCAGGGAGAGAAAGTCCGAGCATGAGAAAATCAAAGAACATCACCCGAAAGCCGCTCGGGGGCTTGGGGATGCGATCAGTGCTCGGGAGAGTGACCTGATCATCGGCGAAGATGAGGCCATTGGCCTGGGCTTTTCCAGATCCTTATGCTTGAACTCCGATGGCACCCAGCTGGTCGCAGAGTTCGCAGTGATGTTCTTGCCCATCTTGTTCTTATGCGTGCAAGTCTTGGCGCGCATCTAGGGGTTGCGCACGGGGGCTATGCAGAAGCTCAGAAGGGCGCAAGATTAGCAACAATGGTGGCGGCGGTGGAAGCAAGGAAGCTGGTAAACAATAATTTCCCCACTCTCCCCCTTATATAGCTTCCAGAGGAAGGAACATGGGCTGAGACGTGGCGCAAGGAGCGGAAACGGCAGCCCACTAATGGGCAGAGAAATTGTGAAATTACTGCGCTGTCCGTGAGTAACGGTTAGCACCAAAATCAACATTACACACAGTGTAATTATATTAATGACATCACAAGAGTTCGAGTTAAGAGAGATAAGATTCTGGCAATGAAAACTACGAACTGATATATCTGTGTATGGGTGATAATCAAGAAAGTCGACAAGGAATTGATATGAAAATCATAGAGAAGTGAAGGAAGAGTATATTCAAAATTAGGTCTATATTCAAAATTATTCGAGTATAGCCTTGGGGGTACTGCCATCGGGAGCGCTGAGCACGCACCCAACGATATTATCATATAAAGTTTAGATGTAATGATTAAAAGTAGGCACAATATATTTGAGCCTATACTCAAAATTTTTCGACTATAGCCTCGGGGGCTACTCCCATCGGGAGCGCTGGGCGCGCACCCGATGATATTTATTGATGAATACTGGAGCAAGGAAGGTGAAAGAAGATTCAGGAAGCATCATTACTCCCATCAGGAGGGACTTTTTTATTGATCAAGGTTGAATAACCGGAATATTTTGTACAATGGAACAGTCAAACAAGGCTGCAACATATGGTTCTCGAGTTGCGTCATCGCGACAAAACTCGAATGCCGTGATTGAAATATATCATGAAGGTAAGACCCCAGGATCCGTCCTGTGTGGCCCGGTATATGCACATGGATGCGCTCTGCTGGTATGTATCGGTGTCTACGACGCGAAGAAAAATCCTGGTGGACGCACTGGGTACCCTGAGAACCACTAGGACTCATTCTTTGTAAGTCCTAAATGCGGCAAAAGAATGGGTTTGACCGGTTTCCCGAATTCAAATCCAAGGGGATTGAATTTGAAGTAGGTGGCAAGTATCTGTTCCTACAGTTAACTGGCCTCTTGATCTGTCAGAGTTGTCAGGCTTGTTCATCAAAACCCCTTGCGAGATATTATAATAAAAGATAAGTCGAAAGACCAAGTTGAAGATTTAAAGATCTGAAGAAGTCAAGTATTGATCAAGTCAAAGAATTGAAGATCTAAGATTCAACCTAAATCTGCAATTCTGGTAGAATGTCGGGGGCTACTGACAAGGGTATAGATAATAGAGCCCGTCAGTTGAGTACCCCTGAGGCCCGTTTGACTAGGCCCAATTGTAATACTAGTCGAAATATGAGTTCTTACCGTATGTCGATATTGTAATCTGTATCGGATCCCTCCCGATCCTCGAGACCTGGCCATCTATATATAGGGGCCAGGAGGGGACGGTGAGGGACAGATTGAAAGCTAGCCAGGTTCTATACCCATGTTTACTTTCGATACACACCTTGTCTGACTGACTTTACCTTTGAGTTCATCCAACGCCCTATTTCCCCGATCCTAAGTCCTTCATCTAGGATATTTGTCGAGTTAACCCTTGTCAATATGTAAGATAAATCCAAAGAGAAATCATAATCCTTATCACTGATATTTATGGGAGACGCAACAAACTTAGCATCAGGAGACAACTTATATCTAATAGCATGTCTTGTAAGAAGATCTCTAATAGCACCAGCATCACTAGTAGCATGAAATTCATCAACAAAATCATCATCTAGCTCAATATAAGCCTCATCAAGATCGTCACTAGGGTGCTCCCTAGACTCAGGTGAACTAGCAGGTGTAACAATAGTGTTCCCCATTTGCTTAGTCCTAGCAATTGTAGCATCTAAAAAGGAACCTAACGAACCACTCTCATCAAGCACAGTAGAAGCATCATCAAAACTATCAGTAGCATTTTCAAACTCAGCAGAAGTAGTAGCATGTGCATGCGGTGGTGTAAGCAACTTACTCATCATAGATGGTGAATCAAGAGCAACAGAGGTGTTCAGAGTAGTACCTCTTCTTGTAGTGGATGGCAATATAGGAAACTTTCCATCACGAGGTTTACCCATGATGAATTTATTGCAATGAACAATATGAATTCCAAGTGAACTTACAAATAAAGCTATGCTCCCCGGCAACGGCGCCAGAAAATAGTCTTGATGACCCATAAGTATAGGGGATCGCAACAGTCTTCAAGGGAAGTAAAACCGAAATTTATTGATTCGACACAAGGGGAGCCAAAGGATATTTATAAGCCTTAACAGATGAGTTGTCAATTCAGCTGCACCTAGAAATAGACTTGCTCGCAGCAGTTTATGAATAGCAATAGTTTTATAATGGTGACAGTAGTAAATAGTTGCAGCAATAGTAAAGTAAAGATGGTAATGGTACCAATAGTAACAATAGGATTAAATACTGTAGGCATAGGGATGGATGAATGGGCGTTGCATGGACAAGATAATTCATGTAATAATCAAGACATGGGCAATTGCAGATAAATAATGAATAAGCATCCTAGTACTAAACAACCATAGGCACGTGTTCCGTATATAGTCGTACGTGCTCGCAATGAGAAACTTGCACGACATCTTCTGTCCTACCAGCCCGTTTGCAGCGGAGCCTCAAGGGAATCTACTGGTAATTAAGGTACTCCTTTTCATAGAGTACTGGAGCAAAGCATTAACACTCAGTGAACACATGTGATCCTCACATCACAGCCATCCCCTCCGGTTATCCCAATTATTGTCACTTTGGGGCCTCGGGTTCTGGACAACGATATGTGTATACAACTGATAGTGCTTGTTAGGCATTCAGTTGGGAACCCCAAGAGGAAGTTATGATGAGCACAGCAGCAAGTTTCCCTCAGTTGTGAAACCAAGGTTTAATCGAACCAGTAGGAGAAAGCCAAACTTCAGAAGGTTGATGCTCGCTAGCTTCGCGACACTCCAGACAAGGGCGCCAGACAACTGCTTGTCGGCGTGTAGCTTTTCACCAGCAGCAATGTGGAACCTGCACACAACACAACCAAGAACTTTGCCCCAACTTACGATGAGGTTGTCAATCTCGCCGGTTTGCTTTAAACAAAGGATTGAGTGTATCGAGTGGTAAAAGGTAATAGTATGCAAGAATATAAATAAGCAAGTAAAATAGTAAACTTTAATAGCAATGTAAAGGAAATTGGACTGGGGTCCATAGTTCACTAGTGGTGTCTCTCCGTAAGATAAATAACAACATGTTGGGTAAACAAATTACAGTTGGGCAGTTGATAGAATAAAGATAGCGTACACATGTCATGAGGATCACTATGAGAATAACTCTAGGCATTACGACAAAATACATAGACCATAATCCAACTGCATCTATGACTAATAATCTACCCTCCGGATGTCATCCGAGCAACCATTGGGTATTAAGTTGCAAACAACGGATAACTGCATTAAGCAATGTGCGTAATGTAAACAAAACAAATATCCTTGGACACCAGAATGTTGTTTCTCCCTAGTGGCAACACCACATCTACAACCTTAGAGGTTTCTGTCACTCCCCCAGATTACTAGAGGCATGAACCCAACTATCGAGCATAAATACTCCCTCTTGGAGTCACTAGCATCTACTCGGCCAAGATATCTACTAGCAACGGAGAGCATGCAAGATCATAAACAACATAGAGATAACATAAAGATAGTAATTTAGCACATCAACTTGACATAGTACCAATACTCATCGGATCCCAACAAACACAACATGTAGAATTACACAAAGATGATCTTGATCATGATAGGCAGCTCACAAGATCTAAACATGAAGCACATGGTGGAGGAGATGACCATCTAGCTACTGCTATGGACCCGTAGTCCAAGGTAAACTACTCACACATCACTCCAGGGGTGACCATGGTGATGGAGAAGGCCTCCGGCGGTGATTCCCCTCTCCGGCAGGGTGCCGGGAAGAGCTTCTGGACCCTCCCGATCTCGCATCGACGATGGCGGTGGCTTGCAGTATGTTTTGAGGAAAATAAATCGGGCCTTTAGGTTTTTCCCATCGAGGGGAATATATAGGCGGAAGGGCGGCGTCAGGAGGTGGATCAGCTGGTCTCACCCCCTGGTGGCATGGGCCAGGGGTAGGTGATACGTCTCAAACGTATCTATAATTTTAGATGCTCCATGCTTGTTTACACACCATTTGCTTTGTGTTTTGTTACACTTCATGGCGTTTTTATGCATTTTCCGGAACTACCCTAATAACAAGATGCCACAGTGTCAGTTCCCTGTGTTTCAGAAAAGTTACACTGGAAATATTCTCAGAATTGGACAAAACAAAAGCCAAACCTCCTAATTTTACCGAAGCTTTGCGAAGACCGAAGATGAGACAGAGGGGGGCCAGGGGCCAGCCTCACCACCAGGGGGCGTGGCCCAGCCCCTGGCCGCGCCCGCCTATGGTGAGACCGCCTGGTCCACCTCCTGATGCTGCCCCTTCGCCTATAAAGTCCCCTCGACGGGAAAAACCTAAATAACGGATCTCTTTTTCACGAAATATACTGCAAGCCGCCACCGTCGCGAGATCGGGAGGATCCAGGAGCTCTTCCCAGCACCCTGCCAGAGAGGGGAATCCCTGCTGGAGGCCTTCTATACCACCATGGTCGCCTCCGAAGTGATGTGTGAGTAGTCTACCTTGGACTATGGGTCCATAGCAGTAGCTAGATGGTTGTCTCCTCCACCATGTGCTTCATGTTTAGATCTTGTGAGCTACCCTACATGATCAAGATCATCTTTATGTAATCATACATATTATGTTTGTTGGGATCCGATGAGTATTGGTACTATATGATGTTCATGTGCTGGATATTATATCTTATGTTATCTCTATGTTGTTTATGATCTTGCATGCTTTCCGTTGCTAGTAGCTATCTTGGCCGAGTAGATGCTAGTAACTCCAAGAGGGAGTATTTATGCTTGATAGTTGGGTTCATGCCTCTATTTAATCTAGGGGAGTGACAGCAACCTCTAAGGTTGTAGATGTGTTGTTGCCACTATGGAGAAAACAACATTCTTATGTCTAAGGACATTCGCTTTGTTTACATTACGCACTTTGCTTAATGCAATTATCTGTTGTTCGCAACTTAATACTCAAGGGGTCCTCGGACGATTCCCCGCGAGTGGATTTTTAGTCATAGATGCAGTTGGATTACGGTCTATGTATTTTGTCGTAATGCCCAGATTAAATCTCATAGTGATCCTCATGACGTATGTACATTATCTTGCTCTATCAATTGCCCAACTGTAATTTGTTTACCCAGCATGTGCTATTTATCTTATGGAGAGACACCACTAGTGAACTGTGGACCCCGGTCCAATTTCCTTTACATAGCTATACCATTTTACTATTATTTGCACTATTTACTTTCTTGCATACTATTATCCTATTACCACTCGATACGCTCAATCCTTTGTTTACAGCAAACCAGTGAGATTGATAACCTCATCGTAAGTTGGGAGAAAAGTTCTTGGTTGTGTTGTGTGCAGGTTTCACATTGCTGCTGGTGGAAAGCTACACGCCGACAAGCAGTTACTTTGGCGCCCTTGTCCGGAGTGTCACGAAGCTAGCAAGCATCACCTTCTGAAGTTTGGCTTTCTCCTTCTGGTCCGATTAAACCTTGGTTTCATAACTGAGGGAAGACTTGCTACTGTGCTCATCATACCTTCCTCTTGGGGTTCCCAACGGGCTATACTTACAAGCCATCTAGCAGTTTTCTGGCACCATTGCCAGGGAGGAAGAAGACTTCTGCAAGGGGAGTCTCGCACGCACAATCTTTACTTTGTTTTTGTTTTGCTTCATTTTATTTTTGCTTGCATCATTTTATCAAAAATACAAAAAAATTAGCTTCCTTTATAGTAGCTTTTATTTACTTTCTTTTAGTTTTGCTAGAATGGGTACTCCTAAAAACACCAAATTGTGTGACTTTATTAGCACCAAAAACAATGATTTTATCTTCACTCCTATTGCGCCACCTGCTCCTGAGGCAAATTTTTATGAGATCAAACCTGCTTTGTTGAATCTAGTTATGAAAGAGCAATTTTCTGGTGCTAGTTCTGATGATGCTCCAGCTCATCTCAACAATTTTGTTGAGCTATGTGAGATGCAAAATTATAAGGATGTAGATGGTAATATTATTAAGCTTAAGTTGTTTCCTTTCTCTTTAAGAGGAAGAGCTAAGGATTTGTTGCTATCTTTGCCTAGAAATAGTATTGATTCTTGGGTTAAGTGTAAGGATGCTTTTATTGGAAAATACTATCCTCCTGCTAAGATTATCGCTTTGCATAGTGATATTATGAAGTTTAGACAATTTGATAATGAACATGTTGCTCAATCTTGGGAAAGAATGAAATTTATGATAAAGAATTGTCCCACTCATGGACTAACTACTTGGATGATTGTCCAAACTTTTTATGCAGGACTGAAATTTTTTCAAGGAACCTATTGGATTCAGCTGTTAGAGGCACTTTTATGTCCCTTACCTTGAGCGCTGCAACAAAGCTTCTCGACAACATGATGGTAAATTATTCTGAGTGGCACATGCTAGCGGTTGATGGCGCCCAGTTGACGAGGGAGGTTATTCTTCTTCGTTCCCCGTCAACGGCGCCAGAAAATAGGTTGCTAGTTGATCCCTACACTTGTGAACGGTTGATGGTGAGTTGATGTGGGAACAGATGTCCTTGTGCGTGGTGATTGACCAGCCCGTTGGGAACCCCAAGAGGAAGGTATGATGAGTGTAGCGGCTAGTTTTCCCTCAGTTAAGAAACCAAGGTTTATCGATCAGGAGAAGGGAGACGGTGACGACTGAAGGTGATGTTTGCTAGCTTGCGACAGCAACGGACAATTTATATGTGGCGCCTCGTCCAAGCTTTGCTTACTAGCTGCAACGTGGAACCTGCACACACACAAACAAATACTTTGTTCCCAACTTGCGATGAGGTTGTCAATCTCACCGGTTTGCTTGAAACAAAGGTTATGAGCGTATCGAGTGGAAAACAGTAGAGTATATGCGAGTAAAGTAAACAGTACGGGAATAGTAAACAGGTGATTGCAATATGATTAAAATAGGACCGGGGTCCACAGTTCACTAGTGGTGTCTCTCCATAGATAAAATAACATGCTGGGTAAACAAATTACAGTTGGGCAATTGATAGAATAGAGCTAACGTGATATGTCAAGAAGATCACTATGAGATTCACTCTGGGCATTACAACAAAATACATAGACCGCCATCCAACTGCATCTATGACTAATAATCCACCCCCGGGGATATCATCCGAACACCCTAGAAGTATTAAGTTGCGAACAACAGATAATTGCATTAAGCAAAGTGTGTAATGTAAACAAAACATATGCCCTCGAGCATATGAATGTTGTTTTCTCCCTAGTAGCAACAGCACATCTACCACCTTAGAGGTTTCTGTCACTCCCCCAGGTGAAATAGAGGCATGAACCCACTATCGAGCATAAATACCCCCTCTTGGAGTCACTAGCAACTACTCGGCCAAGATAGCTACTAACAACGGAGAGCATGCAAGATCATAAACATCATAGAGATAACATAAGATATAATTCAGTACAGCAACTTAATCATAAACACCAATATTCATCGGATCCCAACAAACCAACATCATAGAATTACATAACAGGGATATCAATCATGTAGGGCAGCTCATGAGATTTAAACATGAAGCACATGGTGGAGAAGACAACCATCTAGCTACTGCTATGGACCCATAGTCCAAGGTAGACTACTCACTCATCGCTCCGGAGGCAATCATGGCGATGAAGGAGACCTCCGGTGGCAATTCCCCTCTCCGGCAGGGTGCCGGGAAGAGCTTCTGGACCCTCCCGATCTTCGGGTCGACGGCGGCGGCGGATCGCGATGTATTCTGGAAAACTGATCGGGCCCTTAGGTTTTTCTCGTCAGGGGGTAAATATAGGAGAAGGGGCGATGTCAGAGGGTGGACCACGTGCCCTCACAAGGGGGTGGCGCGGCCAGGGGTTGGGCCGCGCCGCCCCTGTGTGTGGGGGCCTCGTGGCCCCCCTCCGTCAGGTCTTCGGATGTTTGGGAGCTCCCCGGTGAAATATGACTTCAGGAACTTGTTTCGTCTAATTCCGAGAATATTTCCTGTGTATCACTCTGAAACACAAAAACAGCAGAAAACAGGAAACTGGCACTGTGGCACTTCGTTAATAGGTTAGTTCCGGAAAGCGTATAAAAATGCCACTAAGTGTAATGAAACAGTAGGTAAATGGTGTAAAACAAAGCATGGAGCATCAAAAATTATAGATACGTTTGAGACGTATCACTAGTGCGTCCTTGTACGTGGTGCTTGACCAGCCCGTTGGGAACCCCAAGAGGAAGGTATGATGAGTGCAGCGGCAAATTTTCCCTCAGTTAAGAAACCAAGGTTTATCAATCAGGAGAGGAGAGACAATGACGACTGAAGGTGTTTGTGGAACCTGCACACACACAAACAAATACTTTGTTCCCAACTTGCGATGAGGTTGTCAATCTCACCGGTTTGCTTGAAACAAAGGTTATGAGTGTATCGAGTGGAAAACAGTAGTAATATGCTAGTAAAGTAAACAGTGCGGGAATAGTAAACAGGTGATTGCAATATGATTAAAATAGGACCGGGGTCCACAGTTCACTAGTGGTGTCTCTCCATAGATAAATAACATGTTGGGTAAACAAATTACAGTTGGGCAATTGATAGAATAAAGATAACGTGATATGTCAAGAAGATCACTATGAGATTCACTCTGGGCATTACAACAAAATACATAGACCGCCATCCAACTGCATCTATGACTAATAATCCACCCCCGGGGATATCATCCGAACACCCTAGAAGTATTAAGTTGCGAACAACAGATAATTGCATTAAGCAAAGTGTGTAATGTAAACAAAGCATATGCCCTTGAGCATATGAATGTTGTTTTCTCCCTAGTAGCAACAGCACATCTACCACCTTAGAGGTTTCTGTCACTCCCCCAGGTGAAATAGAGGCATGAACCCACTATCGAGCATAAATACCCCCTCTTGGAGTCACTAGCAACTACTCGGCCAAGATAGCTACTAACAACGGAGAGCATGCAAGATCATAAACATCATAGAGATAACATAAGATATAATTCAGTACAACAACTTAATCATAAACACCAATATTCATCGGATCCCAACAAACCAACATCATAGAATTACATAACGGTGATCTCAATCATGTAGGGCAGCTCATGAGATCTAAACATGAAGCACATGGTGGAGAAGACAACCATCTAGCTACTGCTATGGACCCATAGTCCAAGGTAGACTACTCACTCATCGCTCCGGAGGCAATCATGGCGATGAAGGAGACCTCCGGTGGCGATTCCCCTCTCCGGCAGGGTGCCGGGAAGAGCTTCTGGACCCTCCCGATCTTCGGGTCGACGGCGGCGGCGGATCGCGATGTATTCTGGAAAACTGATCGGGCCTTTAGGTTTTTCTCGTCAGGGGGTATATGTAGGCAAAAGGGGGCTGTCAGAGGGTGGACCACGTGGCCTCACAAGGGGGTGGCGCGGCCAGGGGCCAGGCCGCGCCGCCCCTGTGTGTGGGGGCCACGTGGCCCCCCTCCGTCAGGTCTTCGGATGTTTGGGAGCTCCCCGATGAAATATGACTTTAGGAACTTGTTTCGTCCAATTCCGAGAATATTTCCTGTGTATCACTTCTGAAACCAAAAACAGCAGAAAACAGGGAACTGGCACTGTGGCACTTCGTTAATAGGTTAGTTCCGGAAAGCGTATAAAAATGCCACTAAGTGTAACGAAACAATAGGCAAATGGTGTAAAACAAAGCATGGAGCATCAAAAATTATAGATACGTTTGAGACGTATCAAGCATCCCCAAGCTTAACTCCTGCTCGTCCTCGAGTAGGTAAGTGATAACAAAAGAATAATTTTTGAGGTGACATGCACCTACACAATCTTGATCATATATGTAAGCATTGGTGAGCTGGGATCAATAGAACTTAAACATGGGCATGAAGATATAATCATGACAATAAGAACTTAGCAACCATGTTGTAAACATGCAAATGAACACAAACAAAAGATCATGATAATGAAACAACGAAAGTCAAACGTGTGTTCAAATCATAAGGAAAAACATACAAGTGGTTTTCAGTTTGTCCTTCAAAGAGAGCAAAACATAAATGCATAGGACACCTCAAAGTTTAAGAGGGTGACTAGATACAAATAATTTAAGAACAAGTGAAACCAACAATATGAGTCAATCAATGAACCTTGGGACAATGCATATCACACTAAGAATGACAACTATGCTCTCTTAATGGTGCATAAAGAAAGAAGGTGGTGACTCAACATAAAAGTAAAAGATAGGCCCTTCACAGAGGGAAGCAGTGTTTGCAAGTTTTATAACCTTCAAAACTTATGGTACTTACCGGCTTTGAGCTCTCATTGCCCCCATCATAAGCATCTTGAATGGTTAAAGTTAATGCAAGAACAATTATGATGCATATGCTTGACAAATCATAAGTTGAAAACCTCGTGTCCCGTGAATACGAGTACCCAAACCATGCTAGTTTATTTAGAGTCCCAAGCAAGGCTCTTGTCATTGTAAGTATATGCATATCATTGAGAACCGCCAATGGGGTACCTCCGTGCCCGATGACATGGAACAAGCCCACACCAAAATGACAGGACAAGCAGACAATGAACACCTCGGCATCTCTTTTATTTGCTATATTGTTTAGCTTTTTATTGTGAGATGCGTCGTCGAATGTTCACCATGGGTATGCTGCAAATTTCCACCATGAATTATGCATGGCTTAGATTGGCGGCCCGGCGTTTCCCTAACACATATAAAAACTCCATGATCCTCACAAGATTCCCAATTCATTTCACACAGCGGGCATCCATAAACAAAAGATCACAATATCAACTCAAATAAGAAGTGCAATGTTGAAAGCTTGCCCCATGACGGCATGGCTGGGCTAGTCTCCAACTTACAACTTGCAAGCATAACAACTCAGCATAAAAGACCACAATGTCAAATTTTTAAGAACAGGAAAAAGTAAAGTGTGCCTTCCGGTTCGTGAGAGCTTTACTGACCAAATTTCGCATAACACTGGTAAGAGTTTAATTTGAAGAAAATATAAAAGCAAGTCAAATTTACTTGGAATAGCAATTGCTAGTAGTTATGTATGGTGGACACTTTGGAAAACTTTGGCTTTAAGGAGTTGGATGCACGAGTAGAGCTCATACTCAGTACAAGGCGAGGGCTAGCAAAAGACTGGGAGCGACCGACTAAGAGAGCAATAATGGCCATAATCATGCAAAGCGACAAAGCGACATTAAAAGAAGCATACGATGGCATCAAAAGTCAAAAACTAAATGATCATGAAGGCTAATGGCGACTTTGGAAGAGTCTAACATGTGTGAGCATGCGCCAAGTCAACCCAAATAAAGCATCAAGGAGAAAACCAAAATAATGCTTCCATATAATAAAAACAACGCATGATTTTTTCAAAGGGTCATTAAGCAATCTCAGTTATTTGAGAAAGTCATGCTACAGCAAAACCACTAAGCATACTATCAAAAAGACATCAAGCATGACATGAAAAAGCCTAAGCCGCAGTCTACACAAGCTCCTTCTTGTACCACTATTTTGCACAAAGCTTTTTCTCTTTTCCAACACCATTTGAAATTTTTAAAGATACCTCTTTTGATGAAAAACAATAAATACCAGAGGAAAAAATACACCTTGATGAAAAGATATGACAAGATCTGAACGCATATCAAGGCGAAAACGAAAACCAAAAGCAGTAGCAGAAAAACTAGAATGCTCGATTAATAAGAGTGAAAACTAGAGCATTCTTTGCAAATGAAAACGAGTACATCTCCTCCAAAGGAAATTTGTTAGGGTCCAACCATTTATTGCAGCAAACAAACAAACTAAGCAAACTAAGAAAACTAAAACGACTGACGCTCCAAGAAAAACACATAGTGCATGAAGCAATAAAAATATAGTGTTTTGAAAGGTGACCTGATTTTTGCCGATGAAGAAGGGGTGCCTCGGGGGCATCCCCAAGCTTTGACGCTTGTACTTCTTGGATATTTCTTGGGGTGCTGGGCATCCCCAACCTTGAGCTTTTTTCCATTCTTCAACTCATCTCATCATTCTCCAATCCCTACACTTGAAAACTTCCTTCATACAAAACTAAACACAATTCTATTAGCAACATTAGTGTAAGCATAAAATATATTCAACCTCTTTTAGCTTCAGGTTTCAACCCAAAACCACCACATATAAAGTATATACTACTGTAGCAACTTCCACAAGAGTTCCATGATCAAAAAGAACTCAAAAGAAAGCGATAAAGTGGCAAAAACAAATATTGGCAGAAATCTGTCAAAACTGGACAGCCGACAAAGGACGAATTTTTGAGGGATTTTCCGTTGCTCAAATCAAAAAGTGTTCAACTAAGAAAAGTTTGTATATAACCTGGGGCATATGCACAAGAAATCTCAGGTCCAAAAGATAAACAGAGAATTTTCACGAATTTTTACGGTGCAGCACCGAAAACAGTTTCAGGACAGCAATAACCCCAAATCTTTACATCACTCTAATTAGAGGCTTCTCTTGGCACAAAAACGAAATAAACAAGATAAGGAGCGGTCATTACAGTAGCAATGACTTCCAAGACTCAAATAAAAGAAAAAGTACTGAAAAGTAAACATTGGGTTATCTCCCAAGAGTGCTTTTCTTTAACGCCTTTGAGCTAGGCGCAGAAAAGTGCGAATCAAGTAATATCAATAGAAGCATTAAGATCAACAGAAGAGGTCTTGTCAATAAGGCATTGTATTTCATCCACATAAGTTTTTGAAGACCCTTGGTGATCATGCTTTGGTACACTACTCTCATCAAAAAGATTTTCAGGACAAATCCAGGCAAAATTATTTTCAAAAGCATCATTCAATCCCAAAAGCTTGCAGGGTATAGGTATCTCGGCCTCCCCTTCATGTGTATCAATAACCGTTATAGGTGAACCGAGTTTATTAAAACGTTTAAGAACTTTCCTAGCCTCAACAAAGACATCCTTAAATTCTAGGCGCAAAGTTTCCAAGATAAAGGCTTTCTTTTCGGGATCCTCAATTTCATGAAGCTTAAGGAACATATATTGCATAAAAGGATTGAGACTAGCAAACCTAGTTTCCAGCATATCAATTAATATAACGGAAGCAACCTCAATACTGGGAGCGAGCTCAACCCAAGACTTTTCCTCATCTTCATCATGCATACTAATGTGATTAAAGAACTCCTCAATGTTACTTTTGCCAATAATCGAACCACTACCTACAGAGAGGTCCTCCAGAACGTACTTAGGGATAGACATGATAAACTAAAGTAAAGAAATAACAACTACCAAGGATTCTAATTTTTTTGGGTTTTTGATATAAAAGCAATGCAGGTAAAATAAATAAAGTAAAGCAAACAAATAACAAAGTAAAGAATGTGTGTGCGAAGAACTCCCCTCGCAGAAGTCTTCTCTTCCTCCCCGGCAACGGCGCCAGAAAATTAGCTGCTAGCGGTTGATGGCGCCCAGTTGACGAGGGAGGTTATTCTTCTTCGTTCCCCATCAACGGCGCCAGAAAATAGGTTGCTAGTGCGTCCTTGTGCGTGGTGCTTGACCAGCCCGTTGGGAACCCCAAGAGGAAGGTATGATGAGTGCAGCGGCAAATTTTCCCTCAGTTAAGAAACCAAGGTTTATCGATCAGGAGAGGAGAGACAATGACGACTGAAGGTGTTTGTGGAACCTGCACACACACAAACAAATACTTTGTTCCCAACTTGCGATGAGGTTGTCAATCTCACCGGTTTGCTTGAAACAAAGGTTATGAGTGTATCGAGTGGAAAACAGTAGTAATATGCTAGTAAAGTAAACAGTGCGGGAATAGTAAACAGGTGATTGCAATATGATTAAAATAGGACCGGGGTCCACAGTTCACTAGTGGTGTCTCTCCATAGATAAATAACATGCTGGGTAAACAAATTACAGTTGGGCAATTGATAGAATAAAGATAACGTGATATGTCAAGAAGATCACTATGAGATTCACTCTGGGCATTACAACAAAATACATAGACCGCCATCCAACTGCATCTATGACTAATAATCCACCCCCGGGGATATCATCCGAACACCCTAGAAGTATTAAGTTGCAAACAACAGATAATTGCATTAAGCAAAGTGTGTAATGTAAACAAAGCATATGCCCTTGAGCATATGAATGTTGTTTTCTCCCTAGTAGCAACAACACATCTACCACCTTAGAGGTTTCTGTCACTCCCCCAGGTGAAATAGAGGCATGAACCCACTATCGAGCATAAATACCCCCTCTTGGAGTCACTAGCAACTACTCGGCCAAGATAGCTACTAACAACGGAGAGCATGCAAGATCATAAACATCATAGAGATAACATAAGATATAATTCAGTACAGCAACTTAATCATAAACACCAATATTCATCGGATCCCAACAAACCAACATCATAGAATTACATAACGGTGATCTCAATCATGTAGGGCAGCTCATGAGATCTAAACATGAAGCACATGGTGGAGAAGACAACCATCTAGCTACTGCTATGGACCCATAGTCCAAGGTAGACTACTCACTCATCGCTCCGGAGGCAATCATGGCGATGAAGGAGACCTCCGGTGGCGATTCCCCTCTCCGGCAGGGTGCCGGGAAGAGCTTCTGGACCCTCCCGATCTTCGGGTCGATGGCGGCGGCGGATCGCGATGTATTCTGGAAAACTGATCGGGCCTTTAGGTTTTTCTCGTCAGGGGGTATATGTAGGCGAAAGGGGGCTGTCAGAGGGTGGACCACGTGGCCTCACAAGGGGGTGGCGCGGCCAGGGGCCAGGCCGCGCCGCCCCTGTGTGTGGGGGCCACATGGCCCCCCTCCGTCAGGTCTTCGGATGTTTGGGAGCTCCCCGATGAAATATGACTTTAGGAACTTGTTTCGTCCAATTCCGAGAATATTTCCTGTGTATCACTTCTGAAACCAAAAACAGCAGAAAACAGGGAACTGGCACTGTGGCACTTCGTTAATAGGTTAGTTCCGGAAAGCGTATAAAAATGCCACTAAGTGTAACGAAACAATAGGCAAATGGTGTAAAACAAAGCATGGAGCATCAAAAATTATAGATACGTTTGAGACGTATCAGCACACCGAGAGAGCTCCACACGGTAAGAAGGTAAATTCTGTTGAGGAAACCTCTTCCTTGAGTGATAAGATTGATGCTATTATGCTTATGCTTTCTAATGATAGAACTCATGTTGATCCTAATAATGTTCCTTTGGCCTCTTTGGTTGCTCAAGAAGAGCATGTTGATGTAAACTTCCTTAGGAATAATAATTTAAACAACAATGCTTATAGGAATAATTTTAGTAGCAACAATTATAGGTCATTTCCTTCTAATGGTGATAATAGCTATCTTGGTAGACCTAAAATGCCTAGTGAAGAAAGGATTTTAGAAGTTGAAAGGGCTACTAAGAATTTTATGCAGATGCAATATGAGCAGAACAGGGCTTTCACCAAGACAATGGAGGAACAATGAGCTCTGTTGAGGACTATTAGTCATCAACTTAAAAATTTGAACAAGGCTATTCCTGAGTTGCAAGCTAAGGTTTCTAAAGCTGAAACCGATATTTCATCTTTGTCTGATGCACATTATTCTTTGATTAATAGAATGTCTGCTAAGCCTCATCCTTTTGCCGCTACTAATGCTATCCAAGTTAAAATTGATGAAAATATTAGGATGTTAGCAGAATTGCATGCCAGGTGGGAAAGAGAAGATGAGATGGCTAGAAATATGAAGGTATGTACTATTACTACCTCTAATGATGTTGTTTCAAATGCTAGCAATCCTGTTACTTTGATTGGTATAGAGAAAACTCCTACTCCTTGTGTGAAAAAGCCCAAACCTGCAAAAACTTTTTCTCAAAAGAGTGCTGAAAATTTTCAGAGTGTAGGAGATGATAGCTCTATTTATTTTAATGATTTTGATGTTGATGGCTGCAATATATCTGAAGTTATTTTGTTCTTACAAAAGCTTGCTTTGAGTCCTAATGCTAGTTCTTTGAATATTGCTTTCACAAATCATATTACGAATGCTCTCATGAAAATTAGGGATGAAAAGTTGAAACAAAAAGCTTCTATTCCCAAGAAGTTAGAAGAAGGTTGGGAGCCCATCATTGATATGCATGTTAATGGTTTTGATTGCCATTCTTTATGTTATCTAGGTGCTAGTATTTCTATTATGCCTATAAAGATTTATGACATGCTTGGTTTACCACCACTTGAAAAGTGTTATTTTGATGTTTCTCTTGCTGATGTTGCTAAAAAGAAACCTTTGGGAAGGATTAATGATGTTCTTATTATGGTTAACAATAACCTTGTTCCTATTTATTTTCTTGTTATGGATGTTGAATGCAATGCTTCATGTCCTATTATTTTGGGAAGACCTTTTCTTCGAACTGTAGGTGCCATGATTGATATGAAGGAAGGCACCATCAAATATCAATTCCCATTTAAGAAAGGTATGGAACACTTCCCTAGAAGGAGGAAGAAATTACTTTTTGACTCTATTCTTAGAGAAAATTATGAACTTGATGCTTCATCGCTTGATATTACTTGATTTCCACTTTCTGCGCCTAGCTCAAAGGCGTTAAAGAAAAGCACTCTTGGGAGATAACCCATTGCTTTATTTTCAGTACTTTTTATTTTATTTGAGTCTTGGAAGTTATTACTACTGTAATAACTGCTTATTATCCTTTTTATTTCGTTGTTGTGCCAAGAAGAACCTCTGATTTGAGGGAGGTAAGATTTGGGGAAGTTGCTGTCCTGAAACAGATTTCGGTGCTGCACCGTAAAAATTTGTGAAACTTCTCAGAATATATTTTTGACCTGCGATTTCTTGTGCATATGACCCAGGTTATATCCAAACTTTTATTAGTTTTACACTTTTCTATTTGAGCGACAGAAGGTCCTCGAAAAAATTGACCTTTGTCAGCTGTTCTGTTTTGACAGATTTCTGCCACTATTTGTGTTTGCCTCTCGATCGCTTTCTTTTTGAGTTCTTTTTATCACAGAACTTTTGGGGAAGTTGCTACAGTAGTATATGATTTATATATGGTGTTTTTGAGTTGAAACCTGAACCAAAAAGGGTTGATCTATTCTTATGTTTATGCTAACGTTGGTAATAGAATTGTGTTGAGTTTTGTATGAAGGAAGTTTTCAAGTGTAGGGATTGGAGAATGATGAGATGAGATGAAGAATGGACAAAAGCTCAAGCTTGGGGATTCCCATGTCACCCCAATAAATATCCAAGAGGTACAAGCGTCAAAGCTTAGGGATGCCCCCGAGGCATCCCTTCTTCATCGACAAAAATCAGGTCACCTTTCAAAATACTATATTTTTATTGCTTCATGCACTATGTGTTTTTCTTGGAGCGTCTTTACTTTTGTTATCAGTTTTCTTTAGTTTTGTTTTCTGCAATAAATAGTTGGACCCCAACAAATTTATTTTGGAGGAGATGTACTCGCTTTTCATTTGCCAAGAACACTCCGTTTTTGACTCTTATCGCTCAAAGAGTGTTCTCTTTTTCTAGAACTGCGTTTAGCTTTCATTTTTCGCCTTGTTATTTGTTCAGATCTTGTTTTATCTTTGCATCAAGGTGTATTTGGACCTCTGGTCCATGTTGGTATTCATCAAAAAAGTTGTTCCAAAAAGGTTCGAATGATGTTGAAAAAGAGAAAAAAGTTTCATGCAAAAAAAAAGTGGTACAAAAAGGAGCTTGTTAAGACTGCGGCTTAGACTTTTGCATGCCATGCTTGATGTCGTTTTGATAGTATGATTAGTGATTTTTGTTGTAGCATGACTTATCTCAAATGACTGAGATTGCTTAATGAGCCTTTGAAAAAAAATCATGCGTAGTTCTTACTACGTGGAAGCATTTATTTGGTTTTCTCCTTGATGCTTTATTTGGGTTGACTTGGCGCATGCTTACAACATGTTGACTCTTACCAAGTCGCCATAAGCCTCTATGATCATTTAGTTTTTTACTTTTGATGCCATTTTATGCTTCTTTTAATGATGTTTTGTCGCTATGCATGATTATGGCCATTTTTGCTCTCTTAGTTGGTCACTCCCAGTCTTTTGCTAGCCCTCATTTTGTACTGAGTATGAGCTCTACTCGTGCATCCAACTCCCAAAAACCAAGTTATGCCAATGTGTCCACCATACATACCTATTAGCAATTTGCTATTCCAAAGTACATTTGATTTGCTTTTATCTATCCTTCGAATTAAACTTTTTCGGTGTTATGCGAAAATTAGTCAGTAAAGCTCTCACGAACCTGATGGCACACTTTACTTTTCTTGGTTTTAAAATTTTGATATTGTGGCTCTTTTATGTTGACATTATGCTAGCAAGTCATAAGTTGGGAATTAGCCAAACCATGCCATCATGGGGAAAGCTTTCAACATTGCACTTCTCTTATTTTGAGTTGATATCGTGATCTTTTGTTTATGGATACTCGCGATGTGAAACAAGTTGGGAATCTTGCAGGATCATGGAGTTTGTATATGTGTTAGAGAAATGCCTGGGCCGCTAATCTAAGCCATGCATAATTCATGGTGGAAATTTACAGCATGCCCATAGTGGACATTCGACGACGCATCTCAAAATAAAAAGCTATACCAATGGTAAATAAAAGAGATGCCGAGGTGTTCATTGTCTTTTTGTCCTGTCATTTTGATGTGGGCTTGTTCCATGTCATCAGGCACGAAGGTACCCCATTGGCGGTTCTCGATGATACGCATATACTTACAATGACAAGAGCTTGCTTGGGACCCTAAGTCGAGTAGCATGAGGTTTGGGTATTCGTACTTCACGGGACACGAGGTTTTCAACTTTTGATTTGTCAAGCATATGCTCATAAACGTTCTTGCATTTACTTTAACCATTCAAGATGCCTATGATGGGGGCAATGCGAGCTCAAATCTAGTAAGTACTATAAATTTTCAAGGTTTATAAAACTTGCAATCAATACTTCCCTCTGCGAAGGGTCTTTCTTTTACTTTTATGTTGAGTCTCCACCTTCTACCTTTATGCACCATCTAAGAGAGCATAGTTGCTATTCTGAGTTTAATGTGCATTGTCCCAAAGTTATCATTGATTGATTCATTATTTTGGTTTCACTTGTTCTTAAATTATTTGTATCTAGTCGCCCTCTTAAACTTGAAGGTGTCCTATGCATTTATGTTTTGCTATTCCATGAAGGACAAGATGAAAACCATTTGCTATGTTTTCCATATGATTTGAACACATGCTTGACTTTCATTGTTTCATTATTCATGATCTTTTGTTTGTGTTCCTTTTCATGTTATAACATGGTTGCTAAGTTCTTATTGTCAAGATTATATCTTTTATGCCCATGTTTTAAGTTCTTTTGATCCCGGCACTCAATGCTTACTTAGATGATCAAGATTGTGATGGTGCATGTCAGCTCAAAAATTATTCTTTTGTTATCACTTACCTACTCGAGGACGAGCAGGAGTTAAGCTTGTGGATGCTTGATACATCTCAAATGTATCTATAATTTTTGATGCTCCAAGCTTGTTTACACACCATTTGCTTTGTGTTTTGTTACACTTCGTGGCATTTTTATGCATTCCGGAACTAACCTATTAACAAGATGCCACAGTGTCAGTTCCCTGTTTTCTGTTGTTTTTGTGTTTCAGAAAAGTTACACGGGAAATATTCTCAGAATTGGACGAAACAAAAGCCGAACCTCCTATTTTTACCGAAGCTTCATGAAGTCCGAAGGTGAGACGGAGGGGGCCCAGGGGCCAGCCTCACCACCAGGGGGCGCGGCCCAGCCCCTAGCCGTGCCCGCATGTGGTGAGACCGCCTGGTCCACCTCCTGACGCTGCCCCTTCGCCTATGAAGTCCCCTCAACGGGAAAGACCTAAAGGACGGATTTCTTTTTCATGGAACATACTGCAAGCCGCCGCATACGCTGTCACGAGATCGGGAGGATCCAGGAGGTCTTCCCGCACCCTGCCGGAGGCCTTCTACACCACCATGCTCGCCTCCGGAGTGATGTGTGAGTAGTCTACCTTGGACTATGGGTCCATAGCAGTAGCTAGATGGTTGTCTTCTCCTCCATGTGCTTCATGTTTAGATCTTGTGAGCTGCCCTACATGATCAAGATCATCTTTATGTAATCATACATGTTGTGTTTGTTGGGATCCGATGAGTATTGGTACTATGTGATGTTGATGTGCTGAATATTATATCTTATGTTATCTCTATGTTGTTTATGATCTTGCATGCTTTCCGTTGCTAGTAGCTATCTTGGCCGAGTAGATGCTAGTAACTCCAAGAGGGAGCATTTATGCTCGATAGTTGGGTTGATGCCTCTATTTAATATGGGGGAGTGACAGAAACCTCTAAGGTTGTAGATGTGCAGTTGCCACTAGGGAGAAAACAACATTCGTGTGTCTAAGGACATTCACTTTTTTTACATTACGCACTTTGCATAATGCAATTAGCCGTTGTTCGCAACTTAATACTCAAGGGGTCCTCGGACGATTCCCTGTGAGTGGATTTTTAGTCATAGATGCAGTTGGATTATGGTCTATGTAATTTTTCGTAATGCCCAGAGTAAATCTCATAGTGATCCTCATGACGTATGTACATTATCTTGCTCTATCAATTGCCCAACTGTAATTTGTTTACCTAGCATGTGCTATTTATCTTATGGAGAGACACCACTAGTGAACTGTGGACCCCGGTCCAATTTCCTTTACATAGCTATACTATTTTACTATTATTCGCACTGTTTACTTTCTTGCATACTATTATCCTATTACCACTCGATACGCTCAATCCTTTGTTTACAGCAAACCGGTGAGATTGACAACCTCATCGTAAGTTGGGAGCAAAGTTCTTGGTTGTGTTGTGTGCAGGATTCACGTTGCTGCTGGTGGAAAGCTACACACGGACAAGCAGTTAATCTGGTGCCCTTGTCAGGAGTGTCACGAAGCTAGCAAGCATCACCTTCTGAAGTTTGGCTTACTCCTACTGGTCTGATTAAACCTTGGTTTCATAACTGAGGGAAGACTTTCTACTGTGCTCATCATACCTTCCTCTTGGGGTTCCCAATGGGCTGTCCTTACAAGCCATGAGCAGGCCGCACCACACTAGGGTGTGGCCAGGCTCTAGCCCCCCTCCGTCTCATCTTCGGACTTCACGACGCTTCGGGAAAAATAGGAGGTTCGGCTTTTGTTTCGTCCAATTCTGAGAATATTTCCTATGTAGCTTTTCTGAAACACAAAAACAATAGAAAACAGGGAACTGTCACTGTGGCATCTCGTTAATAGGTTAGTTTCGGAAAATGCATAAAAACGCCACGAAGTGTAACCAAACACAAAGCAAGTGGTGTACAAACAAGCATGGAGCATCAAAAATTATAGATACATTTGAGACGTATCAAGCATCCTCAATCTTAACTCCTGCTCGTCCTCGAGTAGGTATGTGATAACAAAAGAATAATTTTTGAGATGACATGCACCATCACAATTTTGATCAACTAGGAAAAGCATTGAGTGCTGAGATCAAAGAACTTAAAACATGGGCATAAGAGACATAATCTTGACAATAAAACCTAGCAACCATGATAACATGAAAAGTAACACAAATGAATGATCATGAATAATGAAACAATGAAAGTCAAGTGTGTGTTCAAATCATATAGAAAAACATATCAAAGTGGTTTTCAGCTTGTCCTTCATGGAATAGAAAAACATAAATGCATAGGACACCTTCAAGTTTAAGAGGGTGACTAGATACAAATAATTTAAGAACAAGCAAAACCATAATCATGAATCAATCAATGATAAACTTTAGGACTATGCACACTACACTTAGAATGGCAACTATGCTCTCTTAGACGGTGCATAAAGGTAGAAGGTGGAGACTCAACATAAAAGTAAAAGTAAGGCCCTTTGCAGAGGGAAGCAGGGATTGCAAGTTTTATAAACCTCCAAAAATTATGATACTTATTAGCTTTGAGCTCTCATTGCCCCCATCATAGGCATCTTGAATGGTTAAGGTTAATGCGAGTACAATTATGAAGCATATGCTTAACAAATCATAAGTTGAAAACCTCGTGTCCCGTGAAGTACGAATACCCAAACCTTATGCTACTCAACTTAGGTCCCAAGCAAGTTCTTGTCATTGTAAGCATACACGTATCATCGAGAATCACCAATGGGGTACCTCTTGCCCAATGACATGGAACAAGCCCACATCAAAATGATAAGACAAACAGACAATAAACACCTCAACATCTCTTTTATTTACCATTGGTATAAGCTTTTTATTGTGAAATGCGTCATCGAATGTCCACTATGGGCATGCTGTAAATTTCCAACATGAATGATGCATGGCTTAGATTAGTAGCCCAGGCGTTTCTCTAACACATATACAAACTCCATGACCTCACAAGATCCCAACTTATTTCACATCGCGAGTATCCATAAACAAAAGATCACGATATCAACTCAAATGAGAGAAAGTGCAATGATGAAAGCTTGCCCCATGATGGCATGGTTGGGCTAATTTCCAACTTACAACTTGCAAGCATAATTTCGACATAAGAGAGCCACGATGTCAAAATTTTAAAAGCGAGAAAAGTAAAGTGTGCCATCAGGTTCGTGAGAGCTTTACTGACTAATTTTCACATAACACTAAAAAGAGTTTAATTTGAAGGATAGATAAAAGCAAGTCAAATGTACTTGGAATAGCAAATTGCTAATAGGTATGTATGGTGGAAACATTGGCAAACTTGGTTTTTGGGAGTTGGATGAATCAGTAGAGCTCATACTTAGTACAAAATGAAGGCTAGCAAAAGACTGGGAGTGACCAACTAAGAGAGCAATAACGGCCATAATCATGCATAGCGACAAAACATCATTAACCGAAGCATAAAGTGGCATCACAAGTCAAAAACCAAATGATCATAGAGGCTTATGGTGACTTGTTAGAGTTAAACATGTTGTAAGCATGCGCCAAGTCAACCCAAATAAAGCATCAAGGAGAAAACCACAATAAATGCTTCCATATAATAAAAACAACGCGTGATTTTTTCAAAGGCTCATTAAGGAATCTCAGTCATTTGAGACAAGTCATGCTACAAAAAAAAACTACTAAGAATACTATCAAAACAACATTAAGCATGGCATGCAAAAGTCTAAGCCGCAGTCTAAACAAGCTCCTTTTTGTACCACTTTTTGCATGAAACTTTTTTCTCTTTTCCAACACCATTCAAACCTTTTTGAAACAACTCTTTTGATGAAAACAAACCTATACCAGAGGTCCAAATACACCTTGATGCAAAGATATAACAAGATCTTAACAAAAATCAAGGCGAAAAACAAAAGCTATACACAGTTCTAGAAAAAGAGAACACTTGTTGAACGATAAGAGTGAAAATTAGAGTGTTCTTGGCACATGAAAAGCGGAGTGCGTCTTCTCCAAAAGAAATTTGTTGGGGTCCAACCATTTATTGCAGCAAACAAAACAAAATAAAACTGAAAGCAAAAGTAAAGACGCTCCAAGAAAAACACATAGAATATGAAGCAATAAAAATATAATGTGTTGAAAGGTGACCAGATTTTTGTCAATGAAGAAGGGGTGCCTCGGGGGCATCCACAAGCTTTGACGCTTGTACCTCTTGGATATTTATTGGGGTTGACATGGGCATCCCCAAGCTTGAGCTTTTGTTCATACTTCATCTCATCTCATCACTCTCCATTCCCTACACTTGAAAACTTCCTTCATACAAAACTTCACACAATTCTATTAGCAACGTTAGCATAAGCATAATAGTAAATCAACCCTTTTGGTTCAGTTTCAAACCCAAAAACACCACATATAAAGCATATACTACTGTAGAAACTTCCTCAAAAGTTCTCGGATCAAAAGAACTAAAAAAAAGCGATCGAGAGGCAAACACAAAAAGTGGCAGAAATCTGTCAAAACAGAACAGCGGACAAAGATCGATTTGTTCGAGGACCTTCTGTTGCTCAAATCGAAAAGTGCAAAACTAATGAAAGTTTGGAAATAACCTGGGGCATACGTACAAGAAATTGCAGATAAAAATGATATTATGAGAATTTTCACGAATTTTTATGGTGCATTGCAGAAATCTGTTTCAGGACGGCAACTTCTCCAAATCTTACGCCCTCAAATTAGAGGTTCTTCTTGGCACAACAACGAAATAAAAATGATAAGGAGAGGTTATTACAGTAGTAATAACTTCCAAAACTCAAATAAAAGAAAAATTACTAAAAAGAAAACATTGTGTTATCTCCCAAGAGTGCTTTTCTTTAATGCCTTTGAGCTACGCGCAGAAAGGTGGAAATCAAGTATTTTCAAATGAAGCATTAAGATCAATTGCAGAAGTCTTTTCAACAAGGCATTGTATTGTATCCAAATGAGTTTTTGAAGATCCCTTGTGAACACTCTTTGGTTGACTCCTTTCATCAAAAAGATTTTCAGAACAAATCCAATCAAAATTCTTTTCCAAAGCTTCATGCAATCCTAAGAGTTTGCAAGGTATTGGTACTTTGATTTCTTCCTTGTTTGTACCAACAACCTCTACACGTGAGCCAAGCATATTAAAATGCTTGTCGTGGGGATGACTTAGGGGGCGCCCCACGAGCCAGGCAACAGGCCGGCTGGAGTCCCACGAGTCTCCACGACTTCGCCACGAGAGGACCGGCTCCGCCCGAAGGGCCGGCTGCGTCGGCAGCCGGCTGGCGGCTCCACCGAGGAGGAATGGAGCCGGATGATGAAGACAAAACCTCTCAACGGTTGTCTGACCGAAAGCAGAACGGTCCCGACAAGAGCGGCAGAAGCGCAGGACAGGAGCGACGGGCGTCACGACCGCGACCGACCAATGAGGAGACGAAGACTCTTCCCCACGGCGGGATCCGAGGCAAAGGAGAGGGGATATGCTCTCCAGATGCCAGCCCGGGGGAAAGGCACTTTATAAAGTGCCTTTGTCAGAGCAGGGTCAGGGGAGATGACGCCGAGGACGCCATCGCCGAGCAGCCGGCAGCCGGCCAAAGCGGTATCGAAACCTGTAACCAGGCCCCCGTCTATATAAGGGGGCCTGGACCCTTAGCATAGGGGAGATCCGATCTTCTTCTTCCTCCTCTAGCCGAACAGCTCAAGGAGCACTGTAATCGCGGCTACTCAATCAATCCGAAGCAGGCAGGAAGTAGGGGTTTTACCTCCAGCCGGGAGGGCCCTGAACCTGGGTAAACCGAGGTGTCTTAGTTGGCACAATCCCGAGCCGGACCCATCGTCACCAACGTTGAGCCCCTCCGATAAGCCTCCCCATGGCTACTGTCTCCAAATTCCCACGACAGTTGCTGCCCACCGTGGGGCAAAGCGCGGTGGCGAGCGGAGTCAAGTTCCGACCGGGACCCTCCGCCGAGAAGGTCGCCTCCGACCTCGTCTGGAGGTTCGGCACCTTCGACTGCATCGACGACAACCTGGCCCACTTCAAGAACGGCTTCGGCAACAGTGGCTCCTTCCTCGACGTCGGCAGTCACCGCTTCTACGTCGCCAAGCCCTTCCCGGAGGAGATCACCGACGTCTTCGACTCCCTCTGCGACGGAGGCTCGAGCTGCGGCGAAAGCAGCAACCCTGGCGTCGTGGTCGAGGTGATGACCCTGGGAGAGGATGAGGGCGGCGACCTACCGCGCCCCGAGCGCCCGTCGCTCGAGCGCCCACCTCCTCAGGAGCAAGACGCTCCACTCCCAGAGCGGGACGCCCCGGGCGTCTCCGTGGTGGACCTGCGCGCTCCCCTCGACCACGTCATCGACCCCGCTCGGGTCGTCGAGGCCTTGGAGCGGACACGCCTCGTCCTCCTCGGCAAAGCGGCTGAGGACGAGTCCAACTGACGCCACGCGAGCACCACGCTCGGCGAGTTCTACGACGTGCGCCGAGACGCACCAACCGAGCTCGCCCGAGACTCGCGCCGCAGCTTCGCCACCGCCGTCTCAGGCCAGATCCAGCGGTCGCCACCGACAGGCCGAGGCCGCGGAGGGCGCGGTCAGGGCGGCTGTGCCCCGAACGGCAACGCCCAGAGCCGTCGCGCCCAGCAGGGCGGAAGAGCAAGTGTACCACGCTCGATCGAGGAGTCAGCGCCAGGGTCGGAGTCCCAGGCTCGCCCATCGGCGCTGCACATCCACTTGTGGCTCGACCACGTCAAGGCATCCTCCAGGGGATCTGCAAGCTCAAAGCGAGCGGCTTCCGACCAAGGAGGCCCGGGGGCTGCAGGCAGCGGTCATGGGCGCAAAGAGGGCAAGTACACCCTCGATGCAGCGCTTGATCAGCCGTGTAAATTTCACACCTCCCCGGGCAGGGAAGCGACCCACTCCACGCGTCAGTGCCGTTTCATGAGAGAGCTGGAGCAACGCGCTCGGCAAACCCCTGGAGCGCCGCAAGCACAACCGGCTGGAGGTCAGGAGGGCCAACAGCGCGACCTGGCAGAGGGCGAGCCGGATCAAGATGACGACTTCCCGACGGATGTGGAGCAGTATCACATCTTCACTACCCCGGGTAGGGATAAAAGGAACGACCTTTGGCATGAGGCAGAGGTGAATGCTGTGATGCCTGCAGAACCCCAGTTCATGCATTGGTCAGAGGCGGCCATTACCTGGGGGCGCGAGGACCACCCGAGTTTGATGCCCAGTCCTGGAGAATACGCCCTGGTCGTGGACCCAGTTGTGTGCTCCGATACGCACATGTGCCGTTTCTCCCGCGTGCTCATCGACGGCGGTAGCAGCATCAACCTTCTTTACCGGAGCTCTCTGGAGAAGTTGGGCATCCCGCTTGCTCAACTAAAACCTAGCCGGCTCACCTTCCATGGCATCGTGCCTGGGCATTCTTGCGCCCCTTTGGGCAAGGTGCAGCTAGAGGTTCTCTTCGGAAAGAAGGGGAATAGCCGCCGCAAGCCCATCTGGTTCGAGGTGGTGGACATCAGCAGTCCCTACCACGCGCTGCTAGGCCGTCCAGCCCTGGCCAAGTTCATGGCGGTTCCGCACTATGCCTATCTGAAGATGAAGCTCCCAGGGCCTAGAGGTGTGATCACCGTCTCGGGAAACTTCAAGAAGTCCCTGGCCTGCGCCAAAGAGAGCTCGCAGCTCGCGGAGGCGCTGGTCATCGCCGAGGAGAAAAGGCAGCTTCTGCATCACGTAGAGCTGGCCCAACAAGACATACCAGTCCGCCAGTCGCCTGTGGAGCAATTCAAGCCGGCTAACGACACCAAGAAGGTCCTGCTGGACGAGAGCAACCCCTCCAAGTACGTCATCATCGGCACCGGCTTGTCTGCTAAATAGGAAAGCGAGCTCACCAGCTTCCTCCGTGAGAATCGGGACATCTTCGCATGGTCTCCAAAGGACATGCCTGGTGTGCCGAGGGAGCTGGCTGAGCACGCACTTAACGTCCGGCCGGACGCCAAGCCGGTCAAGCAGCCGCTGCGGCGGTTCGCAGAAGAGAAGAGGAAAGCAATCGGCGAGGAGATCGCACGGCTCCTTGCAGCTGGCTTCATCATGGAAGTGTTTTACCCTGATTGGCTCGCAAACCCAGTCCTGGTTCTGAAGAAGAACAACACTTGGCGAATGTGTATCGACTACACCAGCCTCAACAAGGCCTGCCCCAAGGATCCTTTCGCACTGCCGCGGATTGACCAGGTGATCGATTCCACAGCCGGCTGTGACCTGCTGTCCTTCCTGGACGCCTATTTAGGCTACCACCAGATCCCGCTCTTCCAGCCGGATCAGATCAAGACCTCCTTCATCACCCCATATGGAGCCTACTGCTACGTCACCATGCCATTCGGCCTGAAGAACGCCGGAGCCACTTACCAGCGAACCATGCAGCGATGTCTGCAAGGGCAGATTGGGAGGAACGTGCACGCGTATGTGGATGACTTGGTGGTGAAGACCAAGCAGAGCAACACGCTCCTGGACGATCTCAGGGAGACCTTCACCAACCTACGACGCTATCGCATGAAGCTCAACCCAGAGAAATGCACCTTCGGTGTGCCGGCTGGACAGCTCCTAGGCTATATCGTTTCCCAGCGAGGGATCGAGGCTAACCCCTCGAAGATAAAAGCCATTGAGGCCCTAGAGAAGCCCACCCAGCTCAGAGATGTGCAGAAGTTTGCCGGTTGCCTGGCCTCGCTTAGCCGGTTCGTCAGCCAGCTCGGGGAGAAGGCCATGCCGCTGTACCAGCTGATGAAGAAGACAGACCACTTCGTTTGGTCCCAGCGCGCTGATGATGCCTTCAACGACCTCAAGCAAGCCCTGTCTACCGCGCCGGTCTTGGCAGCACCGGCTCCGCGAGAGCCAATGCTGCTCTACATCGCGGCGACCCCACGCGTCATCAGCGTGGTGATCGTGGTGGAATGCGCCGAGGAAGGCAAAGAGCTGCCGGTTCAGCGCCCGGTGTACTACCTGAGTGAGGTGCTTACTCTCTCTAAGCAGAACTACCCGCACTATCAGAAGGTCGCGTACGGCGTGTACATGGCGGCCAAGAAGCTGAAGCACTACTTCGAGGAGCACCCAATCACGGTGGTGAGCACCACTCCGCTCTCAGAGATCATCGGATGCAAGGACGCGTCGGGAAGAGTGGCCAAGTGGGCGATTGAGCTCGCAGCCCATACCATTCAGTACAAGCCCAGAGCGATGATCAAGTCGCAGATCATCGCAGATTTCTTCGCCGATTGGGGAGAGCACCAGTACTTGCCGCCGGCTCCGGACTCCACCCACTGGCGCATGCACTTCGATGGCTCCAAGCTGCTCGGGGGCTTGGGAGCCGGCGTCGTCCTCACCTCACCCAAGGGGGACAAGCTGCAGTACGTGCTGCAGATGCATTTCTGTGCGTCGAACAACGTCGCCGAGTACGAGGCCCTGGTGCATGGGCTCAAGATGGCCAAGCAGATTGGAATCAGGAGGATCCTTTGCTTCGGAGACTCCGACCTGGTAACGCATCAGGTCTCAGGGGACTGGGACGCCAAGGACGCCAACATGGCCTCCTATCGCTTCTACGTGCAGCAGCTCAGCGGATTCTTCGAGGGCTGCGAGTTCCACCACGTCCCCAGAGCAAACAACGAGGAAGCCGACAGGCTGTCCAAGATTGGCTCCACCAAGCAGGACATCCCAGCCGGGGTATCCCTGGAGATCATCCACAAGCCATCCATCAAGCCTTCACCGGAGTCCATCTCCATCTACGTGCCTGGAGACCCGGCCCCGGCTCTAACACCGTCACCGGACCCGGGGGCTGCCGTCTCAGGGCTGAAGGAGGCAGCCGGCCAGCCCAGCGCAGCCGGCTCGATGGAGGGCGAGGGGACTGCCGGCTCCGCGCCCGCTCCCCCAGCCGGACAAGCAGGCGAAGCCGGCTCAACGATGGACCCGGGGGCTGCTGATCCCCTGGTTGCCAGTGTCTTCCACATACGGGAGATACCTTCGTGGGCAGAGCCATTCTCCAACTACCTCATCACTGGGGACCTGCCACAAGACGAAGTGGAAGCTAGGCGAATTCAGCGTCGAGCTGGGGCGTACACCATCATCAACAGTGAGCTATACAAGCGCAGCGTGTCAGGCATCTACCAGAAGTGCATCGAGCCAGAAGAAGGGACAGAGCTGCTAAGAGAAATACACCAAGGGGAGTGTGGGCATCACGCATCTTCCAGAGCCTTGGTGGCCAAGGCCTTCCGCCATGGTTTCTATTGGCCGACGGCCAAGCAGAATGCGGAGCAGCTGGTGAAGCAGTGCAACGGCTGTCAGCGCTTCTCCAAGCATAGAAACACTCCAGCGGCAGCCCTCAAGACCATCCCGCTCACCTGGCCATTCGCGGTCTGGGGCCTGGACATGGTAGGGCCATTCAAGACCGCACCCGGGGGCTTAACGCATCTGTTGGTTGCTGTGGACAAGTTTACCAAGTGGATCGAGGCCAAGCCAATCAAGAAACTCGACGGCTCATCCACGATCAAGTTCTTCAACAAGATCATCACAAGATACGGAGTGCCCCACAGCATCATCACCGACAATGGGACAAACTTTGCAAAGGGAGTCTTTGCTGATTACTCTGGCCAGAAAGGCATCCGGCTGGACTTGGCGTCTGTGGCGCACCCTCAGTCAAATGGACAAGTGGAAAAGGCAAATGGGCTGATCCTGGCCGGCATCAAACCAAGACTGGTCGAGCCTCTCGAGCGCTCAGCCGGCTGTTGGGTCGAGGAGCTGCCCTCAGTGCTCTGGAGCCTGCGCACCACTCCAAATCGCTCTGTGGGTTTCACACCCTTCTTCCTAGTCTATGGAGCAGAGGCGGTATTACCCACGGACATCGAGTTCGACGCGCCCAGAGTTATCCAGTACACGGAGAAACAAGCAAAAGAAGCTCGTGAAGATGGCATCGACCTCCTCGAGGAGGCTCGAGAGCAGGCTCTGGCTAGATCGGCGCTCTACCAGCAGCAGCTGCGATGATACCACAACCGGAAAATTCTCCCGCTCGCGTTTCGCGAAGGTGATCTCGTACTCCGGCTGGTCCAAAGCACTAAAGGCATGCACAAGCTGTCCTCTCCCTGGGAGGGACCATTCATTGTCAGCCGGGTGTTGGGCAATGGGGCATATTACCTCATCGACGCACAAGAGCCCAGAAAGAACAAGGCAGACAACTCTGACAAGGAGACCGGGCGTCCCTGGAATGTCAGTCTCTTAAGACCTTTCTTCTGCTAAGGCAAAAGCTTGTACCCCGAAAAATGTGTCAATGAATAAAGGAAAACGGAGCGGCAAGTCACGGCCGGCTCTGGAGAAAAACACTCCGTGCATGTTTTGCTTCCTGCGTTATTCACTTGACCGGCAGCCGGCTTCAGGCACCGAGCCGCAGCCGGCTGCCCCGAAAACGATCGATCCCTCGCCAGCCGGACGAATGCTGCGTATGACCGAGGTCTCGAGCCCAACCTCCACCGTCCGGCTCCGCGTAGCCGGACGGATAGGAGCCGGCAGGCCACATACGAGGGAAAGCCGCAGAAGCGGAAACGCAAACGATAGAAAAACCACTCAACCAAACGCTAAGGGCAGTGTCTGTCAACTAATCGTAGGCTAGCACGAGTCGGGGGCCCGATAGACCGAAGTACTACTTCTCACTCCGCGGCACGCTCCCACCCTAGGCCGGCATTCGGCTGCCGGCCCAAGGGAGACCAACCGGCACCAGGCTGCCGGTTGGGGGTAGAAGGGCTGAAGGGTGGGAAGATTAAGGAAAAGGATGAGGGAACCGGGCAAATGCGAAGCCAGCGAGTAGTTGATAAGCACAGTTTTTGACGTTCGGGCTGAGAAGCCAGGTCCAAGAGGTTCGAAGCTAGAGCTACCTCGCTTGGCGATTGGCATCGTTCGCGAAAAATCAGTTTCGAGCTAGCTGTCAGTCCAGCTACCCCAAAACTCGGGGGCTAGGGGGAAAGGGAATTGGCCCTCGGAAGCAGGCCAGCCCCAGTACCTCGCCGGCTGTTCGAGCAGCCGGCGCTGCGACACAATCGGTAAACGAGCAGCAAAATCGAAATCTAACACTCGCAAAGCGATGGCTAAAGCCGGAAACCAGGAGGTCTACTCCAGTCGTGACTTGGAACGTGCGAAGGCTCGGGAAGGAGAGCGCGCCGGCTCCAACCCTTGTTCAAGCCGGTACAAGATGCGGTTCCCGTTCCATTTCGCGCTGGAGCCAGGGCTAGCCCATCCTTCCTGGAGCCAGCCAGCAAAAGCGCCGTTCCATTTGCGTTGGAGCTGGGGCTAGCCCATCCTTCCTGGAGCCGGCCGGCAGAAGCACCGTCCCCCCTGCATCGAAGCCGGAGGAGCCCTGCCCGAAGCGTTCACGCAGGCCAGTGACTATCGTAGTCTCCTTCTACGGATTCGTGCAACAAGCGGTTTCGCTAAGAGAAGAGCCGTCGCGGTACAGCGGTATCAAGCAGAAGACGTTTCGCGCAATGGAGAAAGACATTCACGCAGCAAGCGATGAAAAGCAAGTGAAGATTCGCAGGAAATTAAAGAAGGATTCTTAGCAATACAGCTGATGGTTACGTAATGAGGGCCACGTTAAGGGCCGGATTAGCAAAAGGACTCCCCCGCCTAACCCCTAGACTCCTGTTGACGACGACGAGAGGGAGGCTTCAGGGCGGCTCGCCGATCATGGCCAGGGGGAGTAGGCGCGGGCGCAGCCGGAGCCGTCGATAACGCGGACGCAGAGGATGTGCGACCCGGCGCGGTGGGTCAGGATGAGAGACCACCCCCGCTCCAGGCCGTAGTCGTGGAAGAACCGCCCCCACCCTCTGGTGAGGTAGCTCTTCCCCTCCTCGTCGTGGAGGACCTCGACGTCATACAGCGGCTGCCCGTCGCTGCCGTCCTCGATCATGAAGCTCGTCGGGGGGTTCTTCCCCATGGTGCCAATGAAGCTGGCAGGGAGCGGCAGGCGCTCATCGCTCCCAGCCAGCAGGGGCGCCAAAGCAGTGGCGAACCCGTTCACCGGAACATAGGAGAGCCGCTGCCTGGTGGGCGGCCGCGGTGGCGCCTTCCGTACCTTCCCGGTGGCCGCGCTGGAGGGGCCGCCAACGTCCACGCCGGCGAGGCCCGGGGGAGCAGCCCCGAACGCCATCGCGGCGCCGACGAGGGCCGCCGCCGCTTGCAGGGGCGTCCCGGTGAGGCCGGCGATGGAGGTCGCGGCCGTGGAAACCGCGGCGCCACTGGCAGCCGCAGTCCCACCAGGAGCTACAGCACTGGAGGAGGAGTGGCCGATCCTAAGGGGCCCAGCGGCGGCGGCAGTGGTGGCCACGGCCGCAAGCGCAGCCAGGGTCTTCCTGTTGCGGCTACCCTGCGGGCAGCCGCGTTTCTGAGGCATCGGCGGCTTCCCCGCCAGGCCACCAAGCGGACGACCACGCTCGTCTGACCCGTCGCCGGCCCCGGCCCCGCAGTTCGCCCCGGACGCCGACATTGAGAGCGGAGCGGGAGTTATGGAAGCGACGGTTCCGGCCAGGCAGGTGAAGGAAGCGGAACGCTCGAAAGTGAGGAAAACCCTCGAAGGCTTCGAGATTTAAAGGATAACTCATGACGTTTCAGTAACCTACCTCCACGTCGTGCGCCACTGCGGCAGTTGCCACAGAGGATCGTGGGAGGAGTTGATGGGACACGTCGTTTCAGCACGATGACTTGGGAAATTGTGGCGATGATGACTCTGAAGCCAAAATGACTAAACCGATCACTGGCGCGCTGCGCCGGCTGTCGCGTGGAAACATGACCCGAGGCAACGCAAGTTCCAAGGAGAAGGCACGCTGGCTCGCGGTTCACCGGCTCATGGCAGCTGGCCGGGTCGTCATCGAAGCCGGTTCGTCTCGAGACGGCCGGGAAAACTCCGCAAAGCCCAGCCCCGACGACCAGATCGACCAGACTCGAGATCCGAGGACTTCGGCAAGGACGAGCAAGACTTCGGCGAAAAGGAGAACCCGCCAAAGCCCCATGCTAGCCCATGAGACTTCGCCAGTTTCGGGGGCTAGTGTCGTGGGGATGACTTAGGGGGCGCCCCACGAGCCAGGCAACAGGCCGGCTGGAGTCCCACGAGTCTCCACGACTTCGCCACGAGAGGACCGGCTCCGCCCGAAGGGCCGGCTGCGTCGGCAGCCGGCTGGCGGCTCCACCGAGGAGGAATGGAGCCGGACGATGAAGACAAAACCTCTCAACGGTTGTCTGACCGAAAGCAGAACGGTCCCGACAAGAGCGGCAGAAGCGCAGGACAGGAGCGACGGGCGTCACGACCGCGACCGACCAATGAGGAGACGAAGACTCTTCCCCACGGCGGGATCTGAGGCAAAGGAGAGGGGATATGCTCTCCAGATGCCAGCCCGGGGGAAAGGCACTTTATAAAGTGCCTTTGTCAGAGCAGGGCCAGGGGAGATGACGCCGAGGACGCCATCGCCGAGCAGCCGGCAGCCGGCCGAAGCGGTACCGAAACCTGTAACCAGGCCCCCGTCTATATAAGGGGGCCTGGACCCTTAGCATAGGGGAGATCCGATCTTCTTCTTCCTCCTCTAGCCGAACAGCTCAAGGAGCACTGTAATCGCGGCTACTCAATCAATCCGAAGCAGGCAGGAAGTAGGGGTTTTACCTCCAGCCGGGAGGGCCCTGAACCTGGGTAAACCGAGGTGTCTCAGTTGGCACAATCCCGAGCCGGACCCATCGTCACCAACGTCGAGCCCCTCCGATAAGCCTCCCCATGGCTACTGTCTCCAAATTCCCACGACAATGCTCAAAAACTTTCCTAGCTTCAATAACAACATCTCTAAATTCTCTACGCAAAGTCTCAAAAATAAAATCTTTCTATTTGGAGTCTTCGATATCATGAAGCTTAAGAAACATTTGTTGCATAAAAGGATTAAGGTTGACAAACCTAGCCTCCAACATGTGAACTAAATAAGCAGAAGCAACTTCATAACTAGGAGCAAGCTCAGCTAAAGATCTACCATCAAAATCTTTATGCATACTAACATGATTAAATAACTCCTCGATGTTACCTTTCCCAATTATAGAACCACTACCTACTGAGAGGTCCTCCAAAGCATACTTAGGGAAAAACATAATGAACTAAAGGTAAATGTAACGGAATGCAAACTATCAAAGGAACTAATTTTTTTTGGTATTTTTTATAAAATGATGCAAGTAAAAGTAAAGTAAAGCAAAACAATAACAAAGTAAAAGATTGAGCGTGAGAGACTCCCCTTGCAGAAATCTTCTTTCTCCCTGGCAACAGCGTCAGAAAAATGCTTGATAGTGTGTGTTAGCCACCCAGTTGGGAACCCCAAGAGGAAGGTATGCTGAGCACGGCAACAAGTTTCCCTCAGTTGTGAAACCAAGGTTTAATCGAACCAGTAGGAGAAAGCCAAACTTCAGAAGGTTGATGCTCGCTAGCTTCGCGACACTCCGGACAAGGGCGCCAGACAACTGCTTGTCGGCATGTAGCTTTTCACCAGCAGCAACGTGGAACCTGCACACAACACAACCAAGAACTTTGCCCCAACTTCAGATGAGGTTGTCAATCTCACCGGTTTGCTGTAAACAAAGGATTGAGCGTATCGAGTGGTAAAAGGTAATAAGATGCAAGAATGTAAATAAGCAAGTAAAATAGTAAATGGTAATAGCAATGTAAAGGAAATTGGACCAGGGTCCACAGTTCACTAGTGGTGTCTCTCCATAAGATAAATAACAACATACTCGGTAAACAAATTACAGTTGGGCAATTGATAGAATAAAGATAGCGTACATATGTCATGAGGATCACTATGAGATTCACTCTGGGCATTATGACAAAATACATAGACCATAATCCAACTGCATCTATGACTAATAATCCACCCTCCGGATGTCGTCCCAACAACCATCGGGTATTAAGTTGCGAACAACGAATAACTGCATTAAGCAAAGTGCGTAATGTAAAAAAAGTAAATGTCCTTGGACACAAGAATGTTGTTTTCTCCCTATTAGCAACATCACATCTACAACCTTAGAGGTTTCTGTCACTCCCCCAGATTACTAGAGGTATGAACCCAACTATCGAGCATAAATACTCCCTCTTGGAGTCACTAGCATCTACTCGGCCAATATATCTACTAGCAACGGAGAGCATGCAAGATCATAAACAACATAGAGATAACATAAAGATAGTAATTCAGCACATCAACTTGACATAGTACCAATACTCATCGGATCCCAACAAACACAACATGTAGAATTACACAAAGATGATCTTGATCATGATAGGAATCTCACAAGATCTAAACATGAAGCACATGGTGGAGGAGACGACCATCTAGCTACTGCTATGGACCCATAGTCCAAGATAGACTACTCACACATCACTCCAGAGGCGACCATGGTGATGGAGAAGGCTTCCGGCGGTGATTCCCCTCTCCGGCAGGGTGCCGGGAAGATCTTCTGGACCCTCCCGATCTCGCATCGATGACGGCGGAGGCGGCTTGCAGTATGTTTCTAGGAGAATTGATAAGGCCTTTAGGTTTTTCCCGTCGAGGGGAATATATAGGCGGAAGGGCGGCGCCAGGAGGTAGACCAGCTGGTCTCACCCCTGGTGGCGCGGGCCAGGGGTAGGCCGCGCCACCCTAGGGTGTGGCCAGGCTCTGGCCCCCCTCCATCTCATCTTCCGACTTTGCGACGCTTTGGGAAAAGTAGGAGGTTCGGCTTTTGTTTCCTTCAATTCCGAGAATATTTCTTGTGTAGCTTTTCTGAAACACAAAAACAGCAGAAAATAGGGAACTGGCACTGTGGCATCTTGTTAACAGGTTAGTTCCAGAAAATGCATAAAAATGCCATGAAGTATAACAAAACACAGAGAAAATGGTGTATAAACAAGCATGGAGCATCAAAAATTATAGATACATTTGAGACGTATCAAAAACTTGCAGGTAAGATCATAAACAACAATTATCATCATAAAACAATAACAAGTTCAGATCTGAGATCATGGCACTCGGGCCCAAAGTGACAAGCATTAAGCACAACAAGTTGCAACAATGTCATAAGCGCTAACAATAGATACTAGGCACCATGCCCTAACAATCTCATAGCAATTACATGCATGATCTCATCCAATCCCTACCATCCCCTTCGCCTACAGCGGGAATTACTAACACATGGATGGGGGAATCATGGATGGTTGATGGAGAGACGTCGGTGATGATGATGATGAAGATCTCCTCCAAATCCCAGTCCCGGCAGGGTGCTAGAACGGAGTTTCTGGTTCCGAATCGTGGTTTCTGATGGTGGTAGCGCAGCAGAACTCTATCTAGGAAAAACGCCCCCCAAACCCGATAGTTTCAAGTCAGAGGGTATATGTAGGCGGAAGGGGGGCTCGAGGAGATGGCTGGGGTGGCCACACCACCCCCTGGCGGCCAGGCCTGTCCCGCGCCACCAGGTGGTGTGGTGCCCTCCTGGCCCCTCTCCATCTCGTACTCTGGCTCCGTGGGTCTTTTGGTAAAATAGGATTTTTGCAGTATTTTCTAGGTTTTTCCTAAAAGTTGGATTTCTGCATAAAAATGAGACACCAGGGCAATTCTGCTGAAAATAGCGTTAGTCCGTGTTAGTTGTATTGAAAACACATAAATTAGATATGTTGGGCCAATCGCGTGCTGCAGCTGCTCAAGGAATTCTTGAAGGACACCACCATCAGATTCTGCAGCGCGACTGTTGGGGATATACCAAATGGGTATACCAGCGACGTAGTCCTAATTCAGCAAGCCAGGGTGGCCCATCAGGGGTGGTATGGCGGATTCGCCATGCCGGGTGGCCCAGTTGCTGAAGTTGCCACGGCGGTACTGGACGCAGGCGCTTATGGCGGATCTGGAGACAGGCCCATGGCGGATTGCTGATGACAGGCCCATGGCGGGTTCGGTGACGGCCCATGGCGGGTTGCCCTGTAGCACACGCAAAGGACTTAGTCTAGGACTCCAAGTTGTATCCGCTCCGGTACCAACGTGTAGCCCACGCCAGGCGCCTTTATAAGCCCGGCGTGGAGCAGCCCTTGAGGCATCAGACCAATCTTACGGCCAATCGCATAGCGAAACAGCCAACTTCATCATTGTAACCGAGCACTTGTTGCCTTATAGTGAATTATAGCAGCACATAGGATCTCGCCACCGTCGCGGGATCTGAAGCTGGGTAAACTCGTGCTACCACCGTCCTGGCTCGCTCCTCCGTGTTCACCCCCTTCCACAAACCACCATATCCCTACCCCTATGGCAGATCTGTTGACGAAACCACGACAGTTGGCGCCCACCGTGGGGCAAAGCGCGTCTGGAGCGCGGATCCAGGCGGGATCCACCTTTGCAGGCATCGGCGACACCATCACCATCGGGCGCGTCCTCTACGATTCTGGCTTCCCCATCGTCCCAGCAGATAACCTCTGGGTACCGGCTAGAGAAGACCCTGCTCGATTCACCGTCGTCCCGATTGGAGATATCCATATCTTCATTGGAGAGACAAAACCTACCCCCGCTACGGAAACCAATTTCCGGCGGATTGGTATGGCTGAAATCCCCAAACGGACCGCTTTCGAGCTGGATACGGAGGAGGACTCATCTGATCCGGAACTTTCCAAGTTGCCCAGATCGGATCTGAAAAATAATCCCACCCAGCCCGCCCAAGAGGTAGAGGAAGTGGTGGAAGACCGCAGTGAATCCGCCATGAGCAATCTGGCGTTAGAGACACCGCGGTACTGCCTTGTTGCGTTCGCAGGTATCACTTCGGGATCTACCTCCAATGGAGAAGATAGCCCAGGTGAATCCATCCTAGAGACACTTAACGAAAGTGGTGAATTGGATGACGGGGACAGCAAAGGCTATGATTTTGACCATTACGATGCCGCCATGAGGAAACTCGAGGCGGAATTGGCGCAGCAGGCACTTGAAGAGCAACAAGCAGCGGCCAAGCAGGTGTTTGTCACCAACAAAGGAGATGATGCTGGGCAGACAACTGGTGATCCGCCATCTCAGGCAGTTCACGACGGGGATGCCGGCAATGAGCAGGGTAACCCGCCACCAGCCGCTGATCCCGCCGCGGAGCAACTTCCCGAGATTCATGGCGGTCCCAGGCCGCCACCCGCCATCCCCGAGGATCAGCACCAAGAAGACTTCACGACCCCGCTGGATAAGGTCGTCTATGGAACTCTAGCAGATCCAATCACCCCTGACTATGTCAGAGATGTGAACGATCTCGAGAAGAAAAGGCGAGCACTCCTCAAGGAAGCAAAGCGAGTCGAGAAGATGGGCAAGCAGGTTGATGACGACATTGCTAAAGCTCAGGACACACTGAAGCGCGCAAGGACCATGGAGGAGAAGTATGTTACTCTCATCCAGAACCAGATCAACGAGGGAGGTGACCCGCAGCTGGTACGAAACCTTGAGTTCACCGTACCAACAGCGGAAACTCTGGCCAGGATGTACATCAAGAATCCGCCATACGTGGACAAAAACCATGATGAAGTCAGGGCTACGCCCATCGAGAACATCGTGGCTGCAAAGGAGCTATTGGAGCATAACAAGAGCCCAGCAGCCCTAGAGACGGCGGTTAAACTGATGACCAAAGCACTAGTGCAACAGGAGAAGGCTACATCATCACGACGGCTCGAATCTGATCCTGCGCTATGCAAGTCTAGTACTGCCTCTAAAGCTCAGGGGGCTGGCAATTATGGTGCACGTCCTGACAACGAGTCTCATACCGGATCCTCGGAAATCCGAAGAAGAGAAGCTCGTAACCGGGCGAACGCCATCCCAATATCCTCCGATGACAAACCAAATGGCAAAGGCCCGCAGAGAAACCCATCGCCACCCCGCAAGAATTACCCAGCTTACGGATACCAACAAACCACTGCTGCTCCTCGCCATAAGACCAACATGCCGCCACCAAAGCATAAGACGTTCAAAGTACCCAGAGGGATTGTCATACGCGACAATGATGGCAAGCGAGGATGAAGCCGTGACGCCGGACGCAGAGACGATCCGCCACGACGGGAAAATAGCAGGGATGGCGGATCCAAGAGAAGGGACCAATCTCGCCATGACGACGGCGCGCGCCGGGACGGCGACAAAAACAAGCATCGCTCTACTCGCCGCCACGATGACAAGGGGCAGGGCTCCCGCCGCCATGACGATGATCCATCTCCACGGAGACCGGAAGGAAGCCGCCGTAGCTGCAAAGATCAGTCGCAGGACGGCGAGAGTAAACGACGACGCGACCCTTCGCCATCCCCACCAGGTAGCCCCCATGGCGACGGCGGTGGTGGTGGCGGGCCAACAAGGTCGCGTAGCTCTCGCAAGGATCTGCCACATCAGAAGCCCTACGACGCTCGTACCCATCTAAACGAGATCGCCAAGTCTCAAACAGCCTTCTTCCTTGGCCCAAAATGCTTTGGACAATGGATTCGCGATGAGCCCATCCCGCATGGGTTCAAAATCGAGAAAAATATCCGCCAGTATAATGGAGTCGATAGGCCTTTGACTTGGCTACAAGATTACTTCAACGCAGTACAATTCGCTGGGGGATCTCCCAATGTTGCTGTCCGCTATTTGCCCCTGATGCTATCAGGCACTGCGAGGCAGTGGATCAACGACTTGGCAGAAAACTCCATCCAAACCTGGTTCGATATGCAAACTGCGTTCACCGAAAATTTCGAGGGGACTTACAAGAGACCCCATAACATTGGTGACCTCCAACGGTGTCGACGAGCCGACGACGAAACCTCCCAAACTTTCCTCGCGCGATGGCTGGATATGAAGAACTCCTGTGAAGGAGTCACTGACGAATCCGCCATCCTCGCATTCATTGATAGTTTGGAGAGAGGCCAACTGCTCCGCCATCGCCACTTGCGAGAAAGGAACGAAGGAAAATTGACCCTAAACTCCATGATCACCATCGCAAGCAACTACGCGGCCGCCGACGACGACGCCCGCGAATCTCTGAAGGCTTCCGCCATCCAGAACACTGGAAAGCGGAATAGCAGTAACAAAAGGAAGAATCCACCAGAAGAGCCTCAGGCTCCGGATATGGTCGCCACGACCTTCGCTGACAAGGGTCAAAACAGCCAGCGCGGCCGAGGACGCGGAGGTGGCGGTGGTCAGCCGCGGAGTTCCGCAACTCCCGCTTCGGCGCCATCCGCCCCTGTGTCCTACGATGAATACCGCGATATGCCATGTTTTGCCCACCGTGACGCGTCGGGAAAGTGCAACCACACCAACCGGAACTGCAAGTTTGTCAACGACCTCAAGGCGGATCAAGAAGCCGGCTTCAAGCGCAGCCGGCGACAACGGCCTCGTGGCAAAGAAAGAGCGGACAAAGATAAGGAGTCCAGGGATGGCAGTGATATGGACAAAGACCCTGCGCCCAAACCCGCCGAAAAGGCAGAGGGTGGTGCTGGCAAGGGTAACCCAATCAAGGACAAAAAAGGTGCCTTTCACACATTCCTTGGACCCCCCACGGCCAAGGCACAGAGAGTTGCTATGCGTTCCCTTAATGCCACCGTACCATCAATCTGCCAGTACGTTCGATGGTCCGAAGTACCGGTCCGCTGGAGCCACGACGACCATCCAGAGCACATCCCAGATGGCTATTACGCCATGGTGGTATGCCCTGTAATTCATGGCTATGAGTTCTCCAAATGCCTAATGGATGGCGGCAGCAGCCTGAACATCATGTACGTGGAAACGCTGACAAAGCTCGGCCTTACCAAGACCCAACTCCGCCATAGCGAGGTCACCTTTTACGGGGTGGTTCCTGGTCGCCAAGCTAAGTCCCTCGGGTCCATCACACTCAAGGTCGCCTTCGGTAGTGAGGAAAACTACAGAGAAGAGCCCATAACCTTCGAGGTGGTCCCGTTCAAAAGCACTTACCACGTGATCTTCGGGCGCCCCGCCTTCCACAGCTTCCATGCAAGGCCATGCTACATCTACAATCAACTGAAGATGCCAGGACCGGATGGCATAATCACCGTTTATGGCAGCTTCAGAAAGGCAAAGGAGTGCGAGGAAGGAGAAGCCGCCTTCGCGGAAGCAGTGTTCTTCGGCGAGGAGTTCAAAGAAATCCACGCCGCTACGGACCCCGCGGAGATGCCGGCATCCAAGCAGGAGGTTTCCGCCTCCCCACCCACCTTCAAGCCTACAGTCGATACAAAACAGGTGGAACTTGTCGCTGGCGACGCTGCCAAGACCACCGCCATTGGGACGAATTTGTCCCCTGCATAGGAAAGCGCGCTCGTCGAGTTCCTCCGTGAGAACCGGGACATTTTTGCATGGCAGCCATCTGACATGACGGGTGTACCCAGGGAACTCGCCGAGCATGCTCTGCAGATAATTCCTGGCTCAAAGCCAGTAAGACAAGCCATGAGACGCTTCGGAGATGAAAAGCGCCGCGCCATAGCAAAGGAGATCTCCAAGCTGTTGAAAGCAGGCTTTATCAAGGAAGTAATCCACACCAAGTGGGTGGCAAATCCGGTACTAGTTCCTAAGAAAAACACAAAAGTTCTGCGCATGTGTGTAGATTATACTGGCCTGAACAAAGCATGTCCAAAAGACCCTTTTCCCTTGCCTCGCATTGACCAAGTCATTGACTCGACGGCGGGATCAGAGCTACTGTGTTTCTTAGATGCCTACTCCGGATACCACCAGATCAAGATGAAAAAGTCCGATCAGCTTGCTACGTCGTTCGTAACACCTTATGGCACATATTGCTATGTCACAATGCCATTCGGTCTGAAAAATGCAGGAGCAACGTATCAGCGCACCATGCAAAAGTGCTTGGTGGATCAAATCGGACGAAACATCCATGCATACGTGGATGACATCGCAGTTATGTCCAAGAAGCAAGATGGCCTTATAGCGGATTTGCAAGAGACATTTGACAATCTCAGGAAGTACAACATGGTGCTTAACCCAACGAAGTGCGTCTTCGGGGTCCCAGCTGGACAACTCCTAGGATTCATCGTCTCCCACCGCGGAATTGAGGTTAACCCAGAGAAGATCAAGGCAATCCTCGACATCTCCCGGCCTATCGACCTAAAAGACGTACAGCGACTCACAGGCTGCGTGGCAGCAGTGAGCAGATTCATCAGTCGTCTTGGCGAGAAGGCTTTGCCACTCTACAAGCTGATGAAGAAATCAGACGAATTCGTCTGGACCGACGAGGCAGACGCTGCACTTAAGGATCTGAAGAGAGTGTTATCCACTGCACCAGTCCTAGCGGCACCCGAAGACCAGGAGCCCATGTTACTATACATGGCGGCAACCAATAGGGTGGTCAGCATCGTCATAGCGGTAGAGCGTAAGGAAGAAGCGCATGAGTATGGCGTACAGCGACCAGTCTACTACGTCAGCGAGGTTCTGACGGAATCCAAGCAGCGCTACCCTCACTACCAAAAATTGGCATACGGAGTTTTCCTAGCTTATCGTAAGTTAAGGCATTACTTCTATGACCATAAGATCACAGTGGTGAGCAAAGCCCCGCTGAAGGACATCATCAACAACAGCGACGCAACAGGGCGAGTTGCGAAGTGGGGCATTGAATTGGCCTCTTTCGACATCGACTATAAGCCTCGCACCGCCATCAAGTCTCAGGCTTTGGCAGAGTTTATGGCGGATTGGAAGGAAGCGCAGGAGACTACGCCCGTCCCAGAACCAGAGCATTGGGTGATGCACTTTGATGGCTCAAAGTTGCTACACGGCTCGGGGGCTGGAGTGACACTCAAATCTCCCAAGGGAGATGAGCTAAGCTACGTTCTCCAGATCCACTTCCCCACCACCAACAACATCGCGGAATATGAAGCGCTACTACACGGGCTACGTGTCGCAAAGGAGATAGGCGTACAACACATCATGTGCTGTGGAGACTCTGACCTCGTGGCTCAGCAGGTGGCTGGCACATACAAAGCTCGGAATGAAGTAATGGCGGCATACAGGGACGAAGTGGACGAGATGGCCAAAAGTTTCCTCGGCTACGACATAAAGCACGTACGGCGAGAAGATAACATGGCGGCCGATACCTTGTCCAAGCTGGGATCCAGCCGTAAGGCAGTTTCGCCAGGCGTGTTCCTCGAGCATCTGCGCGTACCATCAGTTAAGATGGTGGATCCAGAAAATCCGGAGATAGCGAGCTCCCCTGTTATGGCGGTTTTGCCCAGCAATCCGCCATGGGCAGAGCCCTTCCTGGAGTATCTGACGAACAAGAAGCTTCCTGAAGACAAAGTTCAGAAAAGACAAATCGAGCGTAGAGTCAAAGCGTACACCATCATAAATGGCCAACTCTACAAACGAAGTACTTCGGGAGTTTTTATGAAGTGCATATCCCAAGTGGACGGAATCGAAATACTAAGAGAGATCCACGAAGGCGAATGTGGGCATCACGCAGCCGGCAGATCCTTAGTAGCTAAGGCATTCTGCCATGGATTCTACTGGCCAACAGCCAAGGCAGATGCAGACCGCATCATGGAGCTCTGCCACGGTTGCCAGATGTACTCCAAGCAAACCCATATGCCCGCCACAGCACTACATACGATCCCTATAACTTGGCCTTTTGCAGTCTAGGGGCTGGACATGGTGGGTCCGCTAAAAACAGCACCTTTGGGATTTACGCACCTCTTGGTAGCGGTAGACAAATTCACGAAGTGGGTGGAAGCTAAGCCCATCAGAAAACTTGATGGCAAAACCGCCCTAAAGTTTGTCAAGGACATTGTGGTCAGATTCGGCATCCCACACAGCATCATCACCGATAATGGCACAAATTTATCTCAGGGAGAAGTTGAAGAATACTACCATCACAACAGAATCCGCCTTGACCTAGCATCTGTGGCACATCCACAGTCTAATGGCCAAGTTGAGCGGACCAACGGACTAATTATGGCGGGGATCAAGCCACGCCTAGAAGCACCGCTACACAGAGCAGCTGGAGCTTGGGCAGAGGAGTTGCCTTCTGTGTTGTGGAGTCTATGGACCACACCAAACAGATCAATCGGCCTTACCCCTTTCTTCTTAGTCTACAGAGCAGAGGCAATCTTGCCAAGTGATGTTCAGTATGATTCTCCAAGAGTCGAGGCCTACAAGGAAGAAGATGCAGAAGCGTCCAGACAACTATCTGTGGACCTGCTGGAAGAAGAACGGGACCTAGCAGCCCAAAGATCCGCCATCTACCAGCAGAATCTCCGCCACTATCACAGCAGGCGAGTTCGCCAACGCTCATTCAAAGAAGGTGATCTGGTGCTACGCCTCAAACAGCAGAAGTCCCACAAGCTATCCCCGCCTTGGGAAGGACCCTTCGTAATCAGCAAAGCTCTACTCAATGGTTTCTACTACCTCGTTGATATTAGCGAGCTAGATAAGCGACCAAGTAAGAAGCGCAAACGAAGAGACCCTGACGATATCTACGACGAGATAGATCGTCCATGGAACATCGCACAGCTACGTCCTTTCTACACTTAGCATTTCTCTAGCTATGTAACAGGCACCTCTATATGATCAATGAAATAAAGCATTTGGTTCACTCTTGATTTTTTCTGAGTCTTTTACCTCCTTTATTGTTCATTTAGATCATATAGAACCTTTTGCGCAATTGTGCTCTGCACTTGCGTATCTTTTAAATCCGCCATAAGCGGTCCGCGTAGCTTTTTTATGTTTTGATCTTCATTCGATGTTCTCTGTGTGGATTCCAGAGTAGTGACTTTTTGACGATCTAAGCCGCCATCTACTCAGGGTTCTGGACGGTTGCTATTAAGTATCGTCGCCCTAGCGGATTGTTCGTGCGAAGATTTCGCCATCTCACGAAAAGTCAAGCACAGAGAGCCGGATGGCGGATCGCATAATCCTACGCGTGAAATTTTTTCAAAGTGTTGTTTTTTGGGCATGGCAAAAACTGCAAGTTGCATAAAACTAGGCCTGGCAGTTTCTTCGCGCAATTAAACCACTTCATAACAAACTGACTGCAAAAGTTCATAAGCATTTCACTGATCCGCCACAAGCAGATCAGTCACAGTGCAGACAAATCACACGCAGTTTAAGTTTAAATTACAGACCCACTCAGGGGCCGAATTGATGCAAAGTATTTTTTCCTGCCATATTGCAGGGCACATCTCAAGAGGATGGCGGAATCTTGGAAGACACCTCATCACCGCCATCACCACCTGCTGTAGCTGCGGAAGCAGATGCCGAAGCCTGGCTTGGTGACCCTGGCAGTTCGTATGCTTCGTAGTATACGTTCAACTGAGTGCCAAGGGCACACAGCTGGTCGTATCCAAGCACGCTCTGCCGGATGGCGGCCTCGTCCACCGGCGCGCCGTCCTCGCCGCTCTCAGGGATGCCGGAGGTGAGCTGGTCCAGGTCCATCTCGGGATAGTGGGCCTTTGCCAAGGTCAATGCTGTCCTGGCACCACCCCGAGCGGAGGATAGCTTCCAGTCCGCCACCAGCCCTGGAACCAGCAGCAGCTTCTGCGTGAGCGCGATGGCGGAAAGGTTGGAGGAACCCGCTATCTGCAGGCTTCCGCACGCTTGGCGACCAGCACTGAGAAGGCCATCAAGTTCCTTCCTCGCTGCGTCGGTGGCCATGCGTAAGCCCTCGGTGGTGTCCACCTCGCTTTGCCCCAAGGAAGCTGCATGGCGGAAAGAAGAAGATGCGTCACCAACTGCATGGCAGAAATTAAAAAACTTAAGTTATAAGAAGTGGTACCTAGCAAGTTGTCCTGGAAATGCTGGAGGAGCTCGTTAAAACCGTCACGCCGCTTCTCAAAATCAGCAGCGGCTTTGCGGAGATCCGCTATCTCCTTGTCCTTCTTTTTGCCCTGGTTCTCCTGGTCCTTCAGCTGCCTCTCGAGGGTGGCGTTTTCAGCCAGCGATTTCCGGAGCTGCTCATTCAGCCCATCCATTGCAATGGCGTGGCCTGCTTTTATCCCCTCGAGTGTGGATTTGAGCTTGGCAGCGTCTGCATGGCTGAATCTTGTTAGCTCAGCGTTGATTGAATAAGCGTAAAGGAAAGAAAACTTAAGGTTAAAGTACCGCTATTCTCAAGCTGCTGCTGCAAATCCACCACAAGAGCGCCTTTCTCCGCTAGCTCCTTCTCCTGCGAGCTGACGACCTGGACCAGGTCCTCCACCACCTTCTTGTAGTTCTGGCAAAATTTGAAGTGTTAGTCATTCTTAGAGCATCATGATGGATAGAATCCGCCATGACGCTCGGGGGCTACTCGTGTTGATTTTTTAGTCACTCTTAGAGCATCATGATGAAGGATTATCCGCCATGATGCTCGGGGGCTACTTGTGCTGATTTTTTCTCCTAAGAGCTTTATGCCGAATCGTTATCCGCCATAACGCTCGGGGGGCTACTCAGTATGAAAATTTAAGTTCTCTATGGAGCACTGTGTGAACCACCAGCGCTCGAGGGCTAAGCTACTCTAAAAACTTACAGAAGTCAACCATGGAGCCCCATAGCGGATTACATTTACGAATCCACCATGGCGCTCGGGGGCTACTGGGAGTACATACCTTCTTCATAGTTGTTGTTCTCTCAACAAAAGCAGCAATGCCGCTGGATAGCTGGTTGCTGGCTTCTTCCTGGCTAGAAATAAGCTTGACGACCTCAAGCTGCTTCTGTCTCCAGTATAAGCTGCCCCCAGACGGAGTATCCACCACTTGACCCTGAGAGCCAGAAGCCTTTTCGCTTTGGACGACATCATTAGCCGCAGCTTCAGTCGTTAGGTTGATTTCTGGCATTGGGTCAAATTGACCACCAGCATCCTCCATATCAATATCGATACGAATAGAGGAGGGGGCTGGTGCATCAGGGGTGAGCGGGATAGCGGCAGGGGAGGGCTTAGCTCGCTTGGATGATGGCTCCTTGACAGTAGGTTTCTTTCTTCTGAGGAAAAAGGTGATTAGAGATGGAAAGCAGCAATAATGGAGGATGTCCAAAGATTACCTTGACTTAGGCAGATTGATGGTAGCGGTATTCTCGGATGGCGTTTCTAGCTCCGCCCTGCGTTGAGCTTCGAAACGGCGGGAATCAGCAGGTTTCCCGCCACCGCCGCGAGTTTTACCGCTATCGCCCCGTTTCTTGGAAATCACTTTCTCTTGGGTCGTATGGGCTGTATCCTCCACATTCCCCGCCATCTCCTCTTTGTTTCTGCTAGAGTGAACAACTTCCTCTTTAGCGGCAGATTTGAGGTTGGAGCGGCGAAGGGGATGGGCAAAGTGAGCAGAGCCAAGCGATTTGAGCTAATAAGAAGAAAAAAGTTATGCCCTATAAAATAAAGGATATTGTATAGTGCAATAGCGGAATAGGGAACTTACCGAAGGACAAGTGCCATTCTCAAACATAGCCATGCCAAACTGCAAGGGTTTCTTCCTGGGAGACTTCATCAAAGAATGGATGCGCTTCTCAACAATTTTGGGGTCCAGCTCCTGGTCTGAACAACGCATGCCATCATTTGCACCAGTATATTCGTGCATCAGGCGATCGCGGTGTTGCAGCGGCTGGATCCGCCGGGATATCCAGCAGTTGATGGTGTCGATCCCCTTCAAGCCATCCACAGATAGCTTGGCAATCCGCCGAGCCAGGAGCTTGACATAGGGAGTGGCGGATTCGTCGTTGACAGCTGTCCAGGTGTCGCGGGACTCAGCAGCGACGTTCTTGAATGGAGGAAGGCCGCGGGCTTGAGATGGCGCAGGCTTGTCCGCCATATAGAACCAGGACCCTCTCCATCCTATGGCGGAATCCAGGGGCATAATGAAGGGGTATTCTTTCGACCTTCGCGGAAGAAAGCAAATTGTCCCGCAGGTTCGAAGAGATCCGTCATCTTCATAATTGGGCCGCACGGAGAAGAAAAGTTGGAAGAGGTCCACCCTGGGGCGGATCCCAAGGTATCCCTCGCATAAAGCTGCGTAACCCGCCACAGACACCAAGCTGTTTGGTGCTATGTGGTGGAGCTGCAGTCCGTAGTACTTCAGAAGATTTGTGAAGAAAAGAGATGGAGGCATACTGAGACCCCTCTCCACGTGAAATTTGAGCATCACGATTTCGGAGGGGTTAGGAAGAGGCACTGGGGCCTTGAAGTCAGTCCGCCATCCCGACTCAGCTTGAGGAGCGACAGTGCCCTCGCCCTCCATAACTTGGACGTCAGAATCCTTGATGCTAGATTTCTGCCAGTACCCATGAAGGTTCTGGGGGATCTGCTCTTCTTCGTCCTCTGCCTCCTCCTCCTCAACCTCGCCATCTGCTGCGGGGTCATCTGGGTTTGCACCCGCCATCTCCTCTTCAGCTTCGGACATATTGTCCTCTGGATCCAAATCCGCCATCCCAAGATGATCTCCCTGGATTGACTGTTGCAGAGGAGAATCTTCCTCCTCAGCGTCGGAATAGTGGCGGGCCGGTGATCCGGAGTTCATGGTGTTGAGCGGAGGGAAGGATTCTCCGGCGGAAAACGTTACCGGCGGCGAGGTCTTCCGCGGTGGCTCGCCGGAGGTAGCGAAGCTCTCGTGGCGGCGCTAAGGAGAGAGAGAGCGACGGGGGAGAGTGCGGGGGTGACTGGCTGGGGGTGAGAGGCCAGGGTATATATAGACCCCGGGCCTCGAGATTCGTGCCCGCCATCACCACCGCTCATCCTCATCGCAGAAACCCTAATCTGGTGACATGTGTCCAAGGGTAAAAAAGGTAACTTGGTGGAAATAGTGCGTGCACTGTAAACCTTGCCCTAGAAGGAACTGTGTACCGAGATTTATGGCGGATTTCAACGGTATGATCCACTGGATCCCAAAAATCTCGCTAAAATAACTACGTCGCTTGATCCGTTATTTACAGCGGATTAATAGATGAAAGAAGGAACATCAAGATGACCGCCATCCCAGCAAAGAAGAGCTATGGCGGAAACGACCTATCAAGGACAAGCATGGCGGATGTAGATGGTGATCTTGAAGTTCCCTGGGGCTACTGTTTGGGATATACCAAATGGGTATACCAGCGACGTAGTCCTAATTCAGCAAGCCAGGGTGGCCCATCAGGGGTGGTATGGCGGATTCGCCATGCCGGGCGGCCCAGTTGCTGAAGTTGCCACGGCGGTACTGGACGCAGGCGCTTATGGCGGATCCGGAGACAGGCCCATGGCGGATTGCTGATGACAGGCCCATGGCGGGTTCGGTGACGGCCCATGGCGGGTTGCCCTGTAGCACACGCAAAGGACTTAGTCTAGGACTCCAAGTTGTATCCGCTCCGGTACCAACGTGTAGCCCACGCCAGGCGCCTTTATAAGCCCGGCGTGGAGCAGCCCTTGAGGCATCAGACCAATCTTATGGCCAATCGCATAGCGAAACAGCCAACTTCATCATTGTAACCGAGCACTTGTTGCCTTATAGTGAATTATAGCAGCATGTAGGATCTCGCCACCGTCGCGGGATCTGAAGCTGGGTAAACTCGTGCTACCACCGTCCTGGATCGCTCCTCCGTGTTCACCCCCTTCCACAAACCGCCATATCCCTACCCCTATGGCAGATCTGTTGACGAAACCACGACAGCGACTATCGTCAATGAAGTGCGCATGCTGTGTTCATACAGAATTGATATTCCATCTGAGTACGATCTCCAAAAGATTGTCTCGAACCCCACTAAGAATCCAACTCCGAGTCTTTATGATCTGTCCAATGCTACTATTGGGAGAAATCTTGAGAAGCAGAAGAGGATCAAGAAGGACAAGAAGGACGAGGAGGAAGAAGAAGAAAAACAAGATGAACTAATATTTGGTTGGGCCAAAGTTTCATTGAGCTTCGAGCAAGTGTTGTATGCTGCTCTAGACGCTCGCCTGGTCTTCGACATTAATAGGAGGCACTGGAAGCTACAAGGCAACAATAGCCATGTTGATCGTCTCAACATTTAGGTGGATGATCGTAGATGTGTGGTGTGGTGAGAGTCTTCGAGATTTCTCGTGCCTCTTATTGTTATTCTATTAGATGAGTAGCATGTTTGGAAAAATGTACTGCCTCTGTTTCGGTTAACAAGTATATTAATTTATGAATTTTGGTTTTTTCAAGTTTTTTGGCCTTTTTTGAATATTTTAATTATTAAAAATTAATAATTAAATTATGCATAAAGATTATTTGGAATTCATTGATACTTATTGTTACTTAATCATTGTTGCTTATTTTGTGAATTTATTTGGAATTTTAAAAAGTAATATTATATGTTACCAAAGTGTATAGGTTAATAGAATTGGTAGCATACCATTATCAAGAAGTCGCGAGCGCAGTCTTGGAAGCTACTATGGAAGGAATAGAGAAGTTAAACATGCTAAGGGTGGAGCAGTGTGAGGATGGGTGACCGACCGGGAAGTGAGGAACAAAAGTATGTAATTTGACATGAGAATAGAGATGATTAGATATTAGAGAAATAAAGAAAATAGAGAAATTTCAAAAAAACAAATTCAATTTTTTTCTGAACGGACCTTTAGTCCCGGTTTGTGTTACCAACCGGGACTAAAGGGTCCTCCAGCCGCAGCACATGACCTGGGCCACGTGGAGGACCTTTAGTCCCGGTTCGTAAACAACCGGGACTAAAGGCTAAAGGCTTTAGTCCTGCTTTATTAGTCTCGGTTGCTCCAACGAAGACTAATAGGCTTTATAAACCAGGACTGATGGCCTTTCTTCCACCAGTGGGTATCTGGCCAAGCCACCTGGGCTCGTTTGGCCCTCGTGGCTTCAGGCCTTCTATTTCGATAAAAGCTTGCATGGAAAAAAATTCTAGGTTCTTTTAAGTTTGTGAAGTTACCTAAAGTGAAAAATACAAGAATTTTCTGCCCTGTAGAGTTAGAATCCAAATGAAAAGGGTCTTTTAGGAAAATCCCTAAAATCATTCTAAAATATGAGTATAACAAATAATATAATACAATCATGATCGATGGAATATAGAAGAATAAACTACAAATGACATAAATATATTTTGCATACATCAACATCCCTAAGTTAACATATGCTCATCCTCCAGCATTAAGGCGATAACTAGATGGACTTTGTACGTTGTTTATTGTCAATAGATACATTATATAGAATTCATGATCATTGCTACTCAAAGTATAGTGGTTCATTGATATGAAATTCGATTCGGAACATGGGAGCATATGTTCCCACCACCAGATTTTTTTTTTTCAAAATGTCAAAAAAATGGATTAAAAATTTAGAATATACATCTCGACATTCTATGTGCACGCGTCAAGTTTCGTGGAAGACATATTTTTTGTGTCTTGTGTAAGAAAGGAAAAAGGTCTCGTGCAACGTCGATTTTAGCATCAAAATTTAACTTTATACATACAACATAAAAATGTCGTTTTCTCGTGAAACAAATTTATGAGAACATAGAATGTCGAGATCTACATGCAAAAATTATCATCAGAATATATTGAAATTTTAAACATTGTTAACATATTTCAAAAACGGAAGCATATGCTCCTGGATGCCAAAACGCCAACCCAATGATTGATTGGAAATTCAAGCGAGCAATTATCGTGTGAAGTAAAAATAAACATAAACTTCAAGTATGCATAAGAAGCATCTTGAACAATATTAAATGAATAAATACTATGGACAATAACACAAACTTGTATGCAAGATATTTATGATTTACAAGAAAGTTTATGCATTGAGAATTGATCCTACTTTTGATCTTAGAATAGAAAGAATGAAGAAAGTAAGCATGGATTTAAAATGTGCAACCGATCTATCTTCCAGACTCCATTATTTGAGAGCATACTTAGATCATAGCTTGAAATGATTAGTTGAGCCAACTATTGTTTAGTGGGTAAATTCATCTAACAATATGTTTTGGGCCGCAAACATAGGTAACTGAAATTTTTAAGGGAGGAATTAAATTTTGTTCTTTGCAGTACGCACCGCCAATTTTTGTGCAAATCATTATAAATGAATGTGCAGCGACCGATAGGGAGGGCATCAGAGCAACAAGGATTCGGCTGTGGAGGACAGATAGATAAGAGAAGGCCTAGAGAGATGAAAGGTTGTAATGCGACGAAACCGTGGCGGTGGGAGGAGTAGAGCAATGAGAGCGACAAAAGTGGGAAATTGCTCCAAACATGAAGCCATGGATCCTCAAACCTGTGACTGCGCTATCTTATGTTGACTTTGTGGGGCCTGCCTAAACGAAAGGTCAAAACGACTAAGCCAGGTATAGGACCACAAACGATTCAAGCAAATGACAAGTTAGCTAGCCCTAATAATTGTCGGCATCGAGTGCATCGAGTGGTGTAAAATGGATTCATAATATCAAACTAGCGAGACTATCATAAAAACTCTTGTAGATATGATGATCAAATGTACATTACTTGAATAAAAGTTACAAGTACAAACCAAGTGTAACAGGAAGGAAACAACAGACAATGATGTCTGTAACAATACACAAACATTTGCTAGTACACAAGGCGTACGTAGAGATCTATGCAGTTTGTACTAGGCTTGTTGCTCATCAAGCAAGATCCGTGGAAGTACTTTCCTTGGTCATTCCCTTTCTTTTCTTTGACAAGTCGAGTTCTTCTTCCTTGGTGTGATAACGGAGATCAACGCAATCCATACCGGTATACAGACCATCGTCATAGTTATAAATCCTTATTTCTCCGTTGGGCAGCTTGTCCTTCTGTGTGTACGAGAAGGGAATATCGCGCTTGACTTGCTTTGCAGTCACAGTCAGTGTCACTTTTTTCCTCGCTGGGACCGTAACTTCATACTCAATCTCTTGTTTCTTTTCAGTTTGCGTGGTATCTCCCCAAGTATCTTCTTTTGATTCTTCTTTACCATATTGAACTTTAACGCTTGCACTTACTACTTTAAATGTAAGCCCCACGGTGACAGAACCTGAAATATTTGTCTTCTGGCTAGTAGTCGAGTCGTGTTTTTCAGACGCAGTGGTGGTGATTGACATGGTTGATTTGACTGTGTTCTTTTTACTGGTCCTATTGATAGCTGTTGCAGTGGCCATGTTCATATCCTTGGTATCGTAAACCCTAGCATGATCAGTTCTGTGGTATTCAATATTGTAGATCTCTCGACTAAGAACTGGTTCTTCTAATGCTAGTTTAGTATTGTGGGTGATGCTTTTAGAGCTAGCCTCGAGGCAATCCGTGTTGCCTTTTTTACTGGCTGTACAAAACTGATTGTTGCCCATACTTTGAAGCACAAAGAACTCGCCAAATTTCAACGCCTTGAAACAATTGCGCCTTTCCAAGGTCTCGGTCTCGATTGAGTCAGCCCAGATCCATACATCGCTGAGACACAGCAACTTGCCGTTGAGTTCTGACTTTAAACAAACTTGTCCGTCAGCGTAATTTAATGTACTGAAAGCGGCAGATTTATCTTCTTGATAAGTCGATGCAAATTCTAGATAAGGATGACCCTCGATGTCCCCCACTCTTAAGTACATGCCTTTGTCGCCTTTGAAGGTCACATATGGAGGCAATATTATTTGATCTTTAACATCAACTAGATACACCACTGGATAAACATTCTCCATTGCTTTCCCAGTTTCAAGGTCAATACGACTGGATAAAAAACTACCATATCTTCCCAACCAGGGCTGGTGAAATCTGTCGCATATAAACAGTTAAAATCTTATTGTAAGGTGTTATATTTATCATTGCACACTGCATTAGTATTAAACGTGTGCCTAAAATTACCAGAATTTACTCCCGGGTGACCATAATAACATTAATTTATCTGGACCTTTTATCTACTTATTCATCGATGCTGGATTAAAACGTATCTCTTCAGTTTGGATGGCATCATGGTCTATTCATTTATTTATTTTATAAACAAAACATTGTCTATTAATTCGATGTTGTACATATACCCTACTTCATGATTGAGAGAAAATAGAAGATCCTAGATTAATTACTGAAAAAGGGGAAGCTCATACAACGATTTTGTCTTTTGAACATAATACTAATAAGAACCTAATTTTTTTGCATCCACGTCCCTACTTACCTCTCATTTTTTCCATTCCTCGTGGACAAGCATATTATCGGAGATGAAAAGAGAGACAGAGCTGGGCGGAAAAAAGAACTATCAAGTCCGCCCAGTGCGATTGAAATGGACCAGGGACGGAGGAGGTGTTTTGCCTCCTAGGTCTATATGAACCTATTATAGAAAATAGAACAAAGTCTGTTTTTGCCCCCTAAACTTTTCACTTGGCTCATATTTCCCCCCTAAACTTTTACTTGGCTCAATAAACCCCCCTAAACAACAAATATAACCCATTAAATTTGGCTCATATTAGTCATGGTCATGTGTTTGTATGCGTCTAATTGCAGATTTGCGAATATACGGTCATAAGCCCACTGTTTGGCTGAGTAAAATCCTAAATTAAGGGGGTAACATGGACCATTAGTGATAGTTTAGGGGGGGTTAGTGAGCCAAGAAAAGTTTGGGGGACAAACATAAACCATGTGAAAAGTATAGGGGGAAAAAGCGGACTTTGTTCTAGAAAATATATAAAAAACAAATTTCAAAATGTCAAAAAATTTCAAAAATAAATTTTGCATGTAGATCAGGACATTCAATGTCCCCACACAAGTTTTTTACAAAAAAGAACATTTTATGTGGCATCGGTAAAAAAGACAAAAATATGTCCTGTAAATAGTCATATGTTCATACACAAATTTGTCTTTTTTATATAGGACACAAAAAATGTTTTTTCTTTCTGAAAATTTGTGTATGAACATAGTATGTCCGGATGTACATGCAAAATTTTTGTTCCGAATTTTTTGATATTTTGAAATATGTTTTCTGATAATGGGTTCATTTGCTCCCGTGAGCCGAAATGAATATCCGACCAGGGACAGCGTACTTATTCCTCCAACAATTATAAGGTTGAACCTTTCTTACAGAAAACTCCTTCTAGGTAAATCATAAAGAGATTTAATCCTTTTTATGGGTATTTTAGCAATGGACAAGAAAGTTTGGGTACAAGCATGATACAAGGCTAGTGAGAACAATGGTTAAGTAACCAATTTTCCCTACTTAAATATAACGATTAACTAAAACGTGCTACAGTTGCAAAAGCTGTAAGAAAAGAACGTATTTGAGCGAGAAGTACCTGACTTCGTAGCTATCACCATGTTTTCTAGTTTTGTGTACTTCGATCTTGAACAACGTACACGATGGCTTGTACAGCTCCTCCTCCGGTTCGTCCGCCATGCCCATCACAAATATACGATAGAGAGGCTTCTTAAGTTCTTTGTTCACCAGGTATTTGTTGTTGTAGGAGGATTTGATGTGCACGAGCTGCCCATAACCGTCTTGCTTCCCCTTTGACGGAACCAGGTAGAACCTCGTGTGCATACTGCTGGTAAGGGCCTCACGCTCGCCTACCTCACCAAACATGGCGTAATCTTCGCTCTCGGTGTTCCCGCCGCGGAGGTACAGGAACTTGTGATCGGGGAGGTCTACAAAGAAAGAAAAGCATGTTGGCAACACCGGCGAAGGAATTGCCATCTCCGTGTGCACGATCCTAAATTATGGAAGTGTGTGTCTATTCGAGAGAGCTGTATATATATCTAGCTGTATGGAGGCCTGTCGGGACCATCATGTTTAGAATCACTCAAAACTTATCTGCGGCTGCTCCACACAAAATGTGGAGTATATATCACGGATAAACATAGAAGGGAGTTGTACATATTAGTTGTCGATAAAACGACTGAACAGACATGGTAAAATATGTGTAGATACATGTGAATCCACACAACTAATATGGATCGGAGCAATTAATTTTCAAGGTATCTAAACATGCATGTATATCCTCTTCCAAACTAGGCTTAGCTCTAATAATAAATGTAATATTAGCCTGGCTTTCAATTTCGGACATCTCAACTAATCAAATTGCAATGCGACGGTAGGTTCGTACGTGCGTCGCGCCGTTTTGCACTTTGGCCCCTGAAGATTTACTAAATTAACCCGCAGTCCCTTCCTGCTTAACTGTCTCCCTCCTCGCGTCCTCGCGTGCTCGCATCGTCTCCCGGATTGGATCGATGGCACCCTCCTCCCCCTCCTATGGATCCCCCCGTGTTGACCAGGAGCTTCAGCATGAGCCCGACCCCGACCTTGCTTTCCTAACACGCGGCCGCCTTTGGCCTACACATCCCGCGAGGGCGTACCGGACGGCGGAAGAGGGGAGGGAGATGGAGGAGGGTCTGGTGCGGCTGTGGATTGACGCCCGAGGGGAAGGACGGCCGTGGGAGGGAGCAACCTTAAGGGAGGAGAAAGAGACGCGGCGCTGCTGCGGGGGCGAGGCAGAAGAAGGAGCCATGGCCACGCGCACCCGGGGGCATGGGATTCCCACCCTGTGCTCGATGTTGCTATTTAGACATAGGAGAACGAATGGAAAAGATTTGGATGTGTCGCTGCTAATGTTTGGCTGCGATCTGCCGCTGTTGCTTCGCCCTGCGATCTGCCGCTGTTGCTTCGCTGTACGGCGCTGAAGAATTGCAAGCAGGTGTCATCTGAATATTTTGATCTGCTTTGACAGAGAATGGAAACAAAAGAATGGTGTTGTACTCATTTGTTAGTCTTAAATGGCTGAATATAACAGAGAATTGGTAGATTGCTGACGTGGTTGCTTTATAAAAACTGGTTCACCTTAATTTCCATTCACTGGGATATCTAAACAAGTATGCGCATTTAGAAAATATAAACTGCATACACCATTTGTTTAGCATTTTAAAAGAAGACAAAATGCTTGCGGGATGTCGCCCACTGGCCATGGCCACTCAAGAAGAATTATTAGCGCCATTGGCTGATTTTATCTCTCTAAACAACTAAGTAAGAAAATTGCGTAGTAGCACAAGTTGATCATTTTAGCATCAGAGCAAACGACGCTGCATCAATAAGCTGTGATTATACTGCATCGGTAGACGATAGGACACAAGAATCTCTCATTAAAGTACAGTGACTAAGAAATACGTATATTGTACACAGTTCAATTAATTTCATTATACTTTTAGTGAAAGGTTGCACAACTGCCTACTATTATCATTGAGGTTCTGCGGCAATACACGAACATAAAGAGACACAAGAATAAGCAAAATGATCTTAAAAAATATAGAAAATGGTTATAAAGAAGATGCTCATTTCCAAACAACACAAAAAGAATCAAGAAAAGATCAAATATTTAAATTTGCGAAGACACAAAGTTTTGATTTTGAAAGTATTTTTTATTGTTTCTTCAACTTTCCTAGATTTTTAATGCTTCCGGATTTAGGACACTAGATGTTTTTACGAGTATTATGTTTACATGTTCGACAATCTGTGGCAACAAACGTACATTAAACTAAAGCATCCCGAAATACATAATTATCAGTCATAACAATTTTAGAATAACACTATTCTTTCTACTAAGAGGTTTGCTTTTATTATTATAGTTTAGAAGTTATTATGATATTGTTTGAAATGTTAGATAGTTATGTTTACTGGAAATAAACTTTAGTGGCGTGTAGTGATCACATTATAGGAGATTGAAGCAAGCCCAGACCGATATTTACCGCAACATAAATCATAAACGACACGTGAGCACACACTCATAACTTACAACTATGTTTTAGATATTTAATAAAGTTTATTATCTAGCCCGTAGCAACGCACGGGCATTCAACTAGTAGTTTTATATCCGTGTCTGTCCATCTAGGGGCACCCCTACCCCCCCCCCCCCCCCCCCCCCCCCCCCTTCCCGATGTATTGGGCTTAGTATGAGTAGCAGCACGACCAAGGCAGATTGTGAGTGGCTATGCGTGATATCTTCGTCCCTTTTTCCTCTCCAATCAGCGTACAATTAGAAACCAAAAATTAATTAACCAATTAATCGGGCAAATGAAGAGACTTCAAGGCCCACATAAATCGTGCATGCATTGCTCAGCTCTCATCCGCAAGCAAGTTGCTCCGATTCCCACCGCATGCGAGAGTAATTAGAGGAAAAATTTAGTCCAAATTAATTGCCAACTGGGCCTTAGATGAGAGTGTAAATCGGGACAAATATATTTTCATAGTGGGACTAATACACCGGGATGGAGAGTAAATCGTGTGCATACTGCTGGTAAGGGCCTCACGCTCGCCTACCTCACCAAACATAGCTAAGAGCCGTCGGCTAACACCTCATAGGCCGTCGGGGCAGCCTACATCGATGGCTGCCGTTGGCATAGAGCCGTTGGCGTATGCGGGCGTCGGCGTAGGTCCAGGTGTCATCGGCGTAGAGGTTGCCGTTGGCGTAGGAATGTAAGCCGACGACCGAGCCCAGCAGTCAGGGTGTCCTAGCCGTCGGCGTAGCCAAAGCTTCCCAACGGTTGTCCGGTCGAAAGTAGGATGGCCCCGATAGGAGCGACAGAGGCCAAGGATGGAATGACGCCCGCCACAACCGGTCTCAGCCAATGAGACATCGAAGACCCTTCCCCACGACGGGATCCGAGACAAAAGAGAAGGGATATGCCCTCCAGATGCCAGCCCAGGGGAAAGGCACTTTATAAAGTGCCTTTGCCAGAGCAGGGCCAGAAGATCACGTCAAGATCGCCGCCGCCGAGGAGCCGGCGGAATCGCTACCTAACCTGTAACCAGGCCCCCGCCTATATAAGGGGGCCTGGACCCTTAGCATAGGGGAGATCCGATCTTCTTCTTCCTCCTCTAGCTGGATCCGTCGGCAAGTGAACCCAAGATAGTAGCAATGTCAGAATCATCAGAAGGCTCTTCCAGCGAGGTAAACTCGCCGGTCAGCTTAGCAGAAGTAGAAGAAGGAAAATTCGCAGGAGGCGACAAAACCATGGAGAATTTCGACTTAGAAGTTCAACTCGAAGATCTCATGATCTGCCATGACGATACTTTAGTTAAATCAACAGACACCTGGAAGACAGGATTAGAGCTTTCTGAAGATGACAATTCGATCTTCTCAAGTTCCAACAGCAAACTCAACAATCGATACCAGGTACTCGCCATCACAGGAGACAACTCAGAAGAACTCGACGAAAACAACAATCCAATACTCAATCCAGCAAATATAAACAGAGGAGCGAATCATTTAGCAGAAGGAGAAACTGCAGACTCCCTCACAACTAGGGACAAAGTTCAACTATCAGTCGATGAGTGGAGAACAATCAAGACAGCCGTGGAGCATGACACTCTAGTACCAACAAACTCCAGCAAAAATATGCTTCTGGGATACCACTACGCCCTAAGGCAGCAGGCGAAGCAACTAGCAAAGGAGAGGATTGCCATTGCAGCAAGCGACGCTACTTGCAGAGCGCGTAGTGATGCGTCATACACAAACAAAAGGCATCGTCAACATGGATCAAGGTTTGAAAACCTCAAGTACTCAGAAAGGAAAAGCATCTCCAAAAACCTCGACTCATCTTTCCTATCAGTCGACGAGCAAGGAAACATTATACCAAAAACTCCTGAAGCAGCATTGGTGGCAGCACAAGCATACTTACATACAACACGACCAAATCCAGGAGACTCGAGGGAACATATGCACCGAGCAACACTAAATGGATTGAAGATGGTAGGCAACAAATTATCGGCAAAAGAGGAGTAGGCTTATCGTAACAAAGGAACCCACAAGCCAAGATCACCGCACCGTCACAATAGTCCTCGGCGCAAAAGCAGCAGTCGACGATCTAGAACACCATCACCAAGGCGACACAAAAGCCCAAAGTATAGAGGAACACGAAGATCCAGATCTCCAAACAAGACGTACGATTACGAAGACGATGAAAAGGAGATGGGGGCATCATGCTTTACCCATAGGGTTCGCACCACGCCAGTACCCAAAGGTTTCAAACTACCCCATGATCAGCAAAAGTATGATGGATCCTAGAAGCCACAGTCATGGCTCTCGGATTACCTGCAAGCAGTAAAAATATTGGGAGGAACCAAGGAAACAGCTATGCAAAGTTTGCTATTACACCTCACCGGCGCGGCAAGGTCATGGTTGAGCAAATTAGAAAAAGAAACAATTGGGAGCTGGGAAGAGTTCACAAAGCAATTCACGAGTAACTTCAAGTCAACATATAAGCGGCCAACATCCATAGAAGAAGTCAAAGCCTATGTGCAGCAATGCAATGAAACATTAAGGGCGTATATTCAAAGATGGAGCATCATCAAAAATTCAGCAGTCAAAGTTTCAGATGAAAGAGCAATAGACGCATTCATAGTTGGGTTAAGGCGAGAAGACCTAGTCGAAGAGATGGGCAGAATCAAGCCAAAAGCAGTATCAGATTTAATGGATATAGCAAATAGATTTTCAGATGGGGAAGATGCGTGCAACAACAAGCGGACACGATCGCCAGAGGATGATAGAGGAAACAGATATGGAGGCCAAAGGAGGAGATCCCGCAATTTTGATAACTATGGCTCTCACAGCCAAGTAGTCGCAAGATACAAGGATAATAGCTACCAAGGGAACGATCGTAAAAGCTCGGGATATCGTAGCTACGAAAAGAAGACTACAAAAAGTTTTAGACAAGAGAATCCAGAGAGTACAACCCATCACCAAAAGATATGCTAAATGGGCCATGTCACATACACTCCGCATTTGTTGATGGGAAACGAGTATCCAGGCATGCAATGAAAGATTGCACAACGTTCTTGAAGCTATAGGAAGCAGCACTAAACAAGTAAGCCAAAGCAAAATGGCAGGGATACGAAGGAAACACAAGCAATGCGCCTGCAAATCAGCAAGGAAACAATGGAGTTCCTCAAAATCAAGACCAACCAAACCAGGGACGCGATGACGATGGAGGCTATGTTCCATCTAAAGGGCACATCACAGCAATGATATAGCCTGTGCCAAAGTCGAACAAAGAGGAAAAGAGCATAACTCGCAAAGTCAACCTAGCAGTAACCTCGCCTCCAGCAACAACAGAATATCTACACTGGTCAGAGCAACCCATAGAATTCAGCAGAGACGATCATCCAATAATAGTACCTCGGCCAGGAAACGCGCCTCTGGTACTCAAAGCCCAAATTTGGACATACGATGTCGACAGAATATTCATGGATGCAGGAAGTGGCATAAATCTTATATATGCAAAGACCCTATGAGCAATGCACATCTCATTGGAGTTCCTGAAGCCAACTGATTGTTCCTTTTATGGAATAGTCCTAGGGAGTGCTAACTATCCACTTGGTCGAATAGCACTCAACGTGTGCTTCAGAAATCGGCAAAACTACAGAAGAGAGAAACTCGACTTCGAAGTCATGGACTGGCCATCACAATATCACGCGATCCTTGGTCGACCCGCGTTTTCACGATTTATGGCAGTACCTCACTACACGTACCTGGTACTCAAAATGCCAGGGCCCAAAGGAATCATCACAGTTAAAGGAAGCTTCGAACTCTCAGATCTATGCGACAAGGAGTTCCACAAGATGGCTCAAAATTTCGGCATGATGGCAAACTACGGAGAACCTAAAGACAAGACGAAAAGCTTGACTACAGGAACCGTACAACAACTCGAAGCACACCCAGCAGAGCCGGAGGTGAAAATACCGCGGGTACAGCCATCAGAATAAGACAAGCCTACAGGAGAAGCAGAGAAGACCTCGACGGCATAGGCGACAAAGTACGTCAAAGAATATAGTAGAAAAATAAGGCTGTAAAAGCCACGAGCTGTTCCAGGGCAATGCCCTCTAGATCCAGAACACAGGTCATTGGCCGGATCTCTTGGGTCACCCTATGTATCTTACATTATAAGCATAAATAAAGACAAAGTTCCTCTTATGCGAGTTTACGTGTCTTTAAACAAAAATTGCGGCAAGCACACCAAAATAAAATGCTCTGAGAATAATTTCTGACAACAAGGTTAGAAAACACAAACTCTCGCGTTCTATACACAGAGTACATGAGCATAATAACATCGGGTTATCAGAATCATCTACCCCCAGGGGGTCTAAGTAATGATGCTCGCAAAAAAACGTGGCATCCTCTCGCAGCAATCTAGCTATAATCCTTCTGGCAGGTTGCAGGGTAGCCTCTAGATGAACTCGCAGACTAGCTCCACCTGGAGGATAACTCAGCGACATGGAACTATAACTGAGTCTTGGATGTCACTTACGTACCCACCCAAGAGCAAAATTGGCACCAGCCACCAAGTTGAGTTCTATCAGCCGATGAATTCGCTGACTAGATCTAAAAGTATCGAGTAGCAACGGAAAGCTTCCAGGCAGAGGATTGCGAGCAAGCATGACAGAATACATGGTCGTCAAAGATCTTTGGCAACCATCAACTGCCTCTCCGATATGCTGAGCACGATCTTGAAGTAGCACAATGGCACGACGACGTCGGGGATCAGACCATAAACTGTCGATTCCCTCTGATGCTTTCTCCAGAGCTGTAATTCGCTCAGAAACCCGACGTGCTTCAGCAACAAAGTCCAGACAAGTACCTGAGATAACAAAAAATATCGGACAACAGCAGTGGAATGAAAGGGGAAAAAGAAAGGCTGCAAGGAACCTTGCGTCGCAACATCTCGTAGACAGACTCAACAATACCAATAAGAAAGGAGTCGCATTCTTTGAGATGTACGATTTTGGCCATCAAACCCAACACCTTATCCTCAAGTACGGATATCTATTTCATAAAGCCGCAAGATTTGCTGGCCTTGTCCAAAGCAAGCTTCGCTTGGCGTTTCATCAAGGATAAATGACCTTCAAGGTCCGCAATCCTTAGCGAATATTCCTTGCATCGACAAGAAGAGCGAGGAGGCGAAGCAGTTCCGGAGTCGAACACATTGACAGGAGACGGAGCCCGATCACGACCCGACGATCCACCAGCATGACAGGCTAGAAGCCAAGCAGAAAGAAGAAGACAAAGATCTCAGAAACCCCATTCAAGCCAGACATTTCATAAAAGAAAGGTATTTACAGTGAGTACAAGCCCCTTGACTAGTTCTCGGGCAAAATATAACTAGAAGTTCACTACAACAAAAGAAATGAAGATTACAAAGGAAGACTAAGTCTACGCCACCTCAGCATCATGCTCCGTGGCAGAAGTAGGCGTGGCAGAGGTAGCACCAGCATTGGGAGGAGGCATGGATCCACTTGTCGCCGGAGTCAAAGAAACCGGTGTAGCAGAGGTCGTAGAAGCCGCCAAAGGTGAAATTATGGATATGATACCTGGTGCGTACTTCTTCGCCCTCTCGAAGAAAACCCGCAGCTCCGAAAGAGGTTGACCGCGAGAAGAGCTCACCTTCTCCCAGTTGACCTCCTCGCCATGTGCGTAAGTGAGCACAATGGCCCCCTCTGCACCTCGCTTCATGGAGTGGCCCTTCATAAGAAGGATAGGATCGTCGGGGGTGTCAAAGGCCTTGGCAAGTTTCTTCAAATCAGCATCTGGCACTTCCGCCTTCTGCTTGGGCCACAACCCGATGAAAATCCGTGTGAGCACGCGGCTAGCCAACTCGAAGATCTACTGGATAGAAATCCAGTTTGCCTCTAGCAAGTTAACTGCGGCCATGAGAGAATCATCGTCTGGCTACAAAGATGACGAAGACACCCCAATATGTTCTACACAACCAAGGAAACAAAGACAGAGGAAAAAGCACACATCAGCAAGCATAAGAGCGGGCAACTCAATAAAGAAGGGAAAGGCATGATATTCACCTCCAGCAAGAGCAGACATTTTATTAAGCCGTTCAATCACGGCATGTTCCCGCTGGATGTGCTCCTTATTAGCGCCAGAAAGGGCCTTCTCCGCTTTCTTCACCCTAGCCAATGCCGATTTAGTGGACTTCTCAGCAGTGGTTTTGGCAGCTGTGGCGGCATCCCAAGCTTTTCTGGAAGCTTCGAGTTCAGCTTCCAGAGACGAAATGCAAGCATTAGCTGCCGCCAAAGCATCTGCAGTTCAAAAAAGAAAGTCGAATAAAGAAGCAAAGAAAGGCACTCAAGACAAGCAAGATATAGGAAAGAAGATTACCCTTAGAAGCCCTAGTAGCTTTCAAATACTCGACACATTCAGTGCCCAAAGTGACAAATTTCTTCATCAAGATCTATCCAGAAAAAACATGTGAGTATGAAGATCACGCAAGGAACAAAAGCAAAAATACCAGGATCAACACGCACATCGTTGGAGGAGCTCGTGGACCGATGGGCCTCAAGGGAAGCACTGGCGTCTGTCGACTTCTTCAAACGCTTGGAACCACGAGTAGCGACGACCTTCTTAACAGAAGCCTTTGGAGCCTTTGGAGACTTCACCACCGGGTGAACCTCTTGCAAAGAAGGTTCGTCGGCAGCCATAGTCTCAGTAGAAGGAGCAGTGGCAGCATCTCTCTTCGGGTCCTTGTTGTCGCTGCAAAGAAAACAAAAGGCAAGAGACTTCACATAAGTCGAAAGGAAGAAAGCAAATAAAAAATAAAAAAATCGAGTTAGCAAAATACTCACGAGTCCAAGGCGTCGAAAAGTTCTTGCTCGTCCTCTAGAACAAGGGTCTCCCCGGCCACAGTTTTGTGAGCGGAGGCACTCGAAGAAGTAAGCTCCTCGACACGTTTCCTCTTCTTGTCAATGCCAAAATCTTCAGAAAGCGCAGGAGGAGGCGACGTCATCGAACTGGTCCCTTCCAGTGAATCTTCGCCTTCGTCTCCGTCTTGGCTGTCCTTAGCCTCGGGGGCTTCGGAGGTAGCAGAAACATGCACATTTTGAATGGCCCCTCCCTCTGGGAGACGAGGGCGAGAAACAAGGGATTGGTGATCCTGAAAGGAAAACAAGCCGAGAGTTACAAGACAAACAATGATAAGATAAAAGAAGGCGAATAAAGACAGCAAACATACCACAGGCAAGGGATGCTTGGAGTCGAAGTATCTAGCGGCCAAATCCGCAATTTCATGATCTTTAGTGAGAGTAGTAAGAGCTCTCACTCGCTTGTCGAGATCCTTCTTGTCCATAAGATCTTCAGATACTTGAGAAGAATCTCCCAAGCCAGAAAATGTCCACAGTTTGAAAAGACGATGATGCAGAGGTTGAACTCGACGTTGCAGGAATAACGCCATAAGTTGAGTACCCGAAAGTGCACCTCCTCTACCGCTCTTCAGCTATTGGATGCGGGCTAGAAGTGGTTTGATTTCCTCCATCTCAGCTTCCATGGGAGGCGAATCCCATGAGGCCAATTTCTTCACTTCTTTGGAGGCATCAAACGGGGCAATGTCGTACTGGTCAGAGGAAGAGACCTTCCGGTCTTTGATATAAAACCATTTCTTCCTCCAACCTTGTACTGAGGCAGCCATGGAAAACTCCAGGTACTGAGATTCAGAATGGATAGAGACAACAGCCCCACCCAGTTCAAGCTTTTTTGATAAAGCGACACTGGGGCGGAGCCGAAAGAGGAATTTCCAGAGAAGAAAATGGGGTTCGATCCCCAGAAACGACTCGCAAAAGGTAATAAAACAAGCAATGTGAAGAATCGAGTTTGGTGTGAGCTGGTGAAGCTGCACACCGTACACGAAAAGAAGCCCACGAAGGAACTCGGGGGCAGGGAGAGAAAGACCGCGTAAGAAAAAAGCAAAAAACATAACCCGGAAGCCACTCGGGGGCTTGGGGATCCGCTCGGTGCTAGGGAAGGTAACCTGATCATCGTCGGAGATGAGGCCATCAGCTTGGGCCTTGTCCAGTTCCTTCTGCTTGAAATCAGAAGGCACCCAGCTGGTCGCGGAGTTAGCAGTGTTGCTCTTGCCCATCTTGTTCTTCTGCGCAAGATGCTTGACGTGCATCTACGGCTTGCGCACGGGGGCTGTGCAGGAGCTCAGAGGCGCGCAAGGTTGGCAACAATGGTGGCGGCGGCAGAAGCGAGGAACTGGTAAATAGTAAATTTCCCCACTCTCCCCCTTACATAGCTTCATGATGAAGGAACGTGGGCTGAGACGTGGCGCAAGGAGCGGAAATGGCAGCCCACTAACGGGCAGGGAAATTGCGAAATTACTGCGCTGCCCATGAGTAATGGTCAGCGCCAAAATCAAAATTACACACAGTGTGATTATATTAATGACGTCATGAGAATTCGAGTAAAGGGAAATAAGACTATGATAATGAAAAGTCTGGAGTGACATATCTGCGTATTGATGATAACCAAGGAAGTCAGCAAAAAACTGATATGAAGGTTACAGAGGAGTTAAGGAAGAACATATCACTCTTTGAGCCTATACCCGAAAATATTCGACTATAGCCTTGGGGGCTACTACCATCGGGAGCGCTGAGCGCGCACCCGACGATATTATCATATAAAGCTTTGATCTAATGACTAAGAGTAGGCACAATATATTTGAGCCTGTACTCAAAATAAGCTTTTTTTGAGTATAGCCTCAGGGGCTACTCCCATCAGGAGCGCTGGGCACGCACCCGACGATGTTTTTTCATGAATACTGGAGCGAGGAAGGCAAAAGAAGATCTAGGAAGCATCATTACTACCATCAGGAGGGAGTTTTTTTATCAATCAAGGTTGAATAACCCGAATATTTTGTACATTGAAACAGTCAAACAAGGTTGCGACATATGATTCTCGAGTTGCGTCATCGCAACAAAACTTGAATGTCGTGGTTGAAATATATCACGAAGGTAAGACCCCAGGATCCGTCCTGTGTGGCCCGGTATACGCACATGGATGTGCTCTGCTGGTACTTATCCATGTCTACGACGCGAAGAAAAATCCTGGTGGACGCACTGGGTACCCTGAGAACCATTGGGATTCATTCTTTGTAAGTCATAAATGCGGCAAAAGAATGGGTTTGACCAGTTTCCCAAATTCAAGTCCAAGGGATTGAATTTGAAGTAGGTGACAAGTATCTGTTCTGGCAGTTAACTGGCCTCTTGATCCGTCAAAGTTGTCAGGCTTGTTTATCAAAACCCCTTGCAAGACATTATAATAAAAGATAAGTCGAAAGACCAAGTCAAAGATTTGAAGATCTGAAGAAGTCAAGTATTGATCAAGTCAAAGATTTGAAGATCTGAGATTCAACCCAAATCTGCAATTCTGGTAGAATCTCGGGGGCTACTAACATGGGTATAGATAATAGAGCCCGTCAGGTGAGTACCCCTGAGGCCCGTTAAGCTAGGCCCAATTGTAATACTAGTCGAAATACGAGTTCATGTCGTATGTCGATATTGTAATCTGTATCGGATCCCACCCGATCCTTGAGACCTGGCCATCTATATATAGGGGCCAGGAGAGGACGGTGAGGGACAGATTGAAAGCAAGCCGGGTTTACACCTCATGTTTACTTTCGATACACACCTTGTTTGACTGACTTTACCTTCGAGTTCATCTGATGCCCTATCTCCCCGATCCTAAGTCCTTCATCTAGGACATTTGTCGAGTTAACCCTCGTTAGCGAGTAAATAGTAAACGGTAATAAGAATATAAAAGAATGGACCGGGGTCCACAGTTCACTAGAGGTGTCTCTCCATAAGATAAATAACATGCTGGGTAAACAAATTACAGTTGGGCAATTGACAGAATAAAGAAAGCATGCACATGTCATGAGGATCACTATGAGATTCACTTGGGCATTAGAACATAATACATAGACCGTAATCCAACTGCATCTATGATTAATAATCCACCCGCCGGATGTCATCCGAGCAACCATTGGTTATTAAGTTGCAAGCAACAGATTATGGCCTTAAGCAAAGTGTGTAATGTAAACAATACAAATGTCCTTGAACACAAGATTGTTGTGTTCTCTCTAGTAGCAACAATACATCTACAAACTCCCCTAGATTACTAGAGGCATGAACCCACTATCGAGCATAAATACTCCCTCTTGGAGTCACTAGCATCTACTCGGCCAAGATATCTACTAGCAACGGAGAGCATGCAATATCATAAACAACATAGAGATGATAAATCAATAAATCAACTTGACATAGTACTCAATATTCATTGGATCCCAACAAACACAACATGTAGAATTACACAACGATGATCTTGATCATGATAGGCAGCTCACAAGATCTAAACATGAAGCACATGGATGAGAAGACAACCATCTAGCTACTGCTATGGACCCTTAGTCCAAGGTAGACTACTCACACATCACTCCGGAGTCAGGCATGGTGATGAAGAAGGCCTCCGGTGGTGATTCCCTTCTCCGACAGGGTGTCGGGAAGAGCTTCTAGACCCTCCCGATCTCACGTCGATGACGGCGGCGGCTTGTAGTATGTTTTCTGGAAAATTGATCGGGTCCTTAGGGTTTTCTCACCGAGGAGAATATATAGGCGGAAGGGTGGTGTCAAGAGATGGGCCAGGTGGCCCCACCACCTGGTGGCGCGGCCAGGGGCTGGCCTGCGCCACCCTATGGTGTGGCTGGCCCCTGGCTCCCATCCGTCTCTCCTTTGGACTCCTTCTCGTGTCGGAAAAAATAGGAACTTAGGATTTTGTTTCGTCCAATTCCGAGAATATTTCTTGTGTAGCTTTTCTGAAAAAACACAAAAATAGCAGAAAACTGGGAACTGGCACTGTGGCATCTCGTTAATAGGTTAGTTCTGGAAAATGCATAAAAAACACCATGAAGTGTAACAAAACAAAAAGCAAATGGTGCATAAACAATAATGGAGCATAAAAAATTATAGATACGTTTGGGACGTATCAAGCATCCCCAAGCTTAACTCCTGCTCATCCTCGAGTAGGTAAGTGATAACAAAACAATAATTTTTGAGGTGACATGCACCAACACAATCTTGATCAAATGATGTAAAGCATTGAGTGCTGAGATCAAAGTACTCTAAACATGGGCATAAAATACATAATCTTGACAATAAAACTTAGCAACCATGTTATAACATGAAAAGTAACACAAACAAAAGATCATAAGTAATAATGCATTGAAAGTCAAGTGTGTGTTTCGAGCATATAGAAAAACATAGCAAAGTGGTTTTCAGCTTGTCCTTCATGGAGTAGCAAAACATAAATGCATAGGACACCTTCAAGTTTAAGAGGGTGACTAGATACAAATAATTTTAGAATAAGCAACACCATAATCATGAATCAATCAATAATAAATTTTGGGACTATGCACATTATACTCAGAATGACAACTATGCTCTCTTAGATGGTGCATAAAGGTAGAAGGTGAAGACTCAACATAAAAGTAAAAGACAGGCCCTTCGCAGAGGAAAGTAGTGATTGCAAATTTTATAAACCTCCAAAAATTATGATACTTACTAGCTTTGAGCTCTCATTGCCCCCATTATAGGCGTCTTGAGTGGTTAAGGTTAATGCGAGTACAACTAGGAAGCATATGCTTAACAAATCATAAGTTGAAAATCTCATGTCCCATGAAATACGAATACCCAAACCTCATGCTACTCGACTTAGGTCCCAAGCAAGTTCTTGTCATTGTAAGCATACATGTATCATCGAGAACGCCAATGGGGTACCTCTTGCCCGATGACATGGAAACAAGCCCACATCAAAATGACAAGATAAACAGACAATGAACACCTCGGCATCTCTTTTATTTACCATTGGTATAGCTTTTTATTTTGAGATGCGTCGTCAAATGTCCACTATGGGCATGTTGTAAATTTACACCATGAATGATGCATGGCTTAGATTAGCGGACCAGGCGTTTCTCTAACACATATACAAACTCCATGAGCTCACAAGCTTCCAACTTATTTCACATCGCAGGTATCCATAAACAAAAGATCATGATATCAACTAAATGAGAGTAAGTGCAATATTGAAAGCGTGCCCCATGACAGCATGGCTGAGCTAACTTCCAACTTACAACTTGCAAGCATAACATCAACATAAGAGAGCTACAATGGTCAAAATTTTAAAGTGCAAAAAAAGTAAATGTGCTGTCAGATTCGTGAGATCTTTACTGACTAATTTACACATAACACAAAAAAGTTTAATTTGAAGGATAGATAAAAGCAAGACGAATGTACTTGGAATAGCAAATTGCTAATAGATAGATATGGTGGACACATTGGAGAACTTTGGTTTTTGGGAGTTGGATGCATGAGTAGAGCTCATACTCAGTACAGATGAAGGCTAGCAAAAGACTGGGAGCGACCAACTAAGAGAGCAATAACGGCCATAATCATGCATAGCGACAAAACATTATTAACCAAAGCAAAAAGTGGTATAAAAATTCAAAAACTAAATAATCATAGAGGCTTGAGGCAACTTGTTAAAGTAAAACATGGTGTAAGCATGCGCCAAGTCAACCCAGATAAAGCATCAAAGGAGAAAACCACAATAATATGCTCCCATATAAAAAAAATGCATGATTCTTTCAAAGGCACATTAAGCAATCTCAGTCATTTGAGACAAGTCATGCTACAACACAAACTACTAAGCATTTAATCAAAATAACATCAAGCATGACATGCAAAAGTCTAAGCCACAGTCTAAACAAGCTCCCATTTATACCACTATAGGCATGACACTTTTTTCTCTTTTCTAACACCAATCAACCTTTTTGAATCAACTCTTAAAGATGAAAACCATCATACACCAGAGGTCTATATAAACCTTGATACAAAGAAATAACATTATCTGAACAAAAATCAAGGCGAAAAATGAAAGCTAAACGCAGTACTAGAAAAAGAGAACACTCGTTGAACAAAAAGAGTGAAAACTAGAGTGTTCTTGGCAATGAAAAATGGAGTGCATCTTCTCCAAAAGAAATTTGTTGGGCTCCAACCATTTATTGCAGTAAACAAAACAAAAGAAAACTAAAAGCGAAAGTAAAGACGCTCCAAGAAAAACGCATAGAATACGAAGCAATAAAAATATAGTGTCTTGAAAGATGACCTGATTTTTACCGATGAAGAAGGGATGCCTCGGGGCATCCCCAAGCTTTGATGCTTGTACCTCTTGGATATTTCTTGGGGTGACAAGATTGAAAAGAGGGTTTAGGGTTTTGTGCATGGGTCAACAGCCCCGCACGGTCTCCACTTTATATAGACGTGATCATACAAATACAAACGTATACGATATGTATGCGTGTTACATGACAGGTAAGGGTTGGTGTCTAATTACAATTCTAACACTCCCCCTCAATCTAAACTGTGACAAGGTTGAGATTGGACTTAAATCTATCTATCATCTGTCGGGTGGCTGGTTTAGTAAGTACATCATTCAATTGATCACGTGTGGACATGAACCTGACGTCCAAGTCACCGGCGGCTACTTGTTCTCGCACAAAATGGAAGTCTATCTCAATGTGCTTTGTTCGAGCGTGGAACACTGGATTCGCCATCAGGTAAATCGCCCCAAGATTATCACACCATAATATGGGGGTACGTTGCCGAATCACGCCAAGCTCTTTGAGAAGAGAATCTACCCATATAGCTTCAGCAGTGCCATTAGCCAATGCTTTGTATTCTGCCTCTGTACTCGACCTCGAGACTATTGGTTGCTTCTTAGAACTCCAAGAAATAAGATTTGCTCCAACAAACACTGCAAACCCGCTAGTGGAACGCTGGCCATCCACACAACCGGCCCAATTGGCGTCAGTAAAGATACTGATGACTGCCGAAGATGACTTGTGAATACACAAACCAGTCGTCAATGTCCCTTTGACATAACGCAAAATATGTTTCACATACTCCCAATGAACACCAGTCGGCTATGATAGAAACTGGCAAACCTTGTTCACCGCAAAAGAGATATCTGGCCGAGTGAGTTTTAGATACTGCAGTCCTCCGACAACACTGCGGTACCTGTGAGAGTCATCAAAATTCAGCAACATGCCTGAGTTCCTAGACAAGGTCTCTGACACTGCAAGAGGAGTGGTGGTAGGATTACAATTCTCCATGTTGACTCGATGCAGAAGGTCAAGAGCATATTTCTTCTGAGTCAAGATCACCCCCCCCCCCCTGAATTGTAAGTGGCCTCCAATCCAAGAAAATACTCCAACCGGCCCAAGTCCTTAATAGGAAAAGTAGCAGCGAGGGAACGAACCAGAACATCCACAGCATCCGGCGTAGACCCAGCGATGACAATATCATCCACATATACTAACATAAAAATCTACACACCTTGATGCGAGTAGATGAAGAGCGACGTGTCAGCTTTGGAAGAGACAAACCCAAGCCGATATAAACACTGACTCAGCCTTGCATACCATGCACGTGGAGATTGCTTCAGACCATAGATCGACCGCTGGAGTTTGCAAACATGAGAAGGATACTGAGCATCCTCAAAACCAGGGGGTTGCTGCATATATACTGTTTCAGCCAAGAATCCATGCAAGAAAGCATTGCTGACATCAATTTGTCAAAGCGTCCACCCGCGAGATACTACAAGAGACAGAATGAGACGGACCGTGGCTGGCTTCACAACCGGACTAAACGTGTCTCCATAATCAATCCCGTGCTGCTGAGTGAAACCACGAGCTACCAACCTCGCCTTATGCTTGTCAATACTCCCATCTGGATGATGCTTTGTCTTGAAAATCCACTTGCTGCCGACTATATTAATGCCAGGTGGCCGCGGAACCAAGGTCCATGTGCCTGTTTTCCTCATCGCAGAGAACTCATCGGCCATAGCTGAATGCCATGCCAGCTCTTGAAGCGCCTCTTGTTGCGAAGATGGGGCAGCAAAGAATGCACGTCGGTGAGGATCATACCGAACTGTACCATCAGTATACGTCTTCTCCCGTCGAGTCTGATCACATTGCCGGGTCATCATCGCATGCTGCGACACAGTAGCATCAGACAGGTCAGCCAAAGACGTCGTGGCCGATGGTGCGGCGGAGGCGACATAGGCTGACCAGACGAGGACGTCGCCTGCGGCCCATGGGCTGTCGTAGAAGGATGCGGGCCGGCCAAAGCCCCCCGCAGCTCAGTTGCAGCACTAGGGGACGGCGTGTGCATGGCATCCCCATGCACATCGATCGGAGCCATGTCGATCATCGCCTGATCCGGGGTGCGTCCAGGGAGAGCGCCGATCACCTGCGAGGGAACACCAACATCTTGCACAGATGGATCAGTAGACAGGTACGATAGGTCATAATTTCGCATAGGTTCACTAGTAACTGGTTCATCGGAGGGGAAACGAATAGCATGCTCAAGAGTATTAACATCCACAGATGCACCGGGGGTAGCAAACGGAAACATGGACTCATCAAAGACAACATCGCGGGAAATATAAATTCGCCCCGTGGATCGATCTAAACACTTGTAGCCTTTATGCATAGGACTATACCCCAAAAACACACACATCTTAGACCGGAATTCTAACTTGTGAGAGTTATATTTACGGAGACTAGGCCAACAAGCGCACCCAAAAATGCGAAGAAAGGAGTAGTTGGGCTGAATGTTCATGAGTCAAAATAGGGGTGTCTCCTTATTGATGGCGGGGGTAGGCATACAGTTAATGAGATAACATGCCGTAAGAAAAGCCTCATCCCAAAAACGCAGGGGTAATTGTGAGTGTGCAAGAAGTGTAAGACCTATCTCAACCAAATGTCAATGTTTACGCTTAGCGATCCTGTTCTGCTGTGAAGTATGGGGGCACGAGACACGATGAACTATGCCGGTGCGCTCAAAGTACCGATGCAGATGATGGTATTCACCACCCCAGTCGGACTAAAACGCCTTGATCTTGGCGTTCAAAAGACGCTCAACATGAGTCTGAAATGAATAGAATACTTGTTCCACATCAGATTTGTGTTTAAGAAGATAGATCCAACAAAAGCGAGAATAGTCATCAACAAAGCTAACATAATACTTGTACCCCCCCCCCCCCCCCCGAGGAGACACTAGCCGGCCCCCAAACATCGGAGTGAATCAATTCAGGAGGTACAGTAGAAACACGAGAAGACAATGAATATGGTAATTGATGACTTTTAGCACATTGACAAGCATCACACACTAAGAAGTATTATCTGATGGGGAACTAGAAAGCTCATTGGTCCTAACAATGTTTTGAACTACATTATTGGATGGATGGCCAAGACGTTGATGCCACCATTGAGAGGTAGCACCGGCCGACACACGAGATGATGACGAAGCTCTTCCAAAGGGAACGGGATACAGGCCTCCATGACTCCTACCGAGAAGCAGGACCTTCCTCGTGGTTTTGTCCTTTACACAGAAAAAGTCATGGTGAAACTCGACAAACACATGATTGTCACAAACGATACGATAAACTGAGAGGAGACTTAGGCGAGCATCAGGTACATGAAGAATGTTCTTAAGATGAATGGATGAACCAGCTAAAAGTGAATGACCAATATGCGAAATTGACAAACCTGCACCATTGGCCACTTGCACCTGATCTTTGCCACCGTAGCGCTCGTAGGCTTGAAGGTGGGCGAGCTCGTTGGTCAGGTGATCAATGGTTCCCGAATCCATGATCCAGGGGTTGCTGTTGTAGTTTGTCATGGCAGCATTGCCTCCGCGCTGCTGCGGAGGCTGATAGGTGGTGTCGAAGCGGTTGCGGCAGTCCTTGGCGACATGTCCCCAATTGCCATAGATCTGACAGCGTGGCCGCCAGCGGTGCTGCCCGCCGTTCCCACCGCCATTGCGGTTGTTATTGTTACGGCCGTCGTTCCAGCCGCCACCATTGCCTCCACCAGTGCGGCCGTCATTGCGGCCACCAAAGCTGCCACCATCATTGCGGCTGTAGTTGCCACCATCATTGCGGCCGTAGCCGCCGTTCCTGCCCCCACCATTGCGGGGCTGCCCCTGCTGGCCATCATTGCCGTAGGGACAGGTGGAGGATCCACCGCCTTGATAGGCAGGGTTAGGGCGCATGACCGCATTGACCGAGGAGGTCCACCCCTCGGCGTGCGCCTGCTGCGCTTGGAGGGACTCGAAGGAGAGCACGTTCGAGTAGAAGGTGGCGTAGGAGATCGCCTCGATGCTGTTGCCGAGGGTGAGCGGGGCGGTGATGGCGTTGTAGGCGGATCCGAGCCCAATGACGATGTAGTCGACGAGCTCGTCATCGGTGATGGGAACACCGGCTGCAGCCATGGCATTGGCTAATGCCTTCATCTTCTGCATGTAGATGGCGGCGGAGAGGTCTTCCTTGTGCATCGACACCAGTTGGCGACGGATGTGGCAAACATTGGCGTGACTCTGTGCGCCGTACAGATCATGGATGCTTTTCCAGACCAAGGCGGCGGTTGCGCGCCCGATGAGCTGGTTAGCGATGTTGGGCTCCATGGAGCCGAGGAGAGGCCCGATGACACGCTGGTCGTGAATCCACCAGCGCTCGTACTCGGGGTTAGCCATTGTCACGGCCTTGTCTCCATCCCCCGTGGTGATGGTCTTCTCTAGCGCAGCGATAGTTGCGTCAAGGTGGCGATGAAGGCCGGCGCCAGCGAGATTGGGAAGGAGGATGCCCTTCCAGAGGTTGAAGTTCCCGGCCTCCAACCGGACCACGGTCGTGGGAGCGATCCCCACGGGAACAGAGGCGGACGAAGACGAGGCCATGGCCCCGACAGCAGTGGAGAGCTGGAGGGAGGACGTCATCGCGGCGGCGATGATCGGATCTTGCAGCGGCGGCGGAGGAGGCTCGCGGCGGCTGCGGCTCTGATACCAAGATTGAAAAGAGGGTTTAGGGTTTTGTGATTGAAAAGAGGGTTTAGGGTTTTGTGCGTGGGTCAACAGCCCCGCACGGTCTCCACTTTATATAGACGTGATCATACAAATACAAATGTATACGATACGTATACGTGTTACATGACAGGTAAGGGTTGGTGTCTAATTACAATTCTAACATGACATGGGCATCCCCAAGCTTGAACTTTTGTCCATACTTCACCTCATCTCATCATTCTCCTTTCCCTGCACTTGAAAACTTCCTTCATACAAAACTTCACACAATTCTTATTAGCAACATTAGTGTAAGCACGATAGTAAATCTAATTTGTTGGTTCAGTTTCAACTCAAGTAAAGCACCCATTAAAGCATAAGATACTGTAGCAACTTCCTCAAAACTTCTGTAATCAAAAGAACTCAAAAAGAAAGCGATCAAGAGGCAAACACAAATAGTGGCAGAATCTGTCAAAATAGAACAGCTGGTAAATATTGATTTTTATGAGGATCTTCTATTGATCAAATCAAAAAGTGGAAAACTAATGCAAGTTTGGCAACAACCTGGGCCATGTGCACAAGAAATCGCAGATCAAAAAGACGTTCTGAAAATTTTCACGAATTTTTACGGTACAACACAGAAATCTGTTTCAGGACAGCAACTTCCCCAAATCTTACCTTCCTCTAATTAGAGGTTCTTCTTGGCACAAAAACAAAATAAAAATGATAATGAGAGGTCATTATAGTAGTTATAACTTCCAAGACTCAACAAAAAGAAAAAGTACTGAAAAGAAAACATTGGTTATCTCCCAAGAGTGCTTTTCTTTAATGCTTTTGAGCTAGGCGAAGAAAGTGGAAATCAAGTAATTTCAAGCGATGAAGCATCAAGTTCATAATTTGCTCTAAGAATAGAGTCAACAAGTAATTTATTTCTCTTTCTAGGGAAGTGTTCCATACCTTTCTTGAATGGGAAATGATATTTAATGGTGCCTTCTGTAACAACCCAAATTTTTGGAAATGTAGAAACAAATAAAATTTATTAAAATACCAAATTTTTGGACCCAACAAAAAATTTATTTTAAATTCAAGATTTATTTCTTGTCTTTCTGGAATTGGGAATTTGAGCATTTGCTCCCATGCTTCAAATAAAAAGAGTATGGGAAGGGTTTTAAAACAAATAATTATACCTGTAAAATGTTTTTTGTTAAATTGAAATAGTTTTCTAACTATTAAATTTTGTGCATGGTTACATGCTAAACCCATTTGGGTCAATGGCCAAACTAAAATTAAGTCAAGCAATCACAAACAAATAAAAAAGAATCAAGAAAATAAACCACAACACAACAACCTAAGTAAGAAAAGAGGAGGTAGTGATCTTTAAAAAATTACTGATTACACTACTTTGCCCTTATATATTAAGAAATATTTGAACTACACCATCATGCATCTCTTCACCACAACTAAGAACAAGTTACAAAGAATCAAATACAATAAAGTTTGAAACCAAAAACTATTTGGAAACCTATTTAAAATTCTACCAAAGTTTGAATTCAAATAAGAGGTCATTCCCAACTCCATGTCATCTCCAAGAAAACCAACACTTTTGGACCAATTAAAACTTTTGCACTTCATATTGCATGTATGCATAGATTTCTAATATACGTCTTTTATGATTTCATGTGGATTATTTCTTGTTGTTTGTGGTTAAGCTGATAAAGTCCTAACTAGCATAAGCATCAGAGAAGAACCACAAGGACTAAATAAACCAGAAGCAAAAGAAATAAAGAAAAGAGAAGAAAAGTTTGATCTAGCAAATATTATTGACTACCCTACTTTGGACACTTAGATTAAGAATTCTGTAAATCAATTAAGTGTGTGGTCAGTTGGTTGAGCTTGACCAAACTACATACTTACTTGACCTAGAAAATTCAAACAAAAATTCAAATTAGAACCCCACCCAAACATCTGCCAAAATTTGAATCTTATACATAGACCATCCCCATATCTATTTCATTTTCGACCAAACCATCAACTCTAGATCTAACGAGCATATGCCTAGGATCCCTATCTGCTACTGAACAGAACCCAATTGGAAATTTTTCAAATTTTGAAACTTTGTCTCTTGCGGGCATTGCGTCAAACACCTGGTGTGCAGATTTCAACAAAGTCAATGGCACTATTGCAAACAGTGGAGGCATGGCCTCTCCTGCATGCCCACGCTCGCCGAGTCTGTGCCCTGCGTCACCTCAACGTCCCCCGCCATCCCCTGCCCTAGCTCGTGCCAAGCCACGACGGAGAAGGACGAAGAAAAGTCACCGCCGGTCACCTCCTTCGCCCCCGTAGTTCCACTGCTCCCCTCGTCACCCTGCTGCGCCACTACGCTCCCTACATCACCACAGCTCCGCCAGACATGCCCATGCCCTCCCAGAACCACCGTGGCAACGGGAACGCCCGCGGAAACCCTAACCCTAGCCCATGTCTGGACACCGCTCCCCTCCCTTCTCGGGCCTATAAAAGGATCCTCCGAGCACACTAACGAACTCACACCGGCCATAGAACCCTCCTGGACATCCTCACCCTCCCCTTCTCCCTCTGGTTAGAAGTAGACGTCGACGCCGGCGAGGTTCTGGGCGCGGGCGGCGCCACCGCGTCCGGCTGCCGTTGGAGGAACGGACGGCGGGAGGTGGACGAGCCGAGCTGCTGCGACCTTTTCTGCTTCACCAACGTCGAGCTCGCTTCCTCTACGCTGCCCCCCATCACCGCCCTCTTCTCTGCTGAACGTCGGTGAGTCCCGCTCGAGAGGAGGAAGATGACCACGTACGTACCGGTTCAGTTAAGTTCTGGCACGCGGGCCCCCTTTGTCAGCCCGTTTTGCCCTTTTTTTTCCCATCGCTGCCTCTCTCACCCGTGGGTAGTAGTGTGGGCTGGCCCAGTTTAGCTGGTGTGTCCGGCCCAGGTTAAAAAAAAAGGGGAGTTATTTAGAATTTGCGAATTTTCGAAATAGTTTCAGATGCTTGCTTAGATTTAATTTTCCCGGAGTTCTACCAACTCAAATTTAACAAATGAAAATGTTATGGAAACCTTAGAACATAAGCTATCCATTAAAGGTGGTTTCAACCCGTTTAGATTTGCATAGTGGTTGCAGTAAAAATAACAAAACAGGAGCTTTTCCAACTTAGAAAATCCATATCAATTCAAATAAAATTCCTAAAAATATAAATCCAACTTTCAAAATTCACAATTAGTGATGCCCAGCTGCCTATAGCATTAGATCTCATTTTTGAACATTTTAAAGTAAATGCTATTTACCTATATGGTTAAATAGGCATTTGCCATATAGGATTTTATTAAACTCAAATCTATAATCAAAATTTCTATGAAACTCTTATTGTTAAACCATATTTCCAAATACCTATCTATAGGTATTGATCTTAGTCCATGTGAGCTTGTAGGAAGTATTTGGAAATTAAATACTACATAGTAGTAATTAGAAACTCAAACTTGCACACCAATCTCAAAATATGGAAATGATATAAAACCAAATTATAATCAACCACAGTTCTAAATATTGATCTATAACCCTTGATCCAATTCAACTAGGATTAATAGATTGTACTTGTAGATTCAAACTTGATTACTAAATTTTTGCAAACTAGAAATAGCTTCAATAAAAGAAAAGTACTCCAAATCCTATGAAGCCTCTTTAGATGAACCATAATCTTGAACATATACTAGTAGTATATGAACTTTGGTCAATAAGGACTTGCAAGAGATATTTCACAATTCAAAGTAAATTAAATCCTCACTTAAGTCCACAAAGTGATAATTCTATCTATATGAACTCAATTAAGTTAGCCACTCTCCATAGACTTCCTGGAACGTCTCCTTACCCAACTATCCTTATTTGAGTGAATAAGTGTTGTTTGTGGATCGTGTGGTGATTGTATGCTTATTTGTTTCACGACGATTAGACGACAACGAGAGTAAGGAGAATGGATCCCGAAGTCCACCAAGAAACGGAGATGGAGATCAATCAATCCAAGATGAAGATGAAGACTATTTTGACTTTGCCAAGCCAGGCAAGCCATCTTTTGAATCATAATCAAATACCTAGATCTCAACTTGCATATTTACTTGCTTTCAAAATTAAATTTGCATGATTGAATTGCTAGAGTAGAATGATAGAAGTGAAGTGATATCTTGTTTAGCAAGAGCAACAAGCTGAGTTTATCCAACTCTACTTAGTGGTATCATTCCTCAATGTAGTTGCTTAGTCGCTAATAAATTTGAGGCCATCTATAAGGGGAACCCCCATTTGAAATTGGTGACATGAACTTGAAACTTGAATTGAAGTATTCTCCTACATGATGGTTTTATGAAGGAAAATAATCTTGCCTAAGAACTATGGAATGTATTTGTCAAATGATACTAAGTGATGTACTATGTGAGCCAACCATACCGTACGACCACATTACCCCTATATGGGAAGGGGCTTAGTCCGTAGCTTGTTTACTTTAGTATGGGAGGCCTTGTATCAACCTTTATGGAAGGACACCGTGCGCGGTTAATTCTGAACCGAGTGGACTCCACTAATCCGGCATCCCAGAGCAGCCAAAACTAGAGGCGCCGGAGCGGGGATTCCGTATCCCGGGCTCTAGGGAAGGATCCTATAATAGGGTGAGCAAGTGAAAGAGTTTGTTTGATTATCTGAACCCCGCATACTTGTGTATGACGATCCGTGGATTTCTCCCAGCAGATGTATCGAATCTTGTGGGTAAAGTGTACCCCTCTGCAGAGGTTTTCAAACTATTCGAATAGCCGCGTCCGCGGTCATGGACAGTTGGCAAGCTGTACGTGACTTTTGTCAAGAATGTTAACAACTGAAGTTGAACATGGTGAATGACTTGACTTGATATTTGAAGGTGACCAACACTTGAAGTTCCTCTTTAGATTTAACTTAGAGAATTAAATCTCCTTCTCTACTAATGAAAATTCTTGGGAAACAAACTAGCTTTTTGCAAATAAACTTAGTGCTTAGTCCACCATATCAACCATGCATATCTCTCTCATCACTTTGTTTATAAGATGGTTTGCGAGTGCATCCAATGTACTCATGGCTGTGTCCCTGGCTATTAACTTGGCCAGACTTGAAGGAGCAAGATCAAGAAGGAAGAACTCATTGACGGCTTTGCGAATTAGGCTCATTTCCTACTGTCTGCTTTGCCTGTGCGGTTGAAGCTTGACGATATGGACCCGAAGTGTTATTCCGCTGCGTATTGATGAAATGTAAGGTTTGGTCTGTATGACCACCTATGTAATCCCTTTTATTTAGTATTAAGGCCTGTGACTGTGATATCAAATACGTTATGTAAGTCACAACAATGATTCTGGGATTGTGATGGATTACATAACGGACACTTCAAATTTGTTATAAATTCGCGGGTGTTACACCTTCCTTCATATCAATAATGGCACCAACAGTTCTAAGAAAAGGTCTTCCCAAAATAATAGGACAAGAAGCATTGCATTCAACATCCAAAACAAGGAAATCAACGGGAACAAGGTTATTGTTAACCATAATAAGAATATCATTAATCCTTCCCAAAGGTTTCTTCTTAGCAACATCAGCAAGAGGAACATCAAAATAACAATTTTCAAGCGGTGGTAAACCAAGCATATCATAAATCTTTCTAGGCATAATATAAATGCTTGCACCAAGATCACATAAAGCATGACAATCAAAAGCATTCACATTCATATCAATGATGGGCTCCCAACCATCTTCTAGCTTATTGGGAATAGAAACCTTTTATTTCAACTTTTCCTCCCTAATTTGCATGAGAGCATTCGTAATATGCTTTGTAAAAGCAACATTCATAGAACTAGCATTAAGACTTAAGGCAAGTGAACAAAATTACTTCAGAGATATTGCAACCATCAACATCAAAATTATTAAAGGTAGTAGAGCTATCGTCTCCCATACTCCGAAAAATTTCAGCACTTTTGGTAGAAAAAGTTTTTGCAGTTTTGGGCTTTTTCACACAAGGAGTAGGAGTTTTCTCTACGACAATCAAAGTAAGAGGATTGCTAGCATTTGAAACAACATCACTAGTGGTGGTAATAGTACAAACCTTCATATTTCTTGCCATCTCATCTTCTCTTTCCCACCTAGCATGCAATTCTGCTAACATCCTAACATTATCATCAATTCTAACTTGAATGACATTCAAAGTATTGCTCTCTTTCACATCATGAGGCAAAACCTTTAGTTTCAGAATTTCAACATCAAGAGCAAGGCTATCAACTTTAGAAGCAAGAACATCAATTTTACCCAACTTTTCCTCAACGGACTTATTAAAAGCAGTTTGTTTACCAATGAAGTCTTTGAGCATGACTTCAAGATCATAGGGCGCGCCCCTAGTGTTGTTGGAGGAATTGCCATAAGAGTTGCCATAACCATTACCATTGGTAGAAGGATACGACCAATAATTGTTGCTAGCAAAATTGTTCCTATAAGCACTGTTGTTGAAATTATTATTTCTAATGAAGTTCACATCAACATGCTCTTCTTGAGCAACCAAAGAGGCCAAAGGAACATTATTAGGATTAAAATGAGCTCTATCATTAGCAAGTATAGACATAACAGTATCAATCTTATCACTCAAGGAAGAGGTTTCTTCAACATAATTTACCTTCTTACCTTGTGGAGCTCTCTTGGTGTGCCACTCAGAATAATTTACCATCATATTGTCAAGAAGCTTCGTTGCAAAGCCCAAGGTGATGGACATAAAAGTACCCCCAGCAGCTGAATCCAAGAGATTTCTTGAAGAAAAATTTAGTCCTACATAAAAGGTTTGGATAATCATCCAAGTAGTCAGTCCATGAGTGGGACAATTCTTTATCAAAGATTTCATCCTTTCCCAAGCTTGAGCAACATGTTCATTATCAAACTATCTAAACTTCATAATATCACTTCTCAAAGCTATAATCTTAGCAGGAGGATAATATTTTCCAATAAAAGCGTCCTTACACTTAACCCAAGAATCAATGCTATTTCTAGGCAAAGATAGCAACCAATCCTTAGCTCTTCCTCTTAAAGAGAAAGGAAACAACTTAAGCTTAATAATATCACCATCTACATCCTTATACTTTTGCATCTCACATAGCTCAACAAAATTGTTGAGATGAGCTACAACATCATCAGTACTAACACCAGAAAATTGCTCTTCCATAACAAGATTCAACAAAGCAGGTTTAATCTCATAAAAATTTGCCTCACGAGCAGGTGGCACAATAGGAGTGCAGATAAAATCATTGTTGTTGGTGCTAGTAAAATCACACAACTTGGTGTTCTCAGGAGTAACCATTCTAGCAAGACTGAAAGCAGACAAGCAAAAATAACAACTATAAAAGAACTAATTTTTTTGTATTTTTGATAAAAAGATGCAAGACAAAAATAAAGCAAAACAATAACAAAGTAAAAGATTGGAAGCGAGAGACTTCCCTTGCATAAATCTTCTGTCTCCCCGACAATGGCGCTAGAAAAATTGCTTGATAGTGCTTGTTAGGCACCCAGTTGGGAACCCCAAGAGGAAGGTATGATGAGCACAGCAGCAAGTCTTTCCTCAATATGAAACCGAGGTTTATCGAACCAGTAGGAGAAAGAACCAACTTCCGAAGGTTGATGTTCGCTGGCTTGGCGACAGCTCCAGACAATTTATATATGGTGCCTTATCTGGGGCGTAGCTTTGCACCAACAGCAACGTGGAACCTGCACACAACATAACCAAAGTACTTTGTCCCAACTTACAGTGAGGTTGTCAATCTCACCGGTTTGCTGTAAACAAAGGATTAAACGTATTGTGTGGTAAAAGATACTCCCTCCGATCGAAAAGAACTGTCGGGGACTTAGTACAAACTTTTACTAAGCTAGTACAAAATTGCCGACACTTATTTCCGATCAGAGGGAGTAGTAGTTTGCGAGAATGTAAATAATGTGAGTAAATAGTAAACGGTAATAAGAATGTAAAAGAATGGACCAGGGTCCACAGTTCACTAGAGGTGTCTCTCCATAAGATAAATAACATGCTGGGTAAACAAACTATAGTTGGGCAATTGACAGAATAAAGAAAGCATGCACATATCATGAGGATCACTATGAGATTCACTTGGGCATTACAACATAATACATAGACCGTAATCCAACTGCATCTATGACTAATAATCCACCTGCCAGATGACATCCGAGCAACCGTTGGGTATTAAGTTGCAAGCAACAGATTATCGCTTTAAGCAAAGCATGTAATGTAAACAATACAAATGTCCTTGAACACAAGATTATTATTTTCTCCCTAGTAGCAACAGCACATCTATAACCTTAGAGGTTTCTGTCACTCTCCCAGATTACTAGAGGCATGAACCCACTATCGAGCATAAATACTCCCTCTTGGAGTCACTGGCATCTATTCGGCCAAGATATCTACTAGCAACGGAGAGCATGCAAGATCATAAAAAACATAGAGATGATAAATCAATAAATCAACTTGACATAGTACTCAATATTCATCAAATCTCAACAAACACAACATGTAGAATTACACAACGATGATCTTGATCATGATAGGCAGCTCACAAGATCTAAACATGAAGCACATGGAGGAGAAGACAACCATCTAGCTACTGCTATGGACCCGTAGTCCAAGGTAGACTACTCACACATCACTTCGGAGGCAGGCATGGTGATGAAGAAGGCCTCCGGTGGTGATTTCCCTCTCCGGCAGGGTGCCGGGAAGAGCTTCTGGACCCTCCCGATCTCGCGTCGACGATGGCGGCTTGTAGTATGTTTTCTGGAAAATTGATCGGGTCCTTAGGGTTTTCTCACCAAGGAGAATATATAGGCGGAAGGGCGGCGTCAAGAGGTGGGCCAGGTGGCCCCACCACCTGGTGGCGTGACCAGGGGCTGGCCCGCGCCACCCTATAGTGTGGTTGGCCCCTGGCTCCCCTCCGTCTCTGCTTTGGACTCCGTCTCGTGTCGGGAAAAATAGGAACTTTGGCTTTTGTTTCGTCCAATTCCGAGAATATTTCCTGTATAGCTTTTCTGAAACATAAAAATAGCAGAAAACAGGGAACTGGCACTGTGGCATCTTGTTAATAGGTTAGTTCCGGAAAATGCATAAAAATGCCACAAAGTGTAACAAAACACAAAGCAAATGATGTATAAACAAGCATGGAGCATCAAAAATTATAGATATGTTTGAGACGTATCACTTACCAAATTGTGCTACAGTGATTCCCTGCACTTGGGGATTATCAGTACCTATCATTTATATGGTTTTGCTAAAATTAAATGATATCATCATTTTATTTCTACCAAATGAAATAAAATGATGGATGTCAAACGAGCCCTAAGAGAAGTACACAGTAGAAATGTTGACCTCAAAGCTAGATATGGAATACTTTTATTAACATATATACTCATCATCAATGGGAAATAAAAACGAGATAGGTGAAAGACATCTAATCTCATGATGGAACTTGTACACCATGTGAAAAACAGATATGGCACTAAAGCTATATTGTTGGTCTAGAAATTACTAGAAAGAAAATTAATACTAATGTGACCTCCACTAGTGTAAACGGAAGAAGTTCCAGATTGACTTAATCTTATTTGAATATGCTTTCTTCAAAGACTCGTCATTGCATATTTTAAACCGTAGATGGTTCGATGATATTTAGAAGAATCTCACACGCTTTACAAGTCTACATGGAGGTTACCTAATTTTTTAAGATAGATAAGGCTCATCGGCATGTCATGCATGTTGTGGGTGTGAGCGGACAATATCGAACTAGCAGTACTGTGACACGACACACACCACAACATGCCAACATCTATCTTTACTTAGGTTTGGCTCACCTTCTTGCCTAAGAGGCCCAACAGAAGCCTTCCAATTCAAGTGCCTGACAATCAAGTTAAATACTGATCAAAGAATAATCATGTTTTTAAAGTTCACATTGAGTTTGCCTATACCCGATTTAATCAAGGCACAATGGGTGGTTCCATGGATGCATTCATTCATGGATGATTGAAATGATTATTTTAATTTTGATTAATTTTTCCATTCTCATGGTGGTTTACACTCTAAACTCTAACATTTAAAGCAAGCGTGTACACCATTACATCTTTGTGAAACACTCCATGATGCAATGTGATTTTGATTGGTGTTTAAGAGAGTACAAACGAATGGAGGACGTGCTCCTTTGTTTAGAGTTATACTAGTTTGTTGAATTTGTTAAATACAGATAGTTGAAGGACGAGCTCTCCGTTTGGAATTACACTAGTTTGTTGAGTGGACGAACTCCAGGGAGGTTGTTATTATTTTAATAAAAATGGGAAAATCATATTTGAAAGTTACATAATTAAATTTTAAAAATGGGGGCTACAAAAAATCACAAAGATAGGTAAGTAGGCACTCTTACATCGATTTTGATCTCCGCACTATCTTTTTATGTAGGTCACAAAATGAACGTAAGGATCTTCACATTGTTTTTTTAGTACTACCTAGACCTGTTATCTAAGAGTGGTAATGCTAAATTAAGCAAGTGGTTTAATTTAATCACAAGGTCAACTTTCAAACTTACTAGTGGACGAGAAGCGTTGATCGAGGTGAAAATCTTAAATTTGAATATTTACCTTGGCTAGGAAGCACGAGGCCGAGGATAGGTGGAGTCCGTGTCCCGGTACACAAAATTGTACTGCGAGACTGACTTAAATTACCGGCAAGAAAGATGCAACTTACGGGTGATTTTATTTTCTACTACTAAATACTAATTAAGTAGGAGTAGGAGTAGAAGAGAATCACAGTATGCATGGATTGAGGGATGTCTCTTCCTCGTAAAATAAAGTGGAAATCTGTCCATAGTCGTTGGATTTCGCACCCTCCAAATTTTGAAAAAGCAGGGCCCTACCCTATCGTACGTATATGTTCCACGGAATCCCATCGTTAACAAATGCGCTGTTTGGTCGCCGGCCGTGCTGCGCACATGATGAAGCATATAAGGTAATTCAGTGAAAATTAGATTTACAGATTTCAGAACTCGTATTTAATTGGAAGAATTCACAGCCAGTTTTACCTAGCTGCTACCATTCATAGCTAGATTTGTGGGTTTCCAATCTGGAGTTGCGTTTTAAACCTGGACTTGAATGTGACATAGATATGATCGTTTGTCAGCTCGAAAAAATAACTGACTTAATAAATATAGAACTGGGTACAATAGAAGTCACATATGGCCTGTTTGGTTGGGTGCCCAACTATGTCCTGCCAAAATTTTGGCGACCGATGACATATTGCCAATAAAAAGCTATCCACCTACCATCACTTTCCCTTCACATTTCTTGCCAAAATTTTGGCCAACCGTGGGTCAAGAAATCCTTAGCCAATTTTTTGGCATCCAATGGTTGGCACAAATTGGTAGGGCATGAGACGGCACCAATTAAACATGCCCATAGTAACTGAATGTGCAAAAATCTTAAACTAAAAATATACCAAACAAAAAATAACTATTTTTTGGTTCCCACAAAGATGTCTCAACTTTATTTACATATATACATGTATCTAGACACTTAGGGTTTATGCATATGTCGTATTTAGAAAAAGTTGAGACATACTTTTTAAGACAATGAGAGTATTTAAATCTGCCCAGTTTCACATGTACTTGTTTCAACCATGTCCTCTTACACGACTATATTCTTTTTTTTTAAATCAGTGGACATGTTTTTCTTTTTAGGTCGCAAACATAAAGGTTATATGAATTTTAGATCAGGTTAACAAGAATTATCTACTGGGGACGGCTATAAAAGACGGCCGCCCTAACCTCGTCAAGGGTCAAAACCTAGTTTTAAGGGTGTACTAGTGCACTAGCCTCTATTTGGCATTTGAAATGTCTCAGGCAATTTCAAGAAAAATCATCAACACTCTCGCAACCTAGAAAATACGAATTCCACTATGAGTAGCACCTCTATTCATATTTAGGTTGTAATATCGCATTTCATATAAGAAATGCCAATCAACAAGAGCTACAACGCCGTTCTCGTGGCTACCCTGCAAGGGGGACAACCCTCGAAACGAAAACAACTACTCGTCAATTAGCAACCACTCCTATGTGGGTGGCAGGAAACCAAAGGCCGTGCCACAAAACAAGTCTGCTAGCCTCCACGACTCATAAGAGCATCTCCAGCAGCAGCGCTATATCTGCGCGCTGTTAAACGCCAAGCCAGTGCGCTGTATCTGCATGCAGCGCGCGGAGCCTGCGTGCCCTTCGCCGGAAGCTGTAAAACAGCGCTGAAAAATGCAGCGCGCAAGCAGCACTTCACCAGGCGCTGCATAGTAGCGCGCGCTCGACCAGCGCAAACAACAATCCAACATATGCATACATCTAACTAGATCAAACAAACACCGAAAAATGAACAAAAAATGTCTAAAAAAATTATGACACAAAGTTTTGCATCAACAATAACACAAATAGTTTTACAACACACCAACAAATAGTTTTACAACAATACAATAAAGCCATTCACCAACAAATACAACAAATTGATTCACAACAATACAACAAACGTACAAATGAAATATGACACTAGCCGCTTCCAAACCATTTCCACCACTCCTCGATGAGATCTTGTTAAAGCTCATCATGTGTTTCATTGTCCCAGATTGCATGATAAGAGGCCATGAACCATGCCATCCTATGTTCTGCTCATCGAACTTGCACGGGCACACCCATCAAATCATAGTGGTGGGTTTGAACTATATCTTTCCCACGATCATCCTCTATAATCATGTTATGCATGATGACACAAGCATTCATAATATACCAAAGACACTCTTGGTCCCAAAATCTAGCCGGCCCCCTCACTATGGCAAACTGGGCTTGCAAAATCCCAAATGCTCTCTCTATGTCTTTCCTAGCCGCCGCTTGTGCATTATGAAAACTACATTGTTTCTTACCTTTGGGCTTCTTAATCGGCTTCACAAATGTTTGCCACCTTGGGTAGATGCCGTCGGCAAGGTAGTACCCATAGTTGTACTTGTGGCCATTTGCTTCAAACTCCACTAGTGGACCTTCACGCAATGCAATCCTTGTCATAAGAGGAGACCTCTGAAGAACATTGATATCATTGCAAGACTCGGGCATACCAAAAAAAGCATGCCAAATCCAAGTCTCGTAGTCGGCCACCGCTTCAAGGATTATAGTGGAATCCTTTTTCTGCCCTTTGAACTGTCCATGCCATGCCGCCGGACAATTCTTCCAACTCCAATGCATGCAATCTATGGAGCCAAGCATTCCGGGAAATCCCCGAGCCGCGTTCTCCTCCAAGAGCCTAGCCGTGTCCTCGGCATTGGGGGCTCTCAAATATATGGCGCCAAAGACTTGCACAATGGCCACAACAAACCTCTTGACACACTTGATAGCGGTGCTCTCACCCATAGCCAAGTGGTCATCAATCAGGTCCGCCGGTATACCATATGCCAACATCCTCAAAGCGGCGGTCACCTTCTGATAGGTGCTATGCCCGAGCTCTCCGGCGGCATTCCTCCTCTGCACAAAATATGTATCATACTTGGCCACCTCCTCCGTGATTCGCTTGAACAAACCGGTGCTCATCCGAAAACGGCAACGAAAATAGCTCTCGGGAAATGTTGCATCGTCATTGAAATACATCTGCATCAACTTGTTGTGGCCTTCGATCCGTTCCCTCCATAATTTCTGCCTACCAAAAACCGAGCCACCTATCTTGGGCTTCTTGTTGGCTCGCCAAGCCAATACCATGGCAATGGCCTCATCTTCCTCCATATCAAACTCATCATCGGAATCATCATAGGATGAGGATGAACTAATCTACATATGTGCAAAAATAATTAAAACATCTTCTACCATCTCCAAAATGGGCGCGGCGGAACAAACCTTTTGGGGATTTTGACGAACACCTTGTGTGCGCCAAATTCGCTCCCGGCTCGAAGAAGACATCAGCGCCGACGAGGGTGAGCGTAGCGCCACGGCGGCATGCCTTCAACGAATCGAGCGTGCGCGGCCGCCAATCTTTGGGAAATCCGATGGCACGAGAGTGCGGCGGGTGCGGCGGCCAAGGCGGTGGGTGGGGCGTAGCCGGGGTAGGTGAGCACGGCGTCGACGGGCGCTGAGCGGGGGCGGCCGCCGGTGTAGCTGAGCGCGGCGCCGGCGAAGGTTTGGTGGCGGCGGCGGCGGCCGCGCGAAAGGGGGCGCGGGAGAGCTGGCGGCGCGGGAGGGAAATTTCACAGCGGTTGCCTATTGCCGCGCGTCTCCAGCGAAAGTGCGCGCGCGAGAAGAAGCACCAAAACTCCCGCTCCGGATTGCGCAGAATGCAGCGCCGCGGTATTTGTTTCCGCCGCGCGAAATTATGCAGCCTCTGCTGGAGGAGGATACAGCGCGCGCGGTAAAAAAGCAGTTATTTTAGTGCTGCGCTATTTTAGCGCTGCTGCTGGAGATGCTCTAAGCCCAACCTTCTAGGTGACCATCGAGAACGGACGAGTCATCATGTTGAAAACAACATCATTTGGATGACGCCATACCCACCGAAATACCAGTGTCACCTCGCCTCCAAAGATCCTTGCACTCTTATCGCATTGCCGGTTTGGTCATCCACCATTGGGGGAGAGGGGAGCCGGGTTCCGCATTCACTTAGGCTTGCCCCAATGAAAAAAGATGTGAGCCCACGTCGCGAGAGAAGATACACTAGAGGAAGGAGGTGTCAGATTGTTTTTGGCTCCTGGTTACATGGGGGTCACGACGCTAGATGAGGTAGTTCACACAGGCGTAGTCAACTGTCCAACATATGTTGGGTGAAGTGAGCCAAGCAAATAACTTGCAACAGAATGGCGTTCAAGATCTCCAAATCTGCTCCACCCCCTCCGCCTTGATGCTCCAACAAAGAAAACCTGTATGCCAGCGTGCCGAGAACCGACTGTCCCCTTCCACTATCGCCTATCGGACTAACAAATCCTCCGCCCAGCACTCTATAGCCGCGACATCATAACAAACCCTGAAGAACTTACTTAGGCCCTGTTTGGAACATAGGATAGGAAAGATGTAGGAATAGGAAACACACAGGAATTAAAGTGCCATACCTCACCATTCCTGCGGGGATTCAAAACACAGGAACTAAAAGAAGTAACCGTTTGGATTGCAGGATAGGAATGACGAGTTGTTAGCATAGAACTACCACAATTCAGGCGAAATTTACCAAATGGTACCACTTTACGTTTTGGCAACCAAAATCTACCACTTTCTCGCAAGCCGATTGCAATTTGGACAAATCACAGATTTGGAGCCAATTGACAGTGGATCTAACATGTGGGACCCACTTGTCAGCGCCGAGGTGGCATGAACAGAAGGTCATTTTGCTGACTAGGACTAGGCCCCACATGTCAGCATACTTAAAAATCCTAAATATCTGTAAAAAAGAAAAAATATATTAAATATGCATAAAAATAAAAATAAAAAAAGGTAAATGGAGAAAAAAATCCTCCCACTCATCTCCTTGGCCTCCGGTGGCTTCACCTCATCAGCTCCGGCCAGGGTGAGCTCCATCCAGGGCAGCACGGCTGAGCTCCGAGCAGGGCCGGCGTGGCACGACCGACTTCCGCCAGGGGCCGGCGAGCGGAGATCCACTAGGGCCCGGCGCGGCCTAACTCCGGCTGGGGAGGCATGAGCTCCGCCAGGGGTGGCGCGGGCGACCTCCGTCTGGGGCGACCTCGGCCAGGCGGCAGCGGCGGAGGCCATGAAGCGCAGGCGGCAACGTGAGCGACCTCCGCAAGGGACAGCAAGGTCGAGCACCGGGGAGGGTGGCCAGCGGCGGGGAGGGGGTCGCCGGCGATGGGGAGGGGCTCGTCGGCGGCGGGGAAGGGCATGCCGGAGGCAGTGAGGGTGGCCGGAGGCGGTCATGCTGGGTAGGTGGGGATATTAAGGGTTTTTTTATTTTTAGAGATATCTAGGCTTTTTTCTTTTTTTAGAGATATTTAGGATTTTTAAGTATGCTGACATGTGGGACTCAGTCCTAGTCAGCAAAATAACCTTCTATTCATGCCACCACCTCGGCGCTGACAAGTAGGTCCCGCATGTCAGATCCGCTGTCAATTGGTTTTAAATTTGTGATTTGTCTGAATTGCAATCAGCTTGCGGAAAAGTGGTAGATTTTGGTTGCCAAAACGTAAAGTGGTACCATTTGGTAAATTTCGCCCAAAATGTGATAGTTCTATGTTAACAACTCTAGGAACGACAGAGGAAAATTGTTGAGTTTCAGGCAGCTAGCTGTTGCCTTTCTTCAGACTTGACAATGGCCGTTGCCGTTGTCAACAGCAGGCGGTGGGGGATTAGCTCGTTGCCGTTGCGCGCTCGCCGGGCCGGACAATTGTGCGCCTTGCAGGCCAGCGGTGTGCCGTCCACCTGTGTTTGAATTCCGCGCTCAGCCGGCCTGCTGTCCCTACAAAATTACTGCGCTGTGTGGCTCGGCCATCATCTCTTAATCTATGCGTTCTTGGTACCTAAGCAGGCTTCTTAATCTGACGTGAGAGCGAGGGAAGAGTCTGTTCCTGTCACAGGAAAATTTCCAATAGATCTGACTGGATGTTTCTTTTCCTATGAAACGTGAAGCATAGGAATCAAATCATGTGGTGTTCCCTTTCCTATTCCTACGTTCCAAACGGCTCACAGGAAAAATTTCCTGTAGAAATCCTATCCTATGAAATTCACTGGCTGGCTCATGCTCTTGGGGATTCCGCCTGATTATTGGAATGGTCTGCACATTGCTAATGCGGTCTCTGCTTTTGGAAAGTTTCACTCCTGGAATAGTGCTGATCCTATTGAGTGTAGGGCGCTGGTTTACGCTTCTTTCCCTTCGCCTGCTCATGTGCCTCGGTCAGTTGTCTTTGGTCGCTTTGCTACGGTGGGAGGAGTCAAAGAGTCCTGGACTGCTCCAGTTTATATTCTTACTGCAGAGTTTGCTGACGCTCTTCCAGGTGATGAGGACCCCATGCCTCCTAATGGAAATCCTCACCCACTGCCTGGCAATCTTCAGGTCAACCTAAACCCTTTTGTGATGCCACAATTTCCAGAGAATGGTTGGGATGCTGTCGACAACCATAATGCAGAGCCACAGCACAATTTCCATGAGTTCATGCAGGGTGTTCAGGTTGGCAATGAGGAGCAGAATCAACTGATTCAGGAAGAGGTGGCACCTCAGGAGTCTATGGTCATAAACCCTTCTGACAGTTCTGATGATTCAGAAGAGTCTGTTAATAGGAATGCTCCAAATGGTTTGGAGTTGGCTCTGTTTGGCAATGAGCACCAGCAAGATAATGTGCTTCATGTTGGTATGGTGCAGGTTATGGGCCCTGTGCTCCCTCCAGAAATGCAATGGTTCAGACTCTTTGAAAAGATGATGCCGCAACTCTTGTCCAAGGAGGTGCCCTTATCTCTGAAGTCGGTGTCATTTTGTTGGGTAAAGAGGCCTTGGGAGGAGGCTTTTGCTGGTGTTGTTACTTGGAAACAATAGCCTGATCGTGCTATCTCAGCAGTCCCTATGCGTCGAGTTGTTACTCCTAAAAGGAATGTGGCTAGAGCTCTGAACTTTGATGACCAGATGGCCTCTGATGAAGGGAGTTCAATCGTGTTTGCTGCAGATTCAGATGTTACAAAAAAGAAACATCAGAGGAAGGTGTCTGCTCCTCTGGTCCAGTCGACTTCGCGTCGTTTCACTTGTAGCTGCCTCAAACTTGATGGGTATAGGCCCAAGCCGATTCTGGATAGCCAGCCAAATACAAAAAAGAGATGCTGGGCCAAGCTGCTTGTTAAGCATCTAGAGAAAGATCATGTGCAAGGAACTGATGACAAAGGTGATTCCTCTGCTGAAAATGGTCTTGGGAAGGAGCAAGATTTTGAAGCTGAAAGTATTCCTGAAACTCCTTTGCGTGTGATGCAGCATGTGGGCATTGCTCTGGGAATCTCCCCGGACAAGCTCACCAAGGAGCAGCTTGATGCTGATCCAAAGATTGCCAAGAAGAACAATTCCAATGATGATTAAGTCTCCGTGCTGCTGTCTGCTGCTCCAAGCTCTTTGGAGTATCCTAGCTATTATGTTTAATTATCTCCTGGCTGTGTCTATCTCCCAAACCTTATGCCCTTTATGTAATCTGGACCAGTGTCTGTCTGTGGTGTGTGGTAGGAGCTGTGCTATGCATGGTGTCCATATTTTGCTTTTGTGGAACTGGTTAAATGAGTAAGATTACTAAGAGAAAGTGGCGAGTTCTCTGCTGGAATGTGTGTGGGTTAAATTCAAATCAAAGGCAGAGGGATGTGAGGTCCAAAATCGATGAAAGCAAATGTGACATCATATGCTTGCAAGAAACTAAGTGTGAAAGTTTTGATTGGTGTATGATTAGGAAATTTTGCCCGAAGCGTTTTGACAATTTTGCCTATGCTCCTTCTGTTGGGGTTTCAGGTGGTATCATTGTTCTATGGAATTCTACTATATTTGCTGGCTTGCTAATTGAAACCAAGAGATTTGGCCTAATTATAAATTTTACTTCAGTTCATAACAATGCAAGCTGGACCTTGGTTTGTGTGTATGGTCCCTGTCGAGGTTTGGAGAGGGATTTATTTGTGTCATGGCTTTACAATCTGAACATTCCATTGTCTGATAACTGGCTAGTCATTGGTGATTTTAATTTTGTGAGATCTCGTGAAAACCGCAATAAGGAAGGAGGTGATGTTAACGACATGTTTCTCTTTAATGAGATTATTAGTCACCTAGGTTTGTTGGAACTACCTCTTAAAGGGCGACTCTACACTTGGTCCAATATGCAAAGAACTCCACTTTTAGAGCAACTGGACTGGTTTTTCACAAGTTGTAATTGGACTTTGGATTATCCCAATTCACAAGTTCTGGCCCTGGCTCAGAAAGGCTTGGATCATGTTCCATGTGTCGTTTCCATTGACACTGATATTCCTTGGGCAAAGATTTTTAGGTTTGATAACTATTGGGTGGATTTGTCGGGTTTCATTGAGTGTATCACTAAATCTTGGGCCAAGGAGTCTTCAAATCATATAGTTCTGCTATTTTGGCTGATAAGTTAAAAAGTCTGCGTTTTGAATTAAAGAAGTGGCATCTTAGTCTTGCTCGTTTAAAAGGCTTGATACAAAATTGCAACAAAGTAATTCTCTTACTAGATGAGCTTGAGGAAAAACGTCCACTGTTTCATCCAGAGTTTAATTTCAGAAATGTGGTGAAGTTACATTTAGATGATCTGCTCCTGGCTGAGTGTAAGTATTGGAAAAAGCGTTGCACCATTAGATGGATTAAACAGGGGGAGTACAACACCAAGTTCTTTCATGCCATGGCCACTGAGAGGTTCAGAAGAAACTCAATTGCCATGCTAAAGGATGTTGATGGAAATGTTGTCACGGATCATGATTTGATGGCTGGGATGTTGTTAGCAGAATACAAAAATAGAATGGGGAATTCTGAGGGCATTGATATGCAATTTGATTTAGCTGCTATCATTAAGCGAGTGGATGATCTTGACGATTTAACTATTCCTTTTACTAAGAAAGAGATGGATGAAGTGATCAAGGAAATGCCAGGTGACAGAGCTCCTGGGCCGGATGGGTTTAATGGGCTCTTTTTAAAAAAGTGTTGGCCCATCGTTCAAAAGAATTTTTACCGCCTTGCGGCTGACTTCCATGAGGGCAAAGTTCGTCTACAAAATATTGATGCGTGGTAAATAACCAGCCCGTTGGGAACCCCAAGAGGAAGGTGTGATGAGTATAGCAGCTAGTTTTCCCTCAGTTAAGAAACCAAGGTTTAATATCATTCAGGAGAAGAGCGGACGATACGAATAGAGGTGATGCTTGCTAGTTTGCGACAGCTTCGGACAATTTATATATGGCGCCTCGTCCAAGCTTTGCTTACTAGCTACAACGTGGAACCTGCACACAACACAACCAAGTACTTTGTTCCCAACTTGCGATGAGGTTGTTAATCTCACCGGTTTGCTTGAAACAAAGGTTATGAGCGTATCGAGTGGAAAGTGATAATAGTATGCGAGTAAATAAACAGTGCGAGTAAAGTAAACAGGTGATAGCAATATGATGGAAATAGGACCGGGATCCATAGTTCACTAGTGGTGTCTCTCGATAAGATAAATAACACATGCTGGGTAAACAAATTACAGTTGGACAATTGATAGAATAAAGATAAACGTGATATGTCAAGAAGATCACTATGCGATTTACTCTAGGCATTACAACAAAATACATAGACCGCCATCCAACTGCATCTATGACTAATAATCCACTTGTGGCGAATCAATCTGAGAACTCCACAAGTATTAAGTTGCGAACAACAGATAATTGCATTAAGCAAAGTGTGTAATGTAAACAAAGCATATGCCCTTGAGCATATGAATGTTGTTTTCTCCCTAGTAGCAACAGCACATCTACAACCTTAGAGGTTTCTGTCACTCCCCCAGATTAAATAGAGGCATGAACCCACTATCGAGCATAAATACCCCCTCTTGGAGTCACTAGCAACTACTCGGCCAAGATAGCTACTAACAACGGAGAGCATACAAGATCATAAACAACATAGAGATAACATAAGATAAATTTTAGTATAGCAACTCAATCATAACACCAATATTCATCGGATCCCAACAAACCAAATATGTAGAATTACATAACGGTGATCTCAATCATGTAGGGCAGCTCATGAGATCTAAACATGAAGCACATGGTGGAGGAGATAACCATCTAGCTACTGCTATGGACCCATAGTCCAAGGTAGACTACTCACTCATCGCTCTGGAGGCAAGCATGGCGATGAAGAAGACCTCCGGTGGCGATTCCCCACTCCAGCAGGGTGCCGGGAAGAGCTTCTGGACCCTCCCGATCTTTGGGTCGACGGCAGCGGCGGATCGCGATGTGTTCTGGAAAATTGATCGGGTACTTAGGTTTTTCTCGTCGGGGGGTCTTTATAGGCGAATGGGCATCGTCAGAAGTGGACCGAGGCGGTCTCACACATAGGGGGCGCGACCAGGGCCTGGGCCGCGCTGCCCTGGTGTGTGGCCACCTCGTGGCCCCATTCCGTCTCCTCTTCGGATCTCTGGAAGCTTCCAGGAAAAATAAGACTTCAGGAACTTGTTTCATCCAATTCCGAGAATATTTCCTGTGTATCACTTCTAAAACACAAAAACAGCAGAAAACAGGGAACTGGCACTGTGGTGACTTGTTAATAGGTTAGTTCCGGAAAATGCATAAAAGTGCCACGAAGTGTAATGAAACAGTAGGCAAATGGTGTATAAACAAGCATGGAGCATCAAAAATTATAGATACGTTGGAGACGTATCAAGCATCCCCAAGCTTAACTCCTGCTCGTCCTCGAGTAGGTAAGTGATAAGCAAGGCAACTTCTCCAAGGCGAAAACGAAAACCAAAAGCAGTAGCGGAAAAAGAAGAACACTCGTTGAAACGAATAGAGTGAAAAGCAGAGTGTTCTTGGCAAATGAAAAGCAAGGCAACTTCTCCAAAAGAAATTTGTTGGGGTCCAACCATTTATTGCAGCAAACAAAACTAAACTAACTAAGAAAACTAAAACAACTGACGCTCCAAGAAAAACACATAGTGCATGAAGCAATAAAAATATAGTGTCTTGAAAGGTGACCTGATTTTTGCCGATGAAGAAGGGGTGCCTCGGGGGCATCCCCAAGCTTTGACGCTTGTACTTCTTGGATATTTCTTGGGGTGATGCATGGGCATCCCCAAGATTGAGCTTTTGTCCACTCTTCAACTCATCTCATCATTCTCCAATCCCTACACTTGAAAACTTCCTTCATACAAAACTAAACACAAATCTATTAGCAACATTAGTGTGAGCATAACATATAATCAACCTCTTTTTGCTTCAGGTATCAACCCAAAACCACCACATATTAAGTATATACTACTGTAGAAACTTCCCAGAAAGTTCCGTGATCAAAAGAACTCAAAAAGATAGCGATAAAGCGGCAAAAACAAATAGTGGCAGAAATCTGTCAAAACAGAACAGCTGACAAAGGTAGAATTTTTGAGGGGTTTTCTGTTCCTCAAATCAAAAAGTGTTCAACTAATGAAAGTTTGGATATAACCTGGGGCATATGCATAAGAAATTTGAGGTCCAAAAGATACACAGAGAATTTATACGAATTTTTATGGTGCAGCACCGAAAACAGTTTCAGGACAGCAACATCCCCAAATCTTTACCTCGCTCGAATTAGAGGCTTCTCTTGGCACAACAATAAAATAAAAAGATAAGGAGCGGTCATTACAGTAGTAATGACTTCCAAGACTCAAATAAAAAAAGTGATACGTCTCAAACATATCTATAATTTTTGATGCTCCATGCTTGTTTTTACACCATTTGACTTGTGTTTTGTTACACTTCGTGGCACTTTTATGCGATTTCTGGAACTAACCTATTGACAAGATGCCACAGTGCCAGTTCCCTGTTTTCTGCTATTTTTGTGTTTCATAAAAGCTACACAGGAAATATTCTTGGAATTGGACGAAACAAGTTCATGAAGTCTTATTTTGCCCGGAAGCTTCCAGAGATCCGAAGAGGCGAAGGAGAGGGGCCACAGGCCAGCCTCACACTAGGCCGGCGTGGCCCAGGCCCTGGCCGCGCCGCCTAGGTTTGAGGAGGCCTGGGGCCACCCCTGACGATGCCCCTTCGCCTATATAAAGCCTTGGGATGGAAAACCCTAGGGGGGATCGGCAATTTTCCAGAAAGAGTTCCGCAGTTCCACCGCCGCCACCGACGAATTTCGAGGGACAAAAGTCTCTGTTCCGGCACCCTGCCGGGATGGGGAAGTGCCCCTGGAGCCATCTCCATCGGTCTCCATCGCTGTCTCCACCGTCTCCATCGACCTCACCGCCATCTCCATCAACCTTGCTGTCTCCTATGATGAGGAGGGAGTAATTCATCCCCGGGGCTGAGGGCTCTACCAGTAGCTACGTGGTTCACCTCTCTCTCCCATGATGTGATCTTTATGTGATCGTGAGCTTTGTATCATGTTGAATAAGTAGATGTTACTCTTCTTCATTATGTGTCTCTAGTGTGTTATTAAAGTAATCTATTCCTCCTGCCATGGTGTAACGGTGACTGTGCGTGCATCATGGTGGTACTTGGTCTAGGCTACGATTGTGATCTCTTATGGATTATGAGAATAATTATCACTATGATAGTATTGAAGTGATCTATTCCTCCTTTCATGGTGTAATATTGACAGTGTGTGCACCGTGTTAGTACTTGGTCTAAGTTGCAATAATATCTATCTTGAGTTGTGATTTGATTTGGATATCTCTATGAGTGGTGTTTGTCAAGTACTTGATGAACTTTGAGGAGTGCTTCGTAGCCCTACGCAATGATTAGTGTTATTCAATAGGAGAGTAATTCAGAGTACTATAGTGAAGAGAAGTTATCTATTGGTTCAATTATGTTATATTTGTTGGGAGTGTGTCCACTAGTGAAAGTATGATCCCTAGGCCTTGTTTCCAAGCTTTGCACACCGTTTACTTGCTATTTTGTTACTTGTTTGCTCGCAGCGATTTTTATTCCAGATTGTATTTACTACTTATAATCATCCATACCACTTGTATTTTACTATCTCTTCACCGAACTAGTGCACCTATACATCTCACAAGTGAATTGGGTGTGTTGGGGACACAAGAGACTTTCTATATCGTAATTGCAGGGTTGCTTGAGAGGGATAGCTTTGACCTCTTCCTCCCTGAGTTTGATAAACCTTGGGTGATCCACTTAAGGGAAACTTGCTGCTGTTCTACAAACCTCTGCACTTGGAGGCCCAACACTGTCTACAAGAACAGACGCGTGCGTAGACATCAAAAAGTACTGAATGAAAACATTGGGTTATCTCCCAAGAGTGCTTTTCTTTAACGCCTTTGAGCTAGGCGCAGAAAATTGCAAATCAAGTAACATCAGAAGGAGCATTAAGATCAACTACAGAGGTCCTGTCAATAAGGCATTGTATTTCATCCACATAAGTTTTAGAATAGCCTTTGTGATCATGCTTTGGTTCACTCAAATCACTAAAAAGATTTTGGGGACAGATCCAGTCAAAATTATTTTTGAAAGCTTCACACAATCCCAAGAGCTTGCTAGGTATAGGTATTTTGGTTCCTTCATCGTTTATACTAATAACCTTTATAGGTGAACCGAGTTTATTAAAATGTTTAAGAACTTTTCTAGCTTCAATAACGACATCTTTAAATTCTAGGCGCAAAGCTTCCAAAATAAAAGCTTTCTTTTCAGGATCTTCAATTTCATGAAGCTTAAGGAACATATATTGCATAAAAGGATTAAGGCTAGCAAACCTAGTTTCTAACATGTGAATTAAATAAGCAGAAGCAATTTCAATACTAGGAGCTATCTCAACCAAAGATTTTTCCTCAACTTCCTTATACATACTAATGTGATTAAAGAACTCCTCAATGTTACTTTTTCCAACAATTGAACCACTACCTACTGAGAGGTCCTCCAAAACGTACTTAGGGAACATCATTATGAACTAAAGTAAAGAAATAACAACTACCAAGGATTCTAATTTTTTTTGGATTTTTGATATAAAACGATGCAAGTAAAAATAAAGTAAGGAAAACAATAAAACAAAGTAAAGGATGTGTGTGCGAAAAACTCCCCTTGCAGAGGTCTTCCACTTCTTCCCCGGCAACGGCGCCCGAAAATTAACTTGATGCATGGTAAATAACCAGCCCGTTGGGAATCCCAAGAGGAAAGTGTGATGAGTATAGCAGCTAGTTTTCCCTCAGTTAAGAAACCAAGGTTTAATATCGTTCAGGAGAAGAGTGGACAATATGACTGGAGGTGATGCTTGCTAGTTTGCGACAGCTTTGGACAATTTATATATGGCGCCTCGTCCAAGCTTTGCTTGCTAGTTGCAACGTGGAACCTGCACACAACACAATCAAGTACTTTGTTCCCAACTTGCGATGAGGTTGTCAATCTCACCGGTTTGCTTGAAACAAAGGTTATGAGCGTATCGAGTGGAAAGTGATAATAGTATGCGAGTAAATAAACAGTGTGAGTAAAGTAAACAGGTGATAGCAATATGATGGAAATAGGACCGGGATCCACAGTTCACTAGTGGTGTCTCTCCATAAGATAAATAACACATGCTGGGTAAACAAATTACAGTTGGGCAATTGATAGAATAAAGATAAACGTGATATATCAAGAAGATCACTATGCGATTTACTCTGGGCATTACAACAAAATACATAGACTGCCATCCAAATGCATCTACGACTAATAATCCACTTGTGGCGAATCAATCTGAGAACTCCACAAGTATTAAGTTGCGAACAACAGATAATTGCATTAAGCAAAGTGTGTAATGTAAACAAAGCATATGCCCTTGAGCATATGAATGTTGTTTTCTCCCTATTAGCAACAGCACATCTACAACCTTAGAGGTTTCTGTCACTCTCCCAGATTAAATAGAGGCATGAACCCACTATCGAGCATAAATACCCCCTCTTGGAGTCACTAGCAACTACTCGGCCAAGATAGCTACTAACAACGGAGAGCATACAAGATCATAAACAACATAGAGATAACATAAGATAAATTTCAGTATAGCAACTCAATCATAACACCAATATTCATCGGATCCCAACAAACCAAACATGTAGAATTACATAACGGTGATCTCAATCATGTAGGGCGGCTCATGAGATCTAAACATGAAGCACATGGTGGAGGAGACAACCATATAGCTACTGCTATGGACCCATAGTCCAAGGTAGACTACTCACTCATCGCTCCGAAGGCAAGCATGGCGATGAAGAAGACCTCCGGTGGCGATTCCCCACTCTGGCAGGGTGCCGGGAAGAGCTTCTGGATCCTCCCGATCTTTGGGTCGACGGCGGCGGCGGATCGCGATGTGTTCTGGAAAATTGATCGGGTACTTAGGTTTTTCTCGTCGGGGGGTCTTTATAGGCGAATGGGCATCATCAGAAGTGGACCGAGGCGGTCTCACACGTAGGGGGCGCGGCCAGGGCCCCACTCCGTCTCCTCTTTGGATCTCTGGAAGCTTCCAAGAAAAATAAGACTTCAGGAACTTGTTTCATCCAATTCCAAAAATATTTCCTGTGTATCACTTCTGAAACACAAAAACAGTAGAAAATAGGGAACTGGCATTGTGGCGACTTGTTAATAGGTTAGTTCCGGAAAATGCATAAAAGTGCCACGAAGTGTAACGAAACAGTAGGCAAATGGTGTATAAACAAGCATGGAGCATCAAAAATTATAGATACGTTGGAGACGTATCAAGCATCCCCAAGCTTAACTCCTGCTCGTCCTCGAGTAGGTAAGTGATAACAAAAGAATAATTTTTGAGGTGACATGCACCTACACAATCTTGATCATATATGTAAGCATTTGTGAGTTGGGATCATAAGAACTTAAAACATGGGCATGAAAGATATAATCTTGACAATAAGAACTTAGCAACCATGTTATAACATGCAAATGAACACAAACAAAAGATCATGAAAATGAAACAATGAAAGTCAAACGTTTGTTCAAATCATAAGGAAAAACATACAAATGGTTTTCAGCTTGTCCTTCATAGAGAGCAAAACATAAATGCATAGGACACCTTCAAGTTTAAGAGGGCGACTAGATACAAATAATTTAAGAACAAGTGAAACCAACAATATGAATCAATCAATGAACTTTGGGACAATGCATATTACACTAAGAATGACAACTTTGCTCTCTTATGGTGCATAAAGAAAGAAGGTGGTGACTCAACATAAAAGTAAAAGAAAGGCCCTTCGCAGAGGGAAGCAGTGATTGCAAGTTTTATAGACCTTCAAAAATTATGTTACTTACTGGCTTTGAGCTCTCATTGCCCCCATCATAAGCATCTTGAATGGTTAGAGTTAATGCGAGAACTATTATGATGCATATGCTTGACAAATCATAAGTCGAAAACCTCGTGCCCCATGAATATGAGTACCCAAACCTCATGCTACTTTACTTAGAGTCCCAAGCAAGGCTCTTGTCATTGTAAGTATATATGTATCATCGAGAACCACCAATGGAGTACCTCCGTGCTCGATGACATGGAACAAGCCCACATCAAAATGACAGGACAAGCAGACAATGAACACCTCGACATCTCTTTTATTTGCCATTTTGTTTAGCTTTTTATTTTGAGATGCGTCATCGAATGTCCACCATGGGTATGCTGCAAATTTCCACCATGAATTATGCATGGCTTAGATTGGCGTCCCAGACGTTTCCCTAACACATATACAAACTCCATGATCCCCACAATATTCTCAATTTATTTCACACCGTGGGCATCCATAAACAAAAGATCACGATATCAACTCAATTAAGAAGTGCAATGTTGAAAGCTTGCCCCATGACAGCATGGTTGGGCTAAAATCCAACTTACAACTTGCAAGCATAACAACTCAACATAAGAGACCACAATGTCAAATTTTGAAGAACAAGAAAAAGTAAAGTGTGCCTTCTGGTTCGTGAGAGCTTTACTGACCAATTTTCGCATAACACTGGTAAGAGTTTAATTTGAAGAGAAGATAAAAGCAAGTCAAATTTACTTGGAATAGCAAATTGCTAGTAGGTATGTATGGTGGACACTTTGGGAAACTTTGGTTTTTAGGAGTTGGATGCACGAGTAGAGCTCATACTCAGTACAAGGCGAGGGCTAGCAAAAGACTGGGAGCGACCAACTAAGAGAGCAATAATGACCATAATCATGCAAAGTGACAAAGCGACATTGAAAGAAGCATAAGATGGCATCAAAAGTCAAAAACTAAATGATCATAGAGGCTATTGGTGACTTTGTAAGAGTCTAATATGTGTGAGCATGCGCCAAGTCAACCCAAATAAAGCATCAAGGAGAAAACCAAAATAATGCTTCCATACAATAAAAACAACGCATGATTTTTTCAAAGGCTCATTAAACAATCTTAGTTATTTGAGACAAGTCATGCTACAGCAAAAACACTAAGCATACTATCAAAAATACATCAAGCATAACATGAAAAAGCCTAAGCCGCAGTCTACACAAGCTCCTTCTTGTACCACTTTTTTTTTGCATAAAGCTTTTTCTTTTTTCCAACACCATTTGAAATTTTTTTGGCACCTCTTTTGATGAAAACCAATAAAGATCAGAGGTAAAAATACACCTTGATGAAAATATATGACAATATCTGAACGCAAATCAAGGCGAAAACGAAAACCAAAAGCAGTAGCGGAAAAAGAAGAACACTCGTTGAAACAAATAGAGTGAAAAGCAGAGTGTTCTTGGCAAATGAAAAGCAAGACAACTTCTCCAAAAGAAATTTGTTGGGGTCCAACCATTTATTGCAGCAAACAAAACTAAACTAACTAAGAAAACTAAAACAACTGACGCTCCAAGAAAAACACATAGTGCATGAAGTAATAAAAATATAGTGTCTTGAAAGGTGACCTGATTTTTGCCGATGAAGAAGGGGTGCCTCGGGGGCATCCCCAAGCTTTGACGCTTGTACTTCTTGGATATTTCTTGGGGTGATGCATGGGCATCCCCAAGCTTGAGCTTTTGTCTCAAACGTATCTATAATTTTTGATGCTCCATGCTTGTTTTTACACCATTTGACTTGTGTTTCGTTACACTTCGTGGCACTTTTATGCGATTTCTAGAACTAACCTATTGACAAGATGCCACAGTGCCAGTTCCCTGTTTTCTGCTGTTTTTGTGTTTCAGAAAAGCTACACAGGAAATATTCCTAGAATTGGACGAAACAAGTTCCTGAAGTCTTATTTTGCCCGGAAGCTTCCAGAGATCCGAAGAGGCGAAGGAGAGGGGCCACAGGCCAGCCTCACACTAGGCCGGCGCGGCCCAGGCCCTGGCCGCGCCGCCTAGGTGTGAGGAGGCCTGGGGCCACCCCTGACGACGCCCCTTCACCTATATAAAGCCTCGGGACGGAAAACCCTAGGGGGATCGGCAATTTTCCAGAAAGAGTTCTGCAGTTCCACCGCCGCCACCGACGAATTTTGGGGGATAGAAGTCTCTGTTCCGGCACCCTGCCGGGACAGGGAAGTGCCCCCGGAGCCATCTCCATCGGTCTCCATCGCCGTCTCTGACGTCTCCATTGACCTCACCGCCATCTCCATCAACCTTGCTGTCTCCTATGATGAGGAGGGAGTAGTTCATCCCCAGGGCTAAGGGCTCTACCGGTAGCTATGTGGTTCACCTCTCTCTCCCATGATGTGATCTTTATGTGATCATGAGCTTTGTATCATGTTGAATAAGTAGATGTTACTCTTCTTCATTATGTGTACTCTAGTGTGTTATTAAAGTAATCTATTCCTCCTGCCATGGTGTAACGGTGATAGTGCGTGCATCATGGTGGTACTTGGTCTAGGCTATGATTGTGATCTCTTATGGATTATGAGAATAATTATTATTTTTCGAGAGTACGCCAAAGGCGTACCATCATTTTATAGAAGGTAGAGGTTTGAGTACAAGAACGCTACCCCTCGCTGCAAGCAACGAGCGCAGCACAACTCCACACCGGCTAGTCCGAAGACAGCCTCTACAGACGAGACAACATACAACAAGAAAGCACCTATCCAAAACTAAGGAAACAAAGCCGCGTCTCAACCGAAGCTAGACACGTCCGAAGAACAACCTCTCTAAAAGAACCTCCCTTGTCGACGCACCATCTGAAGAGATAGATGGCGGAACTTGGTCAGTCCCAAAAAGAATAATTATCACTATGATAGTATTGAAGTGATCTATTCCTCCTTTCATAGTGTAATGTTGACAGTGTGTGCACCGTGTTAGTACTTGGTCTAAGTTGCAATAATATCTATCTTGAGTTGTGATTTGATTTGGATATCTCTATGAGTGGTGTTTATGAAGTACTTGATGAACTTTGAGGAGTGCTTCGTAGCCCTACGCAATGATTAGTGTTATTCAATAGGAGAGTAATTCAGAGTACTATAGTGAAGAGAAGTTATCTATTGGTTCAATTATGTTATATTTGTTGGGAGTGTGTCCACTAGTGAAAGTATGATCCCTAGGCCTTGTTTCCAAGCTTTGCACACCGTTTACTTGTTGTTTTGTTACTTGTTTGCTCGCAGCGATTTTTATTCTAGATTGTATTTACTACTTATAATCATCCATACCACTTGTATTTTACTATCTCTTTGCCGAACTAGTGCACCTATACATCTGACAAGTGAATTGGGTGTGTTGGGGACACAAGAGACTTTCTGTATCGTAATTGCAGGGTTGCTTGAGAGGGATAGCTTTGACCTCTTCCTCCTTGAGTTCGATAAACCTTGGGTGATCCACTTAAGGGAAACTTGCTGCTGTTCTACAAACCTCTGCACTTGGAGGCACAACACTGTCTACAAGAACAGACGCGTGCATAGACATCAAGCTCTTTTCTGGCGCCGTTGCCGGGGAGCTAAGGTAAAAGGTACTCGCATCCTCATGTGTGAGTACTCGGCGTTATTTCCTTTAGATTTTGCAATTACATCTTTTTGTTTCTTGTTTTTATTTTCACTAGTTAGGCTTAATGGAAAACAATGAGTTCTTTAGTCTTTTTCCTGAGTTTAGATATGAAGTGTTTGAAGAGAAAATTGAAAAACCTTTGGAGCTTAATTTGCATGCTAATAGTGTTGTTAGTATGAATGCTTTGAACACCGTTGTTGCTAATGCTATAGAAAAGTCTAAGCTTGGGGAAGTTGGTTTTGTTAAGCATGATATTTTTAGTTCCACAGCTTTAGTGGAGAAAGTTTGCTCTGATAATATTTTATCTCCCATATGTGATGTTCCTTCTTATGATGATATGTTTGAAGAATATGCTTTGCGAAATAGCTGTTCTCTAGCTTGTGATGATACTAAACCTCTAGTTTATGATGGTTATGATGATGGGTATAATATTTTCAGTTCACCTACTATTGAGGATAAAATTAGTTATGATTACAATATGCCTCCTATTTTTGATGATTATGGTGATGAGAATAATTATTCTGTTGAATCTGCTCCTACTACTATTGTTCCTGTGGTGAGTATTAATTCTTTTATGCATGTGGCTCATGATAGGAATGTTTTATGTGATAGTTATATTGTTAGTTCTATTCATGATGCTACTGAAAGTTATTATGAGAGAGGGAAACATGGTTTGATGGATCTCAACAATATTAAGTTTCCCCTCTTTATGTTGCAATTCTTGAAGTTGTACTTGTTTTGCCTTCCTATGCTTTTTGCTTTGCGCTTTTATGACCTGTCTCTTTACAAGACTATTTTTCATAGAAGTGGTTTAGATTTAAATGTCTTTCGCACTTGCTTTTTGATGCTCTCTATTGCTTTAAGTTCCAATATGGCGCCTTTGCCTCAAGCTCTTATATGGCGCCCACATGAGCATCTTTGCAAAATTACTGCGCCTAGCTCAAAGGCGTTAAAGAAAAGCACTCTTGGGAGATAACCCATTGTTTATTTTCAGTACTTTTTCTTTTATTTGAGTCTTGGAAGTTATTACTACTGTAATAACCACTCCTTATCCTTTTTATCTCGTTGTTGTGCTAAGAGAAGCCTCTAATTTGAGTGAGGTAAGATTTGGGGATGTTGCTGTCCTGAAACAATTTTCGATGCTGCACTGTAAAAATTAGTGAAAATTATCTGTATATCTTTTGGACCTGTGATTTCTTGTGCATATGCCCCAGGTTATATCCAAACTTTCGTTAGTTGAACACTTTTTGATTTGAGCAACAGAAAACCCCTAAAAAATTCGACCTTTGTCAGCTGTTCTGTTTTGACAGATTTCTGCCACTATTCGTTTTTGCCGCTTTATCGCTTTCTTTTTGAGTTCTTTTGATCACGGAACTTTTGGGGAAGTTGCTACAGTAGTATATACTTTATATGTGGTGGTTTTGGGTTGAAACCTGAAGCAAAAGAGGTTGATTATATGTTATGCCTACACTAATGTTGCTAATAGATTTGTGTTTAGTTTTGTATGAAGGAAGTTTTCAAGTGTAGGGATTGGAGAATGATGAGATGAGTTGGAGAATGGATAAAAGCTCAAGCTTGGGTATGCCCATGCATCACCCCAAGAAATATCCAAGAAGTACACGCGTCAAAGCTTGGGGATGCCCCCGAGGCATCCCCTTCTTCATCGGCAAAAATCAGGTCACCTTTCAAAACACTATATTTTTATTGCTTCATGCACTATGTGTTTTTCTTAGAGCGTCAGTTGTTTTTGTTTTCTTTATTAGTTTTGTTTTGTTTTCTGCAATAAATGGTTAGATCACATCATGTTTCTTTTGGAGGAGATGAACTCGCTTTTCATTTGCCAAGAACGCTCTAGTTTTCACTCTTATCAAAAAACCGAGTGTTCATCTTTTTCTGCTACTGCATTTAGCTTGCATTTTTCACCTTGATTTTTGTTCAGATCTTGTTACATCTTTTCATCAAGGTGTATTTTTGCCTCTGATCTTTATTGGTTTTCATCAAAAGAGGTGTCTTAAAAAAATTCAAATGGTGTTGGAAAAGAGAAAAAGCTTTATGCAAAAAAGTGGTACAAGAAGGAGCTTATGTAGATTGCGGCCTAGGCTTTTGCATGTCATGCTTGATGTCTTTTTGATAGTATGCTTAGTGGTTTTTCTGTAGCATGACTTGTCTCAAATAACTGAGATTGCTTAATGAGCCTTTGAAAAAAATCATGCGTTGTTTTTATTGTATGGAAGCATTATTTTGGTTTTCTCCTTGATGCTTTATTTGGGTTGACTTGGCGCATGCTCACACATGTTAGACTCTTACAAAGTCGCCAATAGCCTCTATGATCATTTAGTTTTTGACTTTTGATGCCATCTTATGCTTCTTTTAATATCGCTTTGTCGCTTTGCATGATTATGGCCATTATTGCTCTCTTAGTTGGTCGCTCCCAGTCTTTTGCTAGCCCTCATTTTGTAATGAGTATGAGCTCTACTCATGCATCCAACTCCCAAAAACCAAGTTTGCCATTGTGTCCACTATAAATTCCTATGCATGGTATTTGCAAGCCATTCCAAGTAAATTTTCATGTGCTACCTTTCAAAAAAACCTTCAAAATACTTCTCATTTTGTGACACTGTTTTCAGCTCATGGGGACGTAGTGGTCGGATTTGCTATCTTCCATATTGCTTATTCCAAAAAGAAAAAAAAAAGAAAAAAAAGAAAGAAAAAAGGCACTCCTCCATGGAATGTGAATGTTGGTGGGCACCCGATGGAATCGGTTAGCCATTGTTTGTGAAAGGAAAAAAGGTGGGGAGGAGTGCCAAGCTTTATAAAAGAGCACAAAAGTGCCAATCTCTCACTCAAAAACTTGCTTCATTTTTGTATGGAAGATAGTAAGAGCCCCATTGCTAGTCATTGACAAAAGCAACCACCTCTCAAAACCCAAGTTTTATCTCTATTTTACAAATGAAAAGCTCTAGCACATGTTTAATCACTGCTTTCCTCCGCGAAGGGCCTTTCTTTTACTTTTATGTTAAATCACCACCTTCTATCTTTATGCACCATTAAGAGAGCATAGTTGTCATTCTTAGTATAATGTGCATTGTCCCAAAGTTTTCATTGATTGATTCATGACTATGGTTTCACTTGTTCTTAAATTATTTGTATCTAGTCGCCCTCTTAAACTTGAAGGTGTCCTATGCATTTATGTTTTGCTCTCCATGAAGGACAAGCTGAAAACTATTTGTATGTTTTTCCATATGATTTGAACACACGTTTGACTTTCATTGTTTCATTTTCATGATCTTTTGTTTGTGTTCATTTTCATGTTATAACATGATTGCTAAGTTTCTTATTGTCAAGATTATGTCTTTCATGCCCATGTTTTAAGTTCTTTGATCTCAGCACTCAATGCTTTACCTATATGATCAAGATTGTGATGATGCATGTCACCTCAAAAATTATTTCTTTTGTTATCACTCACCTACTCGAGGACGAGCAGGAGTTAAGCTTGGGGATGCTGATACGTCTCAAACGTATCTATAATTTTTGATGCTCCATGCTTGTTTTTACACCATTTGACTTGTGTTTAGTTACACTTCGTGGCACTTTTATGCGATTTCCGGAACTAACCTATTGACAAGATGCCACAGTGCCAGTTCCCTATTTTCTGCTATTTTTGTGTTTCAGAAAAGCTACACAGGAAATATTCTCGGAATTGGACGAAACAAGTTCCTGAAGTCTTATTTTGCCCGGAAGCTTCCAGAGATCCGAAGAGGCGAAGGAGAGGGGCCACAGGCCAGCCTCACACTAGGCCGGCGCGACCCAGGCCCTGGCCGCGCCTCCTAGGTGTGAGGAGGCCTGGGGCCACCCCTGACGACGCCCCTTCGCCTATATAAAGCCTCGGGATGGAAAACCCTAGGGGGGTCGGCAATTTTCTAGAAAGAGTTCCGCAGTTCCGCCGCCACCACTGACAAATTTCGGGGGACAGAAGTCTCTGTTCCGGCACCCTGCCGGGACGGGGAAGTGCCTCCGGAGCCATCTCCATCGGTCTCCATCGCCGTCTCCGCCATCTCCATTGACCTCACCGCCATCTCCATCAACCTTGCTGTCTCCTATGATGAGGAGGGAGTAGTTCATCCCCAGGGCTGAGGGCTCTACCGGTAGCTATGTGGTTCACCTCTCTCTCCCATGATGTGATCTTTATGTGATCGTGAGCTTTGTATCATGTTGAATAAGTAGATGTTACTCTTCTTCATTATGTGTACTCTAGTGTGTTATTAAAGTAATCTATTCCTCCTGCCATGGTGTAACGGTGATAGTGCGTGCATCATGGTGGTACTTGGTCTAGGCTACGATTGTGATCTCTTATGGATTATGAGAATAATTATCACTATGATAGTATTGAAGTGGTCTATTCCTCCTTTCATGGTGTAATGTTGACAGTGTGTGCACCGTGTTAGTACTTGGTCTAAGTTGCAATAATATCTATCTTGAGTTGTGATTTGATTTAGATATCTCTATGAGTGGTGTTTGTGAAGTACTTGATGAACTTTGAGGAGTGCTTCGTAGCCCTATGCAATGATTAGTGTTATTCAATAGGAGAGTAATTCAGAGTACTATAGTGAAGAGAAGTTATCTATTGGTTCAATTATGTTATATTTGTTGGGAGTGTGTCCACTAGTGAAAGTATGATCCCTAGGCCTTGTTTCCAAGCTTTGCACACCGTTTACTTCTTGTTTTGTTACTTGTTTGCTCACAGCGATTTTTATTCCAGATTGTATTTACTACTTATAATCATCCATACCACTTGTATTTTACTATCTCTTCGCCGAACTAGTGCACCTATACATCTGACAAGTGAATTGGGTGTGTTGGGGACACAAGAGACTTTCTGTATCGTAATTGCAGGGTTGCTTGAGAGGGATAGCTTTAACCTCTTCCTTCCTGAGTTTCTTTCTTCCCTTTATTACTCTTGCTGACAAGGGTATAGTTAATAGATCCCGTTAGTTGAGTACCCCTGAGGCCCGTTAAGCTAAGGCCCAATTGTAATGATAGTCGAATACGAGTTCTTACCGTATGTCGATATTGTAATCTGTATCGGACCCTACCCGATCCACGAGACCTGGCCACCTATATATAGCGGCCAGGAGGGGACGGTGTAGGGCAGATTGAAAGCAAGCCAGGTTGAACACCCAAGTTTACTTTCGATATACACTTATTTCGACTAACCTTTACCTTCGAGTTCATCCGACGCCCTACTCCCCCGATCCTAAGTCCTTCATCTAGGATATTTGTCGAGTTAACCCTCGTCAATTGGCGCCGACCGTGGGGATCGAACCCACGGCCACGTATATAACTTTTTTACTTTAAATAAATTGTTGTGGGGCTCTTGCCTCACAGTCCTTTGGTTAAAAAAAAATCCTACAAAAATACCGTGTTCCAAACGACCCCTTAGAGTGACGCTAGGTAGGTTAGAGCATCTTCACCGGCGGCCCCAAAACGTCTCTCAAAATGTGGCCGGCGCGTAATTTGGGCTTGGGGCCAAAAAAGGCCCGCACAGGCGCCCCCAAAATCGCGTCGGCGCGTGGGCGAGCCCAATAAATGAGCCGGCGCTCCCGTGCCGGCCCCTGTACGGCAGGATCCTATCAGGAGCACCGACACACCGCGACAGTGCCAATCCGATGCCCGGGGCCCCCTTGGCAGCGACACCACCGCTTTCCCGCCGGTTTCTCCCGCCGGTTTCTCCCGCCAGAAACTTCCCACCGCTGTTTCCCGCGGCTTCCTTTCCCGCCGCTGTTTCTCGCCGAGGAGCCGGCTTCCCGCCGGTCGGTAGCTATAAATAGAGGTGTCGTCGGCGGAGGGGAGACATCCAAAAACAATAATAGCAATGGCAGACCACCGGGTGACTTGGGTGAGGCTGAGGGAGGTGGCGCGACAGCGCTACCTCGACGACGACATGGCGGCCGAGGCCACGGCGAGGGCGCTCTTCGATGCTGAGGAGGCGACCACGTACGCTGCCGACCTGGACGCGCGAGCGGAAGAGCAGGATGTCCTCGACACGGCGCGGGCTGCCATGCGCCTCAGGGGCGAGCTCCGAGAGGAATTGCAGACTGATACGTCCAATTTGCATCACTATTTTGTATCATAATTTACTGTTATTCATTGATATATTTCATATTTAGATAAGTTACTTATGTTATTTCCTTTGTTTTTACATGTTTGATGATTATCGGAGGAGTTGCTGCCGGAGTCAGGATTCTGCTGGAAAAAGGGGCATCAAGAGACCATATTTTGAAGATCAGGAAAATTCCAGAAAAATACCCAGAAATTATATTTTCCCAGAAGACCTACGAAGCCAGAAGGAGGAGTCGAGGGGGGCCAGGGGGCCCCCACACGCCAGGGCGGCGCGGCTAGCCCCCTGGCCGCGCGGGCCCCACGTGAGGCTACCCTGGCCCACCTCTGGTCTCCTCCCTTCGCGTACATCATCGTCCCCGAAAACCTAAGTCAGGGGGGGTTCAGAGTTAGACACAGCCGCCTCTGCGGGGCGGAGAACACCAGAGAGAGAAAGCTCTCCGACAGAGAGAAATCTGCCAGGGAAATTCCTTTCCGGAGAGGGGAGATCGTCGCCATCGTCATCACTATCGCACTGGACTTCATCGGGATCATCATCATCATCATCTCCATCACCAGCACCTTCATCTCCACCATCACCTCGCCATCCTGCTGTAACATCTTGAGTTGGATCTTGTTATATTCATAGGGGAAACTTTCCCGGTGTTGATTACTCTTGTAGTTGATGCTATTGAGTGGAACCGTTGAATTAAGGTTTATGTTCAGATTGTTATTTACCATTATTTCACCTCTGATCATGATCCATATGATGTCTTGTGAGTAGTTCGTTTAGTTCTTGAGGACATGGGAGAAGTCAAGATGTTAGTAGTGAATTATTGTTGAGAAATATTTAATGGTTTGATATTGTTGTGGTGCTATTTCACTAGTGGTGTCATGTGAACGTCGACTACATGATACTTCACCATTTATGGGCCTAGTGAGATGCATTGTGTATTTGGCTACCGATTGTGGGGTTGCTGGAGTGACAGAAACCTAAACCTCCGTTAGTAAACCATTGCACCAGGGAGCGTAGGATCCTAGAGTTTAAGGCTGTGGTTAGATTTATCTTAATTACTTACTTGTATTTGCGGATGCTTGCAAGGGGTATAATCACAAGTGTGTATTTATCCTAGTAAGGGTAGTGCGCTAGCACAGGTTCACCCCCATAACACTTACCAAACCAATAAATACTATTGGCTCTATGAAGCGAAAGCTCTTGACAGAAACCTCCCGTGTGTCCTCGAGAACGTTTGGTTATTATAAGAACACAACCGGCTTGTCCTTTGCTGAAGAAAGGATTGGGCCACTTGCTGCAATTGTTACTACTGTCTTTTACTTACTTGCACTTTATTTACTCGTAATACCAAATACTCCTGAAAACCTGGTTGCTAGTATTTACAGTGATTCCTTGATCAAAACTGCTCATCAACACCTTCTGCTCCTCGTTGGGTTTGACACTCTTATTTATCGAAAGTACTACGATACACCCCCTATACTTGTGGGTCATCAAGACTATTTTCTGGCGCCATTGCCGGGGAGTGTAGCGCTATTGAAGAGTGGAATTGGAAAAGGTAACCGTCACTGTGAGTATTGTTTTATTTTTGTCTTTTGTTTTATTCTGCTATGGAGAACTCTCCATTTGGTTTCCTTTTTGGAAACACTACTGCTGCTGCTGCACATGCGGAGGAATCACCACCACCACCGCCTGCTGAAATTGATCCTTTTAAAATACCTATGAAAATTGTTGGGCGTATTATGGATAACTGCTATTCAGGAGATGGAACCGTCCATCCGGGTGATCATTTATTATTTATACATGAATTATGCGAGTTGTTCAGATGTGCAGGTATTTCACCAAGCCAGGTCAAGAAGAAATTATTCTCTATATCATTGAAAGGCAGAGCTGAAGAGTGGTATCGACTACTCCAAGATGGTCCATCTATGGCATGGGAGGATATTGTGCCTCTCTTTTATTCCAAGTTTTATCCTCCAAGTGAAATTCATAAAGACCGTAACCGGATATATAATTTTTGGCCTCATGATGGAGAGAGTATTGCCCAAGCGTGGGGGAGATTGAAGTTACTAATGCTCAAATGCCCCATTCATGAGCTTCCCAATAATATTGTTATTAATAATTTTTATGCGCGGCTTACTCTTCCTGATAAGGATTATTTGGATGCTTCTTACTTTGGATCATTTACTCATATGAAAGAAGATGCCAAGTGGAAACTTCTTGACCGCATACAAGAAAATGCTGAAGGTTGGGAAAATGACAAAGGTAGGAAGTCAGGTATAAACTATGATTATGAATGCATTAAATCTTTTATGGGAACCGATGACTTTCATAGTGTTAGCGCTGCTTATGGTCTTGATTCCCAAATACTTGCTAATTGTCTTAAGGCCTTTGCCTCTTATATTGATGTTCCAAAGAAAGATTGGAACAAATATCATGCGCCTTACAAAGATTCTATTAGTCATATACCTGCTGCAGCTACTAAAGTTTGTACGGTCGATAGCATCGTGCCCGAACCTTATATTGAGAAGACACCTTTCCCTGCTAAGGTAAAAAAGTATTCTACTTTGGTAAGTGTGTCTAATAAAAGTACTAAGAAAGCTGCAGAGCCTGATGAGCAAATTACTATTAAGTCCCCTGTTGCTATATTGAAAGATCTTGTTACTAAAGATGTAGGAGATGAATATATTCTTTTTTGTGAAGATGCTTCTAACATTCTTTCACACCCTAAAAAGCACAGGAAAGCAAGTGTTCCTGTTATCTCTGTCAGGATTGGAGATCATTGTTATTATGGTTTATGTGATATTGGTGCTAGCGCAAGTGCTATTCCCTTAGAGCTTTATAAAGAAATCATGCACGAGATTGGCGCTTGTGAACTTGAAGATATTGATGTGGTTGTTCAGCTTGCTAACCGAGAGACTGTTTGGCCTCTTGGTATTGTTCGAGATGTGGAAGTTCTTTGCGGTAAGACTAAATACCCTACTGATTTTCTAGTACTTGGTAAGGAGGCTAGTAAAACTTGTCCTATTATTTTTGGTAGACCCTTTTTGAACACTTGTGGCGCCATAATAGATTGTAAGAAGGAGAATTTTTTTACTAAGTTTAATGGAGAGTCTTATGAGTTTAATTTTTCCAAGTTTGCTAAGACTTCTTATGAAAATGACACGCCTAATGAAAATTTTCGAGTTGAGCAGCTTGCTTCTATTGCTCTCGCCCCTAATAATGCCTTGCAGCAATTCATGGAAGATCACGAAAGTGATGTTTTTAGCAAGGAAAGAGAAGAGATTGACGATATTCTTCTTCGTCAACCACCATTACTCAAGCATAATCTACCTGTGGAGGATCTTGGTACCACTTTGCTACCTAAAGAAGATCCTGTGTTTGAATTAAAGCCTTTGCCTGATGACCTCAAATATGCTTATATTGATGATAAGAAAATATACCCTGTTATTATTAGTTCTAAACTTTCAGGAAAGGAAGAAGAAAGATTATTGGAGATATTGAGGAAACATCGAGGAGCTATGGGATATACTCTGGATGATTTAAAAGGGATTTCTCCCACTTTATGTCAGCATGCCATTAATATGGAGAAAGATGCAAAGCCAGTCGTGGAGCACCAACGCCGCCTAATTCCCAAGATGAAGGATGTGGTAAGAAATGAGGTATTAAAGCTCCTTGATGCTGGTATTATTTATCCTATTGCTGATAGTAGATGGGTTAGTCCTGTTCATTGTGTTCCTAAGAAAGGAGGTATGACTGTTGTACCTAATGAGAATAACGAGCTTATTCCTCAAAGGGTAGTTGTTGGTTATAGAATGTGCATTGATTATAGGAAGGTAAACAAAGTTACTAAGAAGGATCATTACCCTTTACCGTTTATAGATCAAATGCTAGAAAGGTTGTCTAAGAAGACTCATTTTTGTTTCCTTGATGGTTACTCTAGTTTTTCTCAAATTGCTGTTAAGAAAGATGATCAAGAGAAAACCACTTTTACTTGTCCTTATGGAACTTATGCTTATAGACGTATGCCGTTTGGTTTATGCAATGCTCCTGCTACCTTTCAAAGATGTATGTCTGCTATTTTTCATGGTTTTTGTGAAGAAATTGTGGAGGTCTTCATGGACGATTTCTCCGTCTATGGAACTTCTTTTGATAACTGTTTGCACAATCTTGATAAAGTTTTGCAGAGGTGCGAAGAAACTAACCTTGTTCTTAATTGGGAGAAATGCCACTTTATGGTAAATGAAGGAATTGTCCTTGGACATAAAATCTCCGAAAGAGGTATTGAAGTTGACAGAGCAAAAGTGGAGGCAATCGAGAAAATGCCATGTCCAAGAGATGTTAAAGGTATACGTAGTATTCTTGGTCATGCTGGTTTCTACAGGAGGTTTATTAAAGATTTCTCTAAGATTTCAAAGCCTCTTACCAATCTTCTTCAAAAGGATGTACCATTTGTCTTTGATGATGATTGTAAGGAAGCTTTTGAAACTCTTAAGAAGGCTTTAACTACTGCTCCTATTGTTCAACCACCTGATTGGAATTTACCTTTTGAAATTATGTGTGATGCTAGTGATTTTGCTGTTGGTGCTGTTCTTGGACAGCGCGTAGATAATAAGTTGAATGTTATTCATTATGCTAGTAAGACTCTTGATGCTGCTCAGAAGAATTATGCTACTACTGAGAAAGAGTTTCTTGCTGTTGTTTTTGCTTGTGATAAGTTTAGATCTTACATTGTTGATTCTAAAGTTACTATTCATACTGATCACGCTGCTATTAGATATCTTATGACTAAGAAGGATGCTAAGCCTAGGCTTATTAGATGGGTGTTGCTTTTACAAGAGTTTGATTTGCATATCGTAGATAGGAAAGGTGCTGAAAATCCTGTGGCTGACAACTTGTCTAGATTGGAAAATATTTCTTTTGATCCTATTCCTGTTAATGATAGTTTTCTAAATGAACAGTTGGCTGCAATTAATGTAACTTCACGAGACCTTCCTTGGTATGCTGATTATGCTAACTTTATTGTTTCCAAGTATTTGCCTCCAACCTTTACAGCTCAGCAAAGAAGGAAATTCTTTTATGATTTGAGGCATTATTTTTGGGATGACCCACATTTATATAAAGAAGGAGTTGATGGTATCATGAGAAGATGCGTACCAGAATATGAGCAACAAGAGATATTAAGAAAATGCCATAGCAGTGCTTATGGAGGGCATCATGCTGGAGATAGGACCGCACAGAAGGTTCTACAATCAGGTTTTTATTGGCCAACCCTCTTTAAGGATGCCAGGAGGTATGTTTTATCTTGCGATGAATGTCAAAGAGTTGGTAATATTTCTAGACGCAATGAGATGCCTATGAATTACACTCTTGTTATTGAACCGTTTGATTGTTGGGGATTTGACTTTATGGGTCCTTTTCCTCCTTCAAAAGGCTATACCCATATACTTGTTGCTGTAGATTATGTCACTAAATGGGTAGAAGCCATACCTACAAAGAGTGCCGATGGTGAGACTTCGTTAAAGATGCTTAAGGATGTTATTTTTCCTAGGTTCGGAGTGCCTAGATATCTTATGACTGACGGAGGTTCTCATTTTATTCACGGTAGTTTTAGAAAGACTCTTGCTAAGTATGATGTCAATCATAGAATTGCTTCTGCTTATCATCCCCAAACTAGTGGGCAGGTAGAGCTTTCAAATAGGGAGATCAAGTCTATCTTGCAGAAGACTGTTAGTAGATCTAGGAAAAACTGGGCTAGTAAGTTAAACGACGCTTTATGGGCTTATAGAACTGCTTATAAGAACCCCATGGGTATGTCTCCTTATAAGATGGTTTATGGAAAAGCGTGTCACTTGCCCTTAGAATTAGAACACAAGGCTTTTTGGGCAGTGAGAGAGCTTAATAGAGATTTTAAACTAGCCGGTAAGAAGAGGTTGTTAGATTTGAGTTCTCTAGATGAGTGGAGAAATGAAGCATATGAGAATGCCAGACTTTTCAAAGAGAAAGTCAAGCAATGGCATGATAAGAGGATTCTTAAGAGAGAGTTCCATGTTGGTGAGAAAGTTCTCTTGTATAGGTCTCGTCTCAGATTTTTTGCAGGAAAATTACTCTCTAAATGGGAAGGACCATATGTTATTGTGGAAGTGTACCGCTCAGGTGCTATTAAGATTGCTTCATTGAAAGATGATTCTACACAAGTGGTGAATGGGCAAAGACTCAAACATTATATTTCTGGAGATTCTTATAATGAAGATGTTGATGTTATTGAAACAGTTTCTCCGGAAGATTACATCCAAGACAAACTGCAGGAACCTGCAGAATTCGTTTTCGAATAGGTAACAGTTCTAGTCAGAAAAGTTTCACGAAAAGTTCTTCCTTTAATATTTTTGCTATTTTTAATAAATATAAAAAATCACGAGACGAAAACGGGGAGGAAAAGAGGTCCGTGTGTGTCTCACACACGGGTGGCGCGGGCCCACCCCTGGCCGCGCCACCCCTGTGTGAGAACACATCGGAACTCGTTTCCGTCCCGGTTTCCTCCTGTGACTTCGTTTCAATTTATGATTTTCGCTTATTTAACCCCCGGAGTCCCCGAGGTCTGTATATCATTTTCTCGTCGTGTTTTGTTTCGAGCTGTTTCTGTCAGGGTTTGCCCTCGGCCTTGAAGTTATAATGTCTTCGTCTGGTTCATCCAAAGAGAACCCTCCTGCGGATTCCGTCAATCCGTATATGAGGGAACTGAAGATGCATCTGAAGGAGTTGTCACTCAAGGATGGGGAGTTGCAGATTAAAGATGTTCAAGGACCCAAGGGAGAAGGGAGTCTCGAAGCGAGGATGGAAGCATTGGAACAGGAAGTTTTCAAATACAAGAAGATGGCGGAACACGAGGTGGACATTATCTATAGGATTAATCAAGATCTTGTTGCCAGGTACAAGAAGGAGACTACGGAGCTTTGGAAGGATGTCCTCTCACTCCAAGAGACCACTAGCCAACTACAAGCACAACTCTACGACGTGCATAACCAAAATTGTGAGTATGAAGCTAGATTCCAGCAAATGAGTGCTGCTGCAAGTTTCAGGATTTTGGAGACCAAGACATCCTTCTTTGATGGAGGACCTCTGCCTTGGAAGTATGACAACGATGAAGTTGCGCCGCCACCACCAAAGGAGTAATTCATCATCGGTATAGGCATCCCCTTGGATTGTTCCAAGCTTGGGGGAGTGCCGCGGTATCACATCATTACCTTTTGCTCATTTACTTTTCAAGTAGAGTCGTATCATGAATAGAGAAGTTATCATATAGAATAGTTTGCAGTTGGAAGTATCCTCCTTAGTTAGTTATCTATGTATCCCTTGGTGTGAGTTGCGGTAATGAAATATTAATGAGAAGTTTTATCGTTTACTTTTCGCACACTTTATGTTAGTCTGCAATCTCTCTTATATGACTGATCTTGTTGATTGGTATTGGTATCACATTGGGAGCATGAGTAGATTTAGTTGGTTTTGGCAAACCTAGCTTGGTCAGTAGCAACTTTACCTTGAAGTTTGAGTAGAAAAGAATAAAGAAGTGCTTGTTATATCACTTCAGTTTTCCCTTAGCATTGTTATTCTTAAGTTAAAATCGTTGTACCTTCAAGGGGGTTGCATGATTGTTCTTATTATATGTATGTATGTTTGTTTCATGCAACTCTTATGCTTGCTACCCAGCCTTGCTAGCCAAAAACCTGTACTGAGAGGAAATACTTCTCGTGCATCCAACTCCCAATAGCTAAGTCACTTCCAAAGAGTCCACTATAAATTCCTATGCATGGTATTTTAAGCCATTCCAAGTAAAGTTTCATGTGCTACCTTTCAAAAACCCTTCAAACGCATCTCATTTTGTGCCACTGTTTTTAGCTCATGAGGACGTAGTGGATGGGTTTGTTATCTTCCATACTAAATTAAGTACCCCTCGACTAGGCAGCTTCATCTGCTCGTCATTAATTTTGCAAAGGGAGCTGGTCAGACCATTATAATCTAAAAAGAAAGAAAAAGGCACTCCTCCAATGGTATGTGAAAGTTGGTCGGCACCCGATGGAATCGGTTAGCCATGGTTTGAGAAAGGAAAAAGGTGGGGAGGAGTGCAAAACTATAAAAGAGCACCAAAGTGCCAACTAATTAAACATCTCAGAACCGCTCTCACTTGTTTAGTATGGAAGATATCAAGAACTCCGTTGCTAGTCGTTGACAAAAGCAACCACCTCTCAAAATAACTTTTACCTCTGTTTTACAAATGAAAAGCTCTAGCACATGTTTAATCCCTGCTTCCCTCTGCGAAGGGCATATCTTTTACTTTTATGTTGAGTCAACCCATTTCCCTCTGTCTCAAGCAAGCATTTGAGTTGTTATGTTTCACTCATCCATATGTTGATCTGCTTAATCATGTTTATTATCTTTCTTGTTTTGTATAATGCTTTTGTCTGAAGGAATATATCTTTAAAAGTTTACTTTGTTGAGCATATAGTCTTTGCTATATTAGCTCTGTTCTAAAAGGCTCCGTTTAAAAAGAGAGAATAGCTTGTTCTCCATTCTTTGACCAAGAACTAAGGTTTGCCATTGCCAATTATAATTTACCTTGTGCATCTTTACATGTGATTCCCTTTTACCTATTGTAAGTTTACATCTTATAAAGGGAAGTTGCTGTCTATTATAATTTGTGCCTTAGTGAATGTGATGCTTCTTGTTCGTATTTTGATTATCGACACCTCACTCCATAAACCTGTGGTCATGTTTACCGAGTTTAGTTTCGCTTGGGGACAAGCGAGGTCTAAGCTTGGGGGGGTTGATACGTCCAATTTGCATCACTATTTTGTATCATAATTTACTGTTATTCATTGATATATTTCATATTTAGATAAGTTACTTATGTTATTTCCTTTGTTTTTACATGTTTGATGATTATCGGAGGAGTTGCTGCCGGAGTCAGGATTCTGCTGGAAAAAGGGGCATCAAGAGACCATATTTTGAAGATCAGGAAAATTCTAGAAAAATACCCAGAAATTATATTTTCCCAGAAGACCTACGAAGCCAGAAGGAGGAGTCGAGGGGGGCTAGGGGGCCCCCACATGCCAGGGCGGCGCGGCCAGCCCCCTGGCCGCGCGGGCCCCACGTGAGGCTACCCTGGCCCACCTCTGGTCTCCTCCCTTCGCGTACATCATCGTCCCCGAAAACCTAAGTCAAGGGGGGGGGTTCAGAGTTAGACACAGCCGCCTCTGCGGGGCGGAGAACACCAGAGAGAGAAAGCTCTGCGGCAGAGAGAAATCTGCCGAGGAAATTCCTTCCCGGAGAGGGGAGATCGTCGCCATCGTCATCACCATCGCACTGGACTTCATCGGGATCATCATCATCATCATCATCTCCATCACCAGCACCTTCATCTCCACCATCACCTCGCCATCCCGCTGTAACATCTTGAGTTGGATCTTGTTATATTCATAGGGGAAACTTTCCCGGTGTTGATTACTCTTGTAGTTGATGCTATTGAGTGGAACCGTTGAATTAAGGTTTATGTTCAGATTGTTATTTACCATTATTTCACCTCTGATCATGATCCATATGATGTCTTGTGAGTAGTTCGTTTAGTTCTTGAGGACATGGGAGAAGTCAAGATGTTAGTAGTGAATTATTGTTGAGAAATATTTAATGGTTTGATATTGTTGTGGTGCTATTTCACTAGTGGTGTCATGTGAACGTCGACTACATGATACTTCACCATTTATGGGCCTAGTGAGATGCATTGTGTATTTGGCTACCGATTGTGGGGTTGCTGGAGTGACAGAAACCTAAACCTCCGTTGGTAAACCATTGCACCAGGGAGCGTAGGATCCTAGAGTTTAAGGCTGTGGTTAGATTTATCTTAATTACTTACTTGTATTTGCGGATGCTTGCAAGGGGTATAATCACAAGTGTGTATTTATCCTAGTAAGGATAGTGCGCTAGCACAGGTTCACCCCCATAACACTTACCAAACCAATAAATACTATTGGCTCTATGAAGCGAAAGCTCTTGACAGAAACCTCCCGTGTGTCCCCGAGAACGTTTGGTTATTATAAGAACACAACCGGCTTGTCCTTTGCTGAAGAAAGGATTGGGCCACTTGCTGCAATTGTTACTACTGTCTTTTACTTACTTGCACTTTATTTACTCGTAATATCAAATACTCCTGAAAACCTGGTTGCTAGTATTTACAGTGATTCCTTGATCAAAACTGCTCATCAACACCTTCTGCTCCTCGTTGGGTTCGACACTCTTATTTATCAAAAGTACTACGATACACCCCCTATACTTGTGGGTCATCACAGACCGAGGAGGAGTACGTGCACCTCGACGATGCCGACCTAGATGACGACCTCGACGCCGACGATCTCGCCTACCTCGAGCTCCCCACCGACGAGGAAGCCACGGAGTCTGCTGCCGAGCAGAGGGCGCTGATGGCGTCGTTCGAGATGCAGCGCCGCGATGAGTCTGCCCGACGTATCATGGCGGTCGAGAGAAGGGCGGCGGTGGCGCACCAAAGCGCGCGCTAATTGACATATCTCCGAAACTTGGCGGCGGCGGACGAGCTGAGGGCGGTAGCGGCGAGGCGGCGGCCCAGAGAGGACCGCGCGAGGGTTGAGGCGGAACGGCGGCTGCAGTACGAGCGTGCAAGGGCGGCAGAGTTGGTTGTCGTGCGCCAACACCAATACCCCTGCCCTCCTACTTCGCCGACGCCGGCATCGCAGAAGATGCCCAACGCCGCCGCCTGGAATAGGTGTGGGAAGCACGCCTCCACCGTCGCCTGGAGACAGGCAACCATGGGCGCTCCAGCCATTCCAGCGCGGGCGGCTCCGACCATTCCGGCGCGGGCGCCCCGGCGCCCAGTAGCAGTAGGTAGTATAACTGATGTTCAAGCGGTCTATACTCCGCTTGAATACCAGTTTTGCCTGTTTCTGCTCCGAACTCAAATATGTAAAATATGTCTAATTCTAATGAAATCTAGCAAGTTTAATAATTTTTTTGCAAATATAAAATTTCAATTTTTTTGAGACCGGTGTTTTGGGGCCGCCGGTGTGGGAACCCGACCCCAAAATTTTGGGACGACCTGCCGACGCCCCCAAAACGACCCGGCGCCCTGCCGGCCACCATTTTGGAGGCGCCGGTGGAAATGCTCTTAGGGCCACAATCCGTAAACCCACACTCCTTGGGCCCCCTCATTTACGGTGCATGTTGAAACTACACACAATTACTAGTACTTTGGTGGTACGTTTAACCATTTTCACGTGATCATTCGAATTCAATTCACTTCAACACTCCACAGATCTTGTCTGCAAAAAAATAAATAAATAGAACGTCGTGCGAGTAAGACAAGAACATGACGTTGGAGGATCATGTGAGCTTCAGTTCAAACGCGGCGGTCGCCACCGAGACAAGCCCCCAAAAATTCGAACCCCTCCAAAGCGGGGTGCCTCGCCCGCGATCCGATCTCCGCCGTCCATTTCGAACTCAGACGCCGCCGATCCACATCCCGTTACAGTTCCTTCCCTACCCCACACCTCCAGCAGAACTCAAAATACTTCTTCCCATTCCCCCCCTTCCTCCCGGGAGCGAGTGTGTGTGAGAGAGTGTGAGATTCAGATAGGGACAGAGGGTTCTAGAACCTTCTAGAACGGACGGCACTAGGTCCGGCCAGCTGCTCCGGCGGCCCGCTAGGCGATTCGGAGGGAGGCGAGCCCGATCTGCCGCGCCGGAGTGATTTTGTTAAGCTGCGGCGGCCCTGGATCTCCGCCGCGGAAGAAGAAGCTTCTAGGGGCGGCTGCGGCGGCGGCATTACACCATTCGCCGCCTCGCGATACTCCTCGTCACCGCCGCCGCCACGTCCACCTCCTCCAGGCTCGGAATGGTGAGGGATCTCGCCGCCGTCCGCCGTGCCCCGGCCAGGGCTTCCGCGTCGGAAGCCGGCAACGACGAGAACGCGCCGGCGGAAGGCTCGGACACCGCCGCAGCCGCGGACGCGGCGGCGGCGTCCCGGCCCCCGCTCCTCGCCATCCAGCCGCCGGCGCCGGCGGCGGCGTCGGGGCTCAAGCGCAAGCCGGAGTCGCCCGCGCCCACGCCCTCGAAGCTCCCGTTCCGGACCCCGGAGAAGGCGGCGGCGCGGACCCGGTTCGGGTGGGCCCCGCCGCCGCGCGCCGACGACCTGCCGCCGCGCGCGACGCCGTACGGCACTCCCCGCGCGCACCGCGGTAAGGCGGCCGTGCCGGTGCCGCTGCCGGCCGCCTCCTCGGAGGCCGGAGGGTCCGGGCAGAGCACGCCCACCAAGAGCGTCAGCAAGCCGGCGTACAGTGCGGGGATGACCGGCTCGAGGCCCATGACGAGCGCCCGGGGGCAGGGATTCCCTGTGGCTGCCAGGGGTACGCCCCTGTCGTTTGGGACGGCGACGATGGTGAGTTCTGTGGAGGTGCCGCTGTTCGAGCTGCGGGAGGATCCCTCCTTCTGGATGGAGAACAACGTGCAGGTATGCACCCTGACTTTTGCAGTTGCCTACTGAAAAATTACTGATTGGTCAGGAAATATGATGCGGAGAGTGTACAATGTCTACTCATTTAGCTTTAAATTACGGATCAGTACATACGTTGGAGATTCAACTTCACCATCAACATGATTTCAAACACATAAAACCCTCATCCTACACAATCTTTACATATGTGGTTTATTTTCCAGGTTGTAATCCGTGTTCGCCCTCTAAATAATATGGAGAAAAATCTGCATGGTTACAATCGGTGTCTGAAACAAGAAAATGCCCAGCGTATCACATGGATTGGTCAGCCAGAAACCCGCTTTACATTTGACCATGTTGCTTGTGAAGGAGTGAGCCAGGTCAGCTTGAAAACAATTCGATGTTGTGCTTTTTGGTCCTATTTCTTGGACTGTGAATAACCGATGAATTTTGGATTGGCAGGAAGTGCTTTTCCGTGTTGCTGGCTTACCAATGGTTGAGAACTGCATGGCTGGATACAACAGTTGCGTCTTTGCTTATGGGCAGGTAGTTAGCAATACTTTTTTATTTCAAGACCATGAAGAACTGCATTCATGTCCTTGAGTCTTGAACCCTTTATTTGCTTGCCTTTGCAGACTGGAAGTGGAAAAACATACACGATGCTTGGCGAAATCAGTGATCTGGAAGTGAGGCCTAGTCCAGAACGTGGAATGACACCACGTATTTTCGAGTATTTGTTTGCCAGGATCAGAGCGGTAACAGACTCCACATACATAGCATATTATTTATTGTCAGTTACATGAATAAGTATTTCATAATGCGGATCTTGAACCTGTTATTGTGCAAACCGAAACTGTAGGAGGAAGAGAGCAGGAGGGATGAAAAGCTTAAGTACAACTGCAAATGTTCTTTTCTTGAGATATACAATGAACAAATTACAGATCTTCTTGATCCTTCAGCCACAAATCTCCCAGTATGCTTTCATGCTATTGCTTGAAGTGAACATGAATTGTTGGTGCAACACCATTTTTTTGATTTTACTAAACAATGGAATCTTATGTGTAGCTCCGAGAAGATGTAAATGGAGTCTATGTAGAAAATCTGACTGAACTTGAAGTAGGCTGTGTTAGCGATATAATAAAGCTTTTGATGCTGGTAAGCAAATTTATTCTTGGACTTTCTTTCTTACAAATATCTCAGGGCAGACTGCCAAAGAATTCAAATTAATCAAGCTTTCCTGTAACATACGTCAGGGTTCTATGAATAGGAAAGTGGCTGCTACAAATATGAATCGTGAGAGTAGCCGCTCCCACAGTGTGTTCACATGTATTATCGAGAGTAGGTGGGAGAAAGATTCTATGACTAACTTGCGGTTTGCAAGACTGAACCTAGTTGATCTTGCTGGGTCAGAAAGGTAAGGAGATATTGTTCTCTCTTGTCTCATAGTTTATTGTGCTAATGAAATATCAGTTTATTTATATCTACCTAAAATAGGCAGAGGACATCTGGTGCCGAAGGTGAGCGTCTGAAAGAAGCTGCTAATATTAACAAATCGTTATCAACATTGGGGTTCGTATCTAATATCAAACTCTTAGTGCAAGTTTTTTTAGTAAGATGAAGGATTTGTGTGTCCTATTACTCATTCATGAGTTCTTTCTCAAATTGTGAATTGCAGTCTTGTGATAATGAACTTAGTTGATCTTACAAATGGGAAGCAAAGACATGTTCCTTATAGGGATTCAAGATTAACGTTTCTTCTCCAGGTAACAACCTCAAGATACCATATTACTGTTGTCTTTATTGCCCTAGCCTAGTAAATTATTTACTCCCCCTTTCGCAGGATTCGCTTGGTGGAAACTCTAAGACCATGATTATTGCAAATGTCAGCCCTTCATCATGGTAATGAATTTTGGACTTAAATTTAATCCTACTTGGATAGGGCTCAAGATGCAGTTTGTTATCCTCATACTTTTTTTTTTCATTTTTTGGCGTGTAAAAATAGTTCTGCTAATGAGACGTTCAGTACCCTCAAGTTTGCTCAGCGTGCAAGGCTCATTCAAAACAATGTAAGTATTAGTCTTTCAGGTCAATAAGTCAATGTTCCTTTCTAACATATCTTAGGTTAGTAACCATTTGCAAATTCTTGTGTCTTCAAATTTGAAGGCGGTTGTGAATGAAGACGCTTCAGGAGATGTTCTAGCTTTGCAACATCAAATCCGTCTCCTAAAGGTGATGTCTCTAGAATAGTAGTTGCACTTTTCGTTCCATATAACATCACCCTAAACTAAAAGAAGGTCCATATATCAATCAGGAGGAGCTAGCTGTCCTGAAGCGTCACCATGTTAGTAGAACGTTACCGTTCACCACTGATATTTCTGGAGGATCCAAAGGTGACGTTGATGATGCTGCTGATCACATGAGTGTGGACCAGGAATTTGACAGTGATGCCCATAACAAAAAGTCTTTGCACAATTTAAGAGATAATCAGGTAAATACACCTTTGTCAGGATTTACTTACATTATACTACTAATTAATTTAGGTTGCACACGTTGAAAGCCTGCCGGGTTATATTATCTTAATTTTATGCTAGGCTGTTAAGATATTTCATTTTGTTGAAACTCAAATCATGTTCATAATCACGACGAACGTCTTTCATTGAATGACTTTGTTCAGTTTTCCTACATCTTACCGAAGAAAAATTTCTATATTGGAATCATGGATTAGACTAAAGCTGATTCTCTCTCTGTGTGTGCGCTTCTGTATATTATGAAAATTACTTTGTAAATAAATTATCTTGCAGCTGAGATCACTGGAAGAAACACTAGCAGGAGCATTACGAAGAGAATCAATGGCAGATACTGCAGTAAAGCAACTTGAAGTTGAAATTGAGCAGTTGAACCGACTGGTACCTATTAGCAACAACGGATATTTTTTCTGTAGAACCTATCTATAATTTTCTTGAGAGGTCCTCTAATGATCTTCTTTACATCTTCTTAGGTTTCTCAAAGAGAGGACGATACAAGGTGCGCTAAGATGACGCTGAAATTTCGAGAAGACAAGATTCATCGGATGGAAGCTCTTGTTCATAACAAACTGCCAGCAGAATCATATCTATTGGAAGACAACAAAAGTTTGGCACAAGAAATAGAGTTGCTTCATGCAAAAGTTGACAAACATCCGGAAGTAACCCGTTTTGCACTAGAAAATATCCGTTTATCAAAGCAACTCGAGAGGTATATATAGTATGTACCAACATGCATTAATATTTCCTGTACTGTACTAATACTTTTATATGTATTTGTAGGTACCAGCAGTTCTGTGATGAAGGGGAGAGGGAAGTTCTGTTGGATGAAGTTTTCAACCTTCGAAATCAGGTTTATATAAACCTTTACGTTGTAACTCTGATAAGTACTGTACTAGGTGTCTAGGTATTTTTAATCAGCATTCCTTGTGCTGACAGGTCATGCAAATACTTGAGGGGAGGATACTAACTGAGCAGCAAAATTACATTCCAGCCAAGTTTGAGGTTTAATTTCTGATTAGTTTTTCTGCCCATATTTATTTTTCCTACAGATTGGCTTATACTTTTATCTTTATCGATATTTTCAGGACACAGAACAACTTCGCTCCAGTTTAGCGAGTGAGCCTGAAACTTTACCTACTGAGGTACCTTTTCCCCTCACTAGAATCATTTTATCTTTTGGTTATGGTTATGTTGACTGAAACTGTGATGGTCAAGCCTGCCATATGTTGATGCCATTTATGAATGTTGTTGTTCTTTCTTTTTTTCTCAATTTATTTTCAGTTAAGAAGGACCTGTCAGGATTTGGAAACCTGCAGGAATGAGCTGCAAGGTTGCTTAGAATCAAATGAAAAACTAACAAGGTAATTGTATAGAAACATACATATGTGCTTGCATGCATTTTCTTTGCTGAAATTTATGTTTTAAGCAACAAGTTCCCTTCACAGAGAAATAGCTTATCTGCAAAAAGAATTGAGTACCATCAAATCGACCAAGAGGGAAGAATGTTTTAATGTATGTGAGGTATGCACAATAGCTTCTCTGAAGTAGTTGTGGTTATATTGAAAATGAGAAAACCTGACATTATGTTTTGATTTTGTGGACACGTCAGCATGATTCTCATGCACTTGCAGAAGATATATTAAGCCTGCAGCTGGAGTTGGACATACTTAAATCAATTCTTGCAGAAGAGAGGACAGCCTGTGTAGAGGTTGAGGAAAGAACTATCATCTTAGGTGATGAGCTGAAAGCAGCAAATTTACATATCCTTCAAGCTTGCAAGCAGAGGGATGCCATAGAAAGCGAACTGAATGATGCAAGATCTGTTATTGAAGCTCTTGAGGCACAGCAGATTTTGTTGATAAATGAACTAGAGGAGTTGAGGGAGAATAATCAGCAGAGCATTGACATTCTGAAGAGGAGGGACAGAGAAATCTCAAGATTAAATACTGAGCTTGACAACCACCGTAAACAGGGTCTGTTGGCTAGTGCAGATCCCAAAGTGCAACTTTTGAAGTGTCTCGAAAATGAAGATTCACCTCTGCAGAGAAAAATGAAAAGGATGCAAGCTTCACTTGAGAAGGCACACAACTTAAATACAAGGTACCAAAGAGATCAGGTATCTGACAGTTCTGCTGAGCAAGAAATGGATGAAGTCCGTAGACAGGTTGAAGTTGAAACAACTGAGGTGATTATGTGCTTACAAGAAGAGCTTATATCGCTCCAACAACAGTTAGATGCTAGTAACAAAAGTGAGTTGCTAGCCAAACAAAGCCTAGTTGACCTTGAACTGGAAAGAGAAGAGTTCAATGATAGGCTACTTGAGATGATGAAAGAGAAGGAGGGCTTTTCTAAACTAACTGAGGAAAAAGAAAAGAAAATTCAGCTGTTGACCAATGACTGGGAGAGCATACAAGAAGAGGTTCTACTGCTCCAGCAACAGCTAGATACTAGTAACCAAAATGAGTTACTGGCTAAGCAAAGCCTAGATGAGCTTCAACTGGAAAGAGAAGAGTTGAATGGTAGGCTACTTGAGATGATGAAAGAGAATGAGAGCTTTTCTAAACAAATTGAGGAAAAAGAAAAGGAAATCCAGCTATTGACCAATGACTTGGGGAGCTTGCAAGAAGAGGTTCTACCTCTCCAACAACGGTTAGATGCTAGTAACAAAAATGAGTTGTTAGCCAAACAAAGCCTAGATGAGCTTCAAATGGAAAGTAAACAGTTGAATGATAGACTACTTGAGGTGACGAAAGAAAATGAAAGCTTCAGTGAACTAATTGAGACAAAAGAAAAGAGAATCCAGCTGTTCACCAGTGACTGGGAGAGCTTACAAGAAGAGCTTTTATCGCTCCAACAACAGTTAGATGCTAGTTGCAAATCAGAGTTATTAGCTAAACATAGTCTAGATGAGCTTCAACTGGAAAGGAAACACTTGAATGATAGGCTACTTGAGGCGACAAAAGAAAACGAAAGCTTTTCTGCACTAGTTGAGAAAAAAGAAAAGGAAATTCAACTCCTGACCCATGACTGGGGCAAATTAGCTGCTGACATTGAAAGCTTTCTTGTGGATGGAAATGCTTCTCTTGATGAAGCTTCTGACCAGGTTGCTGTTATTTCAGAGTCCTTTTCTCAAAGAAGATGGGTTGAGGATCAAGTTCAGAAGATGTGTCAGGGTATATCTGACAGAGAGAAGCTACTTGAAGAGCTCCAAAGCCGGTTGAAAGAGGCAGATGACATAAAATGCGACTTGGACCTGAAGTTAAGGTCCTTAAGAGGAGCAATGGAGGCAATAAATGAGATGCATCAACAGGAAAGGAATGATCAAGAAAGCACAATTGCTCTTTTAAGATCTCAAGCATCTGAACAAGAACAAGTGAACCAGCAGCAACTTGAAGAACTTCGGAGAGTAGAGTTTCTGTTGGATGAATCCATTGGAACTTCTGTGCAGAAGGAGGTTCTTGAACAAATCTATGTGTCATCACTGGAGGGCGTGGAAGAAGAGATTCATCAGCTCGAGACTCAATTAGATGAGTCAAAGAAACTTATAGCTCATTCATTGAATCAGAACAAGGACAAGGAGCAGATGTTTGAGAAGCTAAAAAATGAAGAAAATACTGTTTTGTTACGAATGTTGTCAGATGTTCTGAAGGCAAAGGGTATTATACATGAGTTTGGAGTTGGATTCAACACATTGGAGTCAAGCCTTTCTGTGGACCCTGAAGAAGCTGTTTGTCAAAATTCACACTTGAATTTGGAGGACCGGGTAAGATAATGCTCTTTTATTTGATATATCAAGGTGAACCAAACAACTACTATTTATGTCAGTAAGTTCCTCCTGTTAATCAATATATATACCTATCAAGAGTATCGGTCTTTGAAAATTCGTGGCATGACCATATTCTACTCCATGTTTTAGGCTGAACTTAAAACATTTGAAGCCCTTGAAGCTGGAGAGCAATGCAATGCTGCAACCCTTTGCCAACTTAGTAAGGAGATGCAATCTGCAGTTTATGAACTGCAGATGCTGCAGTCTCAAATGACCAAGCTACTGCAAGAAAAGAAAGATGTGAAGGAATGCCTTTTCCAGAGTCAAGAAACTGTTCAAGATCTAAGTTCTGAGATCCTTCAATTGAAGTCGCAGATAACTGATCAACAGAAGTGCTATGAAGCTAGACTGAAAGAATTGGAAATAAAGATGCAGGAAAAAGACAATGATGCGACAACATCGCTTGTTTCATGGCATAAAGAGAAAGAGGTAACACTTTATAAGGCCATCAGGCTTCCATTGAGAATATTTTTCAGTAATTTGTTTTGTGGTTTCCTGAACAATGGATTAGGCTTCAGTTGGATTGTAAACGAGCATACTCACAGTAGACTTGTTTCTACATCGCCAGAAAATAAATAATGCAGTAGACTTGCCTCTCTTTCCAGTAAAACAAGGCTCTTAATAAAAAAACACATGTCGGTATGTGGTATTTGTGCAATAAGCTTTGCATCTCAATGCATCGATAGATACAAAAATCTTTTACCCAATGATGAGAAGTGGATTATGTGAAGGTGGCTCTGGTTCAGTCGATGCACCACTATTCTTTTGCTCTGCTAAACAGATGAATTCTTTAATTTATTCTTTATGTAGAAGCAGCAGAGTTTGTATTTACAGATGGAATGTTGCATTGAATTTCTTGAGTTAGTCGGTCTTGATTCCTGTTATAAATTGTGATCATTCATTCAGGCACTTGAATTTGAGATCTCAGAGGCAAAAGGTCATGCACAGCAGAAATCATTTGAGGCTTTCACTCTTATGGCCCAGTTTCAAGAAGCGCATGCAACTATAGCTGATGCAGAGTCTACAGTCAAGGCACTGGTGGAAGCGAATGGAAACGCAAAACTCCAAGCAGAGAAGTTTAAACAAAAGGAATCTTTGTTTGTTATTGAAAAGGAGGATTTGCTAAGTGAGATCAGTAGTTTGAAGATGCTGATGGATGTGAATGAACGAACTTACATGGATATTGAAAAGAAATTCGAATCAAGCCTGCTTGAAGCAAATGAGGTAGCTCTTGAACTGGAAGATGGAATCAGACACATGAAAAATTTGCTATCGGAGAACCTTGAGCTTGTGTCTTCTGATATTGAATGGATGAGGTCAGAACTACGGCAGTTCGCGGAGTTGGTAAGAATTTGGTTGGAGGAGAACTGGTTAGAGATAATTGGAAAAGATTGTGCTGTTTCTGTGCTGCACCTCTGCCATATGGGGATTTTGTTAGAGAGAGTTACTGGGCTGCATGCAGAAAATGGTTTCCTTCAGTGTGGAATCTCTGAATCTAATTCGTTGATATCTACACTGCGAGAGCACAATGATAAAGCAAAGAATGAGCTGGAAATGTGTAGTGTTCTCAAAGGAAAGTTACTACTCGACATCAACCACAGTTTTGGTCGTATTGCAAAGAAGGAACAAGAAGCAACTGAACTGAGCTCAAGACTTGATTCTTTCGGGAAAAAAATTCTGCATTTGCAAGCACAAGAAGAAGCAATGTTGGCAAGGTCAGATTCCATGTATAATGAGATATCCATTTTGACTGAAGAGATTGATGCTACCAACAGGAGCTCTTTGGAAGCTCAATCCAAAGAGAAGGAAGAGCTGCGACACCAATTGGACAAAGCGTTGCTTCTCAATGGAATGTTAAAAGACACAATACTTGAAGTTCTCAGTCTGCCTAAAGTGAATAGTACTATACCCGCAAATGACATGGAGTGCAATGAATTTGAGTTGTGCAGTTGGCTCGTAAACTACCACCATGAGTCGGTTATGCTTAACACTATTGCAAATGATATTGAGTCTGTTGTTTTGGCTTCAGAATGGGAGCAACACAAAGTACAACAACAAAAACAAAGGCTTATGTTTAGTGAAGTACTTGAAGGATTGAAGACAGAAGCACTTTTGTGGAAAGTTGACCAGGATTTGGGTAGTATTGCAATTCATGCTTTACAGGAGGATAACAATAATATAAGGATTGATTTGAAAAACGTGAAGCAGAGCAAGGATGAAGTTATGGAAAGTCTACATGCATTAAGTGAGGAAAACCCAAAACTCAGATACGTAGTTGACTCCTTGGAGTCCAACATCCTATCCTTGCAAGCAGATTTAAATGGAAAGGTCAAAACTCTGGTAGAATTGCAGTGCTCCCAAGGATCATTATGTGAAGAGCTTGAATTGAAAGCTGAGATGATTGAACTCGGAATTTTAAGAGAAAATGCTTTGAGGTCCAACAATGATTCACTGAAACATAAAATGCTTGATATTCTGCTGAAGGAACGGAGCATGGTTCATTTGGTTTCTAATATTGATACAGAGAAGTTATCTGCCTCCATTGAAGCATGTTTGGAACAAATTACCACTCAAGTGCAGAAATACATCGATGAACAATTGAACATGGTGATGAAGTTCTCTGATGATTTAGACTTGGTTCAATTGTCTGTTGAAGAGTTGAGCACCCAGAATTCCATTTTACAGTCTGAATTAGCCAGGAAAGATGAATTGGCAAAGGGCTTGTCATTTGATCTTAGCCTATTACAGGAATCAGCATCTGTTGCAAAAGATCAAGCAGATCAACTTATTGAGTTGACTGAAACAATTAAATCACTAGAAAATGAGGTTGCTTCTAAATCGCATGATCTTGATAATCTTGTTTCTGAAAGGCAACTACTAGAAGCTCAAATCATGAAGGCTAATGACAAGGTATTTGTGCTAGAGGAGCAGCTAGCAAACACAGTTGCTGAACTAAATGCAGTTTCTATGGAGAACAGTGAACTGAGATCTCAGCTCGACCATATTGAACAGAACAGCTACTCTTTGAAAGAGGAGTTAGTCCATAAAAGTAATGCCACTGAAGGAATGGAACAAAGGTTGATTGAGCTGAGAAAATCACTTGATGAAAGGAGCAGCCTGCTTCAAAATTTGCAAAATGACTTCTCCAAGCTTTCGAATCAGAAGAAATGCTGTGACTCTCAGGTGCTTATCTTGAGTGAGAAGCTGGAGATGGCTCAGGCAGTAGCAGAAGAAAGTGAAGCAGTTGCTACAGAGGCTCGACAGGTGCTCAGCTACCTACTTCACTATTTGTCTCTCTTAGTACCGTTTGTGTTATTTTCTTGTAATAACCCTTCTGTTGTACATCTGCAGATAGCGGATGAAAGGAGGACATATGCTGAAGAGAAGGATGAAGAAGTCAAGCTATTGGAAAGGTCAATTGAGGAGCTCGAAAGTACCATATGTGCTCTGGAGACTCAGGTGAGTGTCTACTTATATTTCATTGTTGATTCATTACTTAGTGCAATAAATTTTCTTATTAATACCACTGGGTATTTCCCGTAAGGTTGGCAACATCAAGGAAGAAGCGGAGCGACAAAGAATACAGAGAGAAGACTTAGAAGTGGAGCTGCAGAAAGTTAGGCACCAAATGCCATCCGTACCATCCTCTGGGAAAGTAAGGGGCTCCGTAGAGGATGGAATGGTTGATTCAACTGGCTCATTCAGGTTTGCATGATTACGAGTTCTGTTACCAGTTACGAGTATTAGTTCACTTGCTAGGTGGTTGAGCCCACTGCATTGCCTTTTGCTTTTCGCTTGCGCCTTTTTTCTTGTTTTCTTCTTGATGAAATGCAGAACTCCTGCTGTAGTTCTCAAGAAAAGGGTAATAGTTGGCTTATCTTTCTCCTGCAGACACTCAAGAGAGATACATACTGAGCTATCGGATGCTCAGGAGAGTATCAGAATACTTCAAAAGGAGGTTGCTGAGAAGGAATCAGAGGTAATGATATAATTCCTGACAATTTATTGCCTTTTGTTTCAGTTTTCGGACTATAGTTATTTGCTATCACACAAGAGTTTTCCAAATATCGCTGGTTTCAGTATGCACTGTCTTTTATGTACAGATTGCTCAATGCAAGTCACATATATCAGAGCTAAACCTACATGCTGAGGCAGCAGCACGTGAATATAAGCAGAAGGTAAGCAATTCCATTTGTCTGATTTACTTCCAGAGATCAAGTTATCAACAATTTTGAAGAAAGCTAATGAATTATGATTTGGTTAGTTCATGGAGCTGGAGGCTATGGCACAGCAGGTCAATACTGACAATACAGCAACAAATGCATGCTCCACCAGACCGGAGAAGATTAGCTTGAAACCTAGAGGTTCAGGCTCCCCATTTAAATGTATTGGGTTGGGCTTTGTACAACAAGTGAATTCTGAGAAAGATGAAGAACTTAGTGCTGCAAAACAGCGCATTATGGAGCTTGAGGGCATAGCAGCTAGTCGGCAAAGGGAGGTGGGATTTCTCTAAATTTTACACTTTGTTCCATTTATTCTGTTTGTTGTTTTACTGACCTATCTTCTTCCCCGTTTAGATATTCATGTTGAATGCAAAATTAGCTGCAACAGACAGTATGACGCACGATGTGATCCGTGATATGTTGGGGGTTAAGATGAATATGACAACTTGGGCGGTAAAGAATGACGTTTCTCTTATTTTGATTTATGCGTTTAAACCACTGCAGTTTTGTAACATATGCCTATTGTATTGTAGACTTTAGTTGACAAACAGCAAAAGATGAGTACAAAAGAGTCAGCTACTGAAGAATCTAAAGATGAGCTGATGAAGTTGAAGCTGCGGCTTGATGAATTCATTGACGAAAGACAAAGGTAGATACTTCACAATCAATGACCTCTTGAAAATTTGAATAATAGGTTATATGACTTGCATGCCAATGTTTTTTGTTACAGTTGGATTGATGAAATAAACCAAAGACAATCAGAACTTGGAGCTGCTCGCATTACTATAGAACAATTACGACAAAAGGAGCATTTTATGGTAGCTGAAATTGACTTGCTGAAGGTATGTCAATTAAGGTTTCCGCTAGAACAGTAAGGTCATATTTCTTTCTTGCTTGCTATGGCAAATGTTTGCTTGCTATACTAATTGGCCGAATGTTCAGGCTGAGAGTGCAAACTACAAAACCATCATTTTTAATCTTGAAGATGAAGTGAAAAAGCTCAATAGACAACAGAATCTTCAGCTGCGAATTAATCACCATGTCAAAACTAAGGTATCAAGTACTTCTAAAATTGTCGTGGTATATCTGACCTTTGCTGTTCCAGCCTTTGATAATCTTTTGTGCATTTTTCACTGATAGGAAGAGAATATCCTGCTGAAAAAGCAGAATGAAGAACTAAGTGCAAAGCTGCAGCAGCTAGGGGCCGTTGTTACCCGCACAAAGCAAAAGCTTGCCCGCTACATGGTCTCGGATGGAAAAGATCCACATGAACAGATCGAAGACGAAGAGCTTTTGAGGAAGAAACTAGAGGTGCGTTCACTTTGTTTCCACCTGGGTGGAATTTAAGTCGGTACAAGGACACTTATACTCACTCTGCTTGTTACATGTCAACAGGAAAGTGAACAGGATAGAAACAAACTCGCAGAAAATCTATCAAGTTTATGCACCAGTGTTCTGAAGGTATGGATATTTCTTCTAAGAAGCAAAGCAGCGTCCTCATGTGGTTGAATGCGAGCTTGCCCCAGATTACATGACGAAACATATGAACCCTACTGTTGCTACAGGTAGCTGGAGTTAGAAACCATGACTCCGATTGGAGTCTTCTGAAAGCAATGGAAGCCTTAAATCAACTCCAATGTTGCATTTCCTCCTTGGAGAGTGAGGTTGAAGATCTTAAAATAAAGGTAATATTGTGCAATGTTTTTTTTCGTTCTGACCTAACTAAATCTTGTTATCGACTGACTGGAAAAACTTCGCCTTCCACAGTGCAAACTATTGCGTGAGAAGGCTCGATTATCCGACCTCCGGAGCGACTCCTCCTCTCTGAGCTCAGGGGCGAAAGAGGGCTCCAGATCCCCAAATGTGTGCAGATCTCCGAGCATTTCGTCTTTCCGATGAGTCGATGCAGGCGAAACAAGTGTACATAATACCTAGTTCGTTACTGGTTAGTCATCAGCTAACACCTACCTGTAGGCCTTAGGCATCCCCTAGTACAGTTGAAGGGTGGATGCGAATCTGGCAATCTCCGTTGCTCATTTTGTATCTGTTGATCTGCTACTGAGCGGTGTAACATCTGATTAATGGAACCTCAATGCATTCATTCTTCATTTGCCCTGTGTGCCCATATATACTTTGTTTATGTGACGATGCATGGAACCATGTTCTTTTTACACACGAAGCCAGTTCTGCTGATTACTGCTGGCCTAAGATGACTATACTTGCTGCGGACAAGGCTCCATGTGCATCATGAGATATGTGATTGTCAAACTCACGATCGACTTCAAGGGGATTTGATTGAGTTTGAGTGGGCATTGGCAGAAATCAGTAGTCATCTCATTTTATTTTATTTGTTTACTTCTAAACTACTGTCCCCGTTTTAAAATATAAGATGTTTTAGCGAGAGTAGATTTTTGTAGCATGAGCTACATGTAGCTCGGTTTTTTGAAAAAATCATAAATGATATTTTAAAGTTCCAAAAAGTTCTGAAAAAATTCCAGATGTAGACAATGATATGATCTACTAACGTGCAAAATTTAAACTCGAGATTCCTAATATTCTAGGCTGTACAATAATGATAAACTCTAACAGATTGTGAGATTTTGAAAATCTGCACTTTTCACAATTATAGATGTTAGAATTTGTCATTTTTGCACAGCTCAAAATATAAGGTATTTTGATATGAAAATTTGCACATTTGTATATTTAATTTCAGATTTTTTGAAACTTCAAAGTAGTATTTTTCAATTTTTTTAAAAAATGGGTTACATGTAGCTGGAGTTACATTTATGGTTTTCGATATTTTAGCCTTCTTCAAGAACAAATGTATCTACCATTTTTTAGTGAATAGGTTTGGAGCAAAATGAGTGAACTTACAGTCTAAAATATCTTATATTTTAAAACTGATGAAGTATGTTGTTTAATTATTGGACTATATTGATTATGAACTGTGTTGTTTATTTAGATGTGTACTATTTTAATTAACTGAATTAAAATCAAAACACGTTGGACCGCCATCGAAACGGGAAGGGGAAAAGCAACCATAGTTGTGTCCGTGGCAGGCCAAGACAGACACATATGATGTTTGAAATAGACCGGACCGGTGAAGATGAGAAAAAAAAAAGCGTCAATGTTAGACACATTTACTACTGCCTCTGACATTTACTATGGATCGGTAATTACAAAAAAATTCCAAATAAACGTATCATTTAACGGGATACTGCAAAACAACGCCACGTTTGTGAAAATGCTACGTACATAAAAAAGGTTGTGTTTAGAATTTTTTACAGCAGTGACCTGAGAATCACCTATATACATACATACAAAAGTTAAACCCAGGGCCGAATCTATGTTGGGCGGGGCCCTTGGTCAAGTTAGCGGCATGGACCCTAAGTCTAATTTATATCGGCTCTAAGTTAGCGGTATGGGCCCTAAGGCTGAAGGTAGGGCGATCGATGAGGTTACGATCGCGATCGGCTTCGAGGACCGCGAGGAGTCGTGTCGGCGATGCAACCTGCATGGTACATGCTGGGCTGGGTTTTGCAATTTTTTTAGATGTATATGAATATATGTAGAAGAGTATATAAAATTATGGGCCCCCTCCTAATATGGGCCCTGGCCGCCGCACAAGGTCACATAGACCCAGATCCAGCCCTTTAAACTGGCTGTAACTACATCCGGCTGATGGCTACTGTTTGCCTAGATTTTAGTATGGATCAAAGGGAGTACTTAACTTACAAAAATCTAGATAAAAACTCCCTCTATTTTTAAATACTATAAGATGTTTTAGTTTTGTGAAGCAAATATCTTTATACATCTTTTAGTGTGTAGATTCACTTAAATATATACATTAAAAGATATCTAAATATATTTACTTTATAAATCTAAAATATTATATATTTTAAAACGGAGGAAGTATAATTTAGTTGATTTTCTGGCTCCTCTCTCTCAGTCTCAGCTGGAAGATGCTCACGCACGCGAAGACGGCAAGAGAAAGGCCGTCGCAGCGGTCGTCTGCGCATCCGTGGACCCGCACGTCAGCCGGCCAACAAACCTCATACCGCAGAACCCTGGCCCACATGTCAGAGGGACCCTCGATTGACCAGCCCGACACGCACCGCTCCCCGGGTTGGTGGCGATTGAGGCCGCATGAACCACGCGCACCTCCCGGGCCCACCACCCCGCGACGCCGACGCTACCGCAACGACCCACTTACCCAATGACACGTGGGACCACCCACTACAGCTGACCCACGTGTCATCTCCCGCTGACCCATCCACGGGCCGTCGCCCGCCTTGATAACTGACGGCGGCGGCCGCGGCGGCGGCCAGTTAAAAGGTGATGCTCCCTGCTTCCGCCTCTCGCTCCCTCCTCCTCCTCCCGACTCCTCCCGGCGGCGCGCGCGCACCGAGCTCGCGGTTCGGATCCCCGGCGGGCGTGCGGCTCAGGCGCGGGCGGCGAGGGTCGGCGGCGGCGGTCGCAATGGCATCCGACGGGCGCGTGGAGCGGATCGCGTCCACCATCCGCGTCATCCCCGACTTCCCCAAGCCAGGTAGCCCCCCAATCAGCGACCCCTCTCCGCGCTACCCCCTTATCTAAAACCCTAGTTAGTCGCTTGCTCGCTTGCTTGGGTTGGTGGGCTAGTCAGGGTCGATCTGGCCGATGCTCAGTGGCGGCGGCGCTGGCGCCATGGCGGAGGGTTGCTATCTCTGTGCCGAGGGAAACGTCTATCTCCGCTGCCTCTGCGTAGTTCCTGCCGTATACGCGGTTTTGTCCTGTGAGTATCGTATCCGGGGTTTCACAGAGCAGCAGCAGCGGGTGGACGCCGGCTTGGCGTATTGTGCCCAGATGCAGCAGGTGTATAAACGAAGCTAAATTTTACTGTTACCGTATCCAGCAGGCCAAATTGGCTCCTCAGGTTTTAGCTTAAATAGAAGATGAGCTAGTGCCATTGAGCAAGCATTGCCTAGATAAATAAAAATAATTAAAGCCTGTAAATCCGTGTCGCTGCATATTGCTGCTCTGGGTAAATGAAGTAAGCAAGGGCCTGTAAATTGTGATGGTGAAGCAATATATTCAGTACATGCAGGATATGCCAATTGCCACTGCTGCCAAAAGTAACTGATAATATAGGAAACTAAGCAACAAACTATAGGATGATGCCTGCTCTAGATTGTTACATGTTGGAGGACTTTTTGTGTCGCTTAATCATGTATATCCCATTCTTTCTTTCTGTAGGGATTTTGTTTCAGGACATCACAACGTTGCTTCTCGATCCGCAGGCGTTCCGTGACACTACTGACCTTTTTGTCGAGCGGTACAAGGACAAAGGCATCACTGTAGTTGCTGGTAACAATTAAACAGATGCTTTCCATATTAAATGTCCTTATTATTGGAATTAAGGTCTGCATTCATACCAATTTGAGATTCGTATTTCCTCTGACGCTCATGTATCATATCTGTGCCGTCTAAATCAGGTGTTGAAGCTAGAGGATTCATTTTCGGTCCTCCCATTGCATTAGCCATAGGTGCAAAGTTTGTTCCAATAAGGAAGCCAAAAAAATTACCTGGTATGTTTTGTAGGTGCTTCATGTGCAGCTTGCTGTCTTTATTAAACAGCTATGTTTCATTGCTCGAACTGGGTGCATTAGCTAAGGATGTTATATATTTACACTAGGTGCGGTGATATCAGAAGAATATTCACTAGAATATGGCACCGACAAAATCGAAATGCATGTAGGAGCTGTGCAGCCCAATGACCGGGCCCTTATTGTGGACGATCTAATTGCCACAGGGGGGACCCTATGTGCAGCTGCCAAACTTATCGGTGAGCTTATGTGCATAACACTTCTGATAATTATGCAAAGTATTTTATGTTCTAGAAAATCTTTTTAACCATCACATTTTCTGTTTTCGTTGCAAATTGAAAAATATGACCTCCACTCCAAGATTTGACATAGAAATGCTTTAAGTGTATATGCACGGATGTGGACATGTTCAACTGCTGAATGGTTTTTGTTCATTAGCTCTGATGTTAAAATATTATTTCTTGGAAGGACTGTTTTCTGATTGTGCTTATTACATTGCTTTCGTATGGTTTATATATGGAGATTTACTTATGTTAATTATGGCTTGTTACTTTGTAGAGCGTGTTGGAGCAGAGGTGGTTGAGTGTGCCTGTGTTATTGAATTGCCAGAGCTGAAGGTACATTTTGCTCCCAGTGCACCATCTCCCTGTTTAGATGAGCAAAACGTTGTTCACAATCATGTTGAAATTGGTGTAATGCTCTTATTAGGATTTTCCATTCATGTATTCCTTGTTTGGTTAGGTTTCCATAATAATCATTGTTCATTAAGATATCTGCTTCTTGTAGTTACTGGCTTACCGCCTGCAACTACTTGGTCATTTGCATGTAGTTGTGGTTAGCTAGCATGATCTAGAAATTAAGAAACTTACTTTGATGTGATTTTATCAAGAATTGTACACACATGTTCTGCACTTAAGTAACCACTGATACGGCGACACCGACACGGGATACGGGGACAGGGGATATGGCAATTTCTTGAAACACCAGTACTGCGAGTATACATATAAAAATTAATGAAATACCATGTGATAAAGACGGAATAATTGAATGCTGATCAAAATACTGTCCTGCTTTGTTGTACTTGCACAATACATCAACACCATTAGCAGCCAGTGCCCAACACCAGCAGCAAAGCAACCACACACGCAACCCAGCAGGAAGCACGCACTCTCAGCAGCATGCACGCACACCCAGCAGCAAGCAAGCACGCACGCATGTACGAGGCAAACAAGTGCCTAGCGCAGCAGGCGTCAGCAACCATGGCAGGAGCAGCAAGCATGGGAAGCCCGGAGGAGAGCACAGACGGATTGGGAAGGGGGTTACGTTGATAGCGGCGGTGGCAGCGGAGGAGAGGGCGACTCCAGGCGGCGGTGAGGAGGCGATTCCAGACGGTGGTGAGCGACTCCAGGCGGCGACGGAGGCGGTGCGCTCATGCGGTCGCTCCCGAGGCCTTGCTGCCATGGTCAATCGAGCGAGCAGATAGAGAGTGCAGTGGCTGTTAGGGCATCTATGATGGGGGGCGCTTAGAGCAGGCCAGGATGCCTTTCCCGGCCGTTTCCGCTAATTCCCAGTCGAACCAAGGATTTCGGCTAGCGTCGCCGCAATTCTATGTGCCGAGCGCTTGGCAAATACGCGCGGTTTCCGTGGCGTCTGTTGATTGATGGGCGCTATGTCTCCAGCTGCTTTTACGTACATAGGATCTTTTCCGGCGGCTGTTTCTCCCCTTTTTAGTATAGGCGCTTGGCTCCTCGCGTTGGAGAGACAGGCGCCGGCGCTCTTGTTAGCGATCCGAAATAAACGCCTAGCGTTGCGAGGTAGGGTGCTTAGGTAACAAATCCGATTTTATGGTTTTTATTTTTTTCCTTAAGCGCCCAGATTAGCGTCTATGGTTGTACATGCCCTTAGGGTTAGTAGTGGGCTTTGACTGGTCTTCCCATGTCCCAGCCGTCTTGGCGACATCCCCGGCGGTGTATCGACATTTTTTCCTTTCTTTTTAAACCGGAAAAGACTATACTCCTGGGATACATGTATCGCCCGCGTATCGGGTTATCGGAGTATCGGCCGAGTATCATATGGAGACACAGCGGAATTTGAAGTATCGGTGTTTCGTATTGTTGGTTACTATCTCACTGATAGCCCATGCACACTTGTTGATACAAACAGGGGATAATACACACCTTATGACTTGTGAGTAGTTGTCATCTACATGAGTTTTTGCAACTTAAACTCTAAATAATCATAATACATCTATGGGAAAAACTGAATTTTAGTTGGAAATGATGTAATAATTTCTTGTCATGGGAATTTTTCTCTGTTTAGTGCTCTAATTATGGCATGCATTTCAGGGCCGGGACAAGTTGGGGAACAGGCCAGTTTTTGTCCTTGTGAAGGCGGAAGAATCATGATGAAACAAGTTATGACCTCTTGAGTTGTTCCCATGATGTTTGCCTTAAGCCAATACTGGAAGCAACAAAGATATCCCCCGTTACTTCTAGCTAGTTCCTATCTGGAGCGGCTCAATAAGTTCCATCTATAGATTTGTAAGCTCATATATTATCTGGGAATGCAGACTTGATTATCCCTGTACCTGTAATACATGGGCTTATTTCTGTAAACAACATTACGAATTAATCATGTCAATCAAGGATAGTTTGTAATCCGTATTGAAGTTTACTGCTGTTGTTAGCATTATTACTTTTGTGCTTTATTTCATGCTTGTCATGACTGAAAATTTCTGGCACGTCTATGGTTCAATCCTGCATTAATCGGGTGATTATTGTGGAGCCCATGGTGTTGGTAATTGCTAGATGTTTTTCCTCAATGACCATTGATCATACTGAGGGGTTAGAGTTGTGCTTCTATAGCTTGATTAGTCAGTTTAATAGCTTTGCATGTGGCTATGTCATGCTCTTGTTTATACCTGCTGGTGGCTTAAGATCCCTCAGACAGAATTGAACTTCTGAAGACTTATTAGTTGCTTAGGTGATAAGGATCATGAATGATGAATCTTTGCAAGTATAATTCTGTTGTCCGAAAGATTGGGGTCACCATCCTGTGATGAGCAGCTGGCACTTGCATTGTGCTATAGTTGAACTGTCCTATCTAACATAGTATGTACTCCTATAATGGTTGGTAATAACATCTCATATCATGGGACATAGGAAGTAATTTTGGAGCTTTTAGTTCTGTTATTCCATGTAGCTCTATTGCCTTACCCAGTTATGCTTTTGAAACTACAGAGCTAAAATGTGTTTGTAGTCTATCTCTAACAGCCTTTGATCGATAGCGAGTGTCTCAATTTTTTATGTTTTCTTGTGGATGTCCTAACCGAACATTCCAAGTATTGTTTGACTTCAAATTCATTATGGATTCAAGAAATAGTCTTGTGATTACCTTTTGACATTGTGCTATCATATATAATCTCTGACTTCTATTTTGTTCCATTTTCTTTCGAAAGGCACATCTGTTTCCTCTGATTTCTTTTGCCTTGACTTAACCAATGAATGCTCAATTCTCTTCTCTGTGGTTGCTGGGGCTAGGGGGTGTGTATATTTGAAGAAATAAAATATTATCTTGCCGTTGAAGCCCACTTATTTTGTAGGATGCTTTATTCTGGTGATAAAGATTTGATATATCTTTGCTTATATGGTATACTGGGGTTGTAGATATCCCGCAGTAATGTTTCTCTTCTATTTTCTTGTAGTGGCAAGAATGGGGTTTGTGTGCTGTGATTAAACAGAAGTTCTGGCTAGCATATGCTGGCTGGACACCAAAATGTTTATTTTCCCAACATGTTAATACAGAGGAGGACTAAAAATACTTTAATAAGTCAGATACTCATGAAAGGAACTTTTATACCTATTGGCCATTGCTACAGCAGGAGGGCACTAGTGAAACTCGGAAGGACCAAGTTTATATGCATTTTGCTTTCCTTTGAATTAGTTTCATATGTACATGGTTTTCATATTTTCAGTAAATATCTTAAAAGCTAAATTGTATCTTATAGCACAATGTATTCGTTTGATCAGTTCAGCCATATACACTTATGAATGATGCCCTAATTTTTCCCCTGATACTAAACTTCAGAAAATACAGCATTTAGGAACTTGGTTTCTGAGTATACTAGTATCATATTGACTTCTGTGAAGTTGATCAATATGAATCAGTGTTGTTCTAAACAATTTTGCCTTAGTATTGTACTCCTTTTTGACCGTATAGTATTGTACTCTTGTCAACTGAAAATGACAGAAAATATCACAATTCTTATATTCTTACTTCTGCTTTGTTTTTTAGTAATATATTCAGTCAATTAGAATCCTGTGGAATGTGACCATTTAATGTTGACATGGTAAATTACCCACTGCATCCCCACAATTCATTCCTCATATCTTTACTGTGAGCAGGTATAAAAAGTACTCCCTCCAATCGGAAATAACTGTCGGACACTTAGTACAACTTTGTACTAAGCTAGTACAAAAGTGCCGACAGTTATTTCCGATCGGAGGGAGTAACAATTAACGTATTGTTTGAATGCCTGATTTCCTGTCTTTATAAGAAAATTCTCTTAAACTTTATAGTAATGTGAAAAAAAATCAAAATTGCAATAGCTTTGAGAAAGCAAAACGAAATATATGCGAGAAATATTCTTAGATCTAGAAGATATTCTTTTCAAGCAAGTATGTTCACCTTAAATTACAGCTTTTGTTGTGAGAAAGCATAGCAGGGGAAGGTTATTTGCTCAACATAGTTTATTAGTGCCAGACTGTACACTTAATTTATAGGTTTCATAAGCTAAGAAACAGAGAATGTCTTACAGGATCTTCTAAAGAGAGCAATATCATAAGCAATTTGGCTTTCCCATGCTATGAAGTTGACCTTCGCAAGTTTGAAAGAAAATGTAACGGCACATTTGGTGATGATCTTATACCAAGTTATTCATTTTTTTTTTGCTGCTAATGATATATGCTTGCTTGTTTAGGTCTTCTATAATGCATCTGCATGCAACTTTGCCGCGTAACATCGAATGCAGCTGTGCTTCTTTCGTACAGCTAAAGGGTAAGGGCCATGCACCATAAACAAACCTTGTATTGTTCCCTTTGAATGATTGTACTTGCCAGCATCTTAGCTGTTCTTGTTTACCAAGGAGAGGCAGGCAATCCTTCCTCGGGACATGACAGAAGCTCAGCTGATTTGTGCATTCTGGTGGATCTGAGTCATGTGCAACTGTTGATAATAGTTATATATGCAGATCACTTCCTACTGATGAGGATATCAGGATCAGATCTCCATGTCGGATGTTACGCAAACTTGACACCTTAAAGGGAGACATACATTGTGGCATCCATTCTGATGATGCACATGCACATTGATTGTTAAAACGTGCCATAATCTGAATTTAAGATCTTATTGAGTTTTCTGCAGGCTTTGTAATCTTGCCGATGTGTTGCCATGTTGACCTTCTAACAGGTTAGAATAAACAATCCATCTGCTGATAACCTATGGAATAGATTTTTTCATTTTTGTATGTTGTGGTGGTCCATATTTCACTGCAATGTTTTATGCTGTAAGTAAAGCTTGGTTTCATTGTGAGATCAAGTTAGAAAATTTCGCTAGATAGTGGCATATATGTGTCTAAAATGTTGATATGGTAAATCTTTCAGAATGCCATCTTTTCTAGTCTTGCAAGTGTTGACCATCAATGTGTCTGCTGTGGGCACAAGGTGCGACAACTATGCAGATCAACGCCATAGTACATTGAAGAAGGCGAACCTCTCAGTACCCATGGAGGTGTGCTTTCGTGTCCTCTTTGAGTGTTTAAGAATGTTCAGATTCCTTCCACCATGTTCGTGCAGGCCTGTCTTTGCATATCCTACTTTTGTTTATTTGAACCAACGCAAGCACATATATTTTTGCCAAGAAAACAAGCATGAGTACATATATTTGGTTTGATCTTATTCTATCATATTCTATTATGGGGTAAACTCTTGCTATTCTGGTTCAGAGATCATAGACTTCCTTTGCCTGTCCTCGATGAATCATGGACCAATGATTAGTAAACTGTCTGCAATCATTGTGCATTCTTCAGAGACAGACCACATAACTGTGATCTTGGACAAGTCACTGTCTTTCCTACCAACCAGCAGGTGATATTCTTCAAACTTGTCGTCTTCAGCTCTTCACATCTCCAGAACATACCTTTGGCTGTTGCTAATCGTTAACTTATGATCGCACACTTCATCCCACACATTGACTACCATTTTTTAAAATCTGCAGATGTCCCTTGCAGAACCTTTCAGACTTCTGAACAGTATAAAAGCACCTGAACTGTTGTGCATTTGTCTTCATCCCTTCAACAGCAAGTGCCTCGAACCACACTCCCAAGGTCACCCTTCGCCTCCAAGAACTCCTAGTCCTAAATTTACATCTCAATGGAGGCTGCAGGCCTGATTTCTGAGGCTGGCTGGACCATGTTTGACTTCCCGCTTCAGGGCGAGGAGGATATCATGGCACAGCTGCTTGGCACCTTCCCCTCCCATGCCGAGGAAGGCCAGCAGGATCTGCCTTGGTATCAGGCTTCCCATCAGTCGTACTATGAGTGTAATCCTAACACAAGTGCGTGCAGTGATAGCAATGCTAGTAGCATTGCTGTTCCATCGGAGTGTATGGGCTACTATTTGGGTGACTCTGGTGAGAACCTTGGCATCAGCTCCTGCATTGCACCAGATGGCCTCAACTTGGTCCAGGAGCAAGGTGCAGCTGAGTTTCTGAATATGATCCCAGACATTTCCCATGATTTATATGGGAATGGAGAGTCGAGCTGTGAGGATCTTGATTTGGTCGGCGTTGCTAACAAGAGAAAGCACTCGGCAGAAGAAGAAATCGTCGGCCAAGCTAGAGTAAGTCCTGAAGATGACTGATCATGCTGTTCACCAGCTATGTTTCAGAAAGATGTCCATGCTGCTAATGTGAATACTGACTGTAATATATTAATTGCAGGGACGGAAATGCGCAAGAAAGGCTGAACCGAAGCGAGCAAAGAAGGCCAAGCAAACCGAAGCGAGCTGCTGCACCTCTGACAACGACTCAAATGCTTCTCAAGATTCAGCAGATATTGGCGGTGTTGGTCCGAAAGGCAAGGCTCGGGCTGGCCGTGGAGCAGCAACTGATCCCCAGAGCCTCTACGCAAGGGTACTTACTGCATATTTAATCTCTTTTGCAGACGAGAGAATAATCTTATTCCATAACTGAATGAGTGAATGTGGAACATACTAATGCTGTTCTTTGCTTGAGCAGAAAAGGAGGGAAAGGATCAATGAGAGGCTGAAGACACTGCAGACCCTTGTGCCCAACGGAACTAAAGTTGATATGAGCACCATGCTTGAGGAGGCAGTTCAGTATGTGAAGTTTCTGCAGCTTCAGATCAAGGTGAGGATTTGTTCAACTCCGATCATCCAAATTGTTTCGCGACGACATTGCGGTTGACCAATTTTTTTGTCTCCAATTTTCAGGTACTGAGCTCCGATGATATGTGGATGTACGCACCGATTGCGTACAACGGGATGAACATTGGACTTGATCTGAACCTGTAGAGATTATTTTGGCAGTCTCAGGCGGAGATGCAGTTCGAGGAGTTCGTCACTAACCATGCAATGTATCTTCTTACCATAAGTCTTTTTGGAAGTCGTTATACAGCTTCATAGGTCCAGAAGTAGCATAATGGATCCTGTAAGAAGCCCTCTTAGAGGACTAGTATATAGTACATCTCTTTCTCGATATTAGCATGAAATGCAAGATCTGGAGAAATTATAAATTCGGATTTGTTCACTTTGGAGCAAACATGATTCTTTCGTGTCTGTTGATGATTTGTTCCATGATCGCTAGTAGCTTGCAAAGTTAAACCTTTGGTGACTCCAAGCCTGACTTTTGAAGATCCATGACTGAAACTGTCAAATCATATTTTCTGTACCTGTCAGGAAGAAAAAATTATTCCGACCACCGAATGCTTGCGACATATTTCCAAAATTTTCATTATAAAATGAATATCTCAGGCGGAGATGCAGTTCGTGTTTGATATCTGAGGAGTTCATCACTAACCATGCAATGTATCTTCTTACCATAAGTCTTTTTGAAAGTCGTTATACAGATCTTCATAGGTCCAGAAGTAGCATAATAGTGATCCTGTAAGAAGCCCTCTCGGGGGGCTGTTTTGGCTCCCATGTGCATATGTACCCATTATTTGAATGTAATATTTGACATATTTCAAAATATTAAAAAAATTCAAACAAAAAATTTACACGTACGTCTTCACATGTTGTGTGTGCATAAAGTCGTTTTACGAAAAACCGACTTGTCATTTGACCTACGTAAAAAAGACAAATTTTGATGCTAAAAAGAAGACATTGTATCATACATGTTTTGTACATGGGGAGCATATGCACATGGGAGCCGAATTGAATTTCCGCCTCTTAGAGGATTAGTATATAGTACACCTCTTTCTCGATATTAGCATGAAATGCAAGATCTGGAGAAATTATAAATTCGGATTTGTTCACTTTGGAGCAAACATGATTCTTTCGTGTCTGTTTTTTTTTTGAATGGTTTTCGTGTCTGTTGATGATTTGTTCCATGATCGTTAGTAGCTTGCAAAGTTAAACCTTTGGAGATTCCAAGCCTGATTTTTGCAGATCAATGACTGGAACTGTCAATTCATATTTCCGTATCTGTGAGGAAGAAAAAAAAATCTTCCGAGCACTGAATGCTTGCGACATATTTCTAAAAATTTCATTATAAAATAAATGTCTCAATTCCATTGTTCATATCATTTTCACACCCAATGCTTGCTGACATATTTATAAGATTGTCATTATAAATAAATATCTCGATCCCCTTGTTGATATCCTTTCCACAACGAAGCATGAGCTTGATAAAAGAAGGTAACTTAATTAATGATAGCTCATTTGCATAGAGTTGACTGTTGACGTGCACTGGAATTCGCATTTGTACATTTCCACCATAAGTAAAACTTCAGGTGACGAATTCATCCATTATAACATTGTTCAAACAAGAGAAAAATGATTAATAAACAATGTAGTACTGCAGACATATTGCTGACGGATCATGTACAGTATCATTCAGCATATGCTTAGGGAACTTTAATCTTCCCAACGCATTTTTTTTAGTTCTGTCCGCAAATAAATGGAAAAGGTCCATTTCAACATTTTTCTAGATAAATCATCAAACTAAGTTCAGAAATAAGGCGTTAGAAAACTTCCGAAATCAAGCGCTAAAAAACTTATGAAAAGAATGTTTGTTTTCATGTTGACAGACCATATATTAAGATCAACCAAGCCTTACTGCGCTATGTGTAACATCCCAGCACGTAGGACAACTCCGGGGTAGATTTAGAGGGCTTTTGTGCGTATCATCTGAAATTATGGGGAATTTTTCACGCTTTTGTCACTAAAACCTAAGAGGGGTCGAGTCTCTCTTCGAGAGGGAATGGTATACTCTCGGAGTGCAAAAGAATTCGACATGATCTCTTTTGATTATTTGTTTGGGGGGAAGAGATGAATTTGAATAAACAAACCTTCATATAAATAGAGAATTCAAATGTAACTTTGGATTATGAAATTTGAATTTGAATTTGAAAGGCACATTTAGAAGGGATAAACAATTAATTAGAAGGAAAACTTGAACTTTATTGATCATCAACACAAGATACATTGTCTTTACAAAATTCAGTGAATAAAAGAATATTACAATAAGAGGACATGACCAAAACAAGAATATTACAAGAATGAATAAAAGGAGACAAGTACATTAATTCCTAAAACTAAAAGTCTTCTTTCTTCTCTTCTCTTTCTTTTCTTTTTGGCACCTGCAACAATAACATGACAGAAACACAGCCAGGGGGTAATAGCCAAGTGTGCAGTCAAAAAGAATAGGCCACTGTTGATAATCATCAGATCATTTGATCTTATCATCACAGCTCGCAGGGAAAAGATCCCAGGCCAGCCGGGACCAGGCAAGCAAGCTAGCAGAGAGCACACTCACCATATGCATGCCCTAGGTGTCAAGACACCAGTAAATCTGGGCAAGTATAAATAGGTCACTGTAGAAGGATTTGGTCGACCAGAACTCACAGCCAAGAACAACCAGTCGACCACCACACCACCACAGCAGACCAACACCACAACACCACAGTTCAAGCATCACTGTGAGCAATCACAGCTAACAACACCACCACAATTCACCCTGCTCATGAGTTGAGCATCAGGGAAGGATTCACCACCACCAGCACATCATCAACAAACCAAACCAGCAAAACCAAGACCAAAATGGTTACTTAGTTCAACTAGGAACTAGGTCAAGCAGCTAGGAGGAGCAGGCTTGCCACAAGAAGCAGGAAATCAGAAATATCCAGAAGAACAAGCTACTCTCCAGCAGTTATTATTGAACCAAACCATGCATAAGTGCTGGGAGTAAACCCACAGGTTTATCACCTAGGCAGGTAGCACAGAGCACATCCACACTGATAATCAAGCAAGGCTTGATGATTCAAAACCTTGGTCATCATTTGGATGTCCAGGAGGCCATGACCTTGATAGCAAGGCCATCCACAACACCTACTCCACAAAGCATGGGTCTTATCTGGGAATTTCTCAAAGGAAATACTCACAGAAATAAGAGAGAGCCAAGGAGTGGCACATGGGTTGCCAGACTAGCAAGATTATAACCTAAGCCTATTAATCCATCAGCTTTACCAACAAAGTTGGTTAAGTATGTAGTAAGCATCTGGGAAAGTGGACAGGGACACTTTCAAACAAGCAAGCCACCAGCAAATCACTACAAAGAGTGATTTGCTTTAAAGAACATCAAAGTTAAGCAGATAGCACCCAACAGCAACTGTGCACACCTCAGAGAGGCACCACAGTGAAACAGATAGCTAGAAGCTATTGCAAGAGCCACCATAGCAGCCACTAAACCTAGCTTCACTACTAGGGAATAATCAAGCTCAACAGAAGAGAAGTTTGCATCACTGAAATCAGCACAACAGTAGCTCACTGCAAGAAGGTGCAGTGAAGCTGTTACTTCACAGCATGAGTGAACAATAGCATTCAGAGATAATTAAACACATAGTTACCCATGCACTTGATGTTCATAATCAAGACCAACTACTAGCAAATTCATGAGTCTAGCCACTAGCATCAAACAGTAGACCAAGTCAGCATTCAGTTCTTATTTCAAAGGGGGAAAGTTCAGTTGAAGGCAAACTCTGAATGTTTCCACTGCCAGTTTGACACTAGGTCAAATAGGCACAATTTAATTATCACACTTAGAATGTCTTAGCATCTGAATCTCATGATCGTGCTAAAAGTCACAGACAAGTTCACAACCAATTCATCATCAGCAGAACTATTTAATTAAACAGTATAGGAATATCACATTCCCCAGTTCAGTTCCAGCAACTAGAACCAAACAACTGAAACCAGCATGATTCAATTAAAGAGTTAACTGAATCTCTGTCAGAAACTAACAGTAGCAACAAGCATCACTAGCTAATCCTATTCATGCCTTAAAACCAAGATTAATAGACAGATAGGAAGTACTGGGTGTGTATCTTGCACATCACAGCAAGTATCAGGTCAAGCTAGAGTCACAACATCAACACACAGAACAGGCTAGACATCAAGCTATGCATCAGCAAGCTAAGCAAGCCCCAGAGAAACATCACCACGTTTAGCCACATAGCATCAGAGGGCCAAGAAGAGGCAGAGGAGTAGAGCACTTAACTGACCCGAGGTGGAGGTAGTGCCGGCAGCACCGTGGCACAGCAGCACAGAGGCACGACGGTGCCGATCTGCGCCAGGCTGCACCTGCAGTGCCTGCCGAGGCTCCTCACCTGGAGCCAAGCCACCTAGACCCCAGCACAAGAGGCCATGGTCAAGGAATCGCCACGGCACGGGGGCAAGCTTGACTGGGCGGAAGCGAACGGAGTCGAGGGAGACAAACGGAGGCGAGGAAGACATATCCCCACGGTCAGAAGAGAGTGTGCGAGGAGGCGGTTCGATTGCCCCTCACGGCAGCGGCGGAAACCGCCGGAGCTCGCCGGAATCAAGCGGTGACATCGACAGTGACGCGCAGTCGCCAGAGAGCGTGAGGGGATTAGGGTTAGGGTTAGACGCGAGGAGAGAGAGGGGGGCTCAGCCGACTGGGCCGGGCTGGTTTGACCTAACCCACTCGGGCTGGTCTAACCAGTGGGCCTAGGCTATCAGCCATTTCTTTTTTATAAAATAGCTAAAAGACCCTATGAAAAATCCTAATTAGAAATAACAGCACCAGAACATAATCAGAAAAATAACCCAAAGTAAAATTTAACTATTTCCAGTCTTTATATAAACTTTGAGATTGAATTTGAATTTAAAATAATCTTAGGGATTATTGGTGCAAAAGAAAAGGTATTTAAAGGGCTTTTCTATAATAGATAAATTTGTGAGATATCTAAGAAAAATCTGGTTAAATATCATAACTCCTTATTAAAATAAACTCCATTCAAGAATACTTAACTATTATTCTTGAATGAAGATATTGCTAACATATATTCCTTAAAATCATAAAAGGAATATATAAATTCTAGCAAATGAATAAATCACTTCGAGGGGGTATAAAGGGAACACACACCTTAAAGCATGCATTATTTGAATCTTTAACCATTGCCCTTATCAGACAATGATGCTGTTTTCCAGAACCCGAGGTCCCGGGTCACTCCAACAAATCCTACTGCACTACCTTGCAGTTTGTAGGCAAGTTCACTCTTGCTCATATCTCTTGTTTATCTTTAGCAAATTAATTGCAAATATACCTGTGGTATTTCTACTGCATTTAAAGCAAAAGTTCTGCTTTCTTAATCAATTTAATTAGTGGTTAGCAACCACGGTGGTTGTTACCCTAGGATGGTGGGTAGTGGGACCATGGTATGGATATTGGTGGAGGTCCCACTGCAACTGGAAAGTTCACCTAGGAAATAATAACCAATATCGCCAGTGATTCTAGCGCCGCAAATAACGGTCAACCACAAGATCTAGTATGGGACAGAGAAGTCAGCTGTACCAAATTCCTCTCACATATCAACGGACGCACCATACCATAGCTGCATCCTACTGGGTTGCAGTAATGGGTGGGACCCCTTAGTGCCCACATGTATTGGTGGTCTATGATGGATTGTAGGAGACCAACGAGGGAAGCCTGAGGTCGGAAAAGCTACCAAAGAGTAGTAGCCTGGCGTGGGGTATATCTGCCGAGGTCAAAACTACCAAAGGATAGGAGACCGGCATGGGTAAGTTAAATCGAGGTCGGGACTACCTTCGGGTAGGAGGCCGGCATGGATTGTATCAATCAAGGTCGGGACTACGAAAGAGTAGGAGGTCGGCGAGGATTTTTCTAAGGTTGGAACTACAAAAGGGTGGGTATGCGAGGTCGAGGCGGAGGACATCGATTGCCTTGGATCACAAGACTGGGCCCCATACCAAGGAAGTATGGATGGAAAAGTACGCCCGGTTGTGCAGCAAGGCTTTGATCTCTTATGGGTACAAGTGACCACCTTTGCAGAGTGTAAGAAAGTATCTGGATACTCCCTATTCCGGGAAGGAGCTACGAACGCGGCAGGAAAGGAGCCCATCAAAGCTCTAAGCAACCCGTGAAGACTGACGGACATAGTTTTCTGAATAAATTCAATCTTTGAAGAAATGATTATGAAAACTTGCATTTGACCTAAGACTTTCTAGTATACGGTCGTAGCTAGTGCATCAAACACCTCTATGCTGTTAAATGAACTTGCTGGGTAATGCTCGTTACTCACCCTACTCCCTCTTAACCCTTGCTTAGACTCGGAGGGACAGTACGAGGAGACTGAAGGAGCATCAGAAGACATTGAGGAAGTCTACTTTGAGGAGCTGGACCTTTCCGGTGGAGTCGAAGGCATGGACTACACCATCGTCTATTGTGTCAGTGAAGGAACCGAGGAGGAGGCCGACAACTAGTAGTTTAGTGTAGTAACTTAAGTTGCACCGAACCCTATAGAATAAAGCAACTTGAGTAGAGCATCATGTTTAGTCTACTACTTTCTGTATTAGTCAAGGTTTATAGTATTAAGGTAGAACCTACTAGTGTTCCTCTTTGGATCGAGGAGGAACTGGAGTCGTTTGTAACATTATGGCTTGTAATATTTAGTGCTTGAATAAAGACCACTATGTTTCTATTGTACCACTCTGAGGGATGTAATATTTGTGAAATGGTACTTCACGAGTGTTATGTCAACGACTTGCATACTAGAACATGCAATGGTATGCTGGGTCACCACAGTTGGTATCAGAGCAAAAGCTTTGACCTTAGGTTGGACACCTAGTAAATGAGAACGACCTGTAGGAGTCAAATAGGAATAGTAAAGAGTTCTCTAAAATGGTCATGACGTTATTCACTTGAGAATAACAAAGTCATACTCCCTCCAATCGGAAATAACTGTCGGGGACTTAGTACAAACTTTGTACTAAGCTAGTACAAAATTGCCGACACTTATTTCCGATCGGAGGGAGTACTTTTTAGTGTTACAATTCTTTATTGTTACTATTATGATGCATCATATACTAATATCTTTTATGTACTGCCAGGATGGCATGCACAAACCCGTCAAGGACCGTGCAAGTTCGAGATGTGACTCTGGATGAGTATGATGGAAACCTATCCGACATGCTACAAGGCATCTTACAGGAGTGCGGGTGTGAAACCTGTATCCCTGTCAAAAAGTATGCTTATTACGAGGGTAGAGTCTTTCAGAAGTATAGGGTAGGGATCATGCTTCCTGCCAAATTGGGCATGAGCGTGATCATGCCAGATGGAGATGCACGCACAGTTAGTGTTGCTTATAAGATAGTAGTCATGAAGGACATAACTGATATCCGCGAACACAAAACGGAGCAGTTATTGGGTACTAAGTTCACGCACATCCCACACAATGAGGAGGGAGAAGACCCTTGATACGTCTCAAATGTATCTATAATTTTTGATGCTCCATGCTTGTTTATACACCATTTGCTTTGTGTTTTGTTACACTTCGTGGCGTTTTTATGTATTTTCAAGAACTAACCTACTAAAAAGATGCCACAGTGCCAGTTCCCTATTTTCTGCTATTTTTATGTTTTAGAAAATCTACACAGGAAATATTCTCGGAATTGGACAAAACAAAAGCCAAAGTTCCTATTTTTCCCGACACGAGACGAAGTCCAAATCTGAGACGGAGGGTGCTAGAGGGCTGCCGCACAACCCCATGGCGCGGGCCACCCCCTGGCCACGCCGGGGTGTGGTGTGGGCCCCTGGTCCACCTCCTAACGCCGCCCTTCCACCTATATATTCCCCTCGATGGGAAAACCTAAAACCCCCGATCAATTTTCCTCGAAACATACTACAAGCCGCCGCCGTCATCGATGCAAGATCGGGAGGGTCCATAAGATTTTCCTGGCACCCTGCTGGACAGGGGAATCACCACCGGAGGCCTTCTTCATCATCATGCCTGCCTCCGGAGTGATGTGTGAGTATTCTACCTTGGACTACGGGTCCATAGCAGTAGCTAGATGGTTGTCATCTCCTCCATGTGCTTCATGTTTAGATCTTGTGAGCTGCCTATCATGATCAAGATCATGGTTGTGTAATTCTACATGTTGTGTTTGTTGGGATCTGATGAATATTGATACTATGTCAAGTTCATTTGCTGAATTATTTTATGTTATCTCTATGTCGTTTATGATCTTGCATGCTCTCCGTTGCTAGTAGATATCTTAGCCGAGTAGATGCTAGTGACTCCAAGAGGGAGTATTTATGCTCGATAGTGGGTTCATGCCTCTAGTAACTTGGGGGAGTGATAGAAACCTCTAAAGTTGTAGATGTGCTGATGCTACTAGGGAGCAAACAAGAATCTTGCGTTCAAGGATATTTGTATTGTTTACATTATGCACTTTGCTTAAGGCGATAATCTGTTGCTTGCAACTTAATACCCAATGGTTGCTCGGATGACATCCGGAGGGTGGATTATTAGTCATAGATGCAGTTGGATTACGGTCTATGTATTATGTTGCAATGCCCAAGTGAATCTCATAGTGATCCTCATGACATTTGTATGCTTGCTTTATTCTATCAATTGCCCAACTGTAATTTGTTTACCCAGCATGTTATTTATCTTATGGAGAGACACCTCTAGTGAACTGTGGACCCCGGTCCATTCTTTTACATTGTTATTACCATTTATCATTCACTCGTTTTATTTACATTCTTGCAAACTACTATCTTTTACCACTCGATACGCTTAATCCTTTGTTTACAGCAAACCGGTGAGATTGACAACCTCACTGTAAGTTGGGACAAAGTACTTGGTTGTGTTGTGTGCAGGTTCCACGTTGCTTCTGGTGCAAATCTACGCCCTGGATGAGGATCCATCTACAAATTGTCCGGAGCTGCCGCGAAGCTAGCGAGCATCAACCTTCGGAAGTTGGTTCTTTCTCCTACTGGTCCGATAAACCTTGGTTTCATACTGAGGGAAGACTTGCTGATGTGCTCATCATAACCTTCTCTTGGGGTTTCCAACTGGGCGGTCATCTACAAAACTCCTACATCAACACCGCACCACCAACAAGTTTTCTGGCGCCGTTGCCAGGGAGAAAGAGGATTTCTGCAAGGGGAGTCTCTCGCTTCCAATCTTTTACTTTGTTATTGTTAGTGTACTGGATACCGGGTTATCCCGGTCCACCTGCTCCTAGGCCTCTTCAACAGCCCAGCTTTGGCCCAGGGGTGAAACAACGACCGAAGCTGTTGGAGAAGACCCTCATGAGGAGGCGCCTCATGAGGAGGATGACGACCAAAACCACAAAGGACCAGAAGACCTCCTCACGAGCTTCCGCTGGTGAGGAGAGGGACCACGTCCACATCAGCTCAGCACGTTTACGTGCAGAGCAAGAAGATAAGGGCAGAAGACCGCGTACCGCCCACGCTACCCCCGACAGGGAGGAGACCAACTTTCGCCATGCCTGCATAAAGCGGCAGAGTGGTTGTTGGCCACCCCCCCTAAAAATAGCGTGGATGGTGCAGGGTGCCAGAGGAAGACGTCAGCTTCCTCCACCCACTCCGGTGGATCGGCGCCACTACTCTACGAAGACCACGTCCACGGAAGAATAAAGTCTACAGCTTTCCTCCCTCCTTGGCCGTGTGTGGCAACCCCTTCCCCAAGAAGATAAGGGGAAGGAGGACCTTGGCGCTATAAAAGGAGGGGAGGCCACCCCTTAGAGGGGATCCAATCTTCTTCTGCGGGCTCCTAGCTAGGCTAAGTTGGTTCTTCTACCTTCGGCCAATTAGAGCTCTGTAACCAAGACCTTGTACTCCTCGCGAGGTATCGCGTCGTAATACAAGAAGGCAAGAAGTAGGGGATTTACCTCACCACGAGGGCCCTAAACCTGGGTAAAGCTCGGTGTCTCCCTCTCTGTAGTGCGTTGTGCGTTTGACGTCTTGAGGCTTCCGTCGCTGTGTTTCGTTGCGATCCAAGATCTCCCACGTTCAGCCCCCTGCGTTCGAATCTTTGGGTCCGTCGCGTGGTACCCCGTGTTCTTGCGACATGAAATCCATCGACATTTGGCGAGCCAGGTAGGGGGCTGTGGTGTGATTTCTTCTAGATCTGCTTCGACATGGCCGACGCCAATGCAAGGCTCGAGCGTCTTCACCGCTGCAACACCGTTCGGGGCCAGACCGAGCCCATCTTCCGTCGTCGAGACACCTCGGCCGGGGAGGAAGAAGAGGAAGACCTGGAGTCCTCCTGCCTCCCGTCCGAGCGTACAGAGCCTTCGCTCTCCTTCACCGCCACCGCCACTTCTCGCGCTTGTTCTGGGAGTCAGCTATCTCCCGCGCAGGCTCTCGCCATGGCGCAGGAGTTGCTACGCTATCAGCCTACTGACGACGGGCGTGAGGTGTGGCGCGCTCAAATCGCCGAGCTCGTCACCATCGCCAACGAAGACCCAGCCCAGGGAGGAGCCCAGGGCGCGGGAGAACCAGATCCGGCGGCGGGGCGCCGCGCCCCGGGCGCCGGAGATGGGAAGGCCGCCAAGGCCAAGAAAGTGGCTTCCCACGCTGCATCTTCGCTGCGCGGGGAACCCAGCTGCCAAATCATCCAACGCGCTCCGGAAGACGCACGCGTCTTCCTTGAGCGCCACCGCGAAAATCATGACCGCGCCATCGACGACATCGGCGAAGCTAGGAAGAACGTCAAGACCCCCGGGGACCCGATCTACAACCCCGGGTGCCTTGCTCTCGTTCGCCAGCAGCGCTATGTGGTCTGGCCTGACAAGTTCAAGCCAGACATCGGCACGCGGTACGATGGGACCACCAACCCCATCGAGTTCCTCCAGCTCTACGTCATCGCCGTCCAGGCCACGTGTGGAGATCAGCGTGCGATGGCCAATTGGTTCCCCATGGCCCTCAAGGACGCTCCGCGAACTTGGCTCATGAATCTTCCTCACGAGTCCGTGACTTCATGGAAGGACCTGTGCCGTCAGTTCGTCGCCAACTTCATGCCCACGTATGAGCGCCCCGCCACCAAGAATGATCTTAAGGCGGTGCGTCGGTACAAGGGCGAGACACTTCGTCAGTACATCCAGCGCTTCAGCCAGATGAGGAATAAGATCCCCAGGATCTCCAACGAGGAGGTCATCTCCGCGTTCTCCACGGGCGTCTCCGACATCAAGATGAGAGAGAAGCTGTCCGTGAATGATGAGCTGACCTCCGTCGTCAGGCTCTTCGAGATCGCCGACCGATGTGCCAAGGCTGAGGAGGGGAGGCTCTTCGTGCATAACCTGCCGGAGGCGCTTCCCCCAAAGCCGAAGTCTAAGGACCCCAAGCGCAAGGAAGCCGCAGCCCTCACGGCGGAGCTTGATCATAAGCAGCGCCGCGGGGACCGCTCCGAGCGCGATAAAGGTCGGCGTCGTCACTACTGCATCCTCCACAAGAAGGACACCCACAATACTGATGATTGTTGGATTGTCCGGAAGTTTCACGAAGAAAATGGTGTCACCAAGCATCGTGGGAGTAGCCGTAGAAACGACAAGGGTGGATCCTGGGGCGATCGCTGCGACGACAACCGGGACGAGGGTCGCCGCTGCGATGGTCTGTCTTGCGCAGATCCTGAGCCGCTACCGCTGCCTCCACCGATAAATGATCATTGGGAAGAGAACCAGGGGGGCTACCAAGAGCCGCGAGGCTTCGCTGCTTGCCTCCTGGGTGGAGCCCAGGCTCCTTTGTCTAACCGCCACTTCAAGCAGCTGTCACGAGAGATCACAGCGGCGCAGCCTAGCACCAACAATCGCTTGATGAAGTGGTCCACTAGCAAGATCGGCTTCGACGAGGAGGATCATCCGACCTCCACTAAGGGCGTGGGCACAATACCCCTCTTGTGCATGCCTACCATCAATAACATCGCCATCAATCATACTCTCATCGACGGAGGGGCAGGCCTCAACATTATCTCGGTTGAGGTCTTCGAGAAGATGCAGGTGCCATATCATCGGCTCATGCCAACCCGACCGTTCTTCGGGGTAACCGAAGGGTCTACAACGCCAATTGGGCAGGTATGCCTGCCCATCACCTTCGACGCCTAGGATAACTACAGGACAGAAAGCCTCAACTTTGACGTCGCCTACATCGCGCTGCCGTACAATGCCATCCTTGGCTATCCCACTTTGGCGAGATTCATGGTGGCAACGCACCATGGCTTCAACGTCCTCAAGATCTCGGGCGCCATTGGCACGATTACCGTGCGCTGCAACGAGAAGGACGCTCTTCGATCTGTGGAGCATGTCTACCGTGAGGCCACCACCATGTTCCCCACCGATGAAGATTTGCTGGAACATTCTGGTGACCCCACGAGGAAAAAGCAGCTCGTGTCTCAGGAACAGGCTGCTGCGAAGAAGGCCTCTCTCGAGCCCCTCCTGCCGGGCTCGATAGGGAAGAAGCTCGCAGCCTCTACATCACTTACTCCAAGTGAAGACCTAGTCCATCCGATGCTGGACATGAGCATTGGGGAAGCTGCGGTACCCTCGGGGAGGACGCCACAACTTCCAGGGTCACCCGATTAAGGTGGTCACTGTTCGTCCCCTGGAGACCATTCTACGCAATCCTAATGTCACCGGGCGCGTGGCAGAATGGGTCGTGGAGCTTCAGCCCTTCGAGATCTCCTTCGAAACTACCAAGGTGATCAAGAGCAAGGATTTGGCTGAGTTCACCACCGAATGGACTGATCCATTCGCCGACGAGCCTCCAGAGGTGGAGTCAACGCTTCTAGGAGAGGAGGCCCCATGCCTCTGGGTCATGCACTTCGACGGTGCCTTCAACCTTCCCGGCGTGGGGGCTGGCGCTGTCCTTACCTCTCCCTCTGGGGACAAGCTCTTCTACGCCGTCCAGCTCTTCTTTAAGCCTGAGCACAAGGTCTCCAACAACATCGCGGAGACTACTCGCTGGCCTAAGGGTGGCGAATGCTTTGGGTATCAAGTGCCTCGTCGTGAAGGGAGATTCACAGCTGGTTGTGAACTTCTCGAACAAGAGCTACACTCCAAAGGATGAGCACATGGCAGCTTATCTCGAGGAGCATCGAAAGATGGAAAAACGCTTCCAGGGCTTGGAGCTGAAGCACAGTCCAAGAGGAGAGAACGTGGAAGCGGATGAAATCACGCCAAGTGCGCCTCTCATCGCCTGGCACAACCTGCCGGCGTCTTTGAGGAGCATCTCTTCAAACCGTCCGCTTCTCCATCGTCGTCCAGATCAGACCCCCCGCCTGCCCTGCCACCGCCGCCGGAGCAGGGGCTCTAGACTACGGGCCTCCTTCGGGTGACCGCGTCCTTCTGGCATTGGCACGGCAGGAGGGAGTGGACTGGATCGTCGAGCTCAAGGCTTTCCTCGTCAGCAGCAGGCTTCCTGAGGATGAATCGGAGGCCGAAAGGATAGTGCGTCAAGCTTTAGGCTACTGCATCAAAGATGGTGACTTGTACCGGCATCGCCCGAACGACGTCGCTCTGAAGTGCATATCTACTCACCAAGGCCAAGAGCTTCTCAGGGACATCCATGCTGGCGAATGTGGGCATCACGCTTCTGCTGCAACTCTCGCAGCAAAGGCGTACCAAAGCGGCTTCTACTGGCCCTCAGCTCGCGAGGATGCCGCTGAGATGGTCAAGAGGTGTGAGGCATGCCAATTCCATGCCAAGCAGATTCATCAGCCGGTGCAGGAACTACAAACCATCCCACTCACTTGGCCCTTTGCCATCTGGGGGCTGGACATCCTTGGTCCATTCCCTAGAGCGCAAGGGGGCTACCGCTACCTCTATATCGCCATCGACAAGTTCACCAAGTGGGTGGAGGTGGAACCGGTGTGCACCATTCTGGCCAGGTCCGTAGTCAAGTTCATCCGAGGACTGGTCTGTCGTTTTGGTGTGCCCAACCGCATAATCACCGATAACGGCAGCCAGTTCACCAGCGGGCTGTTCCGGGAGTACTGTGCATCGGCCGGTATCAAGATCTACTTTGCCTCAGTCGCCTACCCTCGAAGCAACGGCCAAGCCGAGCATGCCAACGCCAAAGTCCTCAAAGGGCTAAAGACGAGGAGCTTCAACGCCAAACTCGAAGCCTGCGGCAAGAAATGGTTAGACAACCTCCAATCCATCATCTGGTCCATTCGGACCACGGCCACAAAACCCACTGGAGAAACTCCTTTCTTCTTGATCTATGGGGCGGAGGCTGTTCTTCCCACCGATGTCAAGTTCGGGTCGCCGAGAGTTCTTGCCTTCAACAAGGTGCGTCAAGAAGACCTCATCAAGGATCGTCTCCTCCAGGTCGAAGAAGCCAGATGACAAGCGGCGCTTTGCGCCGCAAGGTACCAGCAAGGACTATGCCGCTACCATAGTCGCCATGTTCGAGCAAGGACTCTGGAGGTCGGCGATCTGGTGCTGAGGAGAATACTCTCTCGCGAGGGCCTGCACAAGCTATCTCCAATGTGGGAAGGCCCCTTCAAGGTGACGCACATCGCCAGGCCGGGCTCGGCGCGGCTGGAGACCGCGGAGGGCGAACCGGTGGGGAACCCGTGGAACATAGCTCATCTGCGAAAGTTCTACCCATAGGTTCCTCACGAGGAGATAAGACTGTTATCACGGCACTTTGTATCAGCTTAAACTGCTCTTTAGCACTGATATTAAGTTAAAGCGCATTTGAGCGCCTCTGCTTCTGTATGATATTAAAATGGCATGAAGTCCATTTATTTTCTGTTGTACTCCACGCGGAAGAGGGCTAAGCACGGTGTCTATGATGGGGCCTTCGCCCGGAAAACAGCAAGCCCAAAAAACCCAAAGGGACTGAGCTCTGATCAGGGGCGATGGCCCGTTGTTGATCACCTCCTCGTGCCCGTGGTGCTTAGTTCCTCGCGAAGTACACCGGAAAATAAGAAATCTTCAAGGAAAGTCCAAGGTGTGCCCAAGGCACCCGCTAAGGACCAGCCCCTCGTGAGCAACCCTCGCGAGGGTGCACGGACATGTCGATGCATAAAGCATCCGCGGGAAGATTCCCCTCTATCGAAGAAGGCCAAGCATGGCAGGATTACTGAAGACCAGCCCCTCGTGAGCAACCCTCGCGAGGGTGCAAGGACGCGTCGATGCATAAAGCATCCGCGGGAAGATTCCCCTCTATCGAGGAAGGCCAAGCATGGTAGGATTACTGAAGACCAGCCCCTCGTGAGCAACCCTCGTGAGGATGCAAGGACGCGTCGATGCATAAAGCATCCGCGGGAAGATTCCCCTCTTTCGAGGAAGGCCGAACGCGGCAGGACTATTGAAGACCAAGGCCGCTCCAATCATCTTGTGAAGGAGACGCAGATCCGGAGGTCCGCGCCAGGCCCTTCACCTCGTGAGCAACCCTTAACGAGGTGTCAATGGTCTCTGGGCTCTCTTAAGCATCGATGTTTTCACGTCCGTGAGGGTCCATCTTCCCTCAACGATGAGGAAGGCCCCGTGAATCGCCACGCGCGGCAATTTGCTCTTAGCTGCTGGCACAGATAGTGCCGCGCTCCTCCACGACGGAGAAGGTCCCTGTGCCGGTCACAGGGGCGTCTTATTCGCCTTCTTTTTTCGTTTGTTTTACTGATTTGTTTTTCGTTTTCAGGGATTTGGGGTTTTTTGTTTTCCAACCCTTTCTTCAATTACTTGTCTCAGGAATCGCCAGACGTCGTCGCCGGCGCCGACCCCGACATAAGCTCTGAGGCGCAGGGAGGCCTCCCGTCGGCGTTAACAACTCGCTAGGGCTCTTGAGCGCGCGGGCGACCAGGACGAATGGTGAGCGACAAAGATCGGAAAAGCGAAGGAAACTTCATTAACAAACCCTAGGAGGGGAGGAAACGGAGGCACGGCGGGGCATACCCCACCGGCGCAAACTACATAACAAAAGAGGGGAGAAGACTAGCTCCCCTCCTCGGAAGGCTATCACGGCGAGGCCGCCCCTTTACGCCGCCACGGGCTAGAGGTAGGTGCGGCGGATGCAGGCAGCGGTGAAGATCCGCACTGAGGCCTCCAGCGTCCCCAGCTTGAAGCGGAAGACGAGGTGGTCGCCGACGCGGAGGCGGTGGCCGAGGGCGAAGGCCCTCCAGCGCCCAGACAGAACAGCATTGCCGTCCACTCCAAGAAGGATGTCCATAGGCCAGAGGAGAGCTGGCCTGCTCTGCTCCACCAGTGCGACCTCTTCGGAGGAAGCGTCGGGGGCGTAGATCACCCTCCGAACTGTGTTGGGCAGCCGAAGGGAGTCGAAGCTCAAGACGTCGAAGACGACGAGGAGCTCCAATAAGTGGGACCCTGGGGCAATTAGGGGACCCAGCAGCTCCGCCGCCCGGCGGCGAGGAGTGGCGACCACCCCGTTCGCCGGCGGGGCCACCTCCTGTGGCCCCGGTGCATCCGCAAGCAGGGGGAGGGGGCCCAGGGCGGCCTCCACCTCCCTGAGCACTTGTTCGATGCTCCCCGAGGCGCAGGGAGCCGGCGTCACCGCCAAGGGTGACGGCGCGTTCAGAGCGCCCCAGATGTTGGATCCCGAAGGGTCAGGGCGCTGGAGGTCCCCGGCGCGGCGCGGTTCGCCGTGCCCCGCATCGGCGCCCCAAGGCGCAAGGGACCGCCAGCGCCGGGCGCCCACCAGGTGGGAACCTTCTCCTTGTTCTTGCTGCCCGGGGGGCGCCCGCGGCGCTTCACCCCCGAGCTTGTTCCGGCAGCGGCGGAGGCAGCGGAAGGATCCATCGGCTTGGGGGTCATCAAGGAAGAGGTGGCACTAGAGGAAGAAGGTGAGGTGCCGGAGGTCTCGAGGAGACCGTATTTAAGGGGCGCGGCCGGCGTTGTTGCATCAAATCTCAGCGTGGGAACCAAAGTGTTGGCGCAGCGTTCTGCAGTGAAGCGACGCGCCATCATGAGGTTGACGCCTCGGGGACTGCAGCGTCGCCCGCCATTTCGTCTCATCAGCTGCGGTCGCGCCACGCGTCCGCTGCCTCTGCCTCTTCACATGGTCCTCTGACCACACGGTTGACGCGTGCCGTTGGAGGGCCCAGCAGCTTCTAGGGCCCCCGGCCCTTCGCCCCCTCAAGAGTGTGCGTTCGCGGGCCGGGCTCCCGAGGGCAACTATCAGTGTACTGGATATCGGGGTATCCCGGTCCACCTGCTCCTGGGCCTCTTCAACGGCCCAACTTTGGCCCAGGGGTGAAACGACGACCGAAGCTGTTGGAGAAGACCCTCATGAGGAGGCGCCTCATGAGGAGAACGGCGACCAAAACCACAAAGGACCAGAAGACCTCCTCACGAGCTTCCGCTGGTGAGGAGAGGGACCACGTCCACGTTAGCTCGGCATGTTTGCGTGCAGAGCAAGAAGATAAGGGCAGAAGACCGCATACCGCCCACGCTACCCCCGATAGGGAGGAGACCAACTTTCGCCATGCCTGCATAAAGCGACACAGTGGTTGTTGGCCACCCCCCTAAAAATAGCGTGGACGGTGCAGGGCGCCAGAGGAAGACGTCAGCTTCCTCCACCCACTCTGGTGGACCAGTGCCACTACTCTATGAAGACCACGTCCACGGAAGAATAAAGTCTATAGCTGTCCTCCCTCCTTTGCCGTGTGTGGCAACCCCTTTCCCAAGAAGATAAGGGGAAGGAGGACCTTGGCGCTATAAAAGGAGGGGAGGCCACCCCTTAGAGGGGATCCAATCTTCTTCTGCGGGCTCCTAGTTAGGCTAAGTTGGTTCTTCTACCTCCAGCCAGTTAGAGCTCTATAATCAAGACCTTGTACTCCTCGCGAGGTATCGCGTCGTAATACAAGAAGGCAGGAAGTAGGGGCTTTACCTCACCACGAGGGCCCTGAACCTGGGTAAAGCTTGGTGTCTCCCTCTCTGTAGTGCGTTGTGCGTTCGACGTCTCGGGGCTTCCGTCGCCGTGTTTTGTTGCGATCCAAGATCTCCCACGTTCAGCCCCCTGTGTTTGAATCTTTGGGTCCGTCGCGTGGTACCCCGTGTTCTTGCGACACAAAATCCATCGACAGTTATTGTTTTGCTTTATTTTATTTTTGCTTGCATATTTTATCAAAAATACAAAAAAATAGTTCCTTTGATAACTTGCATTCTGTTACTTTTACTTTTAGTTCATTATGTTGTTCCCTAAGTATGCTTTGGAGGACCTTACAATAGGTAGTGTTTCTATAATTGGGAAAGGTAACATCGAGGAATTCTTTAATCATGTTAGTATGCATAAAGATGTTGAGGATAGATCTTTAGCCAAGATTGCTCCTAGTTACGAAGTTGTTGCTGCTTATTTAGTTCACATGTTGGAGGCTAGGTTTGTTAACCTTAATCCTTCTATGCAACAAATGTTTCTAAAGCTTCATGATATGGAAGACTCCGAAAAGAAAGATTTTATTTTGGAGACTTTGCGTAGAGAATTTAGAGATGTTGTTATAGAAGCTAGGAAAGGTTTTGAGCATTTTAATATGCTTGGCTCACATGTAAATGTTGTTGGTACAACCAAAGAACACATCAAAGTACCAATACCTTGCAAACTTGTAGGATTGCATGAAGCTTTGGAAAAGAATTTCGATTGGATTGTTCCTGGAAACCCTTTTGATGAAAGTAGTGAACCCAAGAGTGTTCACAAGGGACCTTCAAAAACTCATTGGGATACAATACAATTCATTGTTGAAAGGACTTCTGCAATTGATCTTAATGCTTCATTTGAAAATACTTGATTTCCACTTTTTGTGCCTAGCTCAAAGGCATTAAAGAAAAGCACTCTTGGGAGATAACCCAGTGTTTTCTTTTCAGTACTTTTTCTTTTATATGAGTCTTGGAAGTTATTCCTACTGTAATGACCTCTTCTTATCATTTTTATTTCGTTTTTCTGCCAAGAAGAACCTCTAGTTTGAGGAAGGTAAGATTTAGGGAAGTTGCTGTCCTAAAACAGATTTCTGCGGTGCACCGTAAAAATTCGTGAAAATTCTCATAATATCTTTTTGATCTGCTATTTATTGTGCACATGCCCCAGGTTATTTCCAAGCTTTTATTAGTTTTTCACTTTTCGATTTGAGCAACATAATTCATTGGAAAAATTGATCTTTGTCAGCTGTTCTATTTTGACAGATTCTGCCACTATTTGTGTTTGCCTCTCGATCGCTTTCTTTTTGAGTTCTTTTGATCACGGAACTTTTGAGGAAGTTGCTACCGTATATTATGCTTTAATGGATGGTATATTTGAGTTTAAAACTAAACCAAAAGAGTTGATTTACTATCATGCTTACACTAATGTTGCTAATAGAATTGTGTGAAGTTTTGTATGAAGGAAGTTTTCAAGTGTAGGGAAAGGAGAGTGATGAGATGAGATGAAGTATGAACAAAATCTCAAGCTTGGGGATGCCCATGTCACCCCAAGAAATATCCAAGAGTTACAAGCGTCAAAGCTTGGGGATGCCCCTGAGGCACCCCTTCTTCATCGGCAAAAATCAGGTCACCTTTCAAGACACTATATTTTTATTGCTTCATGTACTATGCATTTTTCTTGGACCGTCTTTACTTTTGCTTTCAGTTTTATTTTGTTTTGTTTGATGCAATAAATGTCTGGACCCCAACAAATTTCTTTTGGAGAAGACACACTTTGCTTTTCATTGCCAAGAACACTCTAGTTTTCACTCTTATCGTTCAACGAGTGTTCTCTTTTTCTAGAACTACGTTTAGCTTTCGTTTTTTTCGCCTTGATTTTTGTTCAGATATTGTTATATCTTTGTATCAAGGTGTATTTAGACCACTGGTCTATGTTGGTTTTCATCTTAAAGAGTGGTTTCAAAAAGGTTTGAATGGTGTTGGAAAATAGAAAAAAGTTTCATGTCTATAGTGGTACAAATGGGAGCTTGTTTAGACTGTGGCTTAGACTTTTGCATGTCATGCTTGATGTTATTTTGATAGTATGCTTAGTAGTTTTTGATGTAGCATGACTTGTCTCAAATGACTGAGATTGCTTAATGTGCGTTTGAAAGAATCATGCGTTGTTTTTGTTATATGGGAGCATATTATTGTAGTTTTCTCCTTTGATGCTTTATTTGGGTTGACTTGGCGCATGCTTACAACATGTTTGACTCTAACAAGTCACCATAATCCTCTATGATCATTTGGTTTTTGACTTGTGATACCACTTTATGCTTCAGTTAATGATATTTTTTTGCTATGCATGATTATGGCCGTTATTGCTCTCTTAGTTGGTCGCTCCCAGTCTTTTGCTAGCCTTCATTTTGTACTGAGAGGGAATACTTCTCGTGCATCCAACTCCCAAAAACCAAAGTTTTCGAATGTGTCCACCATACATACCTATTAGCAATTTGCTATTCCAAGTACATTCGACTTCCTTTTATCTATCCTTCAAATTAAACTTTTTGGTGTTATGTGAAAATTAGTCAGTAAAGCTCTCACGAACCTGACGGCACACTTTACTTTTCTTGCTTTTAATAAATTTGATATTGTGGCTCTCTTATGTTGACGTTATGCTTGTAACTTGTAAGTTGGAAATTAGCCCAGCCATGCCGTCATGGGGCAAGCTTTCAACATTGCACTTTCTTTCATTTAGTTGATATCATGATCTTTTGTTTATGGATACTTGCGATGTGAAATAAGTTGGAAACTTGTGAGCTCATGGAGTTTGTATATGTGTTAGAGAAACACCTGGGCTGCTAATCTAAGCCATGCATCATTCATGGTGGAAATTTACAGCATGCCCATAGTGGACATTCGACGACACATCTCACAATAAAAAGCTATACCAATGGTAAATAAAAGAGATGTCGAGGTGTTCATTGTCTATTTGTCTTGTCATTTTGATTTGGGCTTATTCCATGTCATTGGGCAAGAGGTACCCCATTGGCGTTTTCGATGATACATGTATGCTTACAATGACAAGAACTTGCTTGGGACCTAAGTCGAGTAGCATGAGGTTTGGGTATTCGTACTTCACGGGACACAAGATTTTCAACTTATGATTTGTTAAGCATATGCTTCGTAATTGTACTCACATTAACCTTAACCATTCAAGATGCCTATGATGGGGGTAATGAGAGCTCAAAGCTAGTAAGTATCATAATTTTTGGAGGTTTATAAAACTTGCAATCACTGCTTCCCTCTGCGAAGGGCCTTTCTTTTACTTTTATGTTGAGTCTCCACCTTCTACCTTTATGCACCGTCTAAGTGAGCATAGTTGTCATTCTGAGTTTAATGTGCATAGTCCCAAAATTTATTATTGATTGATTCATGATTATGGTTTTGCTTGTTCTTAAATTATTTGTATCTAGTCGCCCTCTTAAACTTGAAGGTGTCCTATGCATTTATATTTTGCTATTCCATGAAGGACAAGCTGAAACCCACTTTTCTATATTTTTCTATATGGTTGAAACACACACTTGACTTTCTGTAGTGACCTCACCTTTTAAAGATGATGATTCCTGTGCTTTTCGGTGCTAGTCCCTGGATCAAACGCTAGCACACACAGTTTAAGATGTAATATCAAGAAACAAAGGTCATTTTATTACATCGCATGATCCAGCAATTACATAAAGAAACCTTACAATGCTCATAGCATAAAGCTTTCAGAGTTTACAAATGAAATCAAAAAATAGCATTGAGTCCTTCTTCTTCATGTGCCACAGGCGAACATGTTGTGGATAGACTCGTAACCCTGTTGTATCTTACTTGTCGTCGAAATCTGCAACATGAAACGTTGCAGCCACAAAGGGTCAATACACTTGAATTATATTGACAAGATATCACTACAATGAGGTCTAACTTTTCAATCTTAGCTTAGGTTAAGTGGGGTTGCAGAAAACAGTCTCAGACTCCATCCTATCTTTCCAATCAATATTTTAATTTTGCAAAGGCATAAAGCTTCTAACTCCACGAGGGTACATGTCAGTAGGTCAGGCTCAAAGCCCCTACCATGCCAATCTTCATTCCACCATTGTACATGTCAGTAAGTCAGGCTCCATGCCCTTGCCATGCCAATCTTCTTTTCACCATCGTACATGGCAGTAAGTCAGGCTCCATGCCCTTAACATGCCAATCTTCTTTCCACCTCCGTACATGTCAGTAAGTCAGGCTCCATGCCCTTACCATGCCAATCTCCATTTCTCCATTTCCCGTGTTAGTAAGTCAGGCTCAAAGCCCTTACGATGCTAATTCCCATCACATTCGTGTAACACAATAACAACCTAACCCTACACACGCACTTATACTCACAATCACAAAACTTGTATAGAAAAGATAGAAACACCATAAAAATGATACTTGCCTTAGAAATTTTCTAAAGATTGTACTTCTCTTAATCAACACACGAAGCTCTCCATACAACTATAAGATAGAAAAGAACACAACATAAACACACCATTCAAGGCAACATAATCAAACAAGGAAAACAAAAGTGTTTATTTGTTTTAGCTTAGTCTTCAATTGTCTTAGTGGTAATTGGACAAAAGATTGTGGCATGAAGTTGACTTGATATGGATGGAGAGAATGGCTAAGTCAAGAGTTTTTAAAGATTGATGTGGTTTTCTAAATTGTTAGGAAGTGTCAAACACTTAGCAAAAATATCTTCAAGGAAATTCTTAGGCTTGGGTTTAGAAGTTGGATGGATAAATTCTAAGTCATAAAGTCTATCACTTTTATCTTCTTGACTTCTCTTCTCTTGATCTTCTTGTCTGTCCTTCATCTCCTTGTCTTCTCTTCATCTTCTTGTTTTGACTTCAACTCCTTGTCTTCTCTTCAACTTCTTCTCCATGGTCTTGATATGGGAAAACTTCTATGCCATAGTGTTGGATGGGGTAGTCAAAAATACTTAGAAGAATTTGGGTAAGATGGAGTTTTTGGTTTGCACTTGGTAAAGGATAGAGAGTATATTCTCACTAAGTCATGGTAGAGTTGAGTGGTCATTAGGACTTAGGATAATTCACACCACTTGGTAGAGTGGGACAACAGTCAAATAGCACAAAGTGCCCAATAGGAATTTGATATTTGCAAGGTGCTCAAGTAACACAACTATAGCTTGCAAAGGATGAACTAATGGATTTGACTTTTGAATAAGAGTAAAAGGTATGTGAAGTGTTCTGGTGGCTTTTTAGTGTCAAGGTAAGCAATTTTGTAAAAGGAATTATGCCCAAGATATTTATAGAATTAAATCTAGAGAGAAAATACTCAAATCCTCATTTGAATTTGAATACTTGATAAAATTGGTTCAAATAATTTCTGCAGTGGTTCTACTGGATAGAGGATAACACTATGATCCATTTGCAAAAAGAATCATCTGAAAAGGATTTATAGAATTTGAACTATGTCAAAAATACTCAAACTCACATATTTAAATTTGAATGTTTTCAACTAGTTAAAAAGACAAATTTTATTGCACAATTGTGTTCTACACATTTTTAGGAGTCCAGGGACATATTATTTGCAATTTTTGGATCAGTTGATCAAAAGATATGAATTTTTGAAGTTTAGACAATTATCTGAATTTTAAAACGAAATTCGAACCGGGGTTGATCCAGGGGCAGACACGTGGTGGCTTATGATTAGCCCGTACCGATTCGGTTGGATCGATGATATGGACCGCTAGATTAAAAGGAATCGAGACAGCCTAGATCTGTCAGTACCTCTTCAGTTAAGTGATCTAATCCTATGCGTCTAAACGAGATCCGACGGCTAAAAATAGAAGGAGGGTAGAGGCTCACTGCGGGCTAGGGTTCTGATTGCCGGCGGTGAGGTCGCGGCTCTGATGTCAACGACGAGATAGATCCAGTGATCCTGGAACTCCACAAAGATGACGATGGTGTTCCTCTTGATGTGGCAAAGACGATGGTGAGACGATGTCCTCGGTGAAGCCCTGTAACGATGCAGAGCTGTGGCTAGAGGTTAGCGGTGGGTCGGGTTGCTCCGGGCGTGATCGAGCATGGCGATTGGAAGGAGTATCAGGAGGAGGCGACCTTACCAAGAGGGTCAGAAGATCGAGGCGATCATAGAGGCGATGTTTGCGAGCTTGAGGTGGTCGGGCGCTCCGGTAATCGCTCGTCGGAGTTTGACCGGCGGACAGTGAGATTCGGCCGATGACAAATACGATGACCTAGGCAGCGAGATGGCAAAACAAACTATCAGGGATGTGCGCCATTATTCTAGAAAGTGAAAGGTAACAGAGGGAAGTTGAGGGGAGGGTGGAGCTCACCAGAATCGTTACTGGAGTGCGGCGGCAGAGGCGAACTCCGATGGGTAAATTCACGCAACCTGGCGGCTCTAGGGTTAGGAGAATAGAGGGGAAATAGAGAGGGGTGCTGGGGCTTCATAAAGGCACGGGCGAGCGTCGAATCGGGCAGGGAATCAACTGAATTGAAGAGGGGGAGGATCACGCGGCTCGGCGAGCTCCCAGGCAAGATTTTCGGCCGGAGGTTGATGACGATGACGTGGCCTGATAGCTGGGCCCCGCCTGTAAGTGAGAGAAAAAGGGAAAAGTGGTGTACCGGTTTGGGATCTTGTTGGGTGATACTCTAAGTTGATGTGGGAGATCAGAGTTCCTTGTGCGTGGTGAATGACCAGCCCGTTGGGAACCCCAAGAGGAAGGTATGATGAGTATAGCAGCTTGTTTTCCCTCAGTTAAGAAACCAAGGTTTATCGTTCTGGAGAAAAGCAGACAATGATGACTGAAGGTGATGCTTGCTAGTTTGCGACAGCTTTGGACAATTTATATATGGCGCCTTGTCCAAGCTTTGCTTGCTAGCTGCAACGTGGAACCTGCACACAACACAACCAAGTACTTTGTTCCCAACTTGCGATGAGGTTGTCAATCTCACCGGTTTGCTTGAAACAAAGGTTATGAGCGTATCAAGTGGAAAACAGTAGAGTATGCGAGTAAAGTAAACAGTGCGAGTAAAGTAAACAGGTGATAGCAATATGATGGAAATAGGACCGGGGTCCACAGTTCACTAGTGGTGTCTCTCCATAAGATAAATAACACATGCTGGGTAAACAAATTACAGTTGGGCAATTGATAGAATAAAGATAAACATGATATGTCAAGAAGATCACTATGAGATTTACTCTGGGCATTACAACAAAATACATAGACCGCCATCCAACTGCATCTATGACTAATAATCCACTTGTGGCGAATCAATCCGAGAACTCCACAATTATTAAGTTGCGAACAACAGATAATTGCATTAAGCAAAGTGTGTAATGTAAACAAAGCATATGCCCTTGAGCATATGAATGTTGTTTTCTCCCTAGTAGCAACAGCACATCTACAACCTTAGAGGTTTCTGTCACTCTCCCAGGTTAAATAGAGGCATGAACCCACTATCGAGCATAAATACCCCCTCTTGGAGTCACTAGCAACTACTCGGCCAAGATAGCTACTAACAACGTAGAGCATGCAAGATCATAAACAACATAGAGATAACAAAATATAATATTCAGTACAACAACTCAATCATAAACACCAATATTCATCGGATCCCAACAAACCAAACATGTAGAATTACATAACGGTGATCTCAATCATATAGGGCAGCTCATGAGATCTAAACATGAAGCACATGGTGGAGAAGACAACCATCTAGCTACTGCTATGGACCCATAGTCCAAGGTAGACTACTCACTCATCGCTCTGGAGGCAAGCATGGCGATGAAGAAGACCTCCAGTGGCGATTCCCCTCTCCGGCAGGGTGCCGGGAAGAGCTTCTGGACCCTCCCGATCTTCGGGTCGACGGCGGCGGTGGATCGCGATGTGTTTTGGAAAATTGATCGGGTACTTAGGTTTTTTCTGTCGGGGGGTCTATATATGCGAAGGGGCGATGTCAGAGGAGGGCCCAGGTGGCCTCACGCTATGGTGGCGCGGGCCAGGGGCTGGCCGCGCCACCCTGGTGTGTGGGCCCCTGGTGGCCCCTCTCCTTCTCTCCTTCGGATCTCTGGAAGATTCCGGGAAAAATAAGACTTCAGGAACTTGTTTCATCCAATTCCGAGAATATTTCCTGTGTATCACTTCTGAAACACAAAAATAGCAGAAAACAGGGAACTGGCACTGTGGCAACTCGTTAGTAGGTTAGTTACGGAAAATGCATAAAAGTGCCATGAAGTGTAACGAAACAATAGGCAAATGGTGTAAAAACAAGCATGGAGCATAAAAAATTATAGATACGTTGGAGACGTATCAAGCATCCCCAAGCTTAACTCCTGCTCGTCCTCGAGTAGGTAAGTGATAACAAAAGAATAATTTTTGAGATGACATGCACCTACACAATCTTGATCATATATGTAAGCATTTGTGAGCTGGGATCATAAGAACTTAAAACATGGGCATGAAAATATAATCTTGACAATAAGAACTTAGCAACCATGTTGTAAACTTGCAAATGAACACAAACAAAAGATCATGAAAATGAAACAATGAAAGTCGAACGTGTGTTCAAATCATAAGGAAAAACATACAAATGGTTTTCAGCTTGTCCTTCAAAGAGAGCAAAACATAAATGCATAGGACACCTTCAAGTTTAAGAGGGCAACTAGATACAAATAACTTAAGAACAACTGAAACCAACAATACGAATCAATCAATGAACTTTGGGACAATGCATATCACACTAAGAATGACAACTATGCTCTCTTAATGGTGCATTAAGATATTCGCAGAGGGAAGCAGTGATTGCAAGTTTTATAACCTTCAAAAATTATGGTACTTACCGGCTTTGAGCTCTCATTGCCCCCATCATAAGCATCTTGAATGGTTAAAGTTAATGCGAGAACAATTTTGATGCATATGCTTGACAAATCATAAGTTGAAAACCTCGTGTCCCGTGAATACGAGTACCCAAACCTCATGCTACTTTACTTAGAGTCCCAAGCAAGGCTCTTGTCATTGTAAGTATATGCATATCATTGAGAACCGCCAATGGGGTACCTCCGTGCCCGATGACATGGAACAAGCCCACACCAAAATGACAGGACAAGCAGACAATGAACACCTCGACATCTCTTTTATTTGCCTTTTGTTAAGCTTTTTATTGTGAGATGCGTCGTCGTATGTTCACCATGGGTATGCTGCAAATTTCCACCATGAATTATGCATGGCTTGGATTGTTGGCCCGGCGTTTCCCTAACACATATACAAACTCCATGATCCCCACAAGATTCACGATTCATTTCACACCGCGGGCATCCATAAATAAAAGATCACGATATCAACTCAATTAAGAAGTGCAATGTTGAAAGCTTGCCCATGACAGCATGGCTGGGCTAGAATCCAACTTACAACTTGCAAGTATAACAATTCAACATAAGATACCACAATGTCAAATTTTTAAGAACAGGAAAAAGTAAAGTGTGCCTTCCGGTTCGTGAGAGCTTTACTGACCGAATTTCGCATAACACTGGTAAGAGTTTAATTTGAAGAGAAAATAAAAGCAAGTCAAATTTACTTGGAATAGCAAATTGCTAGTATGTATGTATGGTGGACACTTTGGAAAACTTTGGCTTTTAGGAGTTGGATGCACGAGTAGAGCTCATACTCAGTACAAGGCGAGGGCTAGCAAAAGACTGGGAGCGACCAACTAAGAGAGCAATAATGGCCATAATCATGCAAAGCGACATTAAAAGAAGCATAAGATGGCATAAAAAGTCAAAAACTAAATGATAATAGAGGCTATTGGCGACTTTGTAAGAGTCTAACATGTGTGAGCATGCGCCAAGTCAACCCAAATAAAGCATCAAGGAGAAAACCAAAATAATGCTTCCATACAATAAAAACAACGCATGATTTTTCAAAGGCTCATTAAGCAATCTCAGTTATTTGAGACAAGTCATGCTATAGAAAAACCACTAAGCATACTATCAAAAAGACATCAAGCATGACATGAAAAAGCCTAAGCCGCAGTCTACACAAGCTCCTTCTTGTACCACTATTTTGCACAAAGCTTTTTCTCTTTTCCAACACCATTTGAAATTTTTATAAACACCTCTTTTGATGAAAACCAATAAAGATCAGAGGCAAAAATACACCTTGATGAAAAGATATGACAAGGTCTGAACGGAAATCAAGGCGAAAACGAAAACCAAAAGCAGTAGCAGAAAAAGAAGAACACTCGATTTTTAATAAGAGTGAAAACTAGAGCGTTCTTGGCAAATGAAAACGAGTACATCTCCTCCAAAGGAAATTTGTTGGAGTCTAACCATTTATTGCAGCAAACAAACTAAACCAACTAAGAAAACTAAAACAACTGACACTCCAAGAAAAACACATAGTGCATAAAGCAATAAAAATATAGTGTTTTGAAAGGTGACCAGATTTTTGCCGATAAAGAAGGGGTGCCTCGGGGGCATCCCCAAGCTTTGACGCTTGTACTTCTTGGATATTTCTTGAGGTGATGCATGGGCATCCCCAAGCTTGAGATTTTGTCCATTCTTCAACTCATCTCATCATTCTCCAATCCCTACACTTGAAAACTTCCTTCATACAAAACTAAACACAATTCTATTAGCAACATTAGTGTAGGCATAACATATAATCAACCTCTTTTTGCTTCAGGTTTCAACTCAAAACCACCACATATATAGCAAATACTACTGTAGCAACCTCCCCAAAAGTTCCATGATCAAAAGAACTCAAAAGAAAGCGATATAGTGGCAAACACAAATATTGGCAGAAATCTGTCAAAACTGAACAGCTAACAAAGGTCGATTTTTTGAGGGATTTTCTGTTGCTCAAATCAAAAAGTGTTCAACTAACAAAAGTTTGGATATAACCTGGGTCATATGCACAAGAAATCGCAGGTCCAAAAGATATACAGAGAATTTATACGAATTTTTACGGTGCAGCACTGAAAACAGTTTCAGGACAGCAACATCACCAAATTTTTTCCTCACTCGAATTAGAGGCTTCTCTTGGCAAAAAAAAAACGAAATAAACAAGATAAGGAGCGGTCATTACAGTAGCAATGACTTCCAAGACTCAAATAAAAGAAAAAGTACTGAAAGTAAAACATTGGGTTATCTCCCAAGAGTGCTTTTCTTTAACGCCTTTGAGCTAGGCGCAGAAAATTGCGAATCAAGTATTTTCAGAAGAAGCATTAAGATCAACTGCAAAGGTCTTGTCAATAAGGCATTGTATTTCATCCTCATATGTTTTTGAAGACCCTTTATGATCATGCTTTGGTACACTATTTTCATCAAAAAGATTTTCAGGACAGATCTAGTCAAAATTATTTTTGAAAGCTTCACACAATCCCAAAAGCTTGCAAGGTATAGGTATTTTGGCCCCTTCATCGTTTGTACTAATAACCTTTATAGGTGAACCGAGTTTATTAAAACGTTTAAGAACTTTCCTAGCTTCAATAACGACATCCTTAAATTCTAAGCGCAAAGTTTCCAAGATAAAAGCTTTCTTTTCGGGATCCTCAATTTCGTGAAGCTTAAGGAACATGTATTGCATAAAAGGATTAAGACTAGCAAACCTAGCTTCCAACATATGAATCAAATAAGCAGAAGCAACTTCAATACTAGGAGCTAGCTCAACCAAAGATTTTTCCTCAACTTCCTCATGCATACTAATGTGATTAAAGAACTCCTCAATGTTACTTTTGCCAATAATCGAACCACTACCTACTGAGAGGTCCTCCATAACGAACTTAGGGAACAACATGATAAAATAAAAGTAAAAAAATAACAACTACCAAGGATTCTAATATTTTTGGGTTTTTGATATAAAGCAATGTAGGTAAAATAAATAAAGTAAAGCAAAACAATAACAAAGTAAAGGATGTGTGTGCGAAAACTCCCCTCGCAGAAGTCTTCCACTCTTCCCCGGCAACGGCGCCAGAAAAGAGGCTGATACTCCAAGTTGATGTGGGAGATCAGAGGTCCTTGTGCGTGGTGAATGACCAGCCCATTGGGAACCCCAAGAGGAAGGTATGATGAGTATAGCAGCTTGTTTTCCCTCAGTTAAGAAACCAAGGTTTATCGTTCAGGAGAAAAGCAGACAATGACGACTGAAGGTGATCCTTGCTAGTTTGTGACAGCTTCGGACAATTTATATATGGCGCCTCGTTCAAGCTTTGCTTGCTAGCTGCAACGCGGAACCTGCACACAACACAACCAAGTACTTTGTTCCCAACTTGCGATGAGGTTTTCAATCTCACCGGTTTGCTTGAAATAAAGGTTATGAGCGTATCAAGTGGAAAACAGTAGAGTATGCGAGTAAAGTAAACAGTGCGAGTAAAGTAAACAGGTGATAGCAATATGGACCGGGGTCAACAGTTCACTAGTGCTGTCTCTCCATAAGATAAATAACACATGCTGGGTAAACAAATTACAGTTGGGCAATTGATAGAATAAAGATAAACGTGATATGTCAAGAAGATCACTATGAGATTTACTCTGGGCATTACAACAAAATACATAGACCGCCATCCAACTGCATCTATGACTAATAATCCACTCCCGGGGGTATCAATCCGAACACCCCATGAGAATTAAGTTGCGAACAACAGATAATTGCATTAAGCAAAGTGTGTAATGTAAACAAAGCATATGCCCTTGAGCATATGAATGTTGTTTTCTCCCTAGTAGCAACAGCACATCTACAACCTTAGAGGTTTCTGTCACTCCCCTAGGTTAAATAGAGGCATGAACCCACTATCGAGCATAAATACCCCCTCTTGGAGTCACTAGCAACTACTCGGCCAAGATAGCTACTAACAACGGAGAGCATGCAAGATCATAAATAACATAGAGATAACATAAGATAATATTCAGTACAGCAACTCAATCATAAACACCAATATTCATCGGATCCCAACAAACCAAACATGTAGAATTACATAACGGTGATCTCAATCATGTAGGGCAGCTCATGAGATCTAAACATGAAGCACATGGTGGAGAAGACAACCATCTAGCTACTGTTATGGACCCATAGTCCAAGGTAGACTACTCACTCATTGCTCCGGAGGCAAGCATGGCGATGAAGAAGACCTCCGGTGGCGATTCTCCTCTCCGGCAGGGTGCTGGGAAGAGCTTCTGGACCCTCCCGATCCTTGGGTCGACGGCGGCGGTGGATCGCGATGTGTTCTAGAAAATTGATCGGGTACTTAAGTTTTTTCTGTCAGGGGGTCTTTATAGGCGAAGGGGCGATGTCAGAGGAGGGCCCAGGTGGCCTCACGCTATGGTGGCGCGGGCCAGGGGCTGGCCGCGCTACCCTAGCATGTGGACCCCTGGTGGCCCCTCTCCTTCTCTCCTTTGGATCTCTGGAAGCTTCCGGGAAAAATAAGACTTCGGGAACTTGTTTCATCCAATTCTGAGAATATTTCCTGTGTATCACTTCTGAAACACAAAAACAGCAGAAAACAAGGAACTGGCACTGTGGCAACTCGTTAGTAGGTTAGTTCTGGAAAATGCATAAAAGTGCCACGAAGTGTAACAAAACAATAGGCAAATGGTGTAAAAACAAGCATGGAGCATCAAAAATTATAGATACGTTGGAGACGTATCATTGGGCCGCAGGCCTGATTTGGTTTTGGGCCGAAACGTTGCCCGGGGGCCCTGTTCTATTTTTTTCTTCTTTTCTTCCTTTTCTTTTTCTGTTTTCTTATTTCTTTTATAACTTTTGCATTTTTGCTTCAATTTGATTCAAACCAAAACCTAAAGTTTTCAAATATTCAAAAGAACATTCTAGAACAATAAGAAAACAAGTTTTCATAATAAAACTAATTTTCAATAAAAACCTTATAATTTGGCCAAAGGGCTTTATTTGCATAATGCAAAAATATGATTAGGGTTTTCAAAATAACCCTTTGAAATCAGGGAAAATACTTTATAATATACTACTTTGATATTCATTTTCAAACACTCCTTGGGGCATTGCAAACTTTATTTAATATAAATCATTTTGGAATCATTTCCTTTGCAAATAAGCTTGCATAGGTTTGAATAAATACAAAATAGTATTTTGAAATCTTATTTTCTCAAATGAGTTCTTCAAGGAATAATAGAAAGTTTGAAATAGTTTTTCTAACAAATATTTTAAATAAACTCAAAAAGTTTTAATTCCCTGTGAAATTTATATCAAGACAAGCAAACATGGTTCCTAATTTATTTATTTTCACATTCCAAAATTTTGGGATGTGACAGACTACCACCCTTAAAAGAAATCTCGTCCCGAGATTTGGAGAGGCTAGAAATAAAGATGGGTTTGGGATACTAGGTGGGCTACCACCCTTAAAAGTAACTCTTGGTTTGATATAGAATAAAGAAAACAATAGCATAGAAAGTTACAGGGTGTTGTAGAACAATCATCTTGATCACTACTTATGAGTTGTTGTATCTGGCGCTTCAAAGACTTCTTCCACATCTTCTTCCACCACGATGTGGTTTATGTGTCCCTCTTTGAATGAATTGAGTTCGTTCCCATCAGAACCTCTAGGTTCATTCTTCCCTTCAGGGCAGTCCCATGAATAGTGTCCCAACTCATGACACTTGAAGCACTCTAATTGGTTCTTGTCCCTCTTGTCAGAGCGGTTGTGGCGCCTAACATCTTTATTCTTTTCTGGGCAATCCCATGAATAGTGCCCTAGCTCTTTACAATTGTAGCACTGCACCTGACTAATATCTCTCTTGTTGAATTTGCTAGTACGGCCATTCATATCATTGTTACCTCCATTAGTGTGACCACTTCTGTTGCCGTTGCCACTTCCATAGTTTTTGTTATGGTTTTTGTGGCCATCATGGTCTTGTCCATGTTGATTTTCCTTATATCTACCACAATACTGGTGGTTATGGCCATAGTAGTGGTTAACATTACCATGCTTGTGAGATCTAGATCCTCCATTGTCATCATGCGAGTTGCACTTCTGTACATGCTCATGACATTCACTACTATGGTGCTTCCTTTTTCTGCTTTTGGATTGCTTCATCTTGTTCTCAAGAATTATAGCTTGATCAAGAAGTGCCTGGAATGTAGGAGTATGTGCGACTGATAAAGGAATTGACAACTCATCATTAAGGCCCTCTAAAAACTTCTCCTTCCACTTTGCATTAGTGTCAATGTCATCTGGCGTATAGCGTGACAAATTGGTGAACTCATCAATGTATTCTGACACACTATAATGCCTTTGTTTAAGATCACGGAACTCCTTCTTTTTCAGGCTCATCACTCTAGCTGAAATATGTGCAGCTCGGAATCCCTCTTGGAACGAGTCCCAGGTCACTCCATCAATGGGGTGAGTGATTTGATAAGTGTCCCACCAGCTTACTGCTGGTCGTTCCAACAGATGAGCTGCAAACCTGACCTTTTTAGCATCAGTGCAACCAGTAGTCACCAAGTCTTTGTTAACAGAATGGAGCCAATCCATGGCCTCAAGTGGTTTAGCAGCACGAGAAAACTTGGTAGGGCGAAGCCTTAAGAACCTTGCAAGCATGTCGACATGAGGGGGTGGTGGTGGTGGAGGGTTGTTATTGTTATTGCTCTGAGTGTTGGCAAGAATCTGAGTCATGACTTGCATGAGTTGATCCTGGGCTTCCATCATCTGTTGCATCTGTTCCTCAGGAGCGCGGCGAGGAGGCATCTGTTGGGTTTTAAATAGGTAAGGTTAGACTTTAGAGATAGAGTCTAGGGAATAAAGTTTCCTACCCACAACACATGCATAGAAACAATCTTCAAAAACAAAGAAGCATTCACATAACTCACAAATAGCTTCAAAGTACGTCGATTGTAAAACGTCATGAAGGTTAGGATAAACTCACTAGATATCATTCTACATGGTGGTCTCACTAACTACTCTATTCCTCCATATCAACTTCCTTTTCCCATGATGGTGCTCAACAAACATCGTCTTGTACTTTTTCACCTTCAAAATTGGAGCATCGATCTTCAATTGAAACTCTCTCCTTTTGGCACGTAGCTTCACAATCACTTCATGGCCGGGTCCTAACTCGAATTCGTTGCTCTTACAATCGCATTATTCTCTCTAATCTACTTGTTCTCTTGGACCTTCTTCGCTTGATTCTTGAACTTCTTGTCTTGAGCTTTGATCTTTGCGTCCTTTGTCTTGATCTTATCTTCTTGCTCCATGTAGCATTGTTCTTTCTCTTAAGTTGGTCACATAGCTCATCATTTGCTAAGTAGTTAGTTGTCCTACTGTTATCAAGTTCCCTACTAAGAATTTCTAAGTCCTAGAAGTATTGACGCACAAGCTTTCCTTCTTCAATTTCTTCAACTTACTTCCTTCAATGATAGGGATAGGTACAGTTGGTATGTTGATGATGTCACAATGACGAGTTCCGAAGAAGGTGCTCTTGAGGTCCTTGGTGGTGGTGAAGCTGAAGCTCTTTGTCCTTGAGTTGAAATGAAGAGAATAGAGACAAAAATGACCAAGGGAAGAGTTTATGAGATAATGAGTGTAAATTTTAACTTAGAAATAAAAGCAAATCCTATATTTCTAAGGGGTCATTGTCCAATCCTAGGGTCACGAACCTAAGGGCAACACAATGCTCTGATACCATCTGTAGTGACCTCACCTTTTAAAGATGATGATCCCTGTGCTTTTCGGTGCTAGTCCCTGGATCAAACGCTAGTACACACAGTTTAAGATGTAATATCAAGAAACAAAGGTCATTTTATTACATCGCATGATCCAACAATTACATAAAGAAACCTTACAATGCTCATAGCATAAAGCTTTCAGAGTTTACAAATGAAATCAAAAAAATAGCATGGAGTCCTTCTTCTTCATGTGCCATAGGCGAACATGCTGCGGATAGACTCGTAACCCTGTTGTATCTTACTTGTCATCGAAATCTGCAACATGAAACATTGCAGCCACAAAGGGTCAATACACTTGAATTGTATTGGTAAGATATCACTACTATGAGGTCTAACTTTTCAATCTTAGCTTAGGTTAAGTGGGGTTGCAGAAAACAGTCTCAGACTCCGTCCTATCTTTCCAATCGATATTTTAATTTTGCAAAGGCATAAAGCTTCTAACTCCACGAGGGTACATGTCAGTAGGTCAGGCTGAAAGCCCCTACCATGCCAATCTTCATTCCACCATTGTACATGTCAGTAAGTCAGGCTCCATGCCCTTACCATGCCAATCTTCTTTTCACCATCGTACATGTCAGTAAGTCAGGCTCCATGCCCTTAACATGCCAATATTATTTCCACCTCCGTACATGTCAGTAAGTCAGGCTCCATGCCCTTACCATGCCATCTCCATTTCTCCATTTCCCGTGTCAGTAAGTCAGGCTCAAAGCCCTTACGATGCTAATTCCCATCACATTCGTGTAACACAATAACAACCTAACCCTACACATGCACTTATACTCACAATCACAAAACTTGTATAGAAAAGATAGAAACACCATAAAAATGATACTTGCCTTAGAAATTTTCTGAAGATTGTACTTCTCTTAATCAACACACGAAGCTCTCTATACAACTATAAGATAGAAAAGTACACAACATAAACACACCATTCAAGGCAACATAATCAAACAAGGAAAACAAAAGTGTTTATTTGTTTTAGCTTAGTCTTCAATTGTCTTAGTGGTAATTGGACAAAAGATTGTGGCATGAAGTTGACTTGATATGGATAGAGAGAATGGCTAAGTCAAGAGTTTTTAAAGATTGATGTGGTTTTCTAAATTGTTAGGAAGTGTCAAACACTTAGCAAAAATAGCTTCAAGGAAATTCTTAGGCTTGGGTTGAGAAGTTGGATGGATAAATTCTAAGTCATAAAGTCTATCACTTTTATCTTCTTGACTTCTCTTCTCTTAATCTTCTTGTTTGTCCTTCATCTCCTTGTCTTCTCTTCATCTTCTTTTTTTGACTTCAACTCTTTGTCTTCTCTTCAACTTCTTCTCCATGGTCTTGATATGGGAAAACTTCTATGCCATAGTGTTGGATGGGGTAGTAAAAAATACTTAGAAGAATTTGGATAAGATGGAGTTTTTGGTTTGCACTTGGTAAAGGATAGAGAGTAGATTCTCACTAAGTCATGGTAGAGTTGAGTGGTCATTAAGACTTAGGATAATTCACACCACTTCGTAGAGTGGGACAATAGTCAAATAGCACAAAATGCCCAATAGGAATTTGATATTTACAAGGTGCTCAAGTAACACAACTATAGCTTGCAAAGGATGAACTAATGGATTTGAATTTTGAATAAGAGTAAAAGGTATGTGAAGTGTTCTGGTGGGTTTTTAGTATCAAGGTAAGCAATTTTGTAAAAGGAATTATGCCCAAGATATTTATAGAATTAAATCTAGAGAGAAAATACTCAAATCCTCATTTGAATTTGAATACTTGATAAAATTTGTTCAAATAATTTGTGCAGTGGTTCTACTGGATAGAGGATAACAATATGATCCATTTGCAAAAAGAATCATCTGAAAAGGATTTATAGAATTTGAACTATGTCAAAAATACTCAAACCCACATATTTAAATCTGAATGTTTTCAACTAGTTCAAAAGACAAATTTTATTGCACATTTGTGTTCTACACATTTTTAGGAGTCCAGGGACATATTATTTGCAATTTTTGGATCAGTGGATCAAAATATATGAATTTTTGAAGTTTAGCCAATTCTCTAAATTTTAAAACGAAATTCGAACCGGGGCTGATCCAGGGGCAGACACGTGGTGGCTTCTGATTAGCCCGTACCGATTTGGTTGGATCGACGATATGGACCGCTGGATTAAAAGGAATCTGGATGGCCTAGATCTGGCAGTACCTCTTCAGTTAAGTGATCTAATCCTATGCGTCTAAACGAGATCCGACGGCTACAAATAGAAGGAGGGGAGAGGCTCACTGCGGGCTAGGGTTCTGATAGCCGGCGGCGAGGTTGCGGCTCTGATGTCAACGACGGGATAGATTCGGTGATCCTGGAACTCCGTGAAGATGATGATGGTGTTTCTCTTGATGCGGCAAAGACGATGGCGAGACGATGTCCTCGGTGAAGCCCTGTAACGATGCAGAGCTGTGGCTGGAGGTTAGCGGCGGGTCGGGTTGCTCCGGGCGTGATCGAGCATGGCGATTGTAAGGAGTATTAGGAGGAGGTGACCTTACCAGGAGGCACAGAAGATCGAGGCGATCACGGTCGCGATGTTTGCGAGCTTGAGGTGGTCGGGCGCTCCGATAATTGCTCGTCGGAGTTTGACCGGCGGACAGTGAGATTCGGCCAAGGTCAAATTCGACGACCTAGGCAGCAAGACGGCAAAACAAACTGTTAGGGATGTGCGCCATTATTCTAGAAAGCGAAAGGTACCAGAGGGAAGTTGAGGGGAGGGTGGAGCTCACCGGAATCGTTACTGGAGTGCGGCGGCAGAGGCGGACTCTGATGGGTAAATTTGCGCAACCTGGCAGCTCTAGGTTTAGGAGAATAGAGGGGTGCTGGGGCTTCATAAAGGCGCAGGCGAGCGACGAATTGGGCGGGGAATCAACTAAATTGAAGAGGGAGAGGATCACGCGGCTCGGCCAGGCGAGATTTTCGGCTAGAGGTTGATGACGATGACGTGGCCTGACAGCTGGGCCCGGCCTGTAAGTGCGAGAAAAAGGAAAAAGGGGTGTACCGGTTTGGGATCTTGTTGGGCCGCAGGCCTGATTTGGTTCTGGGCCGAAACATTGCCCGGGGGCTCTTTTCTAGTTTTTTCTTCTTTTCTTCCTTTTCTTTTTCTGTTTTCTTGTTTCTTTTATAACTTTTGCATTTTGGCGTCAATTTGATTCAAACCAAAACCTAAAGTTTTCAAATATTCAAAACAACATTCTAGAATAGTAAGAAAACAAGTTTTCATAATAAAACTAATTTTCAATAAAAATCTTATAATTTGGCCAAAGGGCTTTATTTGCGTAATGCAAAAATATGATTAGGGTTTTCAAAATAACCCTTTGAAATCAGGGAAAATACTTTATAATATACTACTTTGATATTCATTTTCAAACACTCCTTGGGGCATTGCAAACTTTATTTAATATAAATCATTTTGGAATCATTTCCTTTGCAAATAAGCTTGCATAGGTTTGAATAAATACAAAATAGTATTTTAAAATCTTATTTTCTCAAATGAGTTCTTCAAGGAATAATAGAAAGTTTGAAATAGTTTTTCTAACAAATATTTTAAATAAACTCAAAAAGTTTTAATTCCCTATGAAATTTATATCAAGACAAGCAAACATGGTTCCTAATTTATTTATTTTCACATTCCAAAATTTTGGGATGTGACACTTTCAATGCTTCATTACTCATGATCTTTTGTTTATGTTACTTTTCATGTTATAACATGGTTGCTAAGTTTTATTGTCAAGATTATGTCTTTTATGCCCATGTTTAGAGTACTTTGATCTCAGCACTCAATGCTTTACATCGTTGATCAAGATTGTGATGGTGCATGTCACCTAAAAAATTATTGTTTTGTTATCAATTACCTACTCGAGGACGAGCAGGAGTTAAGCTTGGGGATGCTTGATACGTCTCAAACGTATCTATAATTTTTGATGCTCCATGCTTGTTTATACACCATTTGCTTTGTGTTTTGTTACACTTCGTGGCGTTTTTATGCATTTTCGAGAACTAACCTACTAACGAGATGCCACAGTGCCAGTTCCCTGTATTCTGCTATTTTTGTGTTTCAGAAAAGCTACATAGGAAATATTCTTGGAATTGGACGAAACAAAAGCCAAATTTCCTATTTTTCCTGACATGAGACGAAGTCCAAATCTGAGACGGAGGGGTGCCAGAGGGTGGCCGCACCACCCCATGGCGTGGGCCACCCCCTGGCCGCGCTGGGGTGTGGTGTGGGCCCCTGGTCCACCTCCTGATGCCGCCCTTCCGCCTATATATTCCCCTCGATGGGAAAACCTAAAACCCCCAATCAATTTTCCTCAAAACATACTGCAAGCCACTGTGAGATCGGGAGGGTCCAAAAGCTCTTCCCGGCACCCTGTCGGAGAGGGGAATCACCGCTGGAGGCCTTCTTCATCACCATGCCTACCTCCAGAGTGATGTGTGAGTAGTCTACCTTGGACTATGGGTCCATAGCAGTAGCTAGATGGTTGTCATCTCCTCCATGTGCTTTATGTTTAGATCTTGTGAGCTACCTATCATGATCAAGATCATCGTTGTGTAATTCTACATGTTGTGTTTGTTAGGATCCGATGAATATTGATACTATGTCAAGTTGATTTGCTAAATTATTATCTTTATGTTATCTCTATGTTGTTTATGATCTTGCATGCTCTTCATTGCAAGTAGATATCTTGGCCGAGTAGATGCTAGTGACTCCAAGAGGGAGTATTTATGCTCGATAGTGGGTGCATGCCTCTAGTAACTTGGGGGAGTGACAGAAACCTCTAAAGTTGTAGATGTGTTGTTGCTACTAGGGAGAAAACAACAATCTTGTGTTCAAGGACATTTGTATTGTTTACATTACGCACTTTGCTTAAGGCGATAATCTGTTGCTTGCAACTTAATGCCCAATGGTTGCTCGGATGACATCCGGAGGGTGGATTATTAGTCATAGATGTAGTTGGATTACGGTCTATGTATTATGTTGTAATGCCCAAGTGAATCTCATAGTGATCCTCATGACATTTGTATGCTTGCTTTATTCTATCAATTGCCCAACTGTAATTTGTTTACCCAACATGTTATTTATCTTATGGAGAGGCACCTCTAGTGAACTGTGGACCTCGATCCATTATTTTACATTGTTATTACCATTTACCATTCACTCATTTTATTTACATTCTTGCAAACTACTATCTTTTACCACTCGATACGCTTAATCCTTTGTTTATAGCAAACCAGTGAGATTGACAACCTCACTGTAAGTTGGGACAAAGTACTTGTTGTGTTGTGTGCAGGTTCCACATTACTGCTGGTGCAAAGCTATGCCCTGGATGAGGCACCATCTACAAATTGTCCGGAGCTACTGCAAAGCTAGCGAGCATCAACCTTCGAAAGTTTGGTTCTTTCTCCTACTGGTCTGATAAACCTTGGTTTCATACTGAGGGAAGACTTGCTACTGTGCTCATCATAACCTTCTCTTGGGGTTTCCAACTAGGCGGTCATCTACAAAACTCCTACATCAACACTGCACCACCAACCCTCGTCGGGATAGTTACAAGTTTGCGAAGAAACACCCACATGCCGCAGCAGAGCACATGGACATGTGTAAGAATCTGTGTAGTGTGTTCTATCACGTTCACGAAGCTTTAGTGGGAGAGATACAGAGTCTAGTGGAGGAGACACTGAGTCAACACTGACTCCATGGTGTATGGGGGAGACTTATGGACCACCGCGGGCACCTACTCCAGCCTTCTCGACTGGAGATTTTATCACTTTAGATGAGGAGGTCCATCCTGAGGAGCGGGAGTTCGAGCCCGAGGCTGAACCGGAGATGCCACCAGCACATTTTGCACATGGCTCAACTAGAGCCGGATACGAGGCGGGAATGGAGTCATGGGGAATGCCCCATAACGACAGTTTTGGAGGAAACTCCATGGGTTGGTGATTTGGTGAGTATATGGGGACGGCGGGAGATCTGATTCCATGTGATTCGAAGCAGGAGGTAACGAGTCAGCTTAGGGTTGTTCACCGCGCTGGAGATGTGGCGGGAAAACCCATAGAAATAGGGTTAGACTCGGAGGGAGAGATGGCTATCCACAAGGAGCATGGAGAATGCTCGAGGCCCAAGATGGAGAGGGGTGCCACAGATAGTGTATACCCGTCATTGAGCAGTTATCTGGGGATGACTGACTTCAACTTAGGTACTACACCCAATTTTAGCTATTCACCGATGGAGTCATCCTATGCCCCTGCTTCACTCAGGAGGACATCACGAGCGACCGGTTGGACACCGGGGATGTACCGGGAGTGTGAATACCCGTAGAGGACCACCACCGAGATGGAGGCGCCATGTTATGTAACATAAGTACCACATGTGTAATATGTAGTATTTGCTTTCGTAGTTTGAATAAGTGAGTGTAGTTACTCACAAGACGATAAGCTATGTAACACTATGTTGCTTTTACCCATGTATATATATGGTATATGTTTGGTGTGATTTGGCTATGTTTTATTTGGATTTTATTGTGTGACTAACTCTGTGCATGAAGTTGAGCTCAGAAAGCATGAGCATGGTGTAACTATGAGTTTTGCTTAATGTAACAGGGTTAGGGGGATAAAATGGCGATGGTAGTGGGCGAGGAGTTAGAGCAACAGAGGATGGAAATTGAAGCCAAGGTAAGGAGGCAGCCGATGCAGCGGCAAGGGAACCATTACTACCACCACCACCATTCCTAACACAACAGGAATTTGCTCAATACATGAGGATGGCGGATGAACGGAAGTGTATGCTCATTGAATGCCAGGCCAAGATGATGCAGGATGTGATGGACCGCAAACGAGAGGGTTGGAATAAAGGAGTGCATGGAGTCTCACTGGCAGATTTTCTGAATACAAGACCACTTCCATTCGCATCAGCACCGGAGCCAATGGACGCTGAAGACTAGTTGTTGGACAGAGAGAGAAAGCTCAACACTGTGAACTGCAATGATAGTGAGAAGCTTAGGTATGCCACACATCTATTATGTGGACCCGCAGCAGCATGGTGGGACAACATTGTGGCAATACATCCTCCAGGAAGGGTATTCACCTGGGAGGAAATCAAGAGGAAGTTTAGGGAGGCGAATGTGCCCGAAAGTATCATGGAGTTAAAGAGAAGGGAGTTTGATAACCTAGAACAGAAAGACAAGACCATTATGAGGTATGTCAAGGAGTTTACTCTTCTATCACACTATGCTTCGAATGCAGTAAACACCGATGAGAATAGGAAGAAACGGTTTATGAGAGTATTACATCCAATGGCAAAAATGCAACTGAGAATGTTAAAGGCAGCGGATTTCCTGGAACTTGTTGATGCAGCCATCACTATGGAAGATGATTTCAAGCAAGTTCAGGAGGAACGCAGGAAGAAGGCAAAGCTGGAACCTAGGAAGTATCCAATCAACAAACCAACTACAGATCTTAGTTTCAAGCCGCGGCCACAAAATCGAGGAGTGCTACCCCGGAGAGGAGGAGGAAATCCTCGGAATTTAATTATCTATCATTCTTGTGGAGCCAAGGGACACTACTCCAATGAGTGTCAGAAGCCCAGAATCATTTGTTTTGGTTGCAGTCAAGAGGGACATACGAAGAGACAATGCCCAAATAAAGCTGCATGTGGAAGGAAGTCAAATGGCAGAGGACCCAATCGAGATGGAAATTCAGGAAGCAATGGTGCTGGAAGGAGGACTCGACCATTTGGGAAGCTAAACTGCACCAACTTAGAGGAAGTCAATGACTCCGATAAGACTGTGATAGGTATGCTTCAAATCCTATCCCATCCCGGCAAAGTACTTTTTGATACTGGTACAACTACTTCGTTCATTTCTCAAGAGTTTATGACCTTTATGGAATTTCTTGCAATAAGTTAGAATATCCCATCACTGTTTTATCTGCGGGGGGAACGATTTTAGTCACACACCTCAAGCAAGAGCAGGTCATTATGATCCGCAATTGCGTTTATCTTGCCGATCTCTTTCTCATTCCTATGAAGGATATGGATGTAATCCTTGGAATGGATTGGTTAGAGGAGAATGGAGCTCAGATTGATTGCAAAGAGAAAACTGTGTCACTTAGGAATCCAGGAGGAGGAAGGATAGTGTATCAAGGTGACCGACATGCACATATTGAAGTTCAATTGCAACTAAACACTCTGAAAGAAGCTAAACTTGAAGTTATTTCGGTGGTCAATGAATTCCAAGACGTGTTTCCTAAGGAATTACCCGGTATGCCACCAGATAGAGAAATTGAGTTCACTATTGATTTGATTCCAGGGACAGTACCAATAGCTCAGGCACCATACAAAATGGGACCCAAGGAGTTAGTAGAGTTAAAGGAACAACTGGATAAGTTAGAACAGAAAGGATTCATTCAAGAAAGTATTTCACCTTGGGGAACACCAGTGATATTTATAGATAAGAGGGATGGAGGACACAGGATGTGTGGAGACTACAGAAACCTCAACAATGTTACTATCAAGAACAAGTATCCTTTGCCAAGAATCCAGGATTTATGTGATCAAGTCAGGGGAGAAGGAGTATTCTCCAAGATAGATCTATGGTCAGGATACCATCAAATAAAGATCAAGAAGGAGGACGTTCCGAAGACAGCTTTTGTGTCCACGTACGGACATCATGAATATCTAGTCATACCTTTTGGGTTGACAAATGCACCGACAATTTTCATGAATCTCATGAACAAGATCTTTATGCCCTACTTGGACAAGTTTGTGATAGTATTCATAGATGATATCTTGATCTACTCTAAAGACAAAGAAGAACATGCCAAACACTTGAGGATTGCTCTACAGATTCTACGGGAACATCAATTGTATGCCAAGTTCAGTAAGTGTGAATTCTGGCTGGACCAAGTGGAGTTTCTTGGACATGTGATCAGTAAAGAAGGTATAGCAGTGAATCCAAGCAAGGTAGCATCTGTTCTGGAATGGGAGGCACCAAAGAATGTCAGGCAGATTAGAGGATTTTTGGGAATGGCAGGGTACTACCAAAGGTTTATTGAAGGGTTCTCTAAGATTGCAGGACCAATGACAAAGTTGCTCCAGAAGAATACACTATTTGTTTGGTCAGAAGAATGTGAGGCAAGTTTTCAAACACTCAAGGAGAAGTTAACAACAACACCTGTGTTAGCCGTACCCGAAACTGGCAAGGACTACACGGTATATTGTGATGCATCCAAGAACGGACTTGGATGTGTATTGATGCAAGATATGAAGGTTATAGCTTATGGGTCGAGGCAACTACGACCACATGAAGTTAACTATCCAACACATGACCTTGAGTTAGCAGCCGTAGTGTTTGCACTGAAAGGATGGAGACATTTCCTTTATGGAGCTAAGTGTGAACTCTATACAGATCATAAGAGTCTCAAGTACTTCTTCACTCAGAAAGAATTGAACATGAGACAACGAAGATGGTTAGAATGGATCAAGGACTATAATTTGACCATCAACTATACACCTGGGAAGGCCAATGTGGTAGCCGACGCATTAAGTAGAAAGAGCACAGACACTCAACCAATGAGCCAAGAACTTCCTAAGGAATTGCTTATGGATTTGGAAAGGTTAGAAATTCAATGTCTTGAAGTACAATCTCTGGGTAGTTTGTCTACCATGAAGGTAATGAAAGAACAACATAGTGATCTCAAATATATTCCGATTAGGTGATTTTAATTCACTTTGGTTTCATGACAGAATCTGTGTGCCGGACATACCAGAAATCAAGGAGTTAATACTCAAGGAGGCACATGAAACACCTTACTCAATACATCCAAGGAGTACCAAGATGTACATGGATCTTAAAGAACTATTATGGTGGAACAATATAAAGTGGGAGATAGCCAAGTTTGTGTCTGAATGCCATACTTGTCAGAGAGTGAAGGCGGAACATCAAAGTCCCGCTGGACTTATGCAACCATTGCATTTTTTATACGTCTCAAATGTATCTATAATTTTTTATGCTCCGTGCTTGTTTATACACCATTTGCTTTGTGTTTTGTTACACTTTATGGCATTTTTATGCATTTTTTGGAACTAACCTACTAACGAGATGCCATAGTGCCAGTTCCCTATTTTTTGCTGTTTTTGTGTTTCAAAAAAGCTACACAGGAAATATTATCAGAATTGGATGAAACGAAAGCCAAACCTCCTATTTTTCCAGACACGAGTCAAAGTCTGAAGATGAGACGGAGGGGGGCCAGGACCCGGCCACACCCTAGGGCGGCGTGGCCCAGGCCCTGGCTGCGCCACCAGGGGGTGAGGCCACCTAGTCCACCTCCTGACGCCACCCTTCCGCCTATATATTCCCCTCGACGGAAAAAACCTAAACCACCCGAACAATTTTCCACAAAACCTACTGCAAGCCGCCGCCGTCGTCGACGCAAGATCGGGAGGGTCCAGAAGCTCTTCCCGGTACCCTGCCGGAGAGGGGAATCCCTATCGGAGGCCTTCTTCATCACCATGGTCGCCTCCGGAGTGATGTGTGAGTAGTCTACCTTGGACTACGGGTCCATAGCATTAGCTAGATGGTCGTCTCCTCCACCATGTGCTTCATGTTTAGATCTTGTGAGCTCCCTATCATGATCAAGATCATCTTTGTGTAATTCTACATGTTGTGTTTGTTGGGATCCGATGAGTATTGGTACTATGTAAAGTTGATGTGCTAAATTATTATCTTTATGTCATCTCTATGTTGTTTATGATCTTGCATGCTCTCCGTTGCTAGTAGATATCTTAGCCGAGTAGATGCTAGTGACTCCAAGAGGGGGTATTTATGCTCGATAGTTGGGTTCATGCCTCTAGTAATATGGGGGAGTGATAGAAACCTCTAAGGTTGTAGATGTGTTGTTATCACTAGGGAGAAAACAACATTCTTGTGTTCAAGGACATTTGCATTGTTTACATTACGCACTTTGCTTAATGCAGTTATCTGTTGTTCGCAACTTAATACCCGATGGTTGCTCAGATGACATCCGGAGGGTGGATTATTAGTCATAGATGTAGTTGGATTACGATCTATGTATTTTGTCGTAATGCCCAGAGTGAATCTCATAGTGATCCTCATGACATATGTACGCTATCTTTACTCTATCAATTGTCCAACTGTAATTTGTTTACCTAGCATGTTGTTATTTATCTTATGGAGAGACACCACTAGTGAACTGTGGACCCCGGTCCATTCCTTTTACATTGCTATTACCGTTTTACTTTTACTCACTTTATTTACATTCTTGCATACTATTACCTTTTACCACTCGATACGCTCAATCCTTTGTATACAGCAAACCGGTGAGATTGACAACCTCATCGTAAGTTGGGACAAAGTACTTGGTTGTGTTATGTGCAGGTTCCACATTGCTGCTGGTGCAAAGCTAAGCCCTAGACGAGGCGCCATATAAATTGTCCGGAGCTGTCGTGAAGCTAGCAAGCATCAACCTTCTGAAGTTTGGCTTTCTCCTACTGGTTCGATAAACCTTGGTTTCACAACTGAGGGAAACTTGCTGCTGTGCTCATCATAACCTTCCTCTTGGGGTTTTCCAACTAGTTTTCTGGTGTCAACTACACACCAGCAAGACAGCAATCAAGCATTTTTCTGGCGCCGTTGTCGGGGAGAAAGAAGATTTCTGCAAGGGGAGTCTCTCACTTCTATCCTTTTACTTTGTTATTGTTTTGCTTTACTTTATTTTTGTTTGCATCGTTTTATCAAAAATACAAAAAAAATTAGTTCCTTTATAGTCGCTACTTTTACTTGCTTGCTTTTAGTTTTGCTAGAATGGGTACTCCTGAGAACACCAAGTTGTGTGATTTTACTAGCACAAAAAACAATGATTTTATCTGCACTCCTATTGCGCCACCAGCTCCTGAGGCAAATTTTTATGAGATCAAACCTGCTTTGTTGAATCTTGTTATGAAAGAGCAATTTTCTGGTGCCAGTTCTGATGATGCTGCAGCTCATCTCAACAATTTTGTTGAGCTATGTGAGATGCAAATGTATAAGGATGTAGATGGTGACATTATTAAGCTTAAGTTGTTTCCTTTCTCTTTAAGAGGAAGAGCTAAGGATTGGTTGCTATCTTTGCCTAGAAATAGTATTGATTCTTGGGATAAGTGTAAGGATGCTTTTATTGGAAAATATTATCCTCCTGCTGAGATTATAGCTTTGCAAAGTGATACTATGAAGTTTAGACAGTTTGATAATGAACATGTTGCTCAAGCTTGGGAAAGAATGAAATCTATGATAAAGAATTGTCCCACTCATGGACTGACTACTTGGGTGATTATCCAAACCTTTTATGCAGGACTAAATTTTTCTTCAAGAAATCTATTGGATTCAGCTGTTGGAGGCACTTTTATGTCCATTACCTTGGGTGCCGCAATGAAGCTTCTTGATAATATGATGGTAAATTATTCTGAGTGGCACACCAAGAGAGCCCCACAAGGTAAGAAGGTAAATTATGTTGAGGAAACCTCTTCCTTAAGCGATAAGATTGATGCTATTATACTTATGCTTGCAAATGATAGAGCTCATGTTGATCCTAATAATGTTCCTTTGGCCTCTTTGGTTGCTCAAGAAGAGCATGTTGATGTGAACTTCATTAGAAATAATAATTTCAATAACTGTGCTTATAGGAACAATTTTGCTAGCAACAATTATAGGCCGTATCCTTCTACCAATGGTAATGGTTATGGTAACTCTTATGGTAATTCCTCGAACAACACTAGGGGCGCGCCCTCTGAGCTTGAAGTCATGCTCAGGGACTTCATCGGTAAGCAAACTGCTTTTAACAAGTCTGTTGAGGAAATATTGGGTAAAATTGATATTCTTGCTTCTAAAGTTGATAGCCTTGCTCTTGATGTTGAACTTCTAAAACTAAAAGTGTTGCCTAATGATGTGAAATAAAGCAATACTTTGAATGCCATTCAAGTTAGAATTGATGAAAATGTTAGGATGTTAGCAGAATTGCACGCCAGGTGGGAAAGAGAAGATGAGATGGCTAGAAAGATGAAGGTATGCACTATTACCACCTCTAGTGATGTTGTTTCAAATGCTATCAATCCTCTTACTTTGATTGGTGTAGAGAAAACTCCTACTCCTTGTGCGAAAAAGCCCAAAACTACAAAAACTTTTTCTACAAAAAGTGCTGAAATTTTTCGGAGTATGGGAGATGATAGCTCTACTACTTTTAATGGTTTTGATGTTGATGTCTGCAACATATCTTAAGTTATTTTGTTCTTGCAAAATCTTGCTTTGAGTCCTAATGCTAGTTCTATTAATGTTGCTTTTACAAAGCATATTACAAATGCTCTCATGAAAATTAGGGAAGAAAAGTTGAAACAAAAGGTTTCTATTCCCAAGAAGTTAGAAGATGGTTGGGAGCCCATCATTGATATGAATGTTAATGGTTTTGATTGCCATGCTTTATGTGATCTAGGTGCAAGTATTTCTATTATGCCTAGAAAGATTTATGATATGCTTGGTTTACCACCGCTTGAAAAGTGTTATTTTGATGTTCCTCCTGCTGATGTTGCTAAGAAGAAGTCTTTGTGAAGGATTAATGATGTTCTTATTATGGTTAACAATAACCTTGTTCCTATTGATTTTCTTGTTATGGATGTTGAATGCAATGCTTCATGTCCTATTATTTTGGGAAGACCTTTTCTTCGAACTGTAGGTGCCATCATTGATATGAAGGAAGGCACCATTAAATATCAATTTCCACTCAAGAAAGGTATGGAACACTTCCCTAGAAAGAGGAAGAAATTACTTTTTGACTCAATTCCTAGAGCAAATTATGAACTTGATGCTTCATCGCTTGATATTACATGATTTCCACTTTCTGCACCTAGCTCAAATGCGTTAAAGAAAAGCACTCTTGGGAGATAACCCAATGTTTTCTTTTAGTACTTTTTCTTTTATTTGAGTCTTGGAATTTATTACTACTGTAATGACCTCTCCTTATCATTTTTATTTCGTTTTTGTGCCAAGAAGAACCTCTAATTTGAGGGAGGTAAGATTTGGGGAAGTTGCTGTCCTGAAACAGATTTCTGCGCTCCACCGTAAAAATTCGTGAAAATTCTCAGTATATCTTTTTAATCTGAAATTTCTTTTGCATATGCCCCAGGTTATATCCAAACTTTCATTAGTTTTGGACTTTTCGATTTGAGCAACAGAAGGTCCTCAAAAAAATCGATCTTTGTCAGCTGTTCTGTTTTGATAGATTCTACCACTATTTATGTTTGCCTCTCGATAGCTTTCTTTTTTAGTTCTTTTGATCACATAACTTTTGAGGAAGTTGCTACATTAGCTTATGCTTTAATGGATGGTATATTTTAGTTTGAAACTGAACCAAAAGGGGATGTACTATCATGTTTATGCCAATGTTGCTAATAGAATTGTGTGAAGTTTTATATGAAGGAAGTTTTCAAGTGTAGGGAATAGAGAGTGATGAGATGAGATGAAGTATGGACAAAAGCTCAAGCTTGGGGATGCCCATGTCACCCCAAGAAATATCCAAGAGATACAAGCGTCAAAGCTTGGGGATGCCCCCGAGGCACCCCTTCTTCATCGGCAAAAATCAGGTCACCTTTCAACACACTATATTTTTATTGCTTCATATTCTATGCATTTTTCTTGGAGCGTCTTTACTTTTGCTTTCAGTTTTCTTTTGTGTTGTTTGCTTCAATAAATTGTTGGACCCCAACAAATTTCTTTTGGAGAAGACGCACTCCATTTTTCATTGCCAAGAACACTCTAGTTTTCACTCTTATCGTTCAACGAGTGTTCTCTTTTTCTAGTACTGCGTTTAGCTTTTATTTTTTGCCTAGATTTTTGTTAAGATCTTGTTATATATTTGCATCAAGGTGTATTTATACCACTGGTCTATGTTGGTTTTCATCAAAAGAGTTGTCTCGAAAAGGTTTGAATGGTGTTGGAAAAGAGAAAAAAAATTCATGCCAATAGTGGTACAAATGGGAGCTTGTTTAGACTGTGGCTTAGACTTTTGCATGTCATGCTTGATGTCGTTTTGATAGTATGCTTAGTATTTTTTGCTATAGCATGACTTGTCCCAAATGACTGAGACTGCTTAATGAGCCTTTGAAAAAATCATGCGTTGTTTTTATTATATGGGAGCATGTTATTGCGGTTTTCTCTTTTGATGCTTTATTTGGGTTGACTTGGCGCATGCTTACAACATGTTTGACTCTTACAAAGTCGCCATAAGCATCTATGATCATTTGGTTTTTGACTTGTGATGCCACTTTATGCTTCGGTTAATGATGTTTTGTCGCTATGCATTATTATGGCCGTTATTGCTCTCTTAGTTGGTCGCTCCCAGTCTTTTGCTAGCCTTCATTTTGTACTGAGTATGAGCTCTACTCGTGCATCCAACTCCCAAAAACCAAGTTTATTCTAATATGTCCACTATAAATTCCTATGCATGGTATTTACAAGCTATTCCAAGAAAATTTTCATGTGCTACCTATCAAAAAACCTTCAAAGTACTTCTCGTTTTGTGATACTGTTTTCAGCTCATGGGGACGTAGTGGTCGGATTTGCTATCTTCCATATTATTTTATTCCAAAAAGAAAACAGGGAAAAAAGAAAAAAAGGCACTCCTCCATGGTATGTGAAAGTTGGTGGGCACCCGATGGAATCGGTTAGCCATGGTTTGTGAAAGGAAAAGTGGGGAGGAGTGCCAAACTTTATAAAAGAGCACAAAAGTGCCAATCTCTCTCTAAAAATTTGCTTTGTATGGAAGATAGTAAGAACCCCATTGCCAGTCTTCGACAAGAACAACCACCTCTCAAAACAAATTTTTATCTCTGTTTTACAAATTAAAAGCTCTAGCACATGTTTAATCACTGCTTCCCTCTACGAAGGGCCTTTCTTTTACTTTTATGTTGCGTCTCCACCTTCTACCTTTATGCACCGTCTAAGAGAGCATAGTTGCCATTCTGAGTTTAATCTGCATAGTCCCAAAGTTTATCATTGATTGATTCATGATTATGGTTTTGCTTGTTCTTAAATTATTTGTATCTAGTCGCCCTCTTAAACTTGAAGGTGTCATATGCATTTATGTTTTGCTATTCCATGAAGGACAAGCTGAAAACCACTTTGCTATATTTTTCTATATGATTTGAACACACACTTGACATTCAATGTTTCATTGTTCATGATCTTTTGTTTGTGTTACTTTTCATGTTATAACATGGTTGCTAAGTTTTATTGTCAAGATTATGTCTCTTATGCGGTTATGCCCATGTTTTAAGTACTTTGATCCCAGCACTCAATGCTTTACATCGTTGATCAAGATTGTGATGGTTCATGTCACCTAAAAAATTATTGTTTTGTTATCACTTACCTACTTGAGGACGAGCAGGAGTTAAGCTTGGGGATACTTGATACGTCTCAAACGTATCTATAATTTTTGATGCTCCATGCTTGTTTATACACCATTTGCTTTGTGTTTTGTTACACTTCATTGTGTTTTATGCATTTTTTGGAACTAACCTACTAACAAGATCCCACAGTGCCAGTTCCCTATTTTCTGCTATTTTTGTGTTTCAGAAAAGCTACATAGGAAATATTCTCGGAATTGGACGAAACAAAAGCCGAACCTCCTATTTTTCCAGACACAAGTCAAAGTCCGAAGATGAGATGGAGGGGGCCCAGGACCCGGCCACACCCTAGGGCGGCGCTGCTGTAATAACCCAGCATTTAGGACAAATCGAAGGGTAGATCTAGGGCTATTGTGCATTCATGCATCTCAAAACCTGAATAAATTTTTCGCAAAAGAAAAGAAAACCTGGGAGAGTGAACTTCTTTCAAAGCATCTTTAGTTAGAGTTGTTTTGATTGTTAAAAGTTTGCTATGATCTTTTGATGGTATTGTTAAGTGAGTTTAGAGTTTAGCTTTGATTGTTGAATTATCCCAAATTTGAACATTCCATTATTATAAATAAATAGTTCAATTATACATTAATTGAATAATAGTAATAGGAATAGAATATACAATAAACAGAAATAAAATTTTATTGATATTTCCACATAGATACAAAGTCTTTACATCCAGAATAAATGTAAGAGAAGATTACAAAAGAGGTAAATAAAAGAAACCTAAAAAAAACTAATCCTAATGGTCTTCTTGAAGCCAATCTTCTAATCTTCATATCCAGCATTCTGTAAAAACAAAACAAAGAGTAAATCAAAGAAAGGATTATGGGTTAGAGGTTTTACTCTCAGACTAGGGCAATTTATTTGCCATTGCATCACAGAGTAAGATTGACCAAGTGCAGCATCTGTTCATAAAAAATCATTGGGTACAAGTTCATTGTGCACATAGCTGGTGCACAACACGGCCACAAAGAGGATCAGACCAAGCCTGGTGACAAGCAGCTCAAGCAGCTTAGTCACAGCATGCAAAGTTGGTGCTGGCAGCACCACCGCTGCTAGCAAAGCTAGCCATCGACCAGGTGAGGGGTACCAGGAGAGCAGCATACACACATTTCCAACGCAGCCCCAGCGCAAGAACATCACAGTTCCTGCACCATATACCAAGAACTGAACAAGTTCTTGCAAATCATCACCCAAACACATCCAGCAAAACACCAAGGAGGCCAAGTGAAGCTCAAGGCCAAGCTTGGAGAAGAGGAACCAGCAGATCATCTCAGGAGGAGAAGGACAAGCTGAAGCCAGGAGCAAGCCAGGAGGTGAAGGACAAGCCGCAGCCAAGCCAGGAGAAGTAGACCAGCTATAAGCAAGTCAGCATCAACAGCAGCTGTACACAACATCACTTTTGCACAACTACAGGCAAAGGTAGAAACTGTGCAAGAATATCACTGCTAGGGCTTGTTTACAGCATTTATGGCCTTTGATTGAACCCTCAGTTTGGCAAAGTGATGCTTTGCCTAAACTCATCATTGGGAAATTAGATTAGAGCCTCAGTTACACTTCACTGGCATATCACAAAGATTATAGCAGCACAGAGAAGCTTGTGCTGGGCACATGCCATGTTTGGCATGCACCTCAAGCACACAAGCTCTGCAAGTATCATCAAATTAGTAGCTGTGGGCACATAAATAGGTTAAGCACCTCACTAGCTATTCCTAGCCTCAGACCAGCATCACAGGCTTGATTTAAAAGGGGCAAGTTTCACCAAATGATTGCCTTCATAAATTAGTTGCTGGGCAAATGACCAAGATGGTCATACACCTCAACACAACTGGATGAGTAATAATCAGACAAGTATATATAAAGCAGAAAAATCATTTCCCTAGTTATTTATAACTAGGAATCATATCAATTTGCTTTAGCTAATATCACAGAAAGACTGCAACACAGCATAGCATCCCATCACTTGATTATCTGAGGTAAACAAGCAGCAACAGCTAAAACAGCATATGTATCACTCAACATGTGTTCACTGTTAACTGAATAACCACATTCAGTTAACACCACAGAGAGGAGATACCAGTAACCACTGGAGAATCATCTAGCATGAATAGAATAGAGGCAGTTGAGAAAGTACATACCTATTAGCATAAATTTGATGCTAACTGAATCTTGCACTTGTGCAAGGTTCAGGAACAACACCACTGTCAGTGAGGGTGTCGACAGTGGAAGAGGAGGAGCAAGCAGTTCATCATATGGGTGGCACCAGCACACTTAATTGAGTCAAACATGCATCCAGCATCAGATGAATCACAGAGCAAGCTCTGCGAGCTTGGCTCTCTGGTCCTGACCAGCATGGTCGGAGACCATGGCCAGGGAGAGGAGTAGAGGGTGAGGTAGAAGAAGAAGAAGGGACTCACCCTGCGCCCAGGCGCTTGTCCAGACGGCATGGCAGAGCAGTGCCCGCGCGGCCGACTGGATGCGACCCAGGGAAGTGTTCATCACAGCACCGCCGGGAGCACCACAAACGACGCTTCCACCGGCGTGCACACCCACACTTGAGCACCTCAAAGGAGCACCGCAGGCATTAGGGAAGGAGCCGGCGAGGTGCCAAGATCGGAGGCGAATCCGATGTAAAATCCCGTGCGGGATCCAACCATGGATCTCCTCGGAGAGGAAGCGGCCGTCGGAATAACTCGATGGAGGTGGAAGAGGGCACTGGGGTGAGTATTTCGCCCAAGGTGGCATCGACGATGGTCGCCGGAGATGGCCAGAATGGCAGGGCGACGGCGGAGGCGATTCTGTTCGCCAGAGAGGCGACGGGGGTGAGAGGAAGGGGCGGCCAGGGCTGGGCTGGGTCGGTTTGACCGACCCAGACCCGAGCCAGCTGGTTTAGCCAGCCAGGTGGGCTGGATGGGCTGGCAGGCCTGTTGGGCCAGCAGGCCAGAAGGGCCAATTTGGTTTTTTTCCAATTGATTCAAATCCAAAAAATTCAAATTCAAATTCAACTACTAATTCTTATATGAATTCAAACCAAATTCAAAAAAATTAAATACCTTTAACAAAACACTCTCTTAATTTTTTTAATAAACATCTAAATAAATACAAATCTCAGAATTATTCTTTTTAAACATATTTTCTTAAAAGTTTTTGAGTTCAATTTGTAAAAAAAATCCTTAATTATTATTTATATTACCAAAATAGAATTTCTTCTAATAAAATTAAACCTTTCTCTTTTCAAAACACTTAATTAAAGTTTTATAACTTAAAACTTTAATTTCAAACTCTTACCTAATTACCTCAACACCCCAAGGGGGTAAAACACACAAATACAACTCGTGTTGCTAGAAACTATTCAAACCCTAGGAAGTGGGTTAAACACACAAATAAGAAAACCTTATTCCTAAATCACCATGCATAGCATCTCATTATGCATAGCATTCCACTATTTCTTGCAACATTGTCCTTATCGGACAATACTTGGATTTCTGTAGAACAAGGAGATCAGGAGCAACGCCAAGTATCCGACTCCATTACCTTTCAGTCACAAGGCAAGTTTATCTTGCTCATATCTTTTGAATGCACTGGTTTTGAAACTTCTTGCAAAGTGATGACTTCAAACCCTAACATTTGAAAAGTGGTTGGAAAACTTATTTTCATAAATGAACATGACTAGAGGTTATCGACCAGTGGTGATAACCTAGGAAGGTTGGCAGGTGGAACCACGGTAAGATTGTGGTGGTGGAGGTTCCACTTGCACGGGAAAGTAAACCTAGGATTAACAACCAATGCCACAGTTAGTTCGGCGCCGTAAAAACCATGTCATCCAAGAGACTTGGAATGGGACGGGAAAGTCAGCTATATCTTCTCTCGTTCGCATGTCAACGGGCAGCCAGTTGCCGGTGGCAGTAAGTCCGGCAGGACTACTTGCATATGGGTGGGACACCTAAGTTCTCACGGCACTGGTGTCTATGATGGTCCGCAAGGGACGCCTAGGTACTTCATCGTTGGGGGTGAATATCAGGGGCACAATCTGCTTGCGTGAATTGGGTGGGCATGCGTTGTGCGGAGAAGGCAGTGATTGGCTTGGATCACTGACTGGGCCCCACATCAAGGAATTGTGGACGGGAATGTATGCCCGGTTGTGCAGCAAGGCTTTGATCTCTTTTGGAAGGACACACCTCTGCAGAGTGTAAAAAGATGTGACATATTACCCCTTACTCCGGGAAGGAGTTGCGAACGCGGCAGGAAAGGTGCTCTCAAGGCACTATACCTGTGTTGGCTGTTGGGCATAGTTTTCTAAAGTAAAAGCAATCTTTCAAGAAAACATTATCAAAAACCTGCATTTGCCTATGACCTCTTTGGGTCTGTGGCTACTGAAAATGCATATCACACACCTTCTTTCTAAAGAAACTTGCTGGGTAATGCTCGTTACTCACCCCAATCTCTTAAACCCTTGCTAGACTGTGAAGAACTCAACGAGGCCACTCTCAACGCAATCGAAGGCTAGGAGGACATCTTCTACGAGGAGCCAGATCTGTCACGCGGAATCGAAGGAGTGGACTACATCATTCGATACGGAGCATCCTCCGGAGAAGAGTCAGGGTGAAGAAATATTAACTAGTAGAGTAGTACCGTAGCTGGGGAACCGAGCAACTGTAACATATAAATAAGTTGTTGAGTTCTCCCCGTGTTTAATTATTTGAGCTTTCAGTTGCTGTAAACACTAAGCACTTGAGGTGTTCTCTTTATTGGGAGCATTTCGGTATCATCACACTTTGGTTTGTAATAAATATGGATCACTTTGTATTTGGGCCCGCAATGTTTCTGTTGTACCATTCTGAGGGATGTAATATTTGTGGAGGCTTGTTCCGCAAGTGTTATATCAACGACTTGCATACTACAACATGCAGTGGTATGCTGGGTCACCGCAGCTGGTATCAGAGAAATTGCTTTGACCTTAGGTTGGAAACCTAGTAAAGGGATAGAACCTGTAGGTGTCTATTAGCAACGGTAAAGAGTTCTCTAAATCTATGATGGTTATTCACTTGAGAATAACTTAGTCATATTTTTAGTGTTACAATTCTTTATTGTGATGCATCATACTAATTCACTATCTTATTCTTGTAACAGCTATTATGGCATCGAGAATTCCAGTTCGTACCGTTTGGTCACAAAGGGGTACTTTGGAAGACTATGAGGGAACCTTGACTGAGCAGTTAGGATCGTTACTACGGGCTTTTGGACTTAACACCGACATCCCTGTTAAGACTTACTATTACAAGGATGACGGGATTACGGTCAAGTACCGTGTGGTTATTATGCTACCTGACGGACTGGTACCTAGTACAGTTCAGCCTTCAGGGGAAGGTAGAGGCGAGACGACAGCTTACCACGAGGCGGTAGTTCGAGCTCTTGCTACCATCAGAGAGAGTAGAGCGGTGGATTTAGTTGGCACTACTTTTGCCGCTATTCCCCATGACACACTGGGGGATGAGCCAGCAATGGATCATGATGTTCTGGTTAAGAAGAAGCCGAAGTTTACAGCCAGACTTCTTGATAGGTATAGGAAGATGGTGGGGTCACTGTATAATACTCACCAGGTCATTACTGAAGAAAAGACTGAGATGCTAGAAGACCTTACGGATACTAAAAGAAGGCAGAAGCGAGCTCAGGCGACTAGGCAGGAGTCAGAGGGATCTCACTTCTCACCGGTTGTGGGAACTCACAGTTTCCCGACACAGCCTGGACCTTCCAGGTATTCACCCACTCCAGAACCCATACATTATCCTGTTATCACCTCTAGTATGGAGGCGCAGTAGGGTCTCAAGGAGGTCTCGGAGTCCGAGATGCCTATTGAGAACTCTACTGGATGGAGGTTTGACTGGCTGGGAGACGGTCAACAGTACACTAGTTCGTATGAAGGTATAGCTCACACAGCAGGAGGTGACAATACTGTAGTCACTCCTGTTGTATCTGTTGAGGAGGAGGATCCGATGGAGGTCCAGTTTGAAAGTCAGGAGCCAGACGTGACTCCCATGGAGCAGGATGTACACTTTGACCACACCTACGGCACGGAGAGTATGTGTTATGGAGAAGCGGAGTCTTTTCCTACTATGCCTACTCATGAGACCAATGCGTACTACGAGAGTTACCCTGGGTGGAGCGGACTCATGTTGAGTGATACTTCAGCTATGGACACATCCGACTCAGAATATGTTTCGGGCGGGAGGCCGTTCATTCCAGAGGTAGTGCGCCGGACTTCACGCCATCACGGGTGGACTCCGGGTATGTACTACGAGCCGTGAAAACAAGAACCGATGTCAAGATCAAGACGGAAGCTTAGTTGTATCTGTGAATGCAGCTAGGGCTAGTAGTATGTTGTAATAAGAAAAGAGACGGTAGTACTTTCTAGACTCGGTTTATGAGAGTATCTCACCTTTTGGTGAGAAAGTGTTGTAATAAGAACCTTGTATGATGACTTGTATGTGATGTTTATATGTGCTTAATAATTTGGTTTTCTCGAGATCTTCCATTTGGATTTGGATTTTGGTTTTCCATTGTGTGACTAGTTCCGAGCATAAAGTGAAGCTCAGAAAACATGGGCATGGTGTAACTATGAGTTCTTCGCTTTATGTTACAGGACTAGAGGGGCTATGGATATGGGATTAGCTGCCGATGCCGAGGAGCAGCGCTTGGCGCAAGAGGCTCAAGCAAAAGCAGCGAATGACCAGCAAGCAGAGATAGAAGCGAAAGCAAAGGCGGATCAAGACAATCAAGCCCATTTACCACCACCACCATTCAGGCCTTTAGCAGAGCAAAGCTTCATGCAATATATGCAGTTCATGCAAGAGACCCAGAATAAATTCATGCAAGAACTTATGGGTCATGTTGGAGCCGGAAGGGTTCCAGAGGCAAGAGGGGTAAGTCTTTCCGACTTCCTCAACGCCAAACCACTACCTTTTGCATCCGCAGTTGAACCAATGGATGCGGAAGATTGGCTTATGGATACCGAGAGAAAACTTAAGGCGGTGGGAGCCAATGACGAAGAGAAGGTTCGATATGCTGTACACCTTCTGTCTGGACCAGCCACTTCATGGTGGGACAATGAAGTGACACTCCAACTTCCAGAGAAGGTATTCTCTTGGGATGAATTCAAAGAAAGATTCTGTACCTTCCATGTACCCGAAAGTGTGGTTGAGCTGAAGAGAAGGGAGTTCGAAGATCTAACACAGGGGAGTGCAACAATGATGGCATACATCAAAGAGTTCACTAGATTATCTCATTACGCAAGTGACGAGGTGAGTACAGATGGTAAAAGAATGAAGAGGTTTCTCAGAGGACTGGATCCTTATGCGGCGATGCAGATGAAGTTGACGAAGCCGCGTAGCTTCCAAGAACTCATGGATACCGCCATTACCTGGGAAAATGACTATAAGTTGGTTCAAATGAGCCGACTGAAGAGAGCCAAGACGGAGGCCAAGAGGGTGCAACCAACCCGAAGTACTCCAACTCTGAGTTTCAAACCCAGGGTCAGAACTGGAGGAGCTCCACCCAATCGGAAGACATTCACATCAAAGAGTCATATTCTCTGCCACAAGTGTGGACTTCCAGGACATATCCAGAAAGATTGCAGCAAGCCAAGGGTTATCTGTTATGGTTGCGGGAAGGAAGGTCATATTCGTCCTGATTGTCCAAGCAAACCAGCGGGAGGATGGCCGGATAACAGGGGAGGCAAGTCCGGAGGAGGTGGTCGACCTGCATCTGGAGGTGGCAGTAGTAGCAAGAATGACAACGGAAAGAGAGGCCGGAACTTTGGGAGATTGAATTGCACATCCCTGGAGGAGGCTAACAACTCGGAAACGGCGGTCATAGGTACGCTAAGCATCCTTACTCATCCCGGTAAAGTTCTTTTTGATACCGGAGCCACTACATCATTCATTTCCAAAGATTTTGTTGAAAAATATGGGTTAAGGTGTCAGGCCATAGCACATCCTATGACTGTTGTGACTGCCGGGGGTAAACTTTTAGTATCCCAATTCAAACCAGATCAGGTCATTACGATCTGTGATTGTTCTTACTTTGCCGATCTCTACGTTCTTCCACTCAAAAACATTGAAGTTGTGCTGGGAATGGATTGGATGTCCGATCATGGAGCACACATCGATTGCGAAGAGAAGACGGTGTCAATCCGGAAGCTTGGAGGTGGGAGAATTACATATCAAGCGGATAAGTATACCCATGTGGACATTGGAATTCAACTTAACTCCCTGAAAGAGGCCAAGTTAGAAGATATTCCAGTGGTGAACGAGTTCATGGATGTATTTCCCCAAGAATTACCAGGAATGCCACCGGATCGGGAAATAGAATTCACTATTGATCTAAAGCCAGGCACAGCACCAATTTCACAAGCACCCTATAAGATGGGTCCTAAAGAATTGAAAGAGCTGAAAGAGCAGTTAGATGAGTTGGAAAGTAAGGGATTCATCCAAGAAAGTATATCACCTTGGGGTTCACCAGTCATATTTGTTGATAAAAGAGATGGAGGCAGAAGAATGTGTGGGGATTTCAGGAATCTGAACAATGTCACCATCAAAAACAAGTATCCTTTGCCAAGAATTCAAGATTTGTTTGATCAAGTCCATGGAGCTGGAGTTTTCTCAAAAATTGATCTGAGATCAGGGTATCATCAAATCAAGATAAAGCCTGAAGATGTACCAAAGACTGCATTTGTCTCAAGGTATGGCCATCATGAATATTTAGTTGTTCCTTTTGGTCTAACCAATGCACCGGCTATTTTCATGAACTTGATGAACAAGATTTTCATGCCCTAACTGGACAAGTTTGTGATAGTGTTTATCGACGATATTCTGATTTATTCCAAGAATAAAGAGGATCATGCCAAACATCTCAGAATGGCATTGCAAGTGTTAAGGGAACATCAGCTGTATGCTAAGTTCAGTAAGTGTGAATTTTGGCTGGATCAAGTAGAATTCCTTGGACATGTCATAAGCAAGGAAGGGATTGCCGTGAATCCAAGCAAGGTACAGTCAGTCTTGGATTGGCAAGCTCCAACCAATGTGAAAGAAATAAGAGGATTTCTAGGAATGGCCGAATACTATCGGAGGTTCATTGAAGGATTCTCGAAGATAGCAGGGCCGATGACCAAATTGTTAAGGAAAAACACTCCATTTGAGTGGTCTGAGAAATGTGAAGAGAGTTTTCAAGAGTTGAAAAAGAAACTCACCACAGCACCTATCTTAGCAGTACCCGAATCTGGAAAAGATTATACAGTTTACTACGATGCATCCAAGAATGGACTGGGTTGTGTTCTGATGCAAGACCGGAGGGTAATTGCTTATGGTTCAAGACAACTTAAACCTCATGAAGTCAATTACCCAACACATGACCTAGAATTGGCAGCAGTGGTATTTGCTCTCAAGCAATGGAGGCAATTTCTTTATGGAGCCAAATGTGAGCTCTACACTGATCACAAGAGCCTGAAATACTTCTTTACTCAGAAGGAGTTGAACATGAGGCAGAAAAGATGGCTAGAGTTGATCAAGGATTATGATCTTACGATCAATTACACTCCTGGAAAGGCTAATGTGGTAGCCGATGCATTAAGCCGGAAGAGTACTATAACACAGCAAATGGATAGAGAAATTCCAGAGGATTTGCTTAAGGACCTGGAAAGACTGGAAATAGAATGTCTGGAGGTCCAATCTTTGGAAAGTATTCACACTATGAGAGTAATGGAGGAAAGACAAAGTGATTTAAAATACACCATATTCAGAAGACAAGATGAAGATCCTTTCATCGCTGAAGAAATCCGCAGGATTGAAGCGGGTAGAACATCTGAATTCCGTTTGGGTGATTTTCATTCACTCTGGTTCCAGAACAGAATCTGTGTGCCAGATATTCCAGAGATCAAGGGACTGATTCTCAAGGAGGCACACGAGACACCATACTCCATACATCCAGGAAGTATAAAGATGTACATGGATCTCAAAGAGTTGTTCTGGTGGAATAACATGAAGCGAGACATAGCTAAGTATGTAGCAGAATGTCACACCTGTCAAAGAGTCAAGGCAGAGCACCAAAGTCCAGCAGGGTTACTTCCACCTTTGGACATTCCGGAGTGGAAATGGGAGGAAATCGGGATGGATTTTATTACCGGTTTACCTCTAACCAAGAGGCACAAAGATATGATCTGGATGATCGTTGATCGACTCACCAAAAGTGCACATTTCTTGGCCGTGAATCAGAAAGATAGCGCGGAAAAGTTGGTAGAAATCTATGTTAGAGAAATCATCAGCAAGCATGGAGTGCCCAAGAAAATTGTCTCTGATAGAGGGTCTGTTTTCACATCCATATTTTGGAGAAATCTTCATGCAGCTCTGGGATCACAGTTAGATTTCAGCACTGCTTATCATCCCCAAACTGGAGGGCAAACAGAAAGAACAAATCAGATCTTGGAGGATATGCTTCGTGCATGTGCTCTAGATTTTGGAGGATCATGGGATGAGCATTTACCGTTAGCAGAATTTTCATACAACAACAGCTATCAAAGCAGTTTGAAAGCAGCACCATTTGAGGTATTATACGGTCGCAAGTGCAGATCTCCAATATGTTGGTTTGAGCCTGGAGGCAACCATGAATTTGAAACAGATTTCATTCAAGAGAAGCAAGGTATCATTGATATCATTCGGGATCGTTTGAAAATAGCTCAAAGTCGACAAAAGAGTTATGCAGATCAAAAGAGGCGGTCATGGGAACCCAAAGTTGGAGACTTGGTTTATTTGAAAGTAAGTCCGATGAAAGGAATCAAGAGGTTCGGTATTAAAGGTAAGTTAAGTCCAAGATATATTGGACCATTCAAGATTCTAAGTCAGAATGGAAGTGTTGCCTTTGAATTGGAGCTTCCAGCAAAATTGAAGCAGGTTAACAATGTTTTCCATGTTTCTCAACTTCGAAAGTGTTTGAAGGCACCGGAAGAATCTGTTACACATGGTGACCTAGATCTTCAAGCAGATTTGACTTACGAAGAGAAGCCAATAAAGATCTTAGAGGAGAATTGGAAGAGGCTTCGAAACCGTGCAATCAAATTCTGTAAAGTACAATGGAATCATCATTCCGAGCGGGAAGCAACTTGGGAGAAAGAAGAGGATCTGAGACAAGCCTATCCAGAACTGTTCAGGTACACAATGTACTAACTTCGGGATGAAGTTCTGATAAGGGGGGAAGACTGTAATAACCCAGCATTTAGGACAAATCGAAGGGTAGATCTAGGGCTATTGTGCATTCATGCATCTCAAAACCTGAATAAATTTTTCGCAAAAGAAAAGAAAACCTGGGAGAGTGAACTTCTTTCAAAGCATCTTTAGTTAGAGTTGTTTTGATTGTTAAAAGTTTGCTATGATCTTTTGATGGTATTGTTAAGTGAGTTTAGAGTTTAGCTTTGATTGTTGAATTATCCCAAATTTGAACATTCCATTATTATAAATAAATAGTTCAATTATACATTAATTGAATAATAGTAATAGGAATAGAATATACAATAAACAGAAATAGAATTTTATTGATATTTCCACATAGATACAAAGTCTTTACATCCAGAATAAATGTAAGAGAAGATTACAAAAGAGGTAAATAAAAGAAACCTAAAAATAAACTAATCCTAATGGTCTTCTTGAAGCCAATCTTCTAATCTTCATATCCAGCATTCTGTAAAAACAAAACAAAGAGTAAATCAAAGAAAGGATTATGGGTTAGAGGTTTTACTCTCAGACTAGGGCAATTTATTTGCCATTGCATCACAGAGTAAGATTGACCAAGTGCAGCATCTGTTCATAAAAAATCATTGGGTACAAGTTCATTGTGCACATAGCTGGTGCACAACACGGCCACAAAGAGGATCAGACCAAAGCCTGGTGACAAGCAGCTCAAGCAGCTTAGTCACAGCATGCAAAGTTGGTGCTGGCAGCACCACCGCTGCTAGCAAAGCTAGCCATCGACCAGGTGAGGGGTACCAGGAGAGCAGCATACACACATTTCCAACGCAGCCCTAGCGCAAGAACATCACAGTTCCTGCACCATATACCAAGAACTGAACAAGTTCTTGCAAATCATCACCCAAACACATCCAGCAAAACACCAAGGAGGCCAAGTGAAGCTCAAGGCCAAGCTTGGAGAAGAGGAACCAGCAGATCATCTCAGGAGGAGAAGGACAAGCTGAAGCCAGGAGCAAGCCAGGAGGTGAAGGACAAGCCGCAGCCAAGCCAGGAGAAGTAGACCAGCTAGAAGCAAGTCAGCATCAACAGCAGCTGTACACAGCATCACTTTTGCACAACTATAGGCAAAGGTAGAAACTGTGCAAGAATATCACTGCTAGGGCTTGTTTACAGCATTTATGGCCTTTGATTGAACCCTCAGTTTGGCAAAGTGATGTTTTGCCTAAACTCATCATTGGGAAATTAGATTAGAGCCTCAGTTACACTTCACTGGCATATCACAAAGATTATAGCAGCACAGAGAAGCTTGTGCTGGGCACATGCCATGTTTGGCATGCACCTCAAGCACACAAGCTCTGCAAGTATCATCAAATTAGTAGCTGTGGGCACATAAATAGGTTAAGCACCTCACTAGCTATTCCTAGCCTCAGACCAGCATCACAGGCTTGATTTAAAAGGGGCAAGTTTCACCAAATGATTGCCTTCATAAATTAGTTGCTGGGCAAATGACCAAGATGGTCATACACCTCAACACAACTGGATGAGTAATAATCAGACAAGTATATATAAAGCAGAAAAATCATTTCCCTAGTTATTTATAACTAGGAATCATATCAATTTGCTTTAGCTAATATCACAGAAAGACTGCAACACAGCATAGCATCCCATCACTTGATTATCTGAGGTAAACAAGCAGCAACAGCTAAAACAGCATATGTATCACTCAACATGTGTTCACTGTTAACTGAATAACCACATTCAGTTAACACCACAGAGAGGAGATACCAGTAACCACTGGAGAATCATCTAGCATGAATAGAATAGAGGCAGTTGAGAAAGTACATACCTATTAGCATAAATTTGATGCTAACTGAATCTTGCACTTGTGCAAGGTTCAGGAACAACACCACTGTCAGTGAGGGTGTCGACAGTGGAAGAGGAGGAGCAAGCAGTTCATCATATGGGTGGCACCAGCACACTTAATTGAGTCAAACATGCATCCAGCATCAGATGAATCACAGAGCAAGCTCTGCGAGCTTGGCTCTCTGGTCCTGACCAGCATGGTCGGAGACCATGGCCAGGGAGAGGAGTAGAGGGTGAGGTAGAAGAAGAAGAAGGGACTCACCCTGCGCCCAGGCGCTTGTCCAGACGGCATGGCAGAGCAGTGCCCGCGCGGCCGACTGGAGGCGACCCAGGGAAGTCTTCATCACAGCACCGCCGGGAGCACCACAAACGACGCTTCCACCGGCGTGCACACCCACACTTGAGCACCTCAAAGGAGCACCGCAGGCATTAGGGAAGGAGCCAGCGAGGTGCCGAGATTGGAGGTGAATCCGATGTAAAATCCCGTGCGGGATCCAACCATGGATCTCCTCGGAGAGGAAGCGGCCGTCGGAATAACTCGGTGGAGGTGGAAGAGGGCACTGGGGCGAGTATTTCGCCCAAGGTGGCATCGGCGATGGTCGCCAGAGACGGCCAGAATGGCAGGGCGACGGCGGAGGCGATTCCGTTCGCCAAAGAGGCGACGGGGGTGAGAGGAAGGGGCGGCCAGGGCTGGGCTGGGTCGGTTTGACCGACCCAGACCCGAGCCAGCTGGTTTAGCCAGCCAGGTGGGCTGGATGGGCTGGCAGGCCTGTTGGGCCAGCAGGCCAGAAGGGCCAATTTGGTTTTTTTCCAATTGATTCAAATCCAAAAAATTCAAATTCAAATTCAACTACTAATTCTTCTATGAATTCAAACAAAATTCAAAAATATTAAATACCTTTAACAAAACACTCTCTTATTTTTTTAATAAACATCTAAATAAATACAAATCTCAGAATTATTCTTTTTAAACATATTTTCTTAAAAGTTTCTGAGTTCAATTTGTAAAAAAACCTTAATTATTATTTATATTACCAAAATAGAATTTCTTCTAATAAAATTAAACCTTTCTCTTTTCAAAACACTTAATTAAAGTTTTATAACTTAAAACTTTAATTTCAAACTCTTACCTAATTACCTCAACACCCCAAGGGGGTAAAACACACAAATACAACTCGTGTTGCTAGAAACTATTCAAACCCTAGGAAGTGGGTTAAACACACAAATAAGAAAACCTTATTCCTAAATCACCATGCATAGCATCTCATTATGCATAGCATTCCACTATTTCTTGCAACATTGTCCTTATCGGACAATACTTGGATTTCTGTAGAACAAGGAGATCAGGAGCAACGCCAAGTATCCGACTCCATTACCTTTCAGTCACAAGGCAAGTTTATCTTGCTCATATCTTTTGAATGCACTGGTTTTGAAACTTCTTGCAAAGTGATGTCTTCAAACCCTAACATTTGAAAAGTGGTTGGAAAACTTATTTTCATAAATGAACATGACTAGAGGTTATCGACCAGTGGTGATAACCTAGGAAGGTTGGCAGGTGGAACCACGGTAAGATTGTGGTGGTGGAGGTTCCACTTGCACGGGAAAGTAAACCTAGGATTAACAACCAATGCCACAGTTAGTCCGGCGCCGTAAAAACCGTGTCATCCAAGAGACTTGGAATGGGACGGGAAAGTCAGCTGTATCTTCTCTCGTTCGCATGTCAACGGGCAGCCAGTTGCCGGTGGCAGTAAGTCCGGCAGGACTACTTGCATATGGGTGGGACACCTAAGTTCTCACGGCACTGGTGTCTATGATGGTCCGCAAGGGACGCCTAGGTACTTCATCGTTGGGGGTGAATATCAGGGGCACAATCTGCTTGCGTGAATTGGGTGGGCATGCATTGTGCGGAGAAGGCAGTGATTGGCTTGGATCACTGACTGGGCCCCACATCAAGGAATTGTGGACGGGAATGTACGCTCGGTTGTGCAGCAAGGCTTTGATATCTTTTGGAAGGACACACCTCTGCAGAGTGTAAAAAGATGTGACATGTTACCCCTTACTCCGGGAAGGAGTTGCGAACGCGGCAGGAAAGGTGCTCTCAAGGCACTATACCTGTGTTGGCTATTGGGCATAGTTTTCTAAAGTAAAAGCAATCTTTCAAGAAAACATTATCGAAAACCTGCATTTGCCTATGACCTCTTTGGGTCTGTGGCTACTGAAAATGCATATCACACACCTTCTTTCTAAAGAAACTTGCTGGGTAACGCTCGTTACTCACCCCAATCTCTTAAACCCTTGCTCGACTGTGAAGAACTCAACGAGTCCACTCTCAACGCAATCGAAGGCCAGGAGGACATCTTCTACGAAGAGCCAGATCTGTCATGCGGAATCGAAGGAGTGGACTACATCATTCGATACGGAGCATCCTCCGGAGAAGAGTCAGGGTGAAGAAATACTAACTAGTAGAGTAGTACCATAGCTGGGGAACCGAGCAACTGTAACATATAAATAAGTTGTTGAGTTCTCCCCGTGTTTAATTATTTGAGCTTTTAGTTGCTGTAAACACTAAGCACTTGAGGTGTTCTCTTTATTGGGAGCATTTCGGTATCATCACGCTTTGGTTTGTAATAAATATGGATCACTTTGTATTTGGGCCTGCAATGTTTCTGTTGTACCATTCTGAGGGATGTAATATTTGTGGAGGCTTGTTCCGCAAGTGTTATATCAACGACTTGCATACTACAACATGCAGTGGTATGCTGGGTCACCGCAGCGGCCCAGGCCCTGGCCGCGCCACCAGGGGGTGAGGCCACCTGGTCCACCTCCTGATGCCGCCCTTCCGCCTATATATACCCCTCAACGGGAAAAACCTAAACCACCCGATCAATTTTCCACGAAACCTACTGCAAGCCGCCGCCATCGTCAACGCGAGATCAGGAGGGTCCAGAAGCTCTTCCTGGCACCCTGTCGGAGAGGAGAATCCCTACCGGAGGCCTTCTTCATCACCATGGTCGCCTCCGGAGTGATGTGTGAGTAGTCTACCTTGGACTACGGGTCCATAGCAGTAGCCAGATGGTCATCTCCTCCACCATGTGCTTCATGTTTAGATCTTGTGAGCTGCCTATCATGATCAAGATCAACTTTGTGTAATTCTACATGTTGTGTTTGTTGGGATCCGATGAGTATTGGTACTATGTCAAGTTGATGTGCTGAATTATTATCTTTATATTATCTCTATGTTGTTTATGATCTTGCATGCTCTCAAGATCAACTTTGTGTAATTCTACATGTTGTGTTTGTTGGGATCCGATGAGTATTGGTACTATGTCAAGTTGATGTGCTGAATTATTATCTTTATGTTATCTCTATGTTGTTTATGATCTTGCATGCTCTCCATTGCTAGTAGATATCTTGGCCGAGTAGACGCTAGTGACTCCAAGAGGGGGTATTTATGCTCGATAGTTGGGTTCATGCCTCTAGTAATCTGGGGGAGTGACAAAAACCTCTAAGGTTGTAGATGTGATGTTGCCACTAGGGAGAAAACAACATTCTTGTGTTCAAGGACATTTGCATTGTTTACATTACGCACTTTGCTTAATGTAGTTATCTGTTGTTCGCAACTTAATACCCGATGGTTGCTCGGATGACATCCGGAGGGTGGATTATTAGTCATAGATGCAGTTGGATTACGGTCTATGTATTTTGTCGTAATGCCCAGAGTGAATCTCATAGTGATCCTCATGACATATGTACGCTATCTTTACTCTATCAATTGCCCAACTATAATTTGTTTACCCAGCATGTTGTTATTTATCTTATGGAGAGACATCACTAGTGAACTGTGGACCCTAGTCCATTCCTTTTACATTGTTATTACCATTTTACTTTTACTCACTTTATTTACATTCTTGCATATTATTACCTTTTACCACTCGATACGCTCAATCCTTTGTTTACAGCAAACCGGTGAGATTGACAACCTCATCGTAAGTTCGGACAAAGTACTTGGTTGTGTTGTGTCCAGGTTCCACGTTGCTGCTGGTGCAAAGCTAAGCCCTGGACGAGGCGCCATATAAATTGTCTGGAGCTGTCATGAAGCTAGCAAGCATCAACCTTCTGAAGTTTGGCTTTCTCCTACTGGTTCGATAAACCTTGGTTTCACAACTGAGGGAAACTTGCTGCTGTGCTCATCATAACCTTCCTCTTGGGGTTTTCCAACTAGTTTTCTGGTGTCAACTACACACCAGCAAGATATCAATCAATATTCCAGAGTGGAAGTGGGAAGAGATTGGAATGGACTTTATTACAAGGTTACCACTGACACCTAAGAAGAAAGACATGATTTGGGTAATAGTGGATAGATTGACCAAAAGTGCACATTTCTTAGCCGTCAATCAGAAGGATACCGGAGAAAAAATGGTAAATCTATTTGTTCAAGAGATTGTGAGTAAACACAGAGTACCAAAGACAATAGTGTCGGACCAAGGGTCCGTATTCACTTCATCTTTCTGGAAGCAATTACATGAAGCTTTAGGATCCAAGCTAGACTTTAGCACTGCTTATCATCCACAGACAGGAGGCCAGACTAAAAGAACTAATCAGGTTCTGGAGGATATGCTCAGAGCATGTGTATTGGACTTCGGAGGATCATGGGAAGAGCATCTACCATTTGCAAAATTTTCTTATAACAACAGTTATCAAAGTAGCATATAGATGGCACCATTTGAAGCACTCTATGGAAGAAAATGCTGATCACCTATCTGCTGGTATGAAACTGGAGCCAGTAAGGAGTTTCATCCATACTATGTCAAGGAGAAACAGCATGTCATTGATATCATTCGAGACCGGTTGAAGATTGCTCAAAGTCGTCAGAAAAGCTATGCAGATTTGAAGATGAGGCTATGGGAACCTCAGGTTGGGGACATGGTATATCTAAAGGTTAGTCCTATGAAGGGCGTACATCACTTTGGAGTCAAGGGGAAATTCAGCCCAAGATACACTGGACCATTCAAGATTCTAAGTCAAAGTCGAGGAGTAGCCTTTGAACTAGAACTACCGAAGAAGCTATCTCAAGTCCATAATTTGTTCCATGCTTCTCAACTTCACAAGTGTATGAAAACACCGGAGGAAACCATACCTTATGAAGAAATCGAACTACAAGCTGATTTAACCTATGTCAAAGAACTGTCAAGGATTCTAGCAGAAAACTGGAAGCAACTCCGTAACAGGGCCATCAAATATTGCAAAGTGCAATGGAAGCATCACCCGAAAAGAGAAGCTACTTGGGAAAAAAAAGAGGATCTAAGGAGAGCATACCTAGATTTTTTCAGGTACACCTTACCCCAAACTTCGGGACAAAGTTTTTGCTAAGGGGGGAAGTCTGTAACATCCCAGCACGTAGGACAACTCCGGGGTAGAATTAGAGGGCTTGTGTGCATATCATCTAAAATTATGGGATTTTTTCGTGCTTTTGTCACTAAAATCTAAGAGAGATCGAGTCTCTCTTCGAGAGGGAATGGTATACTCTCGGAGTGTGAAAGAATTCGACATGATCTCTTTTGATTATTTGTTTGGGGAGAAGAGATGAATTTGAATAAACAAACCTTCATATAAATAGAGAATTCAAATTTAACTTTGGATTATGAAATTTGAATTTGAATTTGAAAGGCACATTTAGAAAGGATAAACAATTAATTAGAAGGTAAACTTGAACTTTATTGATCATCAACACCAGATACATTGTCTTTACAAAATCCAGTGAATAAAAGAATATTACAGTAAGAGGACATGACCAAAACAAGAATATTACAAGGATGAATAAAATGAGACAAGTACATTAATTCCTGAAACTAAAAGTCTTCTTTCTTCTCTTCTCTTTCTTTTCTTTTTGGCACCTGCAACAATAACATGACAGAAACACAGCCAGGGGGTAATAGCCAAGTGTGCAGTCAAAAAGAATAGGCCACTGTTGATAATCATCAGATCATTTGATCTTATCATCACAGCTCGCAGGGAAAAGATCCCAGGCCAGCCGGGACCAGGCAAGCAAGCTAGCAGAGAGCACACTCACCATATGCATGCCCTAGGTGTCAAGACATCAGTAAATCTAGGCAAGTATAAATAGGTCACTGTAGAAGGATTTGGTCGACCAGAACTCACAGCCAAGAACAACCAGTTGACCACCACACCACCACAGCAGACCAACACCACAACACCACAGTTCAAGCATCACCGTGAGCAATCACAGCTAACAACACCACCACAATCCACCCTGCTCATTGATACGTCCAATTTGCATCACTATTTTGTATCATAATTTACTGTTATTCATTGATATATTTCATATTTAGATATGATACTTATGTTATTTCCTTTGTTTTCACATGTTTGATGATCATCGGAGGAGACGCTGCCGGAGTCAGGATTCTGCTGGAAAAAGGACCATCAGAAGACCATATTTTGAAGATCAGGAAAATTCCAGAAAAATACCCAGAAATTATAATTTCCTAGAAGACTTATGGAGCCAGAAGGAGGAGACGAGAGGGGCCAGGAGGCGCCCTCACGCGTGGGCGGCGCGGCCAGCCCCCTGGACGCGCGGGGCCCACGTGAGGTCGCCCTGGCCCACCTCTGCCATCGCCCTTTGGCGTACATCATCATCCCGAAAAACCTAAGTCAGGAGGGGGGTTCAGAGTTAGACACAGCCGCCTCTGTGGGGCGGAGAACACCAGAGAGAGAAAGCTCTCCGGCAGAGAGAAATCTGCCGGGGAAATTCCTTCCCGGAGAGGGGAGATCGTCGCCATCGTCATCACCATCGCACCGGACTTCATCGGGATCATCATCATCATCATCTCCATCACCAGCACCTTCATCTCCACCATCACCTCGCCATCCCGCTGTAACATCTTGAGTTGGACCTTGCTATATTCATAGGGGAAACTTTCCCGGTATTGATTACTCTTGTAGTTGATGCTATTGAGTGGAACCGTTGAGTTAAGATTTATGTCCAGATTGTTATTTACCATTATTTCACCTCTGATCATGATCCATATGATGTCTTGTGAGTAGTTCGTTTAGTTCTTGAGGACATGGGAGAAGTCAAGATGTTAGTAGTGAATTATTGTTGAGAAATATTTAATGGTTTGATATTGTTGTGGTGCTATTTCACTAGTGGTGTCATGTGAACGTCGACTACATGATACTTCACCATTTATGGGCCTAGTGAGATGCATTGTGTATTTGGCTACCGATTGTGGGGTTGCTGGAGTGACAGAAACCTAAACCTCCGTTGGGAAACCATTGCACCAGGGAGCGTAGGATCCTAGAGTTTAAGGCTGTGGTTAGATTTATCTTAATTACTTACTTGTATTTGCGGATGCTTGCAAGGGGTATAATCACAAGTGTGTATTTATCCTAGTAAGGGTAGTGCGCTAGCATAGGTTCACCCCCATAACACTTACCAAACCAATAAATACTATTGGCTTTATGAAGCGAAAGCTCTTGACAGAAAACTCCCGTGTGTCCTCGAGGACGTTTGGTTATTATAAGAACACAACCGGCTTGTCCTTTGCTGAAGAAAGGATTGGGCCACTTGCTGCAATTGTTACTACTGTCTTTTATTTACTCGCATTTTATTTACTCGTATTACCAAATACTCCTGAAAACCTGTTTGCTAGTATTTACAGTGATTCCTTGATCGAAACTGCTCATCAACACCTTCTGCTCCTCGTTGGGTTCGACACTCTTATTTATCGAAAGTACTACGATACACCCCCTATACTTGTGGGTCATCAAGACTATTTTCTGGCGCCGTTGCCGGGGAGTGTAGCGCTATTGAAGAGTGGAATTGGAAAAGGTAACCGTCACTGTGAGTATTGTTTTATTTTTGTCTTTTGCTTTATTCTGCTATGGAGAACTCTCCATTTGGTTTCCTTTTTGGAAACACTACTACTATTGCTGCACATGCGGAGGAATCACCACCGCCACCGCCTGCTGAAATTGATCCTTTTAAAATACCTATGAAAATTGTTGGGCGTATTATGGATAACTGCTATTCAGGAGATGGAACTGTCCATCCGGGTGATCATTTATTATTTATACATGAATTATGCGAGTTGTTCAGATGTGCAGGTATTTCACCAAGCCAGGTTAAGAAGAAATTATTCTCTATATCATTGAGAGGCAGAGCTGAGGAGTGGTATCGACTACTCCAAGATGGTCCATCTATGGCATGGGAGGATATTGTGCCTCTCTTTTATTCCAAGTTTTATCCTCCAAGTGAAATTCATAAAGACCGTAATCGGATATATAATTTTTGGCCTCATGATGGAGAGAGTATTGCCCAAGCGTGGGGGAGGTTGAAGTTACTAATGCTCAAATGCCCCATTCATGAGCTCCCCAATAACATTGTTATTAATAATTTTTATGTGCGGCTTACTCTTCCTGATAAGGATTATTTGGATGCTTCTTGCTTTGGATCATTTACTCATATGAAAGAAGATGCCAAGTGGAAACTTCTTGACCGCATACAAGAAAATGCTGAAGGTTGGGAAAACGACAAAGGTAGGAAGTCAGGTATAAACTATGATTATGAATGCATTAAATCTTTTATGGGAACCGATGACTTTCATAGTGTTAGCGCTGCTTATGGTCTTGATTCCCAAATACTTGCTAATTGTCTTAAGGCCTTTGCCTCTTATATTGATGTTCCAAAGAAAGATTGGAACAAATATCATGCGCCTTACAAAGATTCTATTAGTCATATACCTGCTGCAGCTACTGAAGTTTGTACGGTCGATAGCATCGTGCCCGAACCTTATATTGAGAAGACACCTTTCCCTGCTAAGGTAAAAAAGTATTCTACTTTGGTAAGTGTGTCTAATAAAAGTACTAAGAAAGCTGCAGAGCCTGATGAGCAAATTACTATTAAGCCCCCTGTTGCTATATTGAAAGATCTTGTTACTAAAGATGTAGGGGATGAATATATTCTTTTTTGTGAAGATGCTTCTAACATTCTTTCACATCCTAAGAAGCACAGGAAAGCAAGTGTTCCTGTTATCTCTGTCAGGATTGGAGATCATTGTTATTATGGTTTATGTGATATCGGTGCTAGCGCAAGTGCTATTCCCTTAGAGCTTTATAAAGAAATCATGCACGAGATTGGCGCTTGTGAACTTGAAGATATTGATGTGGTTGTTCAGCTTGCTAACCGAGAGACTGTTTGGCCTCTTGGTATTGTTCGAGATGTGGAAGTTCTTTGCGGTAAGACTAAATACCCTACTGATTTTCTAGTACTTGGTAAGGAGGCTAGTGCAACTTGTCCTATTATTTTTGGTAGACCCTTTTTGAACACTTGTGGCGCCATAATAGATTGTAAGAAGGAGAATTTTTTTACTAAGTTTAATGGAGAGTCTTATGAGTTTAATTTTTCCAAGTTTGTTAAGACTTCTTATGAAAATGACACGCCTAATGAAAATTTTCGAGTTGAGCAGCTTGCTTCTATTGCTCTGGCCCCTAATAATGCCTTGCAGCAATTCATGGAAGATCACGAAAGTGATGTTTTTAGCAAGGAAAGAGAAGAGATTGACGATATTCTTCTTCGTCAACCACCATTACTAAAGCATAATCTACCTGTGGAGGATCTTGGTACCACTTTGCCACCTAAAGAAGATCCTGTGTTTGAATTAAAACCTTTGCCCGATAACCTCAAATACGCTTATATTGATGATAAGAAAATATATCCTGTTATTATTAGTTCTAAACTTTCAGGAAAGGAAGAAGAAAGATTGTTGGAGATATTGAGGAAACATCGAGGAGCTATGGGATATACTCTGGATGATTTAAAAGGGATTTCTCCCACTTTATGTCAGCATGCCATTAACATGGAGAAAGATGCAAAGCCAGTCGTGGAGCACCAACGCCGCCTAATTCCCAAGATGAAGGATGTGGTAAGAAATGAGGTATTAAAGCTCCTTGATGCTGGTATCATTTATCCTATTGCTGATAGTAGATGGGTTAGTCCTGTTCATTGTGTTCCTAAGAAAGGAGGCATGACTGTTGTACCTAATGAGAATAACGAGCTTATTCCTCAAAGGGTAGTTGTTGGTTATAGAATGTGCATTGATTATAGGAAGGTAAACAAAGTTACTAAGAAGGATCATTACCCTTTACCATTTATAGATCAAATGCTAGAAAGGTTGTCTAAGAAGACTCATTTTTGTTTTCTTGATGGTTACTCTGGTTTTTCTCAAATTGCTGTTAAGAAAGATGATCAAGAGAAAACCACTTTTACTTGTCCTTATGGAACTTATGCTTATAGACGTATGCCGTTTGGTTTATGCAATGCTCCTGCTACCTTTCAAAGATGCATGTCTGCTATTTTTCATGGTTTTTGTGAAGAAATTGTGGAGGTCTTCATGGACGATTTCTCCGTCTATGGAACTTCTTTTGATAACTGCTTGCACAATCTTGATAAAGTTTTGCAGAGGTGCGAAGAAACTAACCTTGTTCTTAACTGGGAGAAGTGCCACTTTATGGTAAATGAAGGAATTGTCCTTGGACATAAAATCTCCGAAAGAGGTATTGAAGTTGACAGAGCAAAAGTGGAGGCAATCAAGAAAATGCCATGTCCAAGAGATGTTAAAGGTATACGTAGTATTCTTGGTCATGCTGGTTTCTATAGGAGGTTTATTAAAGATTTCTCTAAGATTTCAAAGCCTCTTACTAATCTTCTTCAAAAGGATGTACCATTTGTCTTTGATGATGATTGTAAGGAAGCTTTTGAAACTCTTAAGAAGGCTTTAACTACTGCTCCTATTGTTCAACCACCTGATTGGAATTTACCTTTTGAAATTATGTGTGATGCTAGTGATTTTGCTGTTGGTGCTGTTCTTGGACAGCGCGTAGATAATAAGTTGAATGTTATTCATTATGCTAGTAAGACTCTTGATGCTGCTCAGAAGAATTATGCTACTACTGAGAAAGAGTTTCTTGCTGTTGTTTTTGCTTGTGATAAGTTTAGATCCTACATTGTTGATTCTAAAGTTACTATCCATACTGATCACGCTGCTATTAGATATCTTATGACTAAGAAGGATGCTAAGCCTAGGTTTATTAGATGGGTGTTGCTTTTACAAGAGTTTGATTTGCATATCGTAGATAGGAAAGGTGCTGAAAATCCTATAGCTGACAACTTGTCTAGATTGGAAAATATTTCTTTTGATCCTATTCCTGTTAACGATAGTTTTCCAAATGAACAGTTGGCTGCAATTAATGTCACTTCGCGAGACCTTCCTTGGTATGCTGATTATGCTAACTTTATTGTTTCCAAGTATTTGCCTCCAACCTTTACAGCTCAGCAAAGAAGGAAATTCTTTTATGATTTGAGGCATTATTTTTAGGATGACCCACATTTATATAAAGAAGGAGTTGATGGTATCATGAGAAGATGCGTACCGGAATATGAGCAACAAGAGATACTAAGGAAATGCCATAGCAGTGCTTATGGAGGGCATCATGCTGGAGATAGAACCGCACAGAAGGTTCTACAATCAGGTTTTTATTGGCCAACCCTATTTAAGGATGCCAGGAGGTATGTTTTATCTTGCGATGAATGTCAAAGAGTTGGTAATATTTCTAGACGCAATGAGATGCCTATGAATTACACTCTTGTTATTGAACCGTTTGATTGTTGGGGATTTGACTTTATGGGTCCTTTTCCCCCTTCAAAAGGCTATACCCATATACTTGTTGCTGTAGATTATGTTACTAAATGGGTAGAAGCCATACCTACAAAGAGTGCCGATGGTGAGACTTCGTTAAAGATGCTTAAGGATGTTATTTTTCCTAGGTTCGGAGTGCCTAGATATCTTATGACTGACGGAGGTTCGCATTTTATTCACGGTAGTTTTAGAAAGACTCTTGCTAAATATGATGTCAATCATAGAATTGCTTCTGCTTATCATCCCCAAACTAGTGGGCAGGTAGAGCTTTCAAATAGAGAGATCAAGTCTATCCTGCAGAAGACTGTCAGTAGATCTAGGAAAAACTGGGCTAGTAAGTTAAACGACGCTTTATGGGCTTATAGAACTGCTTATAAGAACCCCATGGGTATGTCTCCTTATAAGATGGTTTATGGAAAAGCGTGTCACTTGCCCTTAGAATTAGAACACAAAGCTTTTTGGGCAGTGAGAGAGCTCAATAGAGATTTTAAACTAGCCGGTGAGAAGAGGTTGTTAGATTTGAGTTCTCTGGATGAGTGGAGAAGCGAAGCGTATGAGAATGCCAGACTTTTCAAGGAGAAAGTCAAGCAATGGCATGATAAGAGAATTCTTAAGAGAGAGTTTCATGTTGGTGAGAAAGTACTATTGTATAGGTCTCGTCTCAGATTTTTTGCAGGTAAATTACTTTCTAAATGGGAAGGACCATTTGTTATTGTGGAAGTGTACCGCTCAGGTGCTATTAAGATTGCTTCATTGAAAGATGATTCTACACAAGTGGTGAATGGGCAAAGACTCAAACATTATATTTCTGGAGATTCTTATAATGAAGATGTTGATGTTATTGAAACAGTTTCTCCGGAAGATTACATCCAAGACAAACTGCAGGAACCTGCAGAGTTTGCTTTCGATTAGGTAACAGTTCTAGTCAGAAAAGTTTCGCGAAAAGTTCTTCTTCTAAGATTTTTGCTGTTCTTAATAAATATGAAAAATCACGAGACAAAAACGAGGAGAAAAAGAAGTCCGTGTGGGTCTCACACATGGGTGGCGCGGGCCCACTCCTGGCCGCGCCACCACCGTGTGAGAACGTCTCGGAACTCCTTTTCGTCCCGGTTTCCTCCTGTGACTTCGTTTCGATTTATGATTTTCGTTTATTTAACCCCCCGGAGTCCCCGAGGTCTGTATATCGTTTTCTCGTCGTGTTTTGTTTCGAGCTGTTCTGTCAGGGTTTGCCTTCGGCCTTGAAGTTATAATGTCCTCGTCTGGTTCATCCAAAGAGAACCCTCCTGCGGATTCCGTTAATCCGTATATGAGGGAACTGAAGATGCATCTGAAAGAATTGTCACTCAAGGATGGGGAGTTGCAGATCAAAGATGTTCAAGGACCCAAGGGAGAAGGAAGTCTCGAAGCGAGGATGGAAGCATTGGAGCAAGAAGTTTTCAAATACAAGAAAATGGTGGAACGCGAGGTGGACATTATCTATAGGATTAATCAAGATCTTGTTGCCAGGTACAAGAAGGAGACTACGGAGCTTTGGAAGGATGTTCTCTCACTCCAAGAGACCACTAGCCAACTACAAGCACAACTCTATGACGTGCATAACCAAAATTGTGAGTATGAAGCTAGATTCCAACAAATGAGTGCTGCTGCAAGTTTCAGGATTTTGGAGACCAAGACATCCTTCTTTGATGGAGGGCTGATACGTCTCAAATGTATCTATAATTTTTGATGCTCCATGCTTTGTTTTACACCATTTGCCTATTGTTTCGTTACACTTAGTGGCATTTTTATACGCTTTCCGGAACTAACCTATTAACGAAGTGCCACAGTGCCAGTTCCCTGTTTTCTGCTGTTTTTGGTTTCAGAAGTGATACACAGGAAATATTCTCGGAATTGGACGAAACAAGTTCCAGAAGTCATATTTCATCGGGGAGCCTCCAGAGATCAGAAGACCTGACGGAGGGGGGCCACGAGGCCCCCACACACAGGGCTGGCGCGGCCTAGCCCCTGGCCGCGCCGGGCCCGTGTGAGGGACCGTGGTCCCTCCTCTGACAGTCCCCCTTCGCCTACATATACCCCCTGACGAGAAAAACCTAAGCACCCGATCAGTTTTCCAGAATACATCGCGATCCGCCGCCGCCGTCGACCCGAAGATCGGGAGGGTCCAGAAGCTCTTCCCGGCACCCTGCCGGAGAGGGGAATCACCACCGGAGGTCTCCTTCATCGCCATGATTGCCTCCGGAGCGATGAGTGAGTAGTCTACCTTGGACTATGGGTCCATAGCAGTAGCTAGATGGTTGTCTTCTCCACCATGTGCTTCATGTTTAGATCTCATGAGCTGCCCTACATGATTGAGATCACTGTTATGTAATACTTTGATGTTGGTTTGTTGGGATCCGATGAATATTGGTGTTTATGATTAAGTTGCTGTACTGAATTTTATCTTATGTTATCTCTATGATGTTTATGATCTTGCATGCTCTCCGTTGTTAGTAGCTATCTTGGCCGAGTAGTTGCTAGTGACTCCAAGAGGGGGTATTTATGCTCGATAGTGGGTTCATGCCTCTATTTCACCTGGGGGAGTGACAGAAACCTCTAAGGTGGTAGATGTGCTGTTGCTACTAGGGAGAAAACAACATTCATATGCTCGAGGGCATATGCTTTGTTTACATTACACACTTTGCTTAATGCAATTATCTGTTGTTCGCAACTTAATACTTCTAGGGTGTTCGGATGATATCCCCGGGGGTGGATTATTAGTCATAGATGCAGTTGGATGGCGGTCTATGTATTTTGTTGTAATGCCCAGAGTGAATCTCATAGTGATCTTCTTGACATATCACGTTATCTTTATTCTATCAATTGCCCAACTGTAATTCGTTTACCCAGCATGTTATTTATCTATGGAGAGACACCACTAGTGAACTGTGGACCCCGGTCCTATTTTAATCATATTGCAATCACCTGTTTACTATTCCCGCACTGTTTACTCTACTAGCATTTTACTACTGTTTTCCACTCGATACACTCATAACCTTTGTTTCAAGCAAACCGGTGAGATTGACAACCTCATCGCAAGTTGGGAACAAAGTATTTGTTTGTGTGTGTGCAGGTTCCGCGTTGCTACTGGCTGAAGACGAGTCAACAAGTATCGTTAACGGCGCCCTTGTTGGAGTGTTACTAAGCCAGTGCGCATCACCTTCAGTCGTCACCGTCTCCCTTCTCCTGAACGATAAACCTTGGTTTCTTAACTGAGGGAAAACTAGCCGCTACACTCATCATACCTTCCTCTTGGGGTTCCCAACGGGCTGGTCAAGCACCACGCACAAGGACGTCTGCTTCCACATCATCACCAAGTAGCAGCTGATTTTCTGGCGCCGTTGCCGGGGAAGGAAGAGAAGACTTCTGCGAGGGGAGTTCTTCGCACACACATACTTTACTTTGTTATTTGTTTTGCTTTACTTTATTTTATTTTACCTGCATTGCTTTTATATCAAAAACCCAAAAAAATTAGAATCCTTGGTAGTTGTTATTTCTTTACTTTAGTTTATCATGTCTATCCCTAAGTTCGTTCTGGAGGACCTCTCAGTAGGTAGTGGTTCGATTATTGGCAAAAGTAATATTGAGGAGTTCTTTAATCATATTAGTATGCATGAGGAAGTTGAGGAAAAGTCTTTGATTGAGCTTGCTCCTAGTATTGAAGTTGCTTCTTTTCTATTAATTGATATGTTGGAAACTAGGTTTGCTAGTCTCAATCCTTATATGCAATATATGTTCCTTAAGCTTCATGAAATTGAGGACCCCGAGAAGAAAGCTTTTATCTTGGAAACTTTGCGCCTAGAATTTAAGGATGTCGTTGTTGAAGCTAGGAAGGTTCTTAAACGTTTTAATAAACTCGGTTCACCTATAACGGTTGTTGATACACATGATGGGGAGGCCGAGATACCTATACCTTGCAAGCTTTTGGGATTGAATGATGCCTTCGAAAATAATTTTGCCTGGATTTGTCCTGAAAATCTTTTTGATGAGAATAGTGTACCAAAGCATGATCACAAAGGGTCTTCAAAAACTTATGTGGATGAAATACAATGCCTTATTGATAAGACCTCTTCTGTTGATCTTAATGCTTCATCGCTTGATATTACTTGATTCGCACTTTTCTGCGCCTAGCTCAAAGGCGTTAAAGAAAAGCACTCTTGGGAGATAACCCAATGTTTACCTTTCAGTACTTTTTCTTTTATTTGAGTATCAGAAGTCATTACTACTGTAATGACCGCTCTTTATCTTGTTTATTTCGTTTTTGTGCCAAGAGAAGCCTCTAATTTGAGTGAGGTAAAGATTTGGGGTTATTGCTGTCCTGAAACTGTTTTCGGTGCTGCACCGTAAAAATTCGTGAAAAATCACTGTATATCTTTTGGACCTGCGATTTCTTGTGCTTATGCCCCAGGTTATATCCAAACTTTTCTTAGTTGAACACTTTTTGATTTGAGCAACGGAAAATCCCTCAAAAATTCGTCCATTATCAGCTGTCCAGTTTTGACAGATTTCTGCCAATATTTGTTTTTGCCACTTTATCGCTTTCTTTTGAGTTCTTTTTGATCATGGAACTCTTGTGGAAGTTGCTACAGTAGTATATACTTTATATGTGGTGGTTTTGGGTTGAAACCTGAAGCTAAAAGAGGTTGAATATATTTTATGCTTGCACTAATGTTGCTAATAGAATTGTGTTTAGTTTTGTATGAAGGAAGTTTTCAAGTGTAGGGATTGGAGAATGATGAGATGAGTTGAAGAATGGACAAAAAGCTCAAGCTTGGGGATGCCCAGCACCCCAAGAAATATCCAAGAAGTACAAGCGTCAAAGCTTGGGGATGCCCCCGAGGCACCCCTTCTTCATCGGCAAAAATCAGGTCACCTTTCAAAACACTATATTTTTATTGCTTCATGCACTATGTGTTTTTCTTGGAGCATCAGTTGTTTTAGTTTTCTTAGTTTGTTTAGTTTGTTTGTTTGCTGCAATAAATGGTTGGACCCCAACAAATTCCCTTTGGAGGAGATGTACTCGTTTTCATTTGCAAAGAATGCTCTAGTTTTCACTCTTATCGTTCATCGAGCATTCTAGTTTTTCTGCTACTGCTTTTGGTTTTCGTTTTCACCTTGATTTGCGTTCAGATCTTGTCATATCTTTTCATCAAGGTGTATTTTTGCCTCTGGTCTTTATTGGTTTTCATCAAAAGAGGTATCTTTAAAAATTTCAAATGGTGTTGGAAAAGAGAAAAAGCTTTGTGCAAAATAGTGGTACAAGAAGGAGCTTGTGTAGACTGCGGCTTAGGCTTTTTCATGTCATGCTAGATGTCTTTTTGATAGTATGCTTAGTGGTTTTGCTGTAGCATGACTTGTCTCAAATAACTGAGATTGCTTAATGAGCCTTTGAAAAAATCATGCGTTGTTTTTATTGTATGGAAGCATTATTTTGGTTTTCTCCTTGATGCTTTATTTGGGTTGACTTGGCGCATGCTCACACATGTTAGACTCTTCCAAAGTCGCCATAGCCTTCATGATCATTTAGTTTTTGACTTTTGATGCCATCGTATGCTTCTTTTAATGTCGCTTTGTCGCTTTGCATGATTATGGCCATTATTGCTCTCTTAGTCGGTCGCTCCCAGTCTTTTGCTAGCCCTCGCCTTGTACTGAGTATGAGCTCTACTCGTGCATCCAACTCCTAAAAGCCAAGTTTTCCATTGTGTCCACTATACATACCTACTAGCAATTTGCTATTCCAAGTAAATTTGACTTGCTTTTGTATTCTCTTCAAATTAAACTCTTACCAGTGTTATGCGAAATTCGGTCAGTAAAGCTCTCACGAACCGGAAGGCACACTTTACTTTTTCCTATTCTAAAAATTTGACATTGTGGTCTTTTATGCTGAGTTGTTATGCTTGCAAGTTGTAAGTTGGATTCTAGCCCAACCATGCCGTCATGGGGCAAGCTTTCAACATTGCACTTCCTATTTGAGTTGATATTGTGATCTTTTGTTTATGGATGCCCGCTGTGTGAAATGAATTGGGAATCTTGTGAGGATCATGGAGTTTTTATATGTGTTAGGGAAACGCCGGGCCGCCAATCTAAGCCATGCATAATTCATGGTGGAAATTTGCAGCATACCCATGGTGAACATTCGACGACGCATCTCACAATAAAAAGCTAAACAATATAGCAAATAAAAGTGATGCCGAGGTGTTCATTGTCTGCTTGTCCTGTCATTTTGGTGTGGGCTTGTTCCATGTCATCGGGCACGGAGGTACCCCATTGGCGGTTCTCAATGATATGCATATACTTACAATGACAAGAGCCTTGCTTGGGACTCTAAGTAAACTAGCATAGTTTGGGTACTCGTATTCACGGGACACGAGGTTTTCAACTTATGATTTGTCAAGCATATGCATCATAACTGTTCTCGCATTAACTTTAACCATTCAAGATGCTTATGATGGGGGCAATGAGAGCTCAAAGCCGGTAAGTACCATAATTTTTGAAGGTTATAAAACTTGCAATCACTGCTTCCCTCTGCGAAGGGCCTATCTTTTTCTTTTATGTTGAGTCACCACCTTCTTTCTTTATGCACCATTAAGAGAGCATAGTTGTCATTCTTAGTGTGATATGCATTGTCCCAAGGTTCATTGATTGACTCATATTGTTGGTTTCACTTGTTCTTAAATTATTTGTATCTAGTCGCCCTCTTAAACTTTGAGGTGTCCTATGCATTTATGTTTTGCTCTCTTTGAAGGACAAGCTGAAAACCACTTGTATGTTTTTCCTTATGATTCGAACACACGTTTGACTTTCATTGTTTCATTACCATGATCTTTTGTTTGTGTTCATTTGCATGTTTACAACATGGTTGCTAAGTTCTTATTGTCATGATTATATCTTCATGCCCATGTTTTAAGTTCTATTGATCCCAGCTCATCAATGCTTACATATATGATCAAGATTGTGTAGGTGCATGTCACCTCAAAAATTATTCTTTTGTTATCACTTACCTACTCGAGGACGAGCAGGAGTTAAGCTTGGGGATGCTTGATACGTCTCAAACGTATCTATAATTTTTGATGCTCCATGCTTTGTTTTACACCATTTGCCTATTGTTTCGTTACACTTAGTGGCATTTTTATACGCTTTCCGGAACTAACCTATTAACGAAGTGCCACAGTGCTAGTTCCATGTTTTCTGCTGTTTTTGGTTTCAGAAGTGATACACAGGAAATATTCTCGGAATTGGACGAAACAAGTTCCAGAAGTCATATTTCATCGGGGAGCCTCCAGAGATCAGAAGACCTGACGGAGGGGGGCCACGAGGCCCCCACACACAGGGCTGGCGCGGCCTAGCCCCTAGCCGCGCCGGGCCCGTGTGAGGGACCGTGGTCCCTCCTCTGACAGTCCCCCTTCGCCTACATATACCCCCTGACGAGAAAAACCTAAGCACCCGATCAGTTTTCCAGAATACATCGCGATCCGCCGCCGCCGTTGACCCGAAGATCGGGAGGGTCCAGAAGCTCTTCCCGGCACCCTGCCGGAGAGGGGAATCACCACCGGAGGTCTCCTTCATCGCCATGATTGCCTCCGGAGCGATGAGTGAGTAGTCTACCTTGGACTATGGGTCCATAGCAGTAGCTAGATGGTTGTCTTCTCCACCATGTGCTTCATGTTTAGATCTCATGAGCTGCCCTACATGATTGAGATCACTGTTATGTAATACTTTGATGTTGGATTGTTGGGATCCGATGAATATTGGTGTTTATGATTAAGTTGCTGTACTGAATTTTATCTTATGTTATCTCTATGATGTTTATGATCTTGCATGCTCTCCGTTGTTAGTAGCTATCTTGGCCGAGTAGTTGCTAGTGACTCCAAGAGGGGGTATTTATGCTCGATAGTGGGTTCATGCCTCTATTTCACCTGGGGGAGTGACAGCAACCTCTAAGGTGGTAGATGTGCTGTTGCTACTAGGGAGAAAACAACATTCATATGCTCGAGGGCATATGCTTTGTTTACATTACACACTTTGCTTAATGCAATTATCTGTTGTTCGCAACTTAATACTTCTAGGGTGTTCGGATGATATCCCCGGGGGTGGATTATTAGTCATAGATGCAGTTGGATGGCGGTCTATGTATTTTGTTGTAATGCCCAGAGTGAATCTCATAGTGATCTTCTTGACATATCACGTTATCTTTATTCTATCAATTGCCCAACTGTAATTCGTTTACCCAGCATGTTATTTATCTATGGAGAGACACCACTAGTGAACTGTGGACCCCGGTCCTATTTTAATCATATTGCAATCACCTGTTTACTATTCCCGCACTGTTTACTCTACTAGCATTTTACTACTGTTTTCCACTCGATACACTCATAACCTTTGTTTCAAGCAAACCGGTGAGATTGACAACCTCATCGCAAGTTGGGAACAAAGTATTTGTTTGTGTGTGTGCAGGTTCCGCGTTGCTACTGGCTGAAGACGAGTCAACAAGTATCGTTAACGGCGCCCTTGTTGGAGTGTTACTAAGCCAGTGCGCATCACCTTCAGTCGTCACCGTCTTCCTTCTCCTGAACGATAAACCTTGGTTTCTTAACTGAGGGAAAACTAGCCGCTACACTCATCATACCTTCCTCTTGGGGTTCCCAACGGGCTGGTCAAGCACCACGCACAAGGACGTCTGCTTCCACATCATCACCAAGTAGCAAGGGCCTCTGCCTTGGAAGTACGACAACGATGAAGTTGCACCGCCACCACCAAAGGAGTAATTCGTCATCGGTATAGGCATCCCCTTGGCTTGTTCCAAGCTTGGGGGAGTGCCGCGGTATCACATCATTACCTTTTGTTCATTTACTTTTCAAGTAGAGTCGTATCATGAATAGAGAAGTTATCATATAGAATAGTTTGCAGTTGGAAGTATCCTCTTTAGTTAGTTATCTTTGTATCCCTTGGTGTGAGTTGCGGTAATGAAATATTAATGAGAAGTTTTATCGTTTACTTTTCGCACACTTGATGTTAGTCTGCAATCTCTCTTATATGACTGATCTTGTTGATTGGTATTGGTATCACATGGGGAGCATGAGTAGATTTAGTTGGTCTTGGCAAACCTAGCTTGGTCAGTAGCAACTTTACCTTGAGTTTGAGTAGAAAAGAATAAGGAAGTGCTTGTTATATCACTTCAGTTTTCCCTTAGCATTGTTATTCTTAAAGTTAAAATCATTGCACTTTCAAGGGAGTTTGCATGATTGTTCTTATTATATGTATGTATGTTTGTTTCATGCAACTCTTATGCTTGCTACCCAGCCTTGCTAGCCAAAAACCTGTACTGAGAGGAAATACTTCTCGTGCATCCAATTCCCAAAGCCAAGTCACGTCCAAAGAGTCCACTATAAACTCCTATGCATGGTATTTTAAGCCATTCCAAGTAAATTTTCATGTGCTACCTTTCAAAAACCTTCAAACGCTTCTCATTTTGTGCCACTGTTTTTAGCTCATGAGGACGTAGTGGATGGGTTTGTTATCTTCCATACTAAATTAAGTACCCCTCGACTAGGCAGCTTCATCTGCTCGTCATTAATTTTGCAAAGGGAGCTGGTCAGACCATTATAATCTAAAAAGAAACAAAAAGGCACTCCTCCACTGGTATGTGAAAGCTGGTCGGCACCCGATGGAATCGGTTAGCCATGGTTTGAGAAAGGAAAAAGGTGGGGAGGAGTGCAAAACTATAAAAGAGCACCAAAGTGCCAACTAATTAAACATCTCGGAACCGCTCTCACTTGTTTAGTATGGAAGATATCAAGGACTCCGTTGCTAGTCGTTGACGAAAGCAACCACCTCTCAAAATAACTTTTACCTCTGTTTTACAAATGAAAAGCTCTAGCACATGTTTAATCCCTGCTTCCCTCTGCGAAGGGCCTATCTTTTACTTTTATGTTGAGTCAACCTATTTCCCTCTGTCTCGAGAAAGCATTTGAGTTGTCATGTTTCACTCATCCATATGTTGATTCGTCTAATCATGTTTATTATCTTCCTTGTTTTGTATAATGCTTTTGTCTGAAGGAATATATCTTTGAAAGTTTACCGTGTTGAGCATATAGTCTTTGCTATATTAGCTTTGCTCTAAAAGGCTCCGTTTAAAAAGAGAGAACAGCCTGTTCTCCATTCTTTGACCAAGAGCTAAGGTTTGCCATTGCCAATTATAATTTACCTTGTGCATCTTTACATGTGATTCCCTTTTACCTATTGCAAGCTTACATCTTATAAAGGGAAGTTGCTGTCTATTATAATTTGTGCCTTAGTAAATGTGATGCTTCTTGTCCGTATTTTGATTATCGACACTTCACTCCATAAACCTGTGGTCATGTTTACTGAGTTTAGTTTTCGCTTGGGGACAAGCGAGGTCTAAGCTTGGGGGGTTGATACGTCCAATTTGCATCACTATTTTGTATCATAATTTACTGTTATTCATTGATATATTTCATATTTAGATATGATACTTATGTTATTTCCTTTGTTTTCACATGTTTGATGATCATCGGAGGAGACGCTGCCGGAGTCAGGATTCTGCTGGAAAAAGGACCATCAGAAGACCATATTTTGAAGATCAGGAAAATTCCAGAAAAATACCCAGAAATTATAATTTCCTAGAAGACTTATGGAGCCAGAAGGAGGAGACGAGAGGGGCCAGGAGGCGCCCTCACGCGTGGGCGGCGCGGCCAGCCCCCTGGCCGCGCGGGGCCCACGTGAGGTCGCCCTGGCCCACCTCTGCCATCGCCCTTTGGCGTACATCATCGTCCCGGAAAACCTAAGTCAGGAGGGGGGTTCAGAGTTAGACACAGCCGCCTCTGCGGGGCGGAGAACACCAGAGAGAGAAAGCTCTCTGGCAGAGAGAAATCTGCCGGGGAAATTCCTTCCCGGAGAGGGGAGATCGTCGCCATCGTCATCACCATCGCACTGGACTTCATCGGGATCATCATCATCATCTCCATCACCAGCACCTTCATCTCCACCATCACCTCGCCATCCCGCTGTAACATCTTGAGTTGGACCTTGCTATATTCATAGGGGAAACTTTCCCGGTATTGATTACTCTTGTAGTTGATGCTATTGAGTGGAACCGTTGAGTTAAGATTTATGTCCAGATTGTTATTTACCATTATTTCACCTCTGATCATGATCCATATGATGTCTTGTGAGTAGTTCGTTTAGTTCTTGAGGACATGGGAGAAGTCAAGATGTTAGTAGTGAATTATTGTTGAGAAATATTTAATGGTTTGATATTGTTGTGGTGCTATTTCACTAGTGGTGTCATGTGAACGTCGACTACATGATACTTCACCATTTATGGGCCTAGTGAGATGCATTGTGTATTTGGCTACCGATTGTGGGGTTGCTGGAGTGACAGAAACCTAAACCTCCATTGGGAAACCATTGCACCAGGGAGCGTAGGATCCTAGAGTTTAAGGCTGTGGTTAGATTTATCTTAATTACTTACTTGTATTTGCGGATGCTTGCAAGGGGTATAATCACAAGTGTGTATTTATCCTAGTAAGGGTAGTGCGCTAGCACAGGTTCACCCCCATAACACTTACCAAACCAATAAATACTATTGGCTTTATGAAGCGAAAGCTCTTGACAGAAAACTCCCGTGTGTCCTCGAGAACGTTTGGTTATTATAAGAACACAACCGGCTTGTCCTTTGCTGAAGAAAGGATTGGGCCACTTGCTGCAATTGTTACTACTGTCTTTTATTTACTCGCATTTTATTTACTCGTATTACCAAATACTCCTGAAAACCTGTTTGCTAGTATTTACAGTGATTCCTTGATCGAAACTGCTCATCAACACCTTCTGCTCCTCGTTGGGTTCGACACTCTTATTTATCGAAAGTACTAGGATACACCCCCTATACTTGTGGGTCATCACTCATGAGTTGAGCATCAGGGAAGGATTCACCACCACCAGCACATCATCAACAAACCAAACTAGCAAAACCAAGACCAAAATAGTTACTTAGTTCAACTAGGAACTAGGTCAAGCAGCTAGGAGGAGCAGGCTTGCCACAAGAAGCAGGAAATCAGAAATATCCAGAAGAACAAGATACTCTCCAGCAGAAGGTTATTATTGAACCAAACCATGCATAAGTGCTAGGAGTAAACCCACAGGTTTATCTCCCAGGCAGGCAGCATAGAGCACAGCCACACTGATAATCAAGCAAGGCTTGATGATTCAAAACCTTGGTCATCATTTGGATGTCCAGGAGGCCATGACCTTGATAGCAAGGCCATCCACAACACCTACTCCACAAAGCATGGGTCTTATCTGGGAATTTCTCAAAGGAAATACTCACAGAAATAAGAGAGAGCCAAGGAGTGGCACATGGGTTGCCAGACTAGCAAGATTATAACCTAAGCCTATTAATCCATCAGCTTTACCAACAAAGTTGGTTAAGTATGTAGTAAGCATCTGGGAAAGTGGACAGGGACACTTTCAAACAAGCAATCCACCACCAAATCACTACAAAGAGTGATTTACTTTAAATAACATCAAAGTTAAGCAGACAGCACCCAACAGCAACTATGCACACCTCAGAGAGGCACCACAGTGAAACAGATAGCCAGAAGCTATTGCAAGAGCCACCATAGCAGCCACTAAACCTAGCTTCACTGCTAGGGAATAATCAAGCTCAATAAAAGAGAAGTTTGCATCACTGAAATCAGCACAACAGTAGCTCACTGCAAGAAGGTGCAGTGAAGCTGTTACTTCATAGCATGAGTGAACAATAGCATTCAGAGATAATTAAACACATAGTTATCCATGCACTTGATGTTCATAATCAAGACCAACTACTAGCAAATTCATGAGTCTAGCCACTAGCATCAAATAGTAGACCAAGTCAGCATTCAGTTCTTATTTCAAAGGGGGAAAGTTTAGTTGAAGGCAAACTATGAATGTTTCCACTGCCAGTTTGACACTAGGTCAAACAGGCACAATTTAATTATCACACCTAGAATGTCTTAGCATCTGAATCTCATGATCGTGCTAAAAGTCATAGCCAAGGCCACATCCAATTCATCATCAGTAAAACTATTTAATTAAACAGTATAGGAATATCACATTCCCTAGATCAGTTCCAGCAAGTGGAACCAAAAACCTAAAACCAGCATGATTCAGTTAAAGAGTTAACTGAATCTCTGTCAGAAACTAAGAGTAGCAACAAGCATCAGTAGCTAATCCTATTCATGCCTTAACACCAAGATTAATAGACAGATAGGAAGTACTGGGTGTGTATCTTGCACATCGCAGCAAGTATCAGGTCAAGCTAGAGTCACAGCATCAACACATAGAACAAGCTAGACATCAGGCTAAGCATCAACAAGCTAAGCCAGCCCCAGAGAAACATCACCACGTTTAGCCACAGAGCATCAGAGGGCCAAGAAGAGGCAGAGGAGTAGAGCACTTAACTGACCCGAGGTGGAGGTAGTGCCGGCGGCACTGCGGCACAGCAGCACAGAGGCATGGCGTCACCGATCTGCGCCAGGCCGCACCTGCAGTGCCTGCCGAGGCTCCTCACCTGGAGCCAAGCCACCTAGACCCCAGCACAAGAGGCCATGGTCAAGGAATCGCCACGGCACGGGGGCGAGCTCGACTGGGCAGAAGAGAACGGAGTCGAGGGAGACGAACGGAGGCGAGGAAGACAAATCCCCATGGTCGGAAGAGAGAGCGCGAGGAGGCGGTTCGATTGCCCCACACGACGGCGGTGGAAACCGCCGGAGCTTGCCAGAATCAAGCTGCGATGTCGATGGTGACACGCAGTCGCCAGAGAGCACGAGGGGATTAGGGTTAGGGTTAGACGCGGGGAGAGTGAGGGGGGCTCAGCCGACTGGGCCGGGCTGGTTCGACCTAACCCACTCAGGCTGGTCTGACCAGTGGGCCCAGGCTGTCAGCCATTTCTTTTTTTATAAAATAGCTAAAAGATCCTATGAAAAATCCTAATTAGAAATAACAGCACCAGAAAATAATCAGAAAAATAACCCAAAGTAAAAATTAACTATTTTCTGTCTTTATATAAACTTTGAGATTGTTTGAATTTAAAATAATCTTAGGGATTATTGGTGCAAAAGAAAAGGTATTTAAAGGGCTTTTCTATAATAGATAAATTTGTGAGATATCTAAGAAAAATCTGGTTAAATATCATAACTCCTTATTAAAATGAACTCCATTCAAGAATACTTAACCATTATTCTTGAATGAAGATATTGCTAGCATATATTCCTTAAAATCATAAAAGGAATATATAAATTCTAGCAAATGAATAAATCACTTCGAGGGGGTATAAAGGGAACACACACCTTAGAGCATGCATCATTTGAATTTTTAACCATTGCCCTTATCGGACAATGATGCTGTTTTCCAGAACCTGAGGTCCCGGGTCACTCCAACAAATCCAACTACACTACCTTGCAGTTTGCAGGCAAGTTCACTCTTTCATATCTCTTGTTTATCTTTAGCAAATTACTTGCAAATATACCTATGGTATTACTACTGCATTTAAAGCAAAAGTTCTACTTTCTTAATCAATTTGATTAGTGGTTAGCAACCACGGTGGTTGTTACCCTAGGATGGTGGGCAGTGGGACCATGGTATGGATATTGGTGGAGGTCCCACTGCAACTAGAAAGTTCACCTAGGAAATAGTAACCAATGTCGCCAGTGATTCTAGCGTCGCAAATAACGATCAACCATAAGATCTGGTATGGGACGAAGAAGTCAGCTGTACCAACTTCCTCTGGCATATCAATGGACGCACCATACCGTAGCTGCATCCTGCTGGGTTGCAGTAATGGGTGGGGCCCCTTAGTGCCCACGCGTATCGGTGGTCTATGATGGATTGTAGGACACCAACGAGGGAAGCCCAAGGTCGGAAAAGCTACCAAAGAGTAGTAGCCCGGCGTGGGGTATATCTGCTGAGGTCGGAACTACCAAAGGGTAGGAGACCGGCGTGGGTAAGTTAAATCGAGGTCGGGACTACCTTCGGGTAGGAGGCCGGCGTGGATTGTATCAATCGGGGTCGGGACTACCAAAGAGTAGGAGGCCGGCGAGGATTGTTTCCGAGGTTGGAACTATAAAAGGATGGGTATGTGAGGCCACGGAGGAGGACAATGATTGGATTGGATCACAAGACTGGGCCCCATACCAAGGAAGTATGGACAGGAAAGTATGCCCGGTCGTGCAGCAAGGCTTTGATCTCTTATGGGTACAAGTGACCACCTCTGCAGAGTGTAAGAAAGTATCTGGATACTCCCTGTTCTGGGAAGGAGCTACGAACGCGACAGGAAAGGAGCCCATCGAAGCTCTAATCAACCTGTGAAGACTAACAAACATAGTTTTCTGAATAAAATCAACCTTTGAAGAAATGATTATGAAAACTTGCATTTGACCTAAGACTTTCTAGTCTACGGTCGTAGCTCGTGCATCAAACACCTCTATGTTGTTAAATGAACTTGCTGGGTAACGCTCGTTACTCACCCCACTCCCTCTTAACCCTTGCTTAGGCTCGGAGGGACAGTACGAGGAGACTGAAGGAGCATCAGAAGACATTGAGGAAGTCTACTACGAGGAGCCGGACCTTTTCGGTGGAGTCGAAGGCGTGGACTACACCAGCGCCTATGGTGTCAGCGAAGGAACCGAGGAGGAGGCCGACAACTAGTAGTTTAGTGTAGTAACTTAAGTTGCACCAAACCCTATAGAATAAAGCAACTTGAATAGAGCATCATGTTTAGTCTACTACTTTCTGTATTAGTCAAGGTTTGTAGTATTAAGGTAGAACCTACTAGTGTTCCTCTTTGGACCGATGAGGAACTAGAGTCATTTATAACATTATGGCTTGTAATATTTAGTGCTTGAATAAAGACCGCTATGTTTCTGTTGTACCACTCTGAGGGATGTAATATTTGTGAAATGGTACTTCACGAGTGTTATGTCAACGACTTGCATACTACAACATGCAGTGGTATGCTGGGTCACCACACTATCCTTGAAGAAAAATAAATTACACTTAGGGAAAAATGACACCGTCTTCCTCTTCCACTCGCCGGCAACAACCGTGAGCAAAGCTAAATGCCACCTCTAAACCTTCTAACCACACCGGAGCCATTGTTGATGCAACAACAGGGATGTGGTTGGCGATAGTAATCTGCAAAATAGTCATCCCAAAAAAAGAAAGCACGCCCACCCTAGATCCAGGCAGACAAATCTAAGGATACCTAACTTCAATAGCTTCGCAATGAAGCCAAAGCTGGTTAAACCATGCCGATCAAAGAAGAAGCACCAAGACTATGACCATGTGCAATACACAGACACAAACACAAAACCAAATCCACTCTTCTGAAGAGCAGTGATCATACGATCCTCTCCCTTCTATATGCCATTGATGAGGTGAGTCGAATAAACATTATTTTTGTGTTGCATGCAGCCGCCATCACTATCACAGAGCCATCCGCCGAGGAACCAAGCCCTAAACCTAAGAGACATAACTATAGTACTACAACACAAATCCATGCCCCCACCCACTCTTTCTACCCGTGCCATCGCCAGCGGAGAATTGGTATAACAAGGTTTTCTTCTCCATGAGAGAGGACTCATGAAGTCGAAGAATGGTACTAGCTTTGTTTTCTTCCTCGTCTTGCTACCTCACTTTCTTGTGGACTTAATACTCGTTCTCATCGAAAAATCTAAAAGGTACCATATGCATTGACATACACAATTATTACTAGTCGAAAATTGAGGTCATGTTAGCGACAAATAGAGTTCGACGTTGATGGCAGTGGCCACAAACTATAGAAGAGGTAGATTAGAAGGTATATCTGGGCAAAGTGTTACCAGTTACCAAAGCTCGTTGTGTGCAAAGATTGAGGATGGTGACCGGTCACCACATGCTAAGATGGCCCCCACTTAGGGGTTGTGGTGGCTAGCGCGAGGAATTGACTGTGTCTTTGACTTTGTAGCCACTTATATGCGGGTTGTGTATGCTAGTTTGGTTGTTGGCATCCTCAGCTCTCAAAGAGATGGTTTTGGAGATTTTTTTTGGAAATTGCTACATATTACTCTCTCTATTAAAAAATAATTAAAGTTACAAGTTTATCCTAAGTGAAATAAGTTTAAGTTTGAGTTTTTACAAAATATATCAACATCTACAACACCAATTTAGTTTTTTAAATTTATCATACAATATATTTCCATGATATGTAGATTTGATCGTTGTAGAGGTTGACACATTCTTCTAAAGATCATGTCAAACTTAGACAAGTTTTACATCGAACAAACATAAAATTTATATTTAGAACGGGGAGCATCTCCCGTTATTACTTCTATATAAAAGGCGCGAGCCTACCAGGCTACCTAGGCTGTTCTCAGGGGCACATGCATCTCGTTCGTCCAATCCAGCAGCACCAGTAAGGGTGTGTTTGGTAGCCCGGGGCTACTCAGATTTTCTCCTCCCAACCGAGATTTGGAACCCATCCAGTGTTTGTTAGACCGGTTCTTCCCACCTGCGCACTGGCGAGCGGATACGGAAAATGCCTCATAGCCCTGCCGAGCAGCGAAGCCCGAATCGAGCTTCGCTACTCAGCAGGGATGGACTCGCCCCGCAATCTACTGTTGTGCTGCGGGCCCCACCACCCGACCGGCCGACCCCCGAGCCCCGCTCTCTCTCTCTTAGTCATTTTCCCCCAACGCCCGAGCGTACCAAGTCGCCCCCGCGCCACCGATGCTTTCACCGCCCCGATGCGCCGTGCCCAGACGTCGCCGCGCCTCCCCGATGCGCCTGGACCAGCGCCGCCGTGCGCCCATCCTCCTCCTGTCGATTCCCCGTCCTCGTCCACGTCGAATTCCCCGCGGCATCGACGAGTCGGAGCTCCTCTCCCTGCAGATGCGCGACCTCCTGGCGGCTGCGGTGAGTCGGAGCTTGACCTCCTGGCGGCAGGGATGGAGAGGCGCCGTATACTGGAGGCGGCAGCGCATCTCGCCGACGGCGGCGGCGACTTCTGTCGCCGGCAGCGGCTCCGGCGACCTCGCAGGGACCTGATTGCTTTTTCGACTTTTGTCCAGGGACCCGAATGCTTATTACATTTTTAGCCAGGGACCCGATTGCTATTTGATAACTGTCTAGCCTAGCTCATATCATACGGGCCACCAAACACAAGCTCAGCTGAGCACAGCTCACCTCACACGACCTACCAAACACGCACTCAAAAACACATTTGTATGTAGTCCACATAGCTGTACTCAGCATGTATGAGATGAGATAAGGCACCCGGGCTACCAAACACACCCTAAATTTCCAAGCCCGCTTTTGACATTAGCCGTCGGATGCAGTAGTTCTTTTGTTCACCTAGCACTTCTCGTTTTGGGTGAATGATGCCTGGGCCCAATGGCATGCGGGTCTGCCAGCGGGAGGCAGCTACGCCTCCTTATCTGCGTCGGCTTTCTTTTTCTCGGTGGTACTGTGTGTGGTCGAGGATGACCTAGAGGTAAAAACCTAGCGCCAATCCCCCGTCTCCCTCGAGCCCCGCGCCTCCACCCGCCCGCTGCGCCCCCTTCGTTTCTCTCCTCTACCCCTTCCAAACCTCGTCGTGGGACAGCAGGGCGGCTGGGCTTTTTCGTCGACGTGGAGGAGCAGGAGAGGTCGGCCATGTGGGGGAAGGAGTGGAGGCCGGAGCTGTGGGGAGGCTAGCGGCGCGGAGAAGAAGCAGCGGCCAGCGGGGCGGCGACGCGGGAGCAGCGGGGCGGCACTCCTCGGACAAGAAGTAGAGGGGGCGGTGCTCCTCAAACAAGAAGCAGCGGGGGCGGCGGCCATCCGCCTTTTCTAGGCGGTGGGGTTGGTGCTGAAGTGGAGAGGAAGGAGGCCAGCAACAGGAGGGAAGAGGCGTGGGGTCGGGTCCGTCCCGACCTGGACGGCGGCGGCGTGGGTTGCAAAGGCTGATGTTTGGAGGTGCTACTCATCCGCATCCCTCCGCTGTCCTCTCCCCAATCCCCCAGGCATCCATCGTTGGCTAGCTCTGGTATGAGATCTAAATGTTTTTTTTCGTGTATGCTACAAATCAGTGCTCCAGTCTGCGAGTATGTAGAAGTTCTGTATGCTACTAAAATAGCACATGGTCAAAGTTTTTGTATTTAGTGCTTGGTCCACCTGTACAATTTAGTATATCCCTACGAATGGTAAAGGACTACTGAATGGCAAATGCTGCATCGTTCTCAATTGGTTAAGAACTGTCCAGTTGCATTTCTCATTTTCTGCTAGAAATTTGTAGTCAGTTATCTTTGATAATATATCTCAATTTCTTATGTCCTAACTATTCCGTCTATAGGAATTTGAGAAGATTTCTGCAGATTGGCGGTGATGGGGTTACAGGTGGCTGGTTCATATGGTTAAGATGAGTTTGACCTTAGAAATGTGTTCGTAGGTCTCTGATATTTTTAATATGATAAGTGTTGTTTTTTCAGTACTTTTTGTAGATTTTAGAACTGTGGAGAAGATCCATCAGAGGTTGTTCAATTTCTCGTTTGATATTTATTACTGATTTCTGTTATCTCCTCAATGATTCTGCAACAAGTGTGCTCTATTGTCCTGTTCCTTTCTCATTTCTTGTGATGGATCTTCATGCCATCTTCTTTACAATCAATTTGTTTTGTATATTATGGTGTTCATTAGTATACCTAATACAATAATACCTAACTTTTTCGTAGGGAATCTGAATAACAAAGTAGCAAATTGAGTGTTAATGTTGTATTTACCACAGGCGACTATCCATTAAGGATATGTATAAGGCTATAAGCAATAATGCTTGTCTGGAAAAATGTTAGCCGTCATCGTCTATAGCTCTGCCCAGGCTCCTTGATTGTTCTGGCTCTGCCACTATTTACCACCTAAGGGAATTGATGATATGTCATCAAAGGTACTTTTTCATCAACTTGGGTAGAAAATGGTTGTTCTTCATGTTCTTAATATGATTTTGTATATAGTAATCCATCACTGCAGCGCAAACTATTTATGTATTTGGTTGAAATGGTCCAAGTTAGCACTGTTGTACCTAGCTGCTGGTAGGTACTCTTGGTTGGGTGGTGCATACAGAACATGCAATGTATTTTTTTTGTCTACCCTTTTTGGTTGAATTAATGGATATCAATGCCATCTTACATTCCCTTCCAACAGTACTCTATATGAAATCTATATCCTCAGAAGTTCCTGTTTGATAATTGATTTATTTTAATGATTTAAAAAGTACTGGTTTGTTGTGATGTATATGGATAGCACTTCCTCGTGACTGTAAACTAAATTTTCTTTATCATTGTGTGACAAAACATGTTTTCAGTACTTATCCACTTGGTAACCGGAAGTTATTTATTGAAACACCTCTAGGTGTTATGTTTATTTCTGAAAATCTTACATATTGCCAGTTAGGTTCCAGGTAACTAAGGTCGCCTCTATAGTTGAAGCATTCAAACTGTTAGCAGTAGTTCTAGGTCCCTTACTGTACAAGTGGATAATATTTGTATTCTAGGCTGGAGTAAATGACACCGCGGGTCATATAACTTGTTTTGTATATGCATTTAAGTCACACATCTTGCAAACTCGACTAACCGGTCACACAACTTGTGAAACATGTGCACTCCAGGTCAGAAATCGGTCAGATGTCCGGTTTTTTATAAAAAGATCATGCGCTGGGTACGTGAGGTCAATTGAACTTGGTGTTTTTTCAGTTAACCCCTGGCCGAAAATCCAGATGGAGAGTCGTGTTACGTTCGTGCCTAGCACGTTATTTAGACCAATATATTTAAAGGTTGCTATTGTTCCCAGGTTGCTGTCCAAAATAAAAAATTGCTATATTATATCAAAACCGAAAATTGCTATATGCTCCTAGGTTGCTATATGCTCCCTGGTACTCTCCCAGGTTGCTATATGCTGTCAAACCGAATGAGAAAATTCCGTCCAGCTGCTACTTAAACGACTGCGATTTGTGCAATTCCGTCCTTCTAATTTTTTGCCAGGGATTAACTGCAAAAAAAATGAGTCAAAATAACCTCACATGCTTAGCTTAGCGCGCGACAGCTTTTTTTACCAAAAACTGGACAGCAGACCGGTTTGTGACCTCGGATGCACACGTTTCGCAAATTGTGTGACCGGTTAATCGAGTTTGCAAGATGTGTGACTTAAGTGCACATGTATAACAAGTTATGTGACCCGCGGTGTCATTTACTCTTCTAGGCTGTTTCGGCTAGAATTTTGAAGGAACGAACTTCTATTTTGTGTAGCTATGGTTTGCTGTTATTGGATTCCAAGGTTCCTCCAACCTGCAGGTATGCCCATTCTCCCTATCTCAGCTTCCCTCTATATTCATCTGCTGTTTTGAAGACAGTCATGTAGTTAATTAACTAATATCCTCTTTTATACACTCGTATTGATTATCTTACTTCAGTGTGAATCATTTTTTAATATTGTGTCCAATTCATTCAGAGGCAGGTAACTATTCAAGTTGATCCTCTTCATGCTTGTAGGTTGTAGTCCAATATGTGCACGTCTCAGAACATGGTGTCTTTAGACATGCTTTGCAAAGCCTGTCTCTTGAAATGCATGAAGCCAAGCCATGCACTGTCCCGGCAATAATCGGATGGTTGGCTTTGTATCGATGTCCAAGCACACGGAGAATATCCTAACTTGCACCACATAAATTCTTTGGAGATTAATTTTTTTTTTTTTGTTTTGAACTAAACCTATCCATTATAGCTGGTACCATTTACTAAATATTCAGTCTCATGTAAAGCCATGAAGGTTAGCCTATGGACATGTCGTATAAGCATGCCTCTGATCTATTGAGCTCAAATAATGCACCTCTTAACCATGATGATGAGCCTTTTTCAACAACTCTACTTTTTGTATGTACAGAATAAGACTAAAGATAGGGCAGTGCAATGAAACTAAAACATGGATATTAAGATGAAAAATTTATGACCCCAATACTGTCTCGCTTTTACCGGTTGCGCCAATGGCGCAACGGGTCATCTGCGCCAGCGGTACCCAGGTCGTTCCTCTGCGGAGGACATAGCCCAGGTTGCTAGGCATGATACGGCTATTCCACCAGAGATTAATGCTCTTATCGGACAGAAGTTCAAGCTTTTAGTCTGCATCTCTAAGAAGTGGCAGACAGGCAATAGTGAAGACTTGTCTTTCCAAGTCTGTAAGGTTGAAGAGACATACAAGCCTGAGTTACCACCAGTTACTTTTCCTGCTGCCTCGGGATCTATAAGCGCTTCATCATCTGCTAGCGGCTCGGGCACAAAGCTCCCACCCCTAGGTTCACCTAGGTCAGCTCTGCAACACACGCCTCCGGCGTTTGGCCGTGCTGGATATGGTTCGCCTATGGGCCAGGTACTTTCGGTGCAGCTGTCTAATATATGTTATGTGCTTTCGAATTATTTGGTTTGGGCTCCATAATTACTAACCTTTCTGTACTAAAAAATAGGCACCCGCTTCACCTGCTGCTAACCTGGGCCCTTCTACTCCAGCTAAAGGGTACTGTTTGTATGCTTCCTGTAAATTCTGATTACCCTTTTATTTAGGCTCGTGCTTAATTTGTTAATCTATGATAGCTCAACTGCCCCTAGGCGTGGCGTTAAGCGTCCTTTGTTCGCAAGCCCTTCCAAAGCCTAAGAAAAGGCTGCCACAGAGAATGTTGTTCCAGCTGAAGAAGCGGCAGAGGTTGATTTTCCTTTTCTGTCGTTATATGAAAGCTGACACACTTGTATTGTTTCTGTTTTAACTTCTTCCTGTGGGTAGATTGTTCAGGCTTCTGTGGAAGATGTGGCAGATGATACTGAAACTGCTGTTGAGAACAAAAATGATGGAGTCCAGCTTTCAAAAACTAAGAGGTATTTGCTTGTACCCTATCATCAGCTTGTTGGTTCTTAGAGTTCTGTGTGCGCATAGGGCCACCTTCCAGTTCTGTTAATTAAACCCAATTGGTACAAAAGTGCTAAATGTACGTTTCTGTTGATCTCTTAGGTCCACTGGTAATTCCAAGGGGAGTGGATCGGGCAAGAAGCCAAAGAACCAGTGACTTGTCTGCTATGTCTGCAGACGCTCTTTTGGATAGGGTATGGCTTTGTTTATCTATACATACATTTCTTACTTTTTAAGTTCTCTGGCTTAGAGTTTTTCAGTGCCTGCATATGTACTGTTTCAAGTGTAAAGCTATGACATGCAGGACCATTCCTCTTCAAGAATATCGAGATCAATTGTTCTTTCTTGTGTTTAGGATTTTGATGCATCCTACAGTATATGTTCTACCTGATCTATCTATCTCTAGCATCTCCAAATATTAGATCTAATATTTTTGGATTCCATACACTGAATTCCTTACCTTTGAATTTAACTTTCCATATGCCATTCAGCAGATTAGTGACATCTCCATAAGGAATCGTTACCATGTTTTAAAATATTCCGCTTCTTGCACAAAGTTGTGTTTTTTGGTTCCTTATATTTGCACCAGCTCTTTCCTCTCCGTTACCACTGTCGTACATGCTGCCCTATTCATTGGTAGATAACCTCATTCTTATTGTCCTTCCGCATCTTTCTCATCCTCATTCTTATAGTTCTTTTGCTCAGAATGTGTTATTTCATAGCCTGGTAGTTTATCATTGTTGTAATTCTTTGCCAGATTTGACTTGTTCTTTCCATGGTGAAAGCTAATTCTTCCACCTTCAAAATATGGAATTGTGGAGTATGCTGATGTTTTCTTTTTCTTATGCCTATTACCAGATCCTCAGCTGTACAGCCCTATCTTCGGGCCTGGTTCATCCTGCAAGCTCGGTTTGCATGGACCAGGTCTAGACCTACCTACTGCTTTAGTACTACTCGCTGCATCGACGTCCGCTGCTACTCGGCGCTCCTTCTTTGCTGCATCATCGAGCTAATGAATGATGATCCACCTTGACGCATTCTGGTGTCCCCCGTGGGTTCTGGGATATGCTGTTTGGCAAGCTTCGTGCTTTTGCTGCCATACCTACAGGCTGCTGCTAGCCTATGGTCTCTGCTGCAGTCCTGTCTACATATAGTAGTAGCTGAATGTGTATGTCAAGGTTATTTTGTATAAGCATATGCTGATTTAGGAGCACGCTTTTCTAAGTAGATACCCTGTGCTAATAGGGGAAGAACTCTGTGATTCCATATGCCCAGGCTTGACTAGCCTTCGTCTGCTTGTGTGCACGACACTACCTATGCCCGAGAATCAACTTTATATGTTTTTAAGTGTAAGACCTGGTGTTCCCCAGACTTTTTCTTTATGTGTTTAACCTCGATGCTCTATTTTTATATTCGTTTTGTTTGCTAATGCTTTGCTGTTGCAACCTGAATCTTCGGAATGTTGGTGGCCCTAGCGGACCACCGTAACGCTAGCTTGCTACCAGAAGATAGCATATGGGGAGAAGTGAGCTTGCCTCTTATTTACTTATTATATTATATTATATTTCTAAGTACCTGCCACCTAAACATTGGTAGATAACGCATTTATCATTTACGTCGCCGGCTAACAAAATGTTCTGCTTCGCTTTGACGACGCACTACATAAGTACTAGCTGCTGGAAAAAGGAAATAAAATGGAAATTACATTTGGAATTGTGTCTTGCTGCCAAAATGATGGTTTAACAAATTGTAAATACGAAGAAATTCACAACTTTGCTCCGCAAAAGGTTCTGATTTCACTGGGTTGCGCCAGTGGCGCAACGGGTCATCTAGTTTAAAAATAAACAAAGATAGGTTGTACGAGGCCATGTGAAGTGGTGAACTGGTGATTTTGTGATAAGATGAACGCAGTGGATCTTCTTGAAATGAAAGAAAAACAAGGGAGCACGCTGCTCATCTCAGCGTAGCATTCACAATTCCACACAAATGCTGAGATCCCCTTTCCACTTGACCACACCGCCGGCCGCCGACCACACCGTCACCTTCCTCGTCTCCGGCGACTCCTAACCCTCCCCGTCACCATGCCCCCATGCTCCCCTTTCTCTCCCAGCACTCAGCCACCTTGAAACGACACAAACCCTAGCGTCCTCCGGGATGGAGGCGGGCGGTGCTGCTTCGAAGCGGACAAGAAGAGGAAGAGGATTTGCCGCCGACTACATCAGCGCCCTCCCCGACGCCGTCCTCGGGGAGATCATCTCCCTTCTTCCTGCCAGAGAGGGCGCCCGCACCCAGATCCTGGCGTCCCGGTGGCGCCACATCTGGCGCTCCGCCCCTCTCAACCTTGACTCCGTTGATCTCGGCTATGGCGACGTCGCTGGTGTCGTATCACGCATCCTATCCTCACACCAAGGCCCCGGCCGCCGCTTCCGCGTCAGCGCTCACTGGATCGCCGTACCAAGCGACCCCGCTGAGACCAGATCGGATGTGGTGGACGCCTGGCTCCGCTCCCCCGCTCTGGATAACCTGCAAGAGCTCGATGTACATTATTGCCTAGAACGCCCGATCCATCCGTTATCGGCATCCATCATTCGCTTCTCGACCACCCTCCGTGTTGTCTCCCTCCGAAATTGCAACTTCCCCGACACTACTTTCCAAGGGCTTTACTTCCCCAAGCTTCAGCAGCTCACTCTTAGCCATGCCAGCATCTCGGAGTATACGCTGAACAACATGATTGCAGGGTTCCCTGCCTTGAGTGCTTGATGATTTATCGATGCTTCGGCTTTCGTTGCGTCCGGATCAACTCCCCTGGCCTTACAAGCATTGGTGTGCTTGCTGCATGTTATCCACCGAATGAGCAGCAATTTGAGGAACTCATCATTGAGAACGCTCCTTGTCTCAGAAGGCTCCTCCATTTTGATCATAGCTATGGATCCACTGAGCTGCATGTATCCGTGCTCTCTGCACCTAAACTGGACACCTTGCGCTGTGTTTGGGATAAGCATCGCCTCTCCACCAAACTCTCATTTGGCTCCATGATTATGCAGGTAGTTAAAGCCTTCCTACGGTTTGCCTTTACAGGGTCTTCTGCGCTTGCAAATGTCCTAATATTTTCTTGTATTCTTCATGAAGGGATTGCGCATCGATAGCCTTGCAGCTGTGGTGCGCAGTATCAAGATTTTAGATGTTGCTTTGAGCCATCTTAGTTTGGACGTATTTATTAACTTGATGAGATGTTTTCCGTGCTTGGAGAAGTTGTACATGCAGATGGCAGGTGCTGACTCTTCACTGGTTGTTAAACTGCTCCTTTGATCTGCTTATGTTCTAAAGCCATTAGTGTTTTATTTGTGCAGGTTCATAAGCCATGTCGAACTATTGACAAAAATTTGTGGCGTCGTAAATACCGAAATATTGCCCGATGTCTTGACATCCGTCTCAAGACAATAATGTTGAATTCTTATGAGGGCAGTAGGTCCGAAGTCAACTTCTTCACATTCTTTGTACTGAATGCGAAAGCGTTGGAGTCAGTAACACTTGTGGTTAGTGCCAAAAGAGCCAATGATGAGGAGTTCATTGCGAAACAGCGAAGGGAGCTTCAGCTAGAGAACATGGCTTCAAGAGGTGCACAGTTTCATTTTACAGATACAATGGGTGCAAGCTACTTGGCCGATGTACGATGTCCGTGATTTGGATTTAACCGATCGATGGACAAGTTTATGTTGATAGTGTTTGCGATGCTTTGGAGCCATTTTTTCCTACTAGACGATCTCTTCTTGTGTATTGTCCAAAATCGGTGGCGTCTGTAATCTTTTGAGTTTGTATTACCTGGAACCTTATGCCATAAAAATTATATATATCTGTCTGCACCATTAGTTAGCGCTATACTATGTGACAATGCTAGAATTTATGAAAGACGACAATGCACACAATCTGAGTGAAATGCTAGTGACAGCCAGTTTAGCTGTGACATGCGTAGATATGCATGTGCTCTGTTGTTTTGCAAGAGGGAATGCATCCTAGATTCTGAAATTTTGGTCCTAAAATATATTTCTAGGATTTGCATTGGTCAGGCAGAACATGTATGGCCATGCACAATCTCAGTGAAATGCTATGACTGACTGGCTGTTAGTGCTATATTTTCATGTTGCTGTGGTCATTTTGGTTTCTTCCACTGAACGGAGGATTTAGCAGATATGAATGAGGAGAATTTATCTGAATGCAAACAAGCTACCCGTTTGGTTGATTAGTTATGGTGTTCCTGTTCCTTTTCTAACCAGTATATATTACCAAGAGATACCTTGTGTCATTTAGACTAACTGTCTGTTTGGTTGCGTTGTTTTTCCGTTTGACACTGAAAGCTGGATATCGTCCACGAGATCATCGCTGAATGATTTCACGCACCACCTGAACTATCAGTATTCAAGATTTTTGTTCGTGGAACTGTTTTTTCTTTCAGAGGTACTTTTTTAAAAAGCATCCTTCAGAGGTACTTGAATGCTAGGTGTTCTCTTTTCCTGACTGGCCGAAAAGAAGCAGATCGACTGACTTTGTACGAGTTTGGTGTGTGTTGCAGACTCGAACATGAGTATGGAGTTAGAGAAGTTCAATTATATATTTTGGGGCTTGGGAATGTTGGCCTCTTCCCAGCCTCGTTTGCAAAATGGATATGCAGCATAGACGCGGCATGTTCTTCTCAGCCTGATATTATGTCAGATACGGTATATGTACTCCTCCGTTCCATAATTCTTCTCTTGATTGCAGTTTAAATTTGAACTAAAACCACAATAAGAACTATGGATCGAAGGGAGTACATCCTAAAGAAAAAGGAATGGTGTAAAGTGGATAACGATTCCGTTGAAGAATTTGGATGCAAGGAATGATCGAAGGGGGTTGCGCACCTGCGAAATTTATACGTCACTCTTCGACAAATTGTCTTTTGGAACTTTTCAGTGTGCAATGCAATAACTCTATATATAATGCGGCATAAACATATTTTTATTTTTTCCCTGGCATCAGATTGATTCTCTTGAGCGAAAATACTCCACTACAAGTTTGATTTATGCATACTCAACGATGATTCAAACGTGAACTAACATGCACAGACAAGCGGGAAAGAGAAATGTAAGTATGTTTTTTTTTTTTGGCCTTCGGTGATTAGAGCGGGTCTGTTTTTCTTGGCCTCTCTATCTCTGCAACTCTCGCAATCCCCATTCCATTTTCAGGCGACCAGACCGCCGCCGGCCGCCGTCCAGCTCGACCTCCCTCCTCCTCCTCCTCCTCCGTCTCGCTTGCTCGGCTCCGCCGACCGGCGACCCCTATCCGTCCGTATATTCGTAGCGCTCTCTTTTCCCTCAACGCTGAGCGCCATGGACTGAAGCAAACCCTAGCCTAACATGGAAATGGAGGCAGGGGTTTCTGGTCCGAAGAAGAAGAGATCGGCGCCCCCCAGAGTTGATGAAGATGGAGGAGGCGTAGACCGCATCAGCAACCTCCCCGACGCCGTCCTCGGCGACATCATCTCCCTCCTCCCCACCAAGGACGGCGCCCGCACCCAGATCCTCGCGCCCCGCTGGCGCCACCTCTGGCGCTCCGCCCCTCTCAACCTCGACTGCGGCCAGCTTGGTTATGGAGAAGTTGCTTCAGTCCTACCCCTCATCATTTCCTCACACCAAGGCCCCGGCCGTCGCTTCTGCTTGCCCACATTCTCCTTCTGCAAGAAGGACGACAGAGCGGCCGTGGAAGCCTGTCTCCAGTCCCCTGCTTTGGATAATCTTCAAGACCTGCAGCTTGACCTCGGTTCTTTTAAGTTTGGGGGGCAGCTTGACCACTTTGGCCAGCTCAGGAAGAAGCCGGTGCCGGCATCATTTTTCCGCTTCTCGTCCACCCTTGTTTCTTTCCAAATTGGACATTGCAGACTCTCCGACGTCACCGTCCAAGAACTCCAATTCCCATTGCTTAAGCATCTCGGACTTAGGAGTGTCGAGATCTCGGAGTGCTCACTGCACAACATGATTGGAGGCTGCCCTGCTCTGGAGTGCCTGATGGTCTACTGCTGCCATGGAGCCAGTTGCCTTCGGATAAATTCCCTTTGCCTCAGAAGGATTGCAGTCACTCATACTCGGACTCGGAGAGGACTCGTGTTACAGGAACTCATAATCGAGAATGCCCCTCGTCTTGAAACGTTGCTTCTACTTAATGACATCCAAGTTTTGCACGTATCGATACTCTTCGCGCCTAAGTTGGAGACCTTAGGCTGTACCACCAGCAGGGTTGTGTTTGGTTCCAAAGATATCCAGGTAACTGCAGCCTGGGTGTATTAACTAGCATATTCCTATGTCCCTTGAAATTACATATAATTTGCATATGTAATCTAATGCTGTCTTTCATGATTGATGAAGGGACCACACATCGATAGCTTCGCAACGATACCGTGCACAATCAAGTGTTTGGCCCTCATTACGACTTCTCTTAGTTTGGATCTGGTTATCAATGTAATGGGATACTTTCCGTGTTTGGAGAAGCTATACATTCAGGTGATGCTTCTTCACCAGTAGTTCATTGTATCTGGCTGCTATTTTCATCTACTTGGCATTCTGAAGTTGTTTTTTGTTTGTCTATGCTTTTTTCAGTGTGAAACATCAGGGGAAAAAAATGTGTGGCGTCGTAAACACAGAGATCTTATCAAGAGTCTTGACCTCCATCTGAAGAAATTAGTGTTGAATTATTACAGGGGCAGAAAATCTGATGCTGATTTTGTCTCATTCTTTCTACTGAACGCTAGAGTGCTAGAGTCGATTACACTTGTCGTTCAAGATGACCGTCAGGATTTATCGGTGAAACGACGTCTGAAGCTTCTGCTCGAGAATAGGACTTTGAGTGGTGCCCCGTTTCATTTCACTACTCTAAGACGTCGACGTAATCTTTGGCAAATAGATAAAGTCTGTGATATGGCTTTAATCGATCCTTTTGAATGATTGTGTTGAAAAGTACTAGGCATGGTCCACTGATGAGTTATTTATCCTAGCAGTGTATCTCATTTTGTGTATTGGGCAACCTCGATTACCTATTATTTAGATCGAAAACCTTGATTGGCTATGGTGTTTGTATTATCCTGGAACTTTATGACATTCAAGCAAGCTATTTATATTTATGATGCTAGTTTCTGGTTACTGCTTGTCTTTGCGATCCTTTTTAAAGATTGTTATGATGATATCTACTCATTAGACAAGTTATCTATGTGGGTGGAAGAGTGTGATAGTTCTGTACCATTCTATGTGTCAGGAATTAAATGTATATGAAGCAAAGAGCTGAACTGCTGTATCAGGCTTCCTATACATCCTGTTACAATTTATAGTGTCTTGGTACTATTTGTGTGTCTCAACTGAGGCTTGCATCTAGCATCAGCTCCTACATTCCATCGGATGACCTGAACTATGTCCAGGAGCATGGTTTTTCTGAATGTAATACCAAATCATTCCAATGATTTGCACCATAATGCTGATTCGTGCTTTTGATGATCTCGATTATGTTAGTGCCTTGAGACAGCACTTGGTAGAAGAAGATATCAGTGGTCAATTAAGAGCAAGTTTTTATGATGTCTGATCATTCAACCAGGTATGTTTCATAAACATGTTCATGATGCTAATGTTAAGGTCAAGCAAAGTAGATCGGAGGACGTCGTTGCTCCCATCGTGAATGGAAGTACAATGAGCTGCTGCACCCCTGACAAGAGCACGAGTGATCCTCAAGAGTCTGCAGATGCTGGTGGTTCTTGTCTCCGTGCAAGGGTATTGGAGTAATCTACTTTGCATCTGAATACATCATCGTTTTATTACTGCATTTTGCAATAATATGCTAATTGCCCTCTTTTGCTTGAGCAGACAAGGAGGGAAAGGGATTAATAATAAGAAGCTGAAGACATGGCGGGCTCTTGTGCCCAGTGGAGCCCAAAGCATGCTTCTGAAAAAATGCTTCTGACCGCAGTTACATGAATGAAATGCTGAGGTATGAGCACCATGTTTGTGGAGGCAGTTCACTATTTGAATTCTCTGCAGCTTTAGATCAATGTAAGGATTTCTTTAATGTACTAGGGTTCAGATCATTCAAGTTGTTATGTGACAACACGCCATTGACAGAAACATCTCCAGTTTTGCAGGTTCATGAGCTCTGATGAAATGTAGATGTATGCGCTGCCGCTGCTTGCTAACTTCAAAATGAACATTCAACTTCATCTCAACACCTAGAGACGGTTTGGCAGTCTCGAGCATGGATTGCTTTTGTGTTCAAGATTGAGGAGCTTCCCACTAAAGCACTAACCTTGCAATATATCTCTTACGGTTTAGTTACCCTAGGAGCTGATATACGGATCGTCTGCAGTTACTGAATGATTGTAGTCACTGAATTAGCATACTGGAGCCTGTCAAGACATCCTTTTAGAGGACTACTTATATAATGTAGATCAAGTCTAATTCTTTCTGAAGTTCCTACAAAGTATAGGCTACAGCTGCAGAGTCACTATGTCAATTTATCAAATGTGCACAATAAAGCATGAAACGTGAGTTTGATAAACAATGTACCACTTTGAGGAGGCCATCCACTGTGTGGGGGTTCCTATAGCTGAAGATAAAGGTGAGAATTTCCCTAAATTTATTACGGATCAGATCTTCAAAACTGATGTGAATGCATTCGCCGATTGCATTCAATGACATGGCCATTGGGCTTATCTGACTTCTAGAGTTCCTTTGACGTATTATTTAAGGAATTAATTCCCACTAACCATGCAATGTATAGCTATGGGGAGTTATTATTATACATATTATGGACAGTTAGTGAATGATCATAGCACACCAGTATTACTTGAACTTGTGAAGACACTCATGAAGACCAAAGACTGATATATTACCTCCGTTCTGAAATATAAAAGCCTTTTAGGAAGTCAAAGTAGTTTTCTAACATTTCAAAACAGAGGTAGTATACATAATATCTTGAATTTTCCATGAAATCCATGATCTTGAGATGTTCTCAGTTCACATTTTGTTCTCTTTGGAACAATTATAGTTGTTGATCGCCACTTTTGGCTTACAAAGTGGCAGCCTTGAAGGTTTCATACCCTGCCATTCGTAAGGCCAAGTGAACTAACAAATCATATGGGAAGCTTGACTACCCTGTTGAACAAATCCTTTCATACCCTTCCATGAAAATATGGGATGGAGTTTTGGCTCCCAGGTCCAGATGAACCTGATATCTGAACCATTGTTTCTTGCGTTGAGATCAACTATTCTGTCAGAAATTAATGCTGCATGGTGACTAGAAAATGGGAGATACGGTATGGATGTCAGCGTTCAGTCGGTCAAGTGGCCCACAGAATTAACGATTGCAGACGGCAATGGACCGTAATGGGGAACGCGGGGAGGTAACCGTGAAGATCTGGACCCACGGAACATGTTGCCAGCTGATTCCTGGACGGTGTTTGTGAACGAGCTGCCTTTGCGTTATGGTCTTATGAATCTCACCGGTGAAGAATTTAATTCGAGAGAGCACAGGGCTGCAGAAGGCAGCCAGCCTGCCAGACTTCCGTCGAGGAAACAACGTCTCCTGAACAATCTGTGTACTCCGGCGAATCAAGCGGCGCGTGAGCAGGTGCGGTTGCTGCGGCGAGTTCGGGGACGGGATGAGAGCATAGCACCACCTGCTACTTCCGGCGACGAAAATGGACTTCCCAATTGATTCAGTTTGGCCGAAGGGACAACGTCAGCTGCGGGGAACAGATCAGATGCGGGGGAAGACGGCGAGAGCATCCATATCGGTTCTGTCGAGACAGATCAATCGGTGTTGGGCATTATGTAAGCTGTGGCCGGCGGCGGGCATAAGAAGCTGACGAGCAGTTCGGCAACCATATCAAACGCTGAGGTGATTATGTATTTGCAAACATGCTGTAGTCAGTACTCAGTAGCTGTGGTCCGTGAATACGATTTCAATCGCTATGGCGTGATTTAGGTAGTCTACTTTAGAATTCAGAGCTTCAGATAACTAGGTAGTCGTAGATCTGAAGATCACATACCTTAAAAGGACGGAATCAGAGTTACAAAAATGTGATGCACCTGTACCGGGTTCAGTTAACTGAAAATTGATACTCTTTTCAGAACACATGCATCCTTTGCGAAGTTTGATTTATGGATCCTCATAGCAAAGCTGTCCTCCTTTCGAACTAAAGCAGAGCAGCAAGCAACGCGCAAATAGACATGGGACTTCATGCCTAACCGAGCAAGCAAGCGAGCGAACGCCGATAGCGGCACCAAAGTGGTGGTGCTGGCCGCTGCCGGCGTGGCTTGGCTCCGGAGTAGTGTGGTTCGTCCTGCTGAATGTCGTCCTGGGCGCCATCTTCGCCTTGTACTTATGGGCGCAGCCGCAGTCGCAGTCTCAGCGCCACGGCGGGAGCGGGATCACGCCCACGGCCTCGTCGATGCTGCTGTAGAAGTTCAAGTTTCGATCCTTCTCCATCTTCTCCTCCCCGTCGTCGGGCTTCCACACGACGGCGGACGACTCACCCTCCACCTTACGTGGAATAGTGGATATCAGGATTCAGGACGGCAGCGGCAAGACAACCACGCCAGCGTGCCTCGCTCCATGCGGTCCAGGATAGAGAGCTTTGGTCCAAACCATTCCCGCTATGTTTGTACCAACACGGCGCAAACGGCAGACTAGCCATTTATTTCTCCCAGAGCTGTTCTATGGCCACTGTTCAATAATCGCTTGTCAGACCAATATACACGAGGATATACCAGAATGGTCGTCGAGCTGGACGCAAGTGATTGGTCCCAGTAGGTGTTGGAGAATTAGGCACAATTTCCATGATTAATTTCAGAATATTAAACATGACAATGCTAGCTACTATCACATGTAACTCGAATATACTAGATGTACTGAACAACAAGATGAACGGAAACAAGTAGCAGCGAAACATGTACTCGCAGAACATGATGAACAGGAAAACAGCAGTACACCGCACGTACCGTTTGCTTGCAGATGTAGTCGTAGCAGTAACGTTGTTGATGACAACGTTGGAGTAGACTGATCGAAGCAGACGGCGATGAAGACGGCGGTAGGCAGCACCGCCCGACTTGGATGGAAGACGACCCGTGATGAAGAGCTTGAGCAGTCGCGCAGAGCGCTTCCCAAAAACCTAATTCGCCCTCTCCCGTATAGGATCGCAAAGGCGAGTGGTTCCGGAGACCTGCTCTCCCGTTCGCCGGTGCACGCCGGCGCTCGGGATGGAGTAGACTACGGAGGCGGTGCAAGCAGCGAGAGGTGGCAAAACCCTAGATCAGTTTCTGGTTGTGTTCGGCGGTAGCCGGGCAAGAGTTTATATAGGCGCGGGCGCACATCGGAAAAACCCTAGGCAACGTGGGCCACGCCCACGTCGCACGTCCGAGTCGGTTACAGTAGCCCACGATCCGGGAGCAACCCGAACCGGCTAGCTGTGACGCGTCCGTCAAGGACTCGGTCAAACATTTGGTTTTCCTGTGCAGCAAAAAGATAAGCTCGGCTCCGAGGCTCAATTCCGCAAACCGCGGCGCGTGCGCGCGCGTCGTGTCGAGACGAACGAGCGAGGAGGAGGAGGAGGAGGAGCGCGCATGTGGCACTTCTCTTCTCACTCACTTACCAAGTGGTACAACACCCCACCTTATATGTTGGTCTATATCTCTCCCAACTTTCCATGTGGGACTAAACTTAGCTCCCACCCCTTGCCTTTGTGCAGCCAAAAACTTGGGCTGCATTCCAAATGGGCTCACACACATGGGTTTTAAGATTTCTAGGAATTTCTGAAATCTATTATGGGCTCATATGAAAAGGCCCAATATTTCAACAATCCCCCACCAGATCTCAAATGCCCATTTAGAGATTTGCCAAACCTCACTACTTGTTTATATACCAGTGTTTCAGCAGAGACTGTTAAGTTGAACTTCCGCCTAGAACCTTAAGTTACGTCTATCAGCAACTTGAACAATGGACTACGGCTTGAATTGCAAGTTTTGTGCGTCAAGATTTCACTCAAAGTCATAACCAGTACATGGCTGCCAGTAGCCTACCCCGCGGGTTGGAGCATATGCGTCGTACTCCATGGTCTCTTCATGAGTTTACTAGAGATCACCCAAATCTCATAGACTGCGACGTTTAACAGTTGGACTCATATAGGTGTGTTCTTTCAAGAATGCTCTGTAGGACAGCATCTTTGCTAATCATAGCCAACAGAAACACATTAAGGCATGTTGCCAACCTGCCTTACAGATTTTGAGAGTTTTGCATCTTCACATAGAGAGGGTTACAAAATACTCTCCTCAGTTAAACCACTAGCTTGTTTTCTCAGGTCCTAATTCACGAGATCTCCGATCACAAAGGTTGGGTTACCGCTATGGCATAACATCTATGGGTCTCAAACCCATCTCCCTCGATGCACTATCTATCACATTGCGTAATAGCCCCTTAGTAAAGGGATCTGCCAGGTTTTTGTCTGTTTGAATATATGTAACAGTTATTACTCCGGAGTTTCGCAATTTCCTGACAGACTTCAAACGTCTTTTAACGTGTCTTGATGACTTCGCGTTATCCTTAGAATTATTCACTTTGACAATAACTGTTTGGTTGTCACAATTCAAGAGGATGGCCGGCACAGGTTTTTCAACCACCGGCAAGTCCATCAAGAGCTCACGCAGCCATTCTGACTCTACAGTGGCTGTGTCTAAAGCAGTAAGTTCTGCTTCCATAGTTGACCTCGTCAATATGGTTTGCCTACATGATCTCCATGATACAGCGCCACCTCCAAAGGTAAACACATACCCACTAGTGGCTTTGATATCATCTACATCAGATATCCAATTTGCGTCACTATATCCTTCAAGCACAGCAGGGTACCCTGAATAGTGAATCCCGTAACTCATTGTACCACATAGATAGCGCATGATCCTTTCAAGTGCATGCCAATGATCAATACCCGGGTTTGACATGAACCTACTCAACTTGCTCACAACAAAAGAGATGTCAGGTCTTGTCGCGCTCGCTAAGTACATGAGTGAACCAATGATCTGAGAATATCTCAGTTGATCTGTTGGTTCGTTCTTGTTCTTACGCAATATCACACTGGGATCATAAGGTGTTGGAGAAGACTTGCCATCAATAAAGCCAAACCGGCTCAAGATCTTCTCAACATAGTGGGATTGCGATAAAGTAATCCCACTCTCGTTCTTATTTAGCTTGATGTTCAGGATCACATCAGCTTCTCCCAGATCTTTCATATCAAAGCACTTTGACAAGAAAGACTTGACCTCATGTATTACTTTCATGTTTGTACCAAAGATGAGAATATCATCAACGTACAAACACAATATAACACCTTCGCCCCCACCATGGCGATAGTAAACGCACTTGTCAGCCTCATTAACGACAAAGCCAACAGAAGTTAAAGTTCTGTCAAACTTCTCATGCCATTGCTTAGGTGCTTATTTCAGGCCATATAAAGATTTTAGCAACTTGCACACCTTTGTCTCTTCACCTTTTACCACAAATCCATCAGGCTGATCCATATAGATTTCCTCTTCCAACTCTCCATTGAGGAAAGCTGTCTTTACGTCCATTTGATGAACGATAAGACCATAAGAGGCAGCCACGGAAAGTAGTACTCGAATGGTGGTTAGTCTTGCGACAGGTGAATAGGTGTCAAAGTAATCTTCGCCTTCTCTCTGTGTGTAGCCTTTCGCTACAAGTCTCGCCTTGTACTTCTCAATAGTACCATCAGGCCTTAGCTTCTTCTTGAACACCCACTTGCAGCCCACAGGCTTACAGCCATGGGGGCGCTCTGATAATTCCCATGTTCCATTAGAAAGAATCGAGTCCATCTCATTTTGGACAGCTTCTTTCCAATCATCTGCATCTGGTGATGCATATGCCTCAGCAATAGACTTGGGAGTATCATCCACAAGGTACACAATGAAATCATCACCGAAGGACTTTGCAGTCCTCCGTCTCTTGCTCCTTGTAGGAGCTTCATTGTCATCCTTCTCATGAACGTTCTCAAAAACGTTCTCATGTGGTTGCCCAAAATAATCATCAGATGCACTAGATTCAAGAATTATCTCAGAAGAAAATCTGGCAGTGCTATGCATATCTTTCATAGGAAACATATTCTCAAAAAATGTTGCATCACGAGATTCCATTATAGTGTCAACATGCATATCAGGTACCTCGGATTTAACTACTAAAAATCTATAGCCAATGCTCCGCTGAGCATAACCTAGAAAGATGCAATCCACAGTCTTTGGTCTGAGTTTGCGTTTCTTTGGGATGGGAATGTTGACCTTCGCCAAGCATCCCTAAGTGCGCAAATACGAAAGTGATGGCTTTCTCCCAACCCACTCCTCATAAGGGGTTTTATCTTTATTCTTGTTAGGAACTCTATTCAGGACATGACATGCAGTCAACAAAGCCTCCCCCCACCATGCCTTTGATAAACCAGCAGTGTCGAGCATGGAATTCACCAAGTCAGACAGAGTGCGGTTTTTCCTCTCGGCCACCCCATTAGATTGGGGTGAGTAGGGAGGCGTCCTCTCATGAATAATACCATGTTCCTCACAGAATTCGTCAAAGATTTTAGGAAAATACTCTCCACCACGATCCGACCTAAGACGCTTGATCTTTCTCTCTAGTTGATTTTCAACTTCAGCCTTATAAATTTTAAAGTAGTCTAAAGCTTCATCTTTAGTTCGCAACAAGTAAACATAGCAAAATCTAGTCGCATCATCAATCAATGTCATGAAATATCTTTTTTCACCTTTTGTCAACACACCATTCATCTCGCATAGATCAGAATGTATGAGTTCTAGAGGTGCCAAGTTTCTCTCCTCGGCCGCCGTATGAGGCTTACGAGGTTCCTTCGATTGCACACAACTATGCCACTTAGAACCTTTGGCAATAGTGAATTTTGGAATTAAACTCATGCTGGATAACCGAGACATCAAACTAAAATTAATGTGACATAAACGAGAATGCCAAACACTGGTATCATCATTAACACCGCCACAAATATGGTTCACGGATTTATTACAGAAATCTGAAAGTGAAAAGCGGAACAAGCCTCCGCACTCATAGCCTTTTCCAATAAATTGTCCATGCTTGGAAATGACTACCTTATTCGACTCTAAAACAACCTTAAACCCATCTCTACAGAGAAGGGAACCGCTAACAAGATTCTTGTTCATAGAAGGGACATGCTGCATGTTTCTCAGCTGCACGATCTTCCCCGAAGTGAACTTCAGATCTACCGTGCCAACACCACGAACAGAGGCATGTGACCCATTGCCCATTAGGACGGAGGAATCCCGTGCGGCCTGGTAAGAAGTGAACATAGAGATGTCAGCACACACATGAACGTTAGCACCCGTATCAATCCACCAAGAGGGAGATTGAAATACCGAAAGAACGATAAATAGATTACCATACCCATCAGTATTGCTAGCAGTCACGACGTTGACATTCTTGGCCCTTTTCCCTCTGCGGTCTGCGCGTTCTGGGCAGTCCTTGGAAAAGTGGCCGGGCTCTCCACAAGTGAAACAAGTTAGATCACTCCTGTCCCTGTTCGGCTTCTTCTTCTTGAAGGTTGTAGTCTTTACAGGCTTGTTGAAAGAGGGCTTGAAGTTCCCTTTATTCTTTTCTGAGGATTTGCCTTTCTGCTGGACAAAGTTAGCAGTAGCATGACCCTCTCCTTTCTCAGTAGTGTCCTTAGCACGAGCCTTCTCCTCAACATCAAGGGACGCTATCAGATTTTCAACTGATATCTCCTGTCTCTTGTGTTTGAGAGCTGTGGCAAAGTTCCTCCATGAAAGGGGCAACTTAGCAATAATGCAACCCGCCACAAACTTATCGGGTAAGGCACACTTAAGGAGTTCGAGCTCTTTGGCAATGCACTGTATCTCATGAGCTTGTTGAACCACAGGAAGATCCTTAGTCATCTTAAAATCATGAAAGCTCTCCATGATGTACAGTTCACTGCCAGCATCTGCAGCACCAAACTTGGCATCCAGTGCGTCCCAGAGCTCCTTCCCGTCTTTTATGTGCATAAACACATCACACAGACGGTCAGCAAGAATGCTCAGAATGCATCCCACAAAGATAGTATTGGCTTCCTCGAACTTTTTCTGATCATCCTCAGACATAGTTCCTTCAGGTTTGCCTTTACTAATCTGGAACACTTTCATCGTGGTCAGCCAAAGCTCAGCTTTGTACTGCCACCTCTTGAAGTGCACACCGGTAAATTTATCCGGCCTCAGTGCATCGGTAAAACCAGCCATTGATAATTCAGAAATTGCCTACAATTAGTTTTTTGGATTGTTGGAGAATTAGGCACAATTTCCATGATTAATTCCAGAATATTAAACATGACAACGCTAGCTACTACCACATGTAACTCGAACATACTAGATGTACTGAACAACAAGATGAACGGAAACAAGTAGCAGCGAAACATGTACTCGCAGAACATGATGAACATGGAAACAACAGTACACCGCATATACCGTTCGCTTGCAGATGTAGTCGTAGCAGTAACGTTGTTGATTACCACGTTGGAGTAGACTGGTCGAAGCAGACGGTGATAGGCAGCACCGCCCGACTTGGATGGAAGACGACCCGTGATGAAGAGCTTGAGCAGTCGCGCAGAGCGCTTCCCAAAAACTTAATTCGCCCTCTCCCATACAGGATCGCAAAGGTGAGTGGTTCCGGAGCGTGCGGCGGTAGCCGGGCAAGAGTTTATATAGGCGCGGGCGCACAACGGAAAGATAAGCTCGGCTCCGAGGCTCAATTCCGCAAACCGCGGCGCGTGCGCGCGCGCGTCGCGTCGAGCGAGGAGGAGGAGGAGGAGGAGGAGGAGGAGCGCGCGTGTGGCACTTCTCTTCTCACTCACTTACCAAGTGGTGCAACACCCCACCTTATATGTTGGTCTACATCTCTCCCAACTTTCCATGTGGGACTAAACTTAGCTCCCACTCCTTGCCTTTGTGCAGCCAAAAACTTGGGCTGCATTCCAAATAGGCTCACACACATGGGCTTTGAGATTTCTAGAAATTTCTGAAATCTATTATGGGCTCATATGAAAAGACCCAATATTTCAATAGTAGGGAGAGCATCTAGACCCGGGGATTCAAATTGAGTTTCCGCTTTTTGCCAATGTACAAAAACATGTGCACGGTTGATTGCTTCTGGTGTCATATATCATCGAAAATCTTGAATACAGAAGGAAAAAGTATCCATTCCAGCGTTGATATCCTTTCAGCGACGAAACATGAGCTTGACATGGAAGACATACCGATTAGTCGCACATAATTGGAGTGCATCCGAAATTGAACCTGGAAGATTTCAAAATAGGTAGACTTGAGCTTTCAAATTCATTCGCTATGAAATTTCACAAGTAGTCGAGAGATGCTCTTCTTGCTACGGTCAAATTGTCAAAACACACGATTTTGTACCACTGGAACACATAGGAATTTATAAAAATCACCTACGTATTGATATTTTGAAATGAAAACTAAAGCGTATTTAGTTTATACAGATTCCGGAGATATATTTGTTTGACATAATATTTGCCCTATTCTGGAGCTGCGCAAGCTTAACTGTCTCAGTTAGTTTCCGTTCCGTTTCTACCACCGACCAACCTGCCGCTGCCGGCGAATGCACGCCGCCACCCTTTGCCTCCATCTCTCTTGCTCGGCTGGCTTCGGCGACTCCTAGGACGCGATTGGTAGGTCGCATGGAGGCAAAACAGGCTATGAGAAGCAGAAAGTGGTTGGTTGGATGCCATGAGTCCCTCCAAATCTCGTTTCGCACGTCGTTTAAAGAACACAAAAGTATCCTCCATACAGGTCTTGGGGATAGACCCGAATCGGTTGTTTCCCCAGGGTCAGGGCCTGGGAGTCCAAAGAAAGGGAATCTTGCATGTGAGAGTACGTTTGCTTTGCTCCATCACCCTCTCATATTAACACAACCATGGTCAGGGCCTGGGGAGCCCAAAGGGCCTTCGATCGACGACGAGATCTTCCTCCCGGCGTCAATAGTGGTGTTGGAAGATTAAACTCCTTTAGGTATGGTCCTTCAGATCTTGCTTCGCCAGATCGATTTTGAATCTTTTCTCTTGGTTGCCGCGAGAAGAATTATCCTCGCAGTATTTGTCCCGGCGGCTATATCCTCGACAATGGTGATTCGTACCCTCGACTCCCCAGCGACATCGATCAAGTTGTCCAGTTATTTTGTCCTGACATACTGGTGTTGGTACTCTTGCCGATATAGATTGACTACTTCAATGGTTGCGCGCGTGCATATAGCCTTGGCATTGCCGCTCAAATTAAAATTATGGGAGAACCTCCATTGGTATTTACAGGTTTATGGTTTGGTATCTATCTTGGGCTGCCTTCAGAAAAGTACAAGATTGTGTCATGGAAGAAGAAAGAATTTGAAGACCTCGAAAATTTGCTAGTTTCTTTTAGACTTTATTTTGTAATGTCAAAGTCAGCTCGTGTAACTCTACCATGTACTATTTATTGCTATATATATATGTGGTATTGATTTTTTTTTAAAATACAACCATGATTTGTTTAAATATGTGTTCTACATAAAAAAGATGCACCTCGACAAGGTGAATCAATTTTGAATATCAATTTCAAGTTTCGTTTGGTGTAACTTTTAATTTTATTTGAGAGCGATTTGACTGAATTTTGTTAAATTCGTCACACACGGTCAGTCGTTTAAAATTTTAGTTGGCGAGTAACTTCGCCATATTGTTCCATACAATTTTTATGTTGTAACTTTTTTGTTTCGATGATCATAGAAAAATTGGTGTGTATCTCTTGTATACTACTATGGTGTACGTATATTCATTTGTCGGGGTGTTCTAGTTAGTATAACCATGATTCGTTAAATCATGTGTTCTACACAAAAAAGATGCACCTCGACAAGGTGAATCCATTCTGACTATTGGTTTTCAATTTCGTTCTGTGTAAACCATCAATTTCGTGTTCTTGTTTGAAACCGTTTTTAGCCGAATTTTGTCAAATTTATCACACACGGTCTGCCGTTTAAAATTTTCTTTGGTGAGTAGCTTCACCTTACTGTTTCACACAACTTTCGTATTGTAAGTTTTTTTGTTTCTGTGATCAAGAAAATTTGGTCTGCATCTCTTATATACTGTAATGGTGTACGTATGTGTATTATTTATCCTCTTTGGACTAAAGGTGTTTATGATCATCGCTGTCGCGTAGATCGTTGGAGCAACGATGCGGCACGACAGACTCGCCGGCTTCGGTGTCACGGCTGCGTCGGCTCGGTCTCTGCTTGGTGCCCATATATTGTTCTTGTTATGCCAAATGCGCATGCTCACCGTGCTCGGACTTGCCGGCTTCAGCGGCTACCGACAGCGAGCGTCAGCACAGCACGATGAGCTCGCTAACTTCAGCGGCTACCGACGGCAAGCGGCAGCGCGGCGCGTCGGCCTGGCCTCTGCTCTACAACGATGAGAAAGAAGTAGTATTGTCTGAGGTTGTATGTGGTAAGCCCACTATCTTTACTATTGGTTTCGAGTTGGTGGTGAAGCTACCTACTCGACATACATCATGTAAGTGACGAAAATACATCATGTAAGTGACGAAAATACCCCTAACAAAAAACTGAAAGGCAATCAGCCAAAGCAATTCGTCAATCCGTCAACAAACAAGGATACGAGAAATGGGAAAGGAATTATGTCACAATCAAGGACATTCAATTGGTAGGCAATCACAGAATGCAAAAGAATCTTTACTATTGGTTTTGAGTTGGTGGTGAAGCCACCCACTCGACATACATCATGTAAGTGACGAAAATACCCCTGACAAAAAAACTGAAAGGCAATCAGCCAAAGCAATTCGTCAATCCGTCAACAAACAAGGATACGAGAAATGGGAAAGGAATTATGTCACAATCAAGGACATTCAATTGGTAGGCAATCACGGAATGCAAAAGAAGGAAATTAATTAAAATTGTATGTCATATAAGGGACATTCAATTGGTCGGCAATCACGGAATGCAAAAAGGAACCGCGTCCCTGATTGCATACACCGCCATTCGCAGCCAAAGCTGACATTCTTGGTCAGGGATTTGCTACCAACGACGCCCCCGTCGATTGGATACAAGTGTCGTCAGCGATCTTGGCCAGGCCGTCGCATCCAACGTCCGCAATCTTGGTCAGCGCCGCCATTTGCCGTTGTCGTCCTATTCTTTCACCGGTAATCAAACTTCCCTTGCATCCTCTACCCCGGCCCTCCTTTCACGCACATGTTCTTTCTCCTCCGACCGCATCCATCCACGTTATTGCTAGAGGCTTTATTCCTACCTGGTGAGAAAGAATTTCAGTGAATCTTTGCGGGGTGAGCGTACCCCTTTTAAAGAACTAACCAACATAGGTACAGGTGACACAAAGGCAAATAATCAAGGCACTGGTACTAATTGGTATGGTCAATCGTTTGCTGAGAAGAAAGAATACCTAAAGAAGTTACAGATAGCACACAAACATAAAACAACGCAGCTGTAAACCTTAGTAGTTATCATGCAATCCTAAACTTATGTCATATCATCTTCTGTCTGATACCCCTTTCAAAAACCGGACAGACAGAAGTAAAGATGAAAATCGACAAGGGCAACAACATATTATAGTTCTAAACATTGCAGGTAATCATACTATCGTAAATATTGAAGTCAGATTCTTGCTCAATCCTAATCATTTGATAGTAAAAAGATCATCTATTATGAATATGATCTGAAACTTGAATGGCAAATATACATTATCTCAGGTCCCAAGGTAAGTACAGTGAAAAAAGCTTCTCAGCATATCATGTACATCAAGATAAAAGAGAATAAACAAATATAAAGATCATACAATATCCATGTTCTCAGCATTTGATGGTTGCATTCATCTTGGTATGCCACAATATCCATGCTCTTTTAAATTTGATGGTTGCATGTTCACAGGTGATAAGTAGACTGGTTTCATCTAAAAGATATAAACGGGCTGGTCTCCTTTGATACATATGATTTTTCACTTCATTGGGGCAGTTGGCAATGTCATGGAGTTGTGACCATCTCTTTTCGTGGAAACTTGGTATATTATGTTATCCACCTACTATACAGATACTTGTGTGATTGTGTCATAAATTACTTTTCTCCATCTACTATGCAGATACTTATGTTCTTGCCTGGAAATCCTTAAGTCTAAATAGTGTACTGATTCGTCGAATTCATGCATCAGATTACAGTTTAGGAAGTAAATAGAATTGCCCCACTCTGTAATGATAAAGCTTGGGATTAGTCTCAAGATTGTTTACCTTAGGACTTCTTTGATTTTAAAAAAGCTACAGCTTCACCTTATTGTTGTTCCTTTTTTTGGTAGCCACAACAGTATATATAACTAAGCATCTTTACTATTTGTTGTCAAACATAGGTTTGTTATTTCATTTAACAGTCCTTCCTAACCAGCAGAGTAAGTTTTTGTGAATTGTTTTGATCATACTACATAGTTTACAAGGATTTCTGAAGTAAGAAAAAATAGCAGAATAATGCAAAAGGAAGGATAACAGAACTATTGGCACATTGAACTTTCTTAGGTGGTCTCTGTCGAACGATTAGTTCATTCTTCTGAATTAGATACTATAACTTGAAGATCTACTAATTCTACTAACTGGAACCTGAAGATATTTACCTGCATCATTGTTCCTTAAAAGAGTGTTATAAAAGAAAATATCTCCAAGATTAAGAATAGCGTATGCATATGCACTTACCAACTTAGAGTAGGTGTGTAGTTAAAGGACTTCATCAAGAGCAGACAACTAATCCATCATGTTAACCTACAATAGCAAACCATCACAAATGAGCCGTGTGATTAAATATAAGATGGCAGGAACAAAATGACTTCAATTGTTATGTTCATGTTTATCTCTTGCATCTTTTTCATTATATAAGAAAACTATAATCCCTGAATATCACTAGTCTCAATGTTGTTTACCTTAGGACTTCTTTGATTTTAAAAAAGCTACAGCTTCACCTTATTGTTGTTCCTTTTTTTGGTAGCCACAACAGTATATATAACTAAGCATCTTTACTATTTGTTGTCAAACATAGGTTTGTTATTTCATTTAACAGTCCTTCCTAACCAGCAGAGTAAGTTTTTGTGAATTGTTTTGATCATACTACATAGTTTACAAGGATTTCTGAAGTAAGAAAAAATAGTAGAATAATGCAAAAGGAAGGATAACAGAACTATTGGCACATTGAACTTTCTTAGGTGGTCTCTGTCAAACGATTAGTTCATTCTTCTGAATTAGATACTATAACTTGAAGATCTACTAATTCTACTAACTGGAACCTGAAGATATTTACATGCATCATTATTCCTTAAAAGAGTGTTATAAAAGAAAATGTCTCCAAGATTAAGAATAGCGTATGCATATGCACTTACCAACTTAGAGTAGGTGTGTAGTTAAAGGACTTCATCAAGAGCAGACAACTAATTCATCATGTTAACCTACAATAACAAACCATCACAAATGAGCCGTGTGATTAAATATAAGATGGCAGGAACAAAATGACTTCAATTGTTATGTTCATGTTTATCTCTTGCATCTTTTTCATCATATAAGAAAACTACAATTCCTGAATATCATTGATCTCACACTCATTCTGCACCGCTAAAACATTTATTTATTTAGTGGGCTGATCTATGGATATATAGAAGGAATAAAAAACATTCATGCTTTGGGACAGAAAGGAAGCATATTATTATTGCTAGATAATAACCTGACGTTTGCAAACATAACTTTAACAAAATTGGAAGAGCCCATATCTACCTATTGAGAAATAAAAACGCAAGGGCTCTAGAAAGGTAATTAAACTTTCATGACATGGAGATCAGAGTGCCAAACTCCACAAGCTGCATAAGTCCAGCAAGCCCATGTCACATCAACCTCAGGGATTATTCTATGGAGCCGTGACATCCGGTTATCCTCCTAATTAGGGTATTTGACTTGGACAATCCAGAATCGACCCAACCACTAGCACTAGCTTCATCCCCTTGAGAAAAAAATTGGGGGATGAAAAGCTCATTTGATTGAAGTACCCAGCAGCTGAAGTGGTCAATTGGGAAGGCAGGGGAGTGGCAGACACGAGACCTTTGGTCTTGACAAGGACCTCGCTGGCCTTGGGCCGCTGCATGCGGAACTCCTCCATGGTGAGCGGCCGACCGGATTCCCAGAATAGCGTCGCGCCGCCGAAGCTCGGCCGACCGGAGACTTGGTACCCCGTGGGCGGAGTCAGGCACCGACGAGAAGGACCGCCGGAGGGCGCCACCGATCCGGCTGGGGGCCCTCCAACGCGCGTTGGCCGCGGACGCGAAACCGCTGGGGACATGGGCACATGCGCGGCAGCGCCTCTGCGTCTGCTTCCATCGGGCCTTAGCTTGGTCGCCCCATGCCGAGCTCGAGTGAAGCCTCCACCTCTTTGGGGACCAGAATCAACGAGGGGTACAAGGACCAGGCGATGGGGAGCGGAGGCGAGACAGAGGAGAGCGGGCGCAGGAGATGGCCGGATGGCGACGGGATTGGGGCTTCCCCGTCCGAAGCAGGTGAGGGGGCGGGTCGTGTATGGGAGGGATGGAGAATGGGCTAGAGAAAGGCAAAGTGTGGAGAGGACTACGCCACTCGAAACTAGACCGTGTCGTGTCTGATTCAGGTGTGCCGTGTGCATGGGTGGGGATTTTTCTTGTCCAGGGGTCGGTTTATAGAAAGTTTAGGTTATTGTATTTTATTGATATGAGATTTGTTTAAAATGAAATATAGTATATATGAAAATTATAATTGTTTTACTGAATATTTATAAAATTTAAATTTTGTAATCATGCTGGTCATCGTGTGGTCTATGGATGTTAAATTTCATAGTAGGATATTTCAGGGGGGATAAATTTTTTAATCTTATGTAAAGACATGTGTGTGCATTGTATGTTTCACGCGTGCTCACATCATTGGATATGAATGGATCTTAAAAAAAAATGCTAAAAGAGAAATCACAATATATGGTTTTATGATATATAATATAAGATGTGTATTGCATTAAGGTATTGCGAGAAAATATTAAAACCGTAGCAACGCACGGGCATTCCACTAGTATGAATAAGAGATGAGAGTACACAGAAGCCTACACACAACCAATTAATCTGGGCCTTTTGGTTCTCTAAATGCGACCCATATCATCAAACTAAATGATTTGTGTATCGCACGGTGTGACCCAAGCTGTAACAACTCAAAAATTTGTAATCTATCTCTTATTAATTAAAGTGCACAATTTTTGGGCCAAGATAAAACTTTTTATCTATTATTGCATGCATACATAGTATTTTAAATACATGTTGTTCTATGATTTTATGTGTCTTTTAAATAGTTGTGAATTGATTAGTTAAAACACTCCTAACCAATAGAAACTATAGAGGTTAACCACCAGGATCAAGAAACCCGAAATCAAAGAAATCAAGAAAAGAGAGAAGAAAAGGTGATCTAGAAAAAGTTAACCACTACCCTACTTTGAACACTTAGATTAAGCTCTCTGCAACTCAACTCAGTGTGTGGTGAGTTGGTTGAGCTTGACCAGATCACATACTTACTCAACCAAAGTTTTTTCAAACAAAGACTCAAACCAGAACCCCACTCAAACATCCGCCAAAAACCGAATCTGAATCAGCAACCGAACCTCATTTTCGAATTAAATTTTTTGCAAAACAATATCTTTCTTCAGGACAAAAATAGATTTGGAAACCCTACTAGATATCTTGACAACCCATGGTGGCCGTTTTCAAAAATTCAAATTTGGAGTTCATTCGGGCATTTGACCAAACACCTTGTGGGCGATTTTCAGCAAATCCTAATCTACTGTAGCCGACGTCGATTCCGTGCGCCCTAGACCATCTCCATACCTGTAGAGCCCTGTGCTGTCGACCCCCAGCCTCACCTGCCCAGACCCCGCCCGTGAGACCAGGGAGAAAGAGAGGAAAAGGACCGGACCCCCTCTCCTTTCTCTCTGCCTCTCTGCTCGACACCGACCCGCATGAGCGCGCTAGGGCACGCCTACAGTGCCCAGACGCCGTGACCTCACCTCGCCGCACGCTCCCAAAGCCGCCGCGCCTGGCAGCGACCGTTGCACACCGCCAGACCCCCACAGTCGGCCACCTCCGCTCCCGACCTCTCCCGCCTATAAAAGGCCCCCCTGTTTGCCTGAAAAGAACCACACCACCCACGGCACCCTCCCAGACATACTCATCTCCCCTCTAGCAATTCACATCGACCTCGCCGGAGCCGGCTGAGCTCCCAGGGCGCCTCGCGTTCCCGGCGACTGGAGCGCTGCCCCGACCTGCCGCCGGTCCAGGGCGGCCGAGAAGGACCTCCTCCGCCACCGTGACACCCCGCCGTCGCCTCTCCTCCCTCCCTGCTGCACCGCCATCGCCGCTCTCATTCCTGCTGGCCACGGTGAGTCCGCGCCTCATGAAGAAGATGACCCCCCAGTGCGTACCGATTCGTGTTAAGTTATGACAGCTGGGCCCCCTTTGTCAGGCCGGTTCTATGTTTTTTTTTCACTTACCCGTCCCCAGCCAGAGTTAGCCTAGTGGGCCGGCCCGGTAACATCCTGTGTGACGGCCCGGTTTCGTAAAAAGAATTGAGCCTTTTCCGTTTATTGTTTTTTTTGCCCGATTTTCGAATTTGAATCAGCACTATCTTGCAATTCAAGTTCTAGGAGTTTTATGAATCCGTTTTTAGCAAATGAGTATGCGTTGGAAAGCTTAGAGAATTATCTAGCCTTTGAAATTAGTTAGAATTTGATTTGAGTTAAAGATTTAATTTGATAAGAACACTTTGACCATAGCTTTATTAGTCGTAAGAAAAATTTAGAAACTTGTTTAAATCATCTAAAATTTTGAAACTTAGTTGATGAACCCACTAGTTAACCTATCTACTGTTTAGTCCAACCTTAATCAATTAAAACCTTGTTAGTGCTATCAATTAACTTCTAATCCAATCTTAGCTTGTAGCATAAAATGATAGATCCCCATATACCCCTAGTCGCATACCAATGTTAAGAAAGTGATCAACACGTAGCACTTGGTAGAAAAATCTAGCTTGCACACTTAATGAAAACTTGGAAGAAAACTTGCAAACCAACTCAATAAAGTCCAACATGAACTTTATTGTTTGAAAACAAGTATGTGTGTTTGGAATTTTGTTAGTATTGTTTAGTGATTATGTGCATTGTGTTTATTCGTTATTAGACGCTAGTGTTGCTGAGGAGGATATTGAGGGAGAATTTTACCAAGAAGAAGAAGACTACCCAGGACACTTTGCCAACCAAGGCAAGCCATCTTTTGAATCATACTCCACCTGCCTAGTTTTACTATTGCATTCTACCTGTTTCAAGTAAATTGCATGATTGAATTGCGAGAGTAGAATGATAGAAGTATAGTGATATCTTGCTTAGCAAGAGCATCAAGCTGAGTTTATCCAACCATAGCTTAGTGGTATCATCACTCAATAGAGTTGCTTAGTCGCTAATAAAATTGAGGCCATCTCTAAGTGGAACCCCATTTGAACTTGGTGACTTGAACTTGAAAACTTGACATGGAGATTCTCCTACATGATGGTCTTATGAAGGAAAATAATATTGACTAAGAATTATGGAATGTATTTGCTAAATGATAATAAGTGATGTAATATGTGAGCCAACCATACCGTACGACCACATTACCCCTAAATGGGAAGGGGCTTAGTCCGTAGCTTGTTTACCCTAGTATGGGAGGCCTTGTATCATCCTTTATAGAAGTGCACCATGCGCGGGTACTTCTAAACCGAGTGGAAATCCCATTCATCCGGCACTCCGGAGCGGGCAAAACTAGAGACGCCGGAACGGAGATGTCCGTGTCTCGGGCTCTAGGGAAGGATCCTATACTAGAGTGAGCAAGTGAAAGAGTTTGTTTGATTATCTGAACCCCGCATACTTTGTGTATGATGATCCGTGGATTTCTCCCGGCAGATGTATCGAATCTTGTGGGTAAAGTGTACCCCTCTGTAGAGGTTTCAAACTATTCGAATAGCCGCGTCCTCGGTCATGGACAGTTGGCAAGCTGTACTTGACTTTTGTCAAGAATGTTAACAATGTATGGTGAACTTGGTGAATGACTTGACTTGACATTGATGTTAACCAACACTTGAAGTTCCTCTTTAGATTGAACTTAGAGAATTAAATCTTCTTCTCTACTAATGAACATTCTTGGGAAATAAAACTAGCTTTTGCAAAATAAACTTAGTGCTTAGTCCACCATATAAACCTTGCATATCCACTTCATCATTTTGTTTATAAGATGGTTTGCGAGTGCATCCAATGTACTCATGGCCGTGTCCCTGGCTATCAACTTGGCCAGACTATGGGGAAGATTATCCGGAGGAAGGTTATGAAGAAGAGTACTAGAACTAAGATCATCTCCTGAGTCGCCATTGCTTGTAGGGTGAATGCATGGACCCGAAGATGTTATTTCCGCTGCTATATTGTGTTGTAATGTGAACTTGGTCACTATGACCATTTGTATTTGAACTATTCGTATTGTAATGTCTATGGAACTGGTTACCAACTATGTTATGTGTATCACAACAATGATTCTGGGATTGTGGTGGAATGCATAACGGGCACTTTGAATTTCTGGAAATTCGGGTGTTACACAAGCCCGCCAACACCCACATCGAGAGAGAAAAAAAAATATGACCTACCAATGGCGCCCCTAGTCCCCCACATCTACGTAGCCCCATGCTGTACTTCTCCCCAAACACTGAGCCCCTTTGACCAAAGCAAACCCTAGCCTCCCCTATGCTCCATGGAAACGGAGGCGAGCGGTCCTACCTCGAAAAAGAGCAAATCTGTGTCGTCCGGGGAGGATGAAGAAGGAGGAAGCATCGATCGCATCAGCGACCTCCCGGACGCTGTCCTCAGCGAGATCATCTCCCTCCTCCCCACCAAGGACGGCGCCCGCACCGGAATCCTGGCATCCCAGTGGCGCCACCTCTGGCGTTCCGCTCCTCTTAATCTCGACAGTCGTCGCCTCGTCAGGTGTGGGCGTGAGCGTGACCTCGCTGGAGTCGTCTCACGCATCCTTTCCTCCCACCAAGGCCCCGGCCGACGCTTCTGCCTCCCCATCCCCGAAGGAGGGAGCAGGTACGGAGCGGCTACCTTGGACGCCTAGCTCTGCTCTCCCGCTCTGGATAACCTGCAAGAGCTCGATGTATGGTGCGACCCGCACCATCCAGTGTCGGCATCAACCTTCCGCTTCTCGGCCACCCTTCGTGTTTTCACCATTGCAGGATGCAACATCTCCAGCAGCACCGTCCAAGCACTTCACTTCCCCCTGCTTAAGCAGCTAGGAATCGATAATGTCAGCATCTCGGAGTGCGCACTGCACAACTTGATTGCCTCTTGCCCCGTTCTGGAGTGCTTGTTCGTTAAGTCCGCCGACGGATTCAGTTGCATCCGGATAAACTCCTCTAGTATTAAAAGCATTGCAATCTTGGGCTGTGGAACTGATGAATTTGAGTGCACGGATCAAATGCAGTTCAAGGAACTCATAATTGAGAGTGCCCCTTGCCTTGAAATGTTGCTCAATCTTGGTTACAAGAAAGGTCTGCAGGCATCGGTAGTTTCCGTGCCCAAACTGAAGACATTAGGCATCCTTTCTGAGCAGCTGAGTGTCTTTGGCGTGGACCTCTCCACCCGACTAGTGTTTGGCTCCACTGTTATTCAGGTAGTTTTGTTTGTAATCCTAGTTCTTGCCTTCATGAGGCTTATAACATGCTCTTATGTTTGTGTGTGTGTTGGAGAAAGTACATATCATCTGCACATGTGTATGGCCTAACGCTGTCTGCCTTCCATGTATGATAAAGGGACTGCGCGTTGATTGCCTGGCAATGGTGGTGCGCACTATCAAGATTTTAGCTGTCATTATGGAGCCTCTTAATTTGGATTAAGTTATTGAGTTGATGAGATGCTTTCCATGCTTGGAAAATCTATACATTCAGGTGGTGCTCCATTGTTGATAGTTAGTGTCCAGCTGCTCATTTGATCTACTTATTGAAGTTGTTAATTTTTTCTTTTTATGTGTTCTTTACAGTCTTGGGCAACAGGGGAAAAGAATTCGTGGCATCTTAAACATCCGGAGCTTATCAGTTGTCTTGATATTTGTCTCAAGACAGCTGTGATAACATCTTATCAGGGCTTTATGTCTCAAGTTAACTTTGCCACATTCTTTGTACTCAACGCTAAAGTATTGGAGTTAATGATATTTGAGGTTAGCTTCACCAGCGAGGAGTTTATTGCAAAACAGAAGAAGAAACTTCAGTTGGATAACTGATACGTCTCAAACGTATCTATAATTTTTGATGCTCCATGCTTGTTTTTACACCATTTGCCTATTGTTTCGTTACACTTAGTGGCATTTTTATGCATTTTCTGGAACTAACCTATTAACGAAGTGCCATAGTGCCAGTTCCCTGTTTTCTGCTGTTTTTGTGTTTCAGAAGTGATACACAGGAAATATTCTCGGAATTGGACGAAACAAGTTCCTGAAGTCTTATTTTACCCGGAATCTTCCAGAGATCCGAAAGAGAGTAGGAGGTGAGGGACCAGGGGCCCACACGCACAGGTGGCGCGGCCAGCCCCTGGCCCGTGCCACCCCCATGTGTGGCCGCCTGGCCCCTCCTCTGACATCACCCCTTCGCCTATAAAGACCCCCCCGACGAGAAAAACCTAAGTACCCGATCAGTTTTCCAGAACACATCGCGATCCGCCGCCGCCGCCGTCGACCCGAAGATCGGGAGGGTCTAGAAGCTCTTCCCGGCACCCTGCCGGAGAGGGGAATCGCCACCGGAGGTCTCCTTCATCGCCATGCTTGCCTCCGGAGCGATGAGTGAGTAGTCTACCTTGGACTATGGGTCCATAGCAGTAGCTAGATGGTTGTCTTCTCCACTATGTGCTTCATCTTTAGATCTCATGAGCTGCCCTACATGATTGAGATCACCGTTATGTAATTCTACATGTTTAGTTTGTTGGGATCCGATGAATATTGGTGTTTATGATTAAGTTGCTGTACTAAATTATATCTTTTGTTATCTCTATGTTGTTTATGATCTTGCATGCTCTCCGTTGTTAGTAGCTATCTTGGCCGAGTAGTTGCTAGTGACTCCAAGAGGGGGTATTTATGCTCGATAGTGGGTTCATGTCTCTATTTCACATGGGGGAGTGACAGAAACCTCTAAGGTGGTAGATGTGCTGTTGCTACTAGGGAGAAAACAACATTCATATGCTCAAGGGCATATGCTTTGTTTACATTACACACTTTGCTTAATGCAATTATCTGTTGTTTGCAACTTAATACTTCTAGGGTGTTCGGATGATATCCCCGGGAGTGGAATATTAGTCATAGATGCAGTTGGATGACGGTCTATGTATTTTGTTGTAATGCCCAGAGTAAATCTCATAGTGATCTTCTTGACATATCACGTTATCTCTATTCTATCAATTGCCCAACTGTAATTTGTTTACCCAGCATGTGCTATTTTATCTATGGAGAGACACCACTAGTGAACTGTGGACCCTGGTCCTATTTCCATCATATTGCTATCACCTGTTTACTTTTCTCGCACTGTTTACTTTACTCGCATACTTTTACTGTTTTCCACTATATACACTCATAACCTTTGTTTCAAGCAAACCGGTGAGATTGACAACCTCATCGTAAGTTGGGAGCAAATTATTTGTTTGTGTGTGTGCAGGTTCCATGTTGCAGCTAGCAAGCAAAGCTTGGACGAGGCGGCATATATAAATTGTCCACAGCTGTCGCAAACTAGCAAGCATCACCTTCAGTCGTCATTGTCTCTCCTCTCCAAGAACGATAAACCTTGGTTTCTAAACTGAGGGAAAACTAACTGCTATACTCATCACACATTCCTCTTGGGGTTCCCAACGGGCTGGTCATTCACCACGCATCAAGCTCTTTTTTTGGCGCCGTTGCCGGGGAGGAAGAGAAGACTTCTGCGAGGGGAGTTCTTCGCACACACATTCTTTACTTTGTTATTGTTTTGCTTTACTTTATTTTATTTTACCTGCATTGCTTTTTATATCAAAAACCCAAAAAAAATAGAATCCTTGGTAGTTGTTTTTACTTGTTTACTTTCGTTTTGCTGAAATGGCCAATCCTGAAAACACCAAGTTGTGTGACTTTACTAGCACGAACAATAGTGATTTTATGTGCACTCCTATTGCACCACCTGCTACTGCTGCAAACTTTTATGAGATTAAGCCTGCTTTATTGAACCTTGTTATGAAAGAGCAATTTTCTGGTGCTAGTACTGAAGATGCTGCAGCTCATCTCAACAATTTTGTTGAGCTATGTGAGATGCAGAAATATAAGGATGTTGATAGTGATATTATTAAGCTCAAGTTGTTTCCTTTTTCTTTGAGAGGAAAAGCTAAAGATTGGTTGCTGTCTTTGACTAAGAATAGTATTGATTCATGGGCTAAGTGTAAGGATGCTTTTATTGGTAGATACTATCCTCCTGCTAAGATTATATCTTTGCGTAGCAATATTATGAAGTTTACTCAGTTTGATAATGAACATGTTGCTCAGGCTTGGGAAAGAATGAAATCTATGATAAAGAATTGCCCCACTCATGGACTGACTACTTGGATGATTATCCAAACTTTTTATGCAGGATTGAATTTTTCTTCAAGGAACCTACTTGATTCAGCTGCTGGAGGCACTTTTATGTCCCTTACATTGGGTGCCATGTCAAAGCTACTCGACAACATGATGGTAAATTATTTTGAATGGCACACCGAGAGAGCTCCACAAGGTAAGAAGGTAAATTCTGTTGAGGAAACCTCTTCCTTGAATGATAAGATTGATACCATTATGGCTATGCTTGCTAATGATAGGACTCATGTTGATCCTAATAATGTTCCTTTGGCCTCTCTGGTTGCTCAAGAAGAGCATGTTGATGTGAATTTCATTAGAAACAATAATTTTAACAACAATGCTTATAGGAACAATTTTGCTAGTAACAATTATAGGCCGTATCCTTCTACTAATGGTAATGGTTATGGTAACTCTTATGGTAATTCCTACAACAACACTAGGGCCGCGCCCTCCGAGCTTGAGGTAATGCTCAAGGACTTCATCGGTAAGCAAACTGCTTTTAACAAGTCTGTTGAGGAAAAGTTAGGCAAAATTGATATTCTTGCTTCTAAAGTTGATAGCCTTGCTCATGATGTTGAACTTCTGAGATTAAAAGTGTTTCCTAGTGATGTGAAAGAGAGCAATGTTTTTGCTACCGCTAATGCCATCCAAGTTGGAATTGATGAAAATATTAGATTGTTAGCAGAATTACATGCCAGGTGGGAAAGAGAAGATGAGATGGCTAGAGAGACAAAGTTATGTACCATTGCTACCTCTAATGATGTTGCTCCTACTGATAACAATCCTCTTACTTTGATTGGTGTAGAGAAAACTCCCACTCCTTGTGTTAAAAAGCCTAAAACTGCTAAATTTTTTTCTCAAAAGAGTGCTGAAATTTTTCGGAGTGTGGGAGATGATAGCTCTACTTCTTTTAATGATTTTGATGTTGATGGCTGCAATATATCTGAAGTAATTTTGTTCTTGCAAAAGCTTGCTTTGACTCCCAATGCTAGTTCTTTAAATATTGCTTTTACTAAGCATATTACCAATGCTCTCATAAAGATTAGGGATGAGAAGTTGAAGCAAAAAGCCTCTGTTCCCAAGAAGTTAGAAGATGGTTGGGAACCCATCATTGATATGCATGTTAATGGTTATGATTGCCATGCTTTATGTGATCTAGGTGCTAGCATTTCTATCATGCCTAGAAAGATTTATGACATGCTTGATCTACCACCGCTTGAAAAATGTTATTTTGATGTTCCTATTGCTGATGTTGCTAAGAAGAAACCTTTGGGAAGGATTAATGATGTTCTTATTGTGGTTAACAATAACCTTGATCCCGTTGATTTTCTTGTTATGGACGTTGAATGCCATGCTTCATGTCCTATTATTTTGGGAAGACCCTTTCTTTGAACTGTAGGTGCCATCATTGATATGAGGGAAGGCACTATCAAATATCAATTCCCACTCAAGAAAGGTATGGAACACTTCCCTAGGAAGAGGAAGGAATTACTTTTTGACTCTATTATTAGAGCAAATTATGAGCTTGATGCTTCATCACTTGATATTACTTGATTCGCAATTTTCTGCGCCTAGCTCAAAGGCGTTAAAGAAAAGCACTCTTGGGAGATAACCCAATATTTTCTTTTCAGTACTTTTTCTTTTATTTGAGTCTTGGAAGTCATTAATACTGTAATGACCGCTCCTTATCTTGTTTATTTTGTTTTTGTGCCAAAAGAAGCCTCTAATTTGAGTGAGGTAAAGATTTGGGGATGTTGCTGTCCTAAAACTGTTTTTGGTGCTGAACCGTAAAAATTCGTGAAAATTCTATGTTTATCTTTTGGACCTGCGATTTCTTGTGCGTATGCCCCAGGTTATATCCAAACTTTTCTTAGTTGAACACTTTTTGATTTGAGCAACAGAAAATCCTTCAAAAATTCGACCTTTGTCAGCTGTTCACTTTTGACAGATTTCTGCCAATATTTGTGTTTGCCACTTTATCGCTTTCTTTTGAGTTCTTTTGATCATGGAACTTTTGGAGAGATTGCTACAGTAGTATATGATATATATGTGGTAGTTTTGAGTTGAACCTGAAGCAAATAGAGGATTGATTATATGTTATGCTTGCACTAATGTTGCTAATAGAATTGTGTTTAGTTTTGTATGAAGGAAGTTTTCAAGTGTAGGGATTGGAGAATGATGAGATGAATTGAAGAATGGACAAAAGCTCAAGCTTGGGGATGCCCATGCATCACCCCAAGAAAAATCCAAGAAATACAAGCGTCAAAGCTTGGGGATGCCCCCGAGGCACCCCTTCTTCATCAGCAAAAATCAGGTAACCTTTCAAAACACTATATTTTTATTGCTTCATGCACTATGTGTTTTTCTTGGAGCGTCAGTTGTTTTAGTTTTCTTAGTTTGTTTAGTTTGTTTGTTTGCTGCAATAAATGGTTGGAACCCAACAAATTTTCTTTGGAGGAGATGAACTCGTTTTCATTTGCAAAGAACGCTCTAGTTTTCATTCTTATTAAAAATCATGCGTTCTTCTTTTTCTGCTACTGCTGTTGGTTTGCATTTTTGCCTTGATTTGCGTTCAGACCTTGTCATATCTTTTCATCAAGGTGTATTTTTGCCTCTGATCTTTATTGGTTTTCATCAAAAGAGGTGTTTATAAAAATTTCAAATGGTGTTGGAAAAGAGAAAAAGCTTTGTGCAAAATAGTGGTACAAGAAGGAGCTTGTGTAGACTGTGGCTTAGGCATTTTCATGTCATGCTTGATGTCTTTTTGATAGTATGCTTAGTGGTTTTGCTGTAGCATGACTTGTCTCAAATAACTGAGATTGCTTAATGAGCCTTTGAAAAAATCATGCGTTGTTTTTATTGTATGGAAGCATTATTTTGGTTTTCTCCTTGATGCTTTATTTGGGTTGACTTGGCGCATGCTCACACATGTTAGACTCTTACAAAGTCGCCAATAGCCTTCATGATCATTTAGTTTTTGACTTTCGATGCCATCGTATGCTTCTTTTAATGTCGCTTTGTCGCTTTGCATGATTATGGCCATTATTGCTCTCTTAGTTGGTCGCTCCCAGTCTTTTGCTAGCCCTCGCCTTGTACTGAGTATGAGCTCTACTTGTGCATCCAACTCCCAAAAACCAAGTTTTCCATTGTGTCCACTATAAATTCCTATACATGGTATTTGTAAGCCATTCCAAAGTAAAATTTTCATGTGCTACCTTTCAAAAACCTTCAAAATACTTCTCGTTTTGTGACACCGTTTTCAGCTCATGGGGACGTAGTGGTCGGATTTGCTATCTTCCATATTGCTTATTCCAAAAAAGAAAAAGAAAAAGAGAAAAGAAAAAAAAGACACTCCTCCATGGAAAGTGAATGTTGGTGGGCACCCGATGGAATCGGTCAGCCATGGTTTGTGAAAGGAAAAAAGGTGGGGAGGAGTGCCAAGCTTTATAAAAAGAGCACAAAAGTGCCAATCTCTCTCTCAAAAACTTGCTTCATTTTTGTATGGAAGATAGTAAGAACCCCATTGCCAGTCGTTGACAAAAACGACCACCTCTCAAAACCAATTTTTATCTCTCTGTTTTACAAATGAAAAGCTCTAGCACATGCTTAATCACTGCTTCCCTCTGCGAAGGGCCTTTCTTTTACTTTTATGTTGAGTCACCACCTTCTTTCTTTATGCACCATTAAGAGAGCATAGTTGTCATTCTTAGTGTGATATGCATTGTCCCAAAGTTCATTGATTGATTCATATTGTTGGTTTCACTTGTTCTTAAATTATTTGTATCTAGTCGCCCTCTTAAACTTGAAGGTGTCCTATGCATTTATGTTTTGCTCTCTGATACGTCTCAAACGTATCTATAATTTTTGATGCTCCATGCTTGTTTTTACACCATTTGCCTATTGTTTCGTTACACTTAGTGGCATTTTTATGCATTTTCTGGAACTAACCTATTAATGAAGTGCCACAGTGCCAGTTTCCTGTTTTCTGCTGTTTTTGTGTTTCAGAAGTGATACACAGGAAATATTCTCGGAATTAGACGAAACAAGTTCCTGAAGTCTTATTTTACCCGGAAGCTTCCAGAGATCCGAAGGAGAGTAGGAGGCGGAGGACCAGGGGCCCACACACAGGGGTGGCGCGGCCAGCCCCTGGCCCGCGCCACCACCTTGTGAGGCCGCCTGGTCCCTCTTCTGACGACGCCCCTTCGCCTATAAATACCCCTGATACGTCTAATTTGCATCACTATTTTGTATCATTATTTACTGTTATTCATTGATATATTTCATATTTAGATAAGTTACTTATGTTATTTCCTTTGTTTTCACATGTTTGATGATCATCGGAGGAGTTGCTGCCGGAGTCAGGATTCTGCTAGAAAAAGGACTGTCAAGAGACCATATTTCGAAGATTAGGAAAATTCCAGAAAAATACCCAGAAATTATATTTTCCCAGAAGACCCACGGAGCCAGAAGAAGGGGTCGAGAGAGGCTAGGGGGGCCCCACATGCTAGGGTGGCACGGCCAGCCCCCTGGCCGCGCCAACCCTGTGTGAGGGAACCCTGGCCCACCTCTGGTCTCGCCCCTCCGCGTACATCATCATCCCTAAAAACCTAAGTGAGGGGGGGGGGGTTCAGAGTTAGACACAGCCACCTCTGCGGGGCGGAGAACACCAGAGAGAAAAGGCTCTCCGGTAGGAAGAAATCTGCCGGGGAAATTCCTTCCCGGAGAGGGGAGATCATCGCCATCGTCATCACCATCGCACTGGGCTTCATCGGGATCATCATCATCATCATCTCCATCACCAGTACCCTCATCTCCACCATCACCACGCCATCCCGCTGTAACATCTTGAGTTGGATCTTGTTATATTCATAGGGGAAACTTTCCCGGTGTTGATTACTCTTGTAGTTGATGCTATTGAGTGGAACCGTTGAATTAAGGTTTATGTTCAGATTGTTATTTACCATTATTCACCCTCTGATCATGATCCATATGATGTCTTATGAGTAGTTCATTTAGTTCTTGAGGACATGGGAGAAGTCAAGATGTTAGTAGTGAATTATTGTTGAGAAATATTTAATGGTTTGATATTGTTGTGGTGCTATTTCATTAGTGGTGTCATGTGAACGTCGACTACATGATACTTCACCATTTATGGGCCTAGTGAGATGCATTGTGTATTTGGCTACCAATTGTGGGGTTGCTGGAGTGACAGAAACCTAAACCTCCGTTGGGAAACCATTGCACCAGGGAGCGTAGGATCTTAGAGTTTAAGGCTGTGGTTAGATTTATCTTAATTACTTTCTTGTATTTGCGGATGCTTGCAAGGGGTATAATCACAAGTGTGTATTTATCCTAGTAAGGGTAGTGCGCTAGCGCGGGTTCACCCCCATAACACTTACCAAATCAATAAATACTATTGGCTTTATGAAGCGAAAGCTCTTGACAGAAACCTCCCGTGTGTCCTCGAGAACGTTTGGTTATTATAAGTATACAACCGGCTTGTCCTTTGCTGAATAAAGGATTGGGCCACTTGCTGCAATTGTTACCACTATCTTTTATTTACTCACACTTTATTTATTCGTATCACCAAATACTCCTGAAAACCTGTTTGCTAGTATTTACAGTGATTCCTTGATCAAAACTGCTCATCAACACCTTCTGCTCCTCGTTGGGTTTGACACTCTTATTTATCGAAAGTACTACGATACACCCCCTATACTTGTGGGTCATCAAGACTATTTTCTGGCGCCGTTGCCGGGGAGTGTAGCGCTATTGAAGAGTGGAATTGGTAAAGGTAACTGTCGCTGTGAGTATTGTTTTTATTTTGTCTTTTGTTTTACTCTGCTATGGAGAACTCTCCGTTTGGTTTCCTATTTGGAAACACATCTACTACTACTACTGCTGCACATGCGGAGGAACCACCACCGCCACCGCCTGCTGAAATTGATCCTTTTGAAATAGGGATTTCTATTTTCGTGCCCTCAGGTCGTTAGTTGTACTCAGTTTTCCCCAGCTCGTTAGTTTTTCCTCTGTTTTCCCCTCGCTCTAGTTTGAAACCCCTCGCGGTCGCTCGGACGGGAGGGTTGCGGTCTGGTCAGAGGCCTTGACCGTTACCGGTGACAGCTAGGGAGCCGCGGTGGTTGTGGATTGACCGATGCTTTTGAATGGTGCTGACGGGTAGGGTCAGGAGACACGTCGGAGCAGCCATCCATCTATCGCTGACGTGTGGGCTGTTTTATTTCCTGATTGTATACGCGGTGCTGCCAATGACAAATGGGGCCGCTCTATAGGGCTGCCGCAGCCAATGACCAGTGGGGTCGTGTATTTTTCAGGAAAAGACATATATTGCCGCTCTGTGGGGCTGCCGTAGCCAATGACCAGTGGGGTCGTCTATTTATTTAGAGAAAATCATATATTGCTGCTCTGTGGGGCCTTCGCAGCCAATGACCGCTGGGGTCGTCTATTTATTTAGAGAAAATCATATAGAGCCGCTCTGTGGGGCCTTCGCAGCCAATGACCGCTGGGGTCGTCTATTTATTTAGAGAAAATCATATAGAGCCGCTCTGTGGGGCCGCCTCAGCCAATGACCAGTGGGGTCGTGTATTTTTCAGGAAAAGACATGTATTGCCGCTCTGTGGGGCTGCCGCAACCAATGACCAGTGGGGTCGTCTATTTATTTACAGAAAATCATATATTGCCGCTCTGTGGGGCCTCCGCAGCCAATGACCGTTGGGGTCGTCTATTTATTTAGAGAAAATCATATAGAGCCGCTCTGTGGGGCCGCCTCAGCCAATGACCGCTGGGGTCGCCCTTAGTGAAAAGGCATATATCCGTGCTTTTAGTTAGAGAGAAGCAACAAGTTCGCTAATTAATTTTTCTTAAGCTAGACCCAGCAGTTGACTATTTTCGTAGCTTAATCTAAAGTGAATCTTGTGCTAAACAAGTTCGCTAATTAAAGTGCATCTCATTAGTCATCGGAGAACCGCTGGCAGCTCGTTCCCCACCCTCGGACGGAGCAGCCATCGCCGGCGCCTCGTCGCGCTGCCGGCTCTGTTCCCCGGCGGCGTCGGACAGACTGCGGCGCTGCACGTCAACCACGGCTCCAGCACTTGTTTCGTCCGCACGCATTGTACCCACCGCAGGAAAGCCGCTGCAAGCAGATCCGCCGCCCACGACGACCGGGATTGGCTCCGCCGCAAGCAGATCCGCCGCCCACGACAACCTCCGCTTCCGCCTCCCCCGCCCCCCTAATCGATTCGGTTCCCGTAATTTATTTGGAGTTTGCAGCTGCGAAATAGTCCTCAATGTCTGGTCGTAGCGGGTACACCGGCGAGGGTGGGGATTCGATCATGTCGTGGCCACGTTCTACTTCTCCTACCTCGTCGGAAGTGCAGGTATCTAGCTTGTGCTCTCTGTACTACCGTTGAATTTGAAGTGCCGCCATGGCCTGTTGGAGTGATTTCAGTTGTTCTTTTTTTCCATTATTGTTACAGTTCTCCAGGCAAGCCGATGATCCATGATACATTGCATACCAAGATGAATCAACCCAGTGGTGTAGCCAGAGGATGGATTTGGAGGAGAAGGTGGCCAATTTAGGTGATGAATTGGCCCGTAAAAACCTGATGATATTCGAGCTGAAGCGTACTGTGGAGGAAGAAAAGAAGAATTCAGAGCTTATTCGCAAGGAGAAGTTGATACTTGAGACAGATCTTGCCTTATTTGATCAAGTGGTAGAAAATCTAGAACATGAACTTCAAGTGATGGGAGAGGCGAAAAGTAGATTCATCTGGGCAGTTTTATTAGGTGTCATCCCTGTTCTAGCAGTTATGTGGTTGTGGTAGATGATTTAGATAGTATAGAATTGTTATTCAGTAGATGGCTCTAACCACTGTATTTTGGTGTGGCTCTAACCACTGTATTTTGTCGTACAATTTCCTAGTTGTGCTAAGTAATGCGCGCGATAATTTTCATGCATGAACATCTTATAAAAGTGAAGGGATCCCAAAAGTGAAAGCATGTACCAGCCTCTCGGATCAAATACATATCAATCTTCCCAATCAAGTTGGGATAGAATTCAAATCATACATTCGGATGTACAGGGACACATCGAGAAAGTGGAGAAGCTTTTTTTGACACGGAGGTAGTAGTTCGAACAATTTTATCCCAAATTAAAATTGAAAAATACAAATTTATCATAATTTTTCCCAATTTGCGGCGTCGAACACGGCCGCGCACCGATGGGCTAGAAGGGCCAGGACGACGGGCGGCTGAGGAGCTGGATCTGCGCCATCCGCAAACTCGGACATGGAGGAGGTCTGGATCTGCGCCGTCGCAGCGATGTTGTGGATGATGGCTTCAATCGTCTTGTCATCTATGACCACTGTGGACACGGCCGCCGTCTTGGTGTCCATCAGCAACAGATCTGACGAGGGTAACGGAAGTGAGACATCGGCAGACTCCGACATTGAAGGCTGGATCTGCGCCGTCACAGCGATGTTGTAGGTCGCAGCGATGTTGTTGGCGATGGCTTCAAGACGATCGCTGAGCACTGTCGACACGGCCACTGTCTTGGTGTTCTTCATCATCAACAGATCTGAGAAGATAAACGAAAGTGAGACAGAGAGAGACATTTCAACTATTTCTGAGGGTTAGATCCTCACCGGCACTCTTAGATCCACGCCGCCGCACGGTTAGATCCACGCCACCGCATGGTTAGATCTGCGCCGCCGCACGCACGGTTAGATCCGCGCCGCCGCACGCACGCACGGTTAGATCCGCGCCGCCGCACGGTTAGATCCACGCCGCCGCACGGTTAGATCCGCGCCGCCGCACGCACGCACGGTTAGATCCGCGCCGCCGCACGCACGCACGGTTAGATCCGCGCCGCCGCACGCACGCACGGTTAGATCCGCGCCGCCGCACGCTGCAGATCCGCGCCGCCGCGACCGCCAGACTAAAAGAGAAAGATGCGACTGGAATATGCGATTGCCAGGGTTGGTAGGTATGTGCTCTGCAGATCCGCGCCGCCGCGACCGCCAGGGTTGACAGGCCGTCCGATCATAAATGATCCAACGGTGCAAGCGTGCGTTGAGCTATCAACCAACCAAGATTCGTGTGAAATACATCTCGACCAATCAGAGATCAGCCAGTGAGTACAAGGGAGGAAAACTGAGTAGAACTAAGAGGGGGAAAAGTGAGGAAATGTTTATCGGAAGGGCAAAACTGAGTAGGACTGAATAAAACAAGTGGACCCGGAGGGGGAAAACTGAGTAAAACTAAGTAAAACAGGGGCACCCAAATAATAAAGGGAGTAAGGGAAATTGAAGCTTTTGGCATAAAAATTGTTAGATTGTGTTATTTGAACAATATAGTACATTTTGGCCGACGTGATATTGTTTGCAATTCAAAGATACACAAGTGTGACGAATTTGGACTCATTTGGACAAAGTTTGTAAGCATTGTGGGCATTTGGGAGGTGTGTTGAGTAGAAAGCCCTGCATCTTCATAGCTAGTAGCTCATGGACTAGGAAGTGGTTTTGGGAAAGGGAAACTTCATATCTCTATATATCCTTTTCCATTATTATTTCTCTAGGTTGTAGGTAACATAACAAGACTCCATGGGAAGGTTCCACCATGTTTTGAATTATTATGAATTAAAATAAACCCAAAACTATATTTTTTGAGTTTAGTCACTAAGAGGGGGAAAAGTGAGGAAACCTCAAGCGATGAACTATAGCTAGTAGCTCATGGACTAGAAACTTATTCAAGCAAATAACACGTATATTCCCTACATTATTGTGATTATTCAACATACAAACTTGGGAACGTCACACTAGTTCGAATTCAATACAAAGGGATCCCCAATACAAATTGTTCATACAAATTCAAATTAATTATTCAAAATAAAATCTTTCTCTTGCTCCTGGTGTGACTCGCTGGGTCCACCACCTTACTCCGGGTAACCCTACCAGGGATATTACCGGTGTCTACCTTCCTTTTGCCATCTTTCTTGTTCTTCTTCTTCTTCTCTTCGGGTTGTGCCAAGACCGAGACAACCATATCATACGAAGCTTGTGCTCTTTCTTCTAATGCATTTTCTTCAAATGCTTCAAGCAGCTGTCGATCCATTGCTTCAAAGGCCTCTCTATCCATCTGTTCCCTCTGCTCTCGATCCATCGGTTCAAGCAGCTCTCGATCCATCTGTTCCCTCTGCTCTCGATCCATCGGTTCAAGCAGCTCTCGATCCATCGGTTCAATCTGCTCTGGATCCATCGGTTCAAGCAGCTCATGATCCATTGCTTCAATCTCCTCATGATCCATTGCTTCAATCTTCTCATGTTGAATTGCTTCTTCATTCTCCTCTGCATTTGCTGCTCCCGCCTGATCTTCCATTCCAAAAGCTGGGTCAACTGGATTTTTACAAAGCCTAGCAATGTGTCCAGGGATTCCACAACGTTTGCACTTACGTCGTCGAATCGGTGGACCACCCTCTGCACTAGCTCTGATCCTATTCTTCCTCGGCCTACCTGCCGGTCTAGTCAAAACTGGAGAGTACAGTTTGAAGCCTGGATCGACTTTCATCCATTGGTCTTTTCCCAACAAGGTAGGAACATTCATAGCATATGCAGCCCTAAATTTGGCAACAGAGAAATACTCTGACACATACTGATCAACTTCACCTTCTGCACCCGCTATAACACTCATGAAAAACAATGCGTGTATGCAGGGTATCCCACGGATCTGCCATCGCCTACAATGGCATGTCCTATCAACCAAACTCACTGGATACCTCCACTGCCTGTTTTTACTGTCAGTGTAGGTTACCTCAGCCTCCATTCCTTTTCTGATGCATTTCATCTTCAATTGTTTTGCCCTGGCATGCAAAGACTTAATCAAAGATGGGAGCATGAGATGGCCAACATATTTTGTGGCTGCAATTCTTTGACGCAGATCGATTTTTATCATGATCATCTGCCTAATCTTATCAAATATTTGCCACAGCATAAGCCCTTTCAATGACTTGACCTTTGCATTGAAACTCTCCGCAAGGTTACTTGTTACATAGTCTACCTTGCAAATTTCATTGAATTGGCTTCTTGACCACAACCTACCATGATGTTCATCCAAGTACTCCTTCACCCCAGTTTTTTGTTTATACAACACTTCCAAATGAAACAGATGCTTCCTAATGCTGCATGTGTATGCAGCTGGCCATAGGTTGTCAGTATAAACTTTACCCTTAAATTTCTTTGTAAAATTCTGTACCAAGTGTCGCATACATTCCCTATGCTCCACTCCAGGGAATACTGCTTCTACTGCACTCTCCAAACCTTTGCAAGCGTCTGTGTGGATAGTAAGTCCTGGTGGATGACCTATAAGGTCGCGCAAATTCTGCAGAAACCAAGTCCAACTTTCCTCTGACTCAACCTCCAAAACTCCATAAGCAACAGGGAACATCCAACTGTGTCCATCAATTGCAGTAGCAGCAACTAGCTGTCCTTTAAACCTGCCATGAAGAGTTGTTGCATCCACGGCCAAATAAGGCCTGCAACCGTCCAGAAAGCCTTTCCAGCAAGCTTTGAAACTAACAAAAGCCCTTCTAAAACATTCCTTCTGCATCATCCTCCCGCTTTTCAATTTGTAGGGAACTGTATGCTTGTCTATCGCTACAACACTGCCTGGACTAGCCATCTCCACTTCAGCTTTGAAAGTGTAAAGCAACTGAAAGCTTTCATTCCATGGACCATTTATCCTGTCAAGAGCCATTTCCTTTGCATAGAACATCCTCATGTAAGGTATGTTTATAGTAAACTTATCAGATATCAATTTTATGAGTGCTGTTGGACCAAGTGTTGGAGTTTCTCTCAGCCAATCTATGATTGCATCTGCCAACCACCTAGTCTTCGCTAGCTTTGATTTCTCCTCTAGCGCTCCCGCTCGAGGTGGACAAGTATGGCCGATCGAGTTCTTTTTTATCTGAAACATAATTATAAGGGATGTCAGTAACAGTTAACAAATTTTACACCGTGATCTAAAATACACAACTGGTTGGCGTAGTACCTGAACCACGGTGCTTCTGAGCATTGTGGATGCATGCAGCCTCCACCTACACCTCTTGTATGGGCACTTAACTGTGAACCTACCTGGCTCACTTTTAATAACCTCATAATCATTCTTGGTGAGAATGCAATATGTAGTAATTGCATTACGGCAGTCCATCATCGTTTGAAATACGGTGCCTTCTGCAAGCTGAGGATCCTCCCTGTTCCACTCAATTGTTGGCAAGTCATCGTCTTCGTAATCGGCTAAAACAAGGCTGTCATTGTTCTCATCCTTCTCTTCATCATCAGTGTCATCAAATCTGGCACCTTGTGCAATATCTTCCATGTATTGATCCTCCATTGCCTGCTTACTGCATCGATCTACCAATTCAGGAAACATCAACTCATCCTCATCATCTTGAGGAGACGGATCCTCAATCTCTGCATCGTCCTCCACATCGACCGCAGGAACAATCTGGCTACCACTAGCACTGGGGACAGATGGTGCTGCTGTGGACCTACAAGGAGCGGGGCGGCGCACACGATTAGCAGAGGCAGCAACACTAGAGAGACATGATGCCTGACCACCTGATGATGCCCCAACACCAGATGATGCCTGGAACCTGTCCACATGGATTCGAATTTTACCGACACGGCAAGAATCATTTAAAGCAAAAAGAATTCCCAGATCGTCATCGGAAATTAGTGGAACAAATCTTCCCTCGTGCTGTTGAAATATAGGAAATCAACTGAATCGCCAGCGCCCCAGGGGTACAGAGCGCAGATGTTATCTTTTAAATCCCTCAACGAGATGGTAGTTGCAACCACCGCAGAGATGTAAAATCCGGTCACATTGCGTTCAGAATCACGCAAAAAGCTAGTATCCAGCCTAACCACCAGCCGAAAAGCCAGCGCTGGATCAATCCTATTCGAAAAGCAACGCAGTTAGTTGAGCAACAACGATTCGCGCTCAAAAACTGCGTACTCTTAATTCACATAGGCAGACGATGCTTACCCAGATGGAATCCATGCGTTAGATCCCTCCGATTCCCAATCTTCTCCGCTGTTGAGGGGCATAATCGGCACATTAGACGGATGTACAAACTCTACCTCCATAGGGGTAGATCTAGATCTAGTGGAGGCGGAGCCCTCTCCGCCTCCCGGGGGAGGTGGTGGGGGCGGGGCCGGCTCGGTGGCGGACGACACCATAAGTTAGGAGGGCAGGACGGCGTGGCGGCGGAGGGGCGGTGTGTGAGCTCTTCCAGTCTCGGGCGTAGGGGAAAGCTTTGGGTGAGTGACAGACCGCCAGTCCGACGTGTCTCATTGGGTCAACAGTCAACACAATTCAAAAGCAACGGTCCACTCACAACCACCGCGGCTCCCTAGCCGTCACCGGTAATGGTCTAAGGCCTCTGACCAGACCGCAACCCTCCCGTCCGAGCGACCGCGAGGGGTTTCAAACTAGAGCGAGGGGAAAACTGAGGAAAAACTAACGAGCTGGGGAAAACTGAGTACAACTAACGACCTGAGGGCACGAAAATAGATCTCCCTTTAAAATACCTGTGAAAATTGTTGGGCGAATTATGGATAACTGCTATTCAGGAGATGGAACTGTCCATCTGGGTGATCACTTGTTATTTATACATGAATTATGCGAGTTGTTCAGGTGTGCAGGCATTTCACCAAGCCAAGTTAAGAAGAAATTATTCTCTATATCATTGAAAGGCAGAGCTGAAGAGTGGTATCGACTACTCCAAGATGGTCCATCTATGGTATGGGAGGATATTGTGCCTCTCTTTTATTCCAAGTTTTATCCTCCAAGTGAAATTCATAAAGACCGTAACCGGATATATAATTTTTGGCCTCATGATGGAGAGAGTATTGCCCAAGCGTGGGGGAGATTGAAGTTACTAATGCTCAAATGCCCCATTCATGAGCTCCCCAATAATATTGTCATTAATAATTTTTATGCGCGGCTTACTCTCCCTGATAAGGATTATTTGGATGCTTCTTGCTTTGGATCATTTACTCATATGAAAGAAGATGCCAAGTGGAAACTTCTTGACCGTATACAAGAGAATGCTGAAGGATGGGAAAACGACAAAGGTAGGAAGTCAGGTATAAACTATGATTATGAATGCATTAAATCTTTTATGGGAACCGATGACTTTCATAGTGTTAGCGCTGCTTATGGTCTTGATTCACAAATACTTGCTAATTATCTTAAGGCTTTTGCCTCTTATATTGATGTTCCAAAGAAAGATTGGAACAAATATCATGCGCCTTACAAAGATTCTATTAGTCATTTCCTGCTGCAGCTACTGAAGTTTGTACTGTTGATAGCATTGTGCCTGAACCTTATTTTGAGAAGACACCTTTCCCTGCTAAGGTAAAGAAGTATTCTACTTTGGTAAGTGTGTCTAATAAAAGTACTAAGAAAGCTGCAGAGCCTGATGAGCAAATTACTATTAAGTCTCCTGTTGCTATATTGAAGGATCTTGTTACTAAAGATGTAGGAGATGAATATATTCTTTTTTGTGAAGATGCTTCTAACATTCTCTCACATCCTAAAAAGCATAGGAAAGCAAGTGTTCCTGTTATTTCTGTCAGGATTGGAGATCATTGCTATTATGGTTTATGTGATATTGGTGCTAGTGCAAGTGCTATTCCCTTAGAGCTTTACAAAGAAATCATGCACGAGATTGGCGCCTGTGAACTTGAAGATATTGATGTGGTTGTTCAGCTTGCTAACAGAGAGACAGTTTGGCCTCTTGGTATTGTCTGAGATGTGGAAGTTCTTTGCGGTAAGACTAAATACCCTACTGATTTTCTAGTACTTGGTAAGGAGGCTAGTAAAACTTGTCCTATTATTTTTGGTAGACCCTTCTTGAATACTTGTGGTGCTGTAATAGACTGTAAGAAGGAGAAAATTTTCACTAAGTTTAATGGAGAGTCTTATGAGTTTAATTTTTCCAAGTTTGCAAAGACTTCTTATGAAAATGATACGCCTAATGAAAATTTTCGAGTGGAACAGCTTGCTTCTATTGCTCTTGCTCCTAATAATGCCTTGCAGCAATTCATGGAAGATCACGAAAGTGATGTTTTTAGCAAGGAAAGAGAAGAGATCGATGATATTCTCCTTCGTCAACCACCATTACTCAAGCATAATCTACCTGTGGAGGATCTTGGTACCACTTTGCCGCCCAAAGAAGATCCTGTGTTTGAATTAAAGCCTTTGCCTGCTGACCTCAAATATGCTTATATTGATGATAAGAAAATATATCCTGTTATTATTAGTTCTAAACTTTCAGGAAAGGAAGAAGAAAGATTATTGGAGATATTGAGGAAACACCGAGGAGCTATGGGATATACTCTTGATGATTTAAAAGGGATTTCTCCCACTTTATGTCAGCATGCCATTAATATGGAGAAAGATGCGAAGCCAGTTGTGGAGCATCAGCGCCGCCTAATTCCGAAGATGAAGGATGTGGTAAGAAATGAGGTATTAAAACTCCTTGATGCTGGTATTATTTATCCTATTGCTGATAGTAGATGGGTTAGTCCTATTCATTGTGTCCCTAAGAAAGGAGGTATGACTGTTGTGCCTAATGAGAATAACGAGCTTATTCCTCAAAGGGTAGTTGTTGGATATAGAATGTGCATTGATTATAGGAAGGTAAACAAAGTTACTAAGAAAGATCATTACCCTTTACCATTTATAGATCAAATGCTAGAAAGGTTGTCTAAGAAGACTCATTTTTGTTTCCTTGATGGTTATTCTGGTTTTTCTCAAATTGCTGTTAAGAAGGATGATCAAGAGAAAACCACTTTTACTTGTCCTTATGGAACTTATGCTTATAGACGTATGCCGTTTGGTTTATGCAATGCTCCTGCTACTTTTCAAAGATGCATGTCTGCTATTTTTCATGGTTTTTGTGAAGAAATTGTGGAGGTCTTCATGGACGATTTCTCCGTCTATGGAACTTCTTTTGATAATTGTCTGCACAACCTTGATAAAGTTTTGCAGAGGTGTGAAGAAACTAACCTTGTTCTTAATTGGGAGAAATGCCACTTTATGGTAAATGAAGGAATTGTCCTTGGACATAAAATTTCTGAAAGAGGCATTGAAGTCGACAGAGCAAAAGTGGAGGCGATGGAGAAAATGCCTTGTCCAAGGGATGTTAAAGGTATTCGTAGTATTCTTGGTCATGCTGGTTTTTATAGGAGGTTTATTAAAGATTTCTCTAAGATTTCAAAGCCTCTTACTAATCTTCTTCAAAAGGATGTACCATTTGTCTTTGATGATGATTGTAAGGAAGCTTTTGAAACTCTTAAGAAGGCTTTAACTACTGATCCTATTGTTCAACCACCTGATTGGAATTTACTGTTTGAAATTATGTGCGATGCTAGTGATTTTGCTGTTGGTGCTGTCCTTGGACAGCGCATAGATAATAAGTTGAATGTTATTCATTATGCTAGTAAGACTCTTGATGCTGCTCAGAAAAATTATGCTACTACTGAGAAAGAGTTTCTTGCTGTTGTTTTTGTTTGTGATAAGTTTAGATCTTATATTGTTGATTCTAAAGTTACTATTCATACTGATCATGCTGCTATTAGATATCTCATGACTAAGAAAGATGCTAAGCCTAGACTTATTAGATGGGTGTTGCTTTTACAAGCGTTTGATTTGCATATCATAGATAGGAAAGGTGCTAAAAATCCTGTAGCTGACAACTTGTCTAGATTGAAAAATATTTCTTTTGATCCCATTCCTGTTAACGATAGTTTTCCAAATGAACAGTTGGCTGCAATTAATGTAACTTCACGAGACCTTCCTTGGTATGCTGATTATGCTAACTTTATTGTTTCCAAGTATTTGCCTCCAACCTTTACAGCTCAGCAAAGAAGAAAATTCTTCTATGATTTGAGGCATTATTTTTGGGATGACCCACACTTGTATAAAGAAGGAGTTGATGGTATTATGAGAAGATGCGTACCGGAATATGAGCAACAAGAGATATTAAGGAAATGCCATAGCAGCGCCTACGGAGGGCATCATGCTGGAGATAGAACCGCACAGAAGGTTCTACAATTAGGTTTTTATTGGCCAACCCTCTTTAAGGATGCCAGAAGGTACGTTTTATCTTGTGATGAATGTCAAAGAGTTGGTAATATTTCTAGATGCAATGAAATGCCTATGAGTTACACTCTTGTTATTGAACCATTCGATTGTTGGGGATTTGACTTTATGGGTCCTTTTCCTTCTTCAAAAGGCTATACCCATATACTTGTTGCTGTTGATTACGTTACTAAATGGGTAGAAGCCATACCTACGAAGAGTGCCGATGGTGAGACTTCGTAAAAAAATGCTTAAGGATGTTATTTTTCCTAGGTTCGGAGTGCCTAGATATCTTATGACTGACGGAGGTTCTCATTTTATTCACGGTAGTTTTAGAAAAACTCTTGCTAAGTATGATGTCAATCATAGAATTGCTTCTGCTTATCATCCCCAAACTAGTGGGCAGGTAGAGCTTTCAAATAGAGAGATCAAGTCTATCTTGCAAAAGACTGTTAATAAATCTAGGAAAAACTGGGCTAGTAAGTTAAACGACGCTTTATGGGCTTATAGAACTGCTTATAAGAATCCCATGGGAATGTCTCCTTATAAGATGGTCTACGGAAAAGCTTGTCACTTGCCCTTAGAATTAGAACACAAAGCTTTTTGGGCAGTGAGAGAGCTTAACAGAGATTTTAAACTAGCCGGTGAGAAAAGGTTGTTAGATTTGAGTTCTCTAGATGAGTGGAGAAACGAAGCTTATGAGAGCGCCAGACTTTTTAAAGAGAAAGTCAAGCAATGACATGATAAGAGAATTCTTAAGAGAGAGTTCCATGTTGGTGAGAAAGTTCTATTGTATAGGTCTCGTCTCAGATTTTTTGCAGGTAAATTACTCTCTAAATGGGAAGGACCATATGTTATTGTGGAAGTGTACCGCTCGGGTGCTATTAAGATTGCTTCATTAAAAGATGATTCTACACAAGTGGTGAATGGGCAAAGACTCAAGCATTATATTTCTGGAGATTCTTATAATGAAGATGTTGATGTTATTGAAACAGTTTCTCCGGAAGATTACATCCAAGACAAACTGCAGGAACCTGCAGAGTTCGCTTTCGAATAGGTAACAGTTCTAGTCAGAAAAGTTTTGCGAAAAGTTCTTCTTTTAATATTTTTGCTATTTCTACTAAATATGAAAAATCACGAAATGAAAACGGGCAGGAAAAGGAGTCCGTGTGTGCCTCACACATGGGTGACGCGGGCCCACCCCTGGCCGCGCCACCCCTGTGTGAGAACACACCGGAACTCATTTCTGTCCCGGTTTCCTCCTGTGATTTCGTTTCGATGTATAATTTTCGCCTATTTAACCCCTCGGAGTCCCCAAGGCCCGTATATCGTTTTCTCACCGTGCTTTGTTTCGAGCTATTTCTATCAGGAGTTGATCTCAAGCTTGGGGGAGCCATGGCCTCTTCAAGTGACAACAAGGGCAAAAGGCCCTATGTGGATGATCACCTGCTCCAGAAGTGGAGAGAGGAGCGAGGTTCTGGAAGAGCAAGGCCGAAGAATCCTCCTTGGGAAGTACCAACAAAAGCTAGGCGTATCTTTTCTCATGATCTGCAAGGACCGACATATCATGTTTTGGATCTTGATTCCATGCCCGAGATAGAACATGGAATGCTAGTCACTTTTGAGCTTTGCACTAATTATCAAGCCTTGAAGAGGGAGGTAGGGATGCTTCAAGAAGAGAATCTCAGGCTTCGCCAGATGCAGGAATATTTCATTAATCCAAGGCTGCTTCCAATACCGCCAAAGGAGTAATTCATCATCGGTATAGGCATCCCCTTGGCTTGTTCCAAGCTTGGGGGAGTGCCGCGGTATCACATCATCACCCTTTGCTCTTTTACTTTTCAAGTAGAATCTTATCATGAATAGAGAAGTTATCATATAAAATAGTTTGCAGTTGGAAGTATCCTCCTTAGTCAGTTATCTATGTATCCCTTGGTGTGAGTTGCGGTAATGAAATATTAATGAGAAGTTTTATCGTTTACTTCCCGCACACTTTATGTTAGTCTGCAATCTCTCTTATGTGATTAGTCTTGTTGATTGGTATTGGTATAGCCCACAGGTCCCAGGATCGAAACCTGGCTCTGATACCAAGTCTGTCGACCCCGGGAGTAGGAAGAATACTCACAAGTATGTATGAGGATCTCACGCACAGGGTCTCTACGAGGGACGTAGAGTCACCTCAGTAGGCCTAGATCCTAGGCAGGCATAGCGGACACACCAGCTATACACCCCCATACGCGAAATAGCCCTCATAGGCCCAAGTGCGATCTCCAAGCCCGGGTGCCGCCCTTCTCGTGCACTTCATAAAACATACACGCACGGTGCACGAGCAGGGTTTGAAACAGTCCAATATCACAACATGAACATGTAAGGACACAAAAACTGGAAAGAAGTTTATATAATCCAAATGCCATACATACGGCAAAATATCCAAATGACACATCAACGGACACATGTCCCAAATCATTCATACATCAGAGCGAAAGCGAATATAGGTCCGAGTACGGACAAGAGTACAAATTGGCCTAAGAGGCCTAGAACATAACAACGTGAAGCCCATCCACGGTCCAAGTCTCCTGCCCGGAATCCCTGTGCCTACAGCGTGTCGTCGTCCGGTAGCTCAACCCAGAAACCTGCAGAAGTGTCGTAGCCATCCGTACCTAAAGGGGTTTGATAAAACGAGGGTGAGTACCGAGGCACGTACTCAGCGAGACTAGAACTACGCTGTGCTCGCCGGGCTGTATGGTGGACTTAGCGGCGATAAAAGTGCTACACTGTAGAGACACGCTACAACTTCCGTCTATTTGGAGAAGGTAAGAGAGCGCATAAAGTAAAGAACTAAAATACTACAGCAAACATAACCCAGCCGATGAATCACCTCATCATGACCATACGAAGAAGCAACATCAAAGGCACTCACACAGTTGACAATTTTATAACAATTTAATATTGTAGTAGGACTATTTACTACGCCACTTTATATCATCAATTAGGTGCAAGTTGTTCTATGATCGAGTAGAACGGCTCCAAGTCGTCCATAACCGCGGACACGGCTTTTCGAAAAGATTTACCCTGCAGGGGTGCACCAATGTACCCATACACGCACGATCAATCCAACATAGCAAGGGAAGGATATCACGACAAGACTGTTGCTAGTTCTACGAGAGAGTTTAGGGGGGCCACCCTACTAAGCTACCCGCGACGAAGTCGGCCGAGCTCCGAAGACGGACCCAGAAGTTTGCGACGGCGGTGAAGTCAGGTCGAGGGCTCATCATAGAGGGTCTTCCAGCTTCACATCGGCACGCAAGGCAAATAAACCCGTCAACCATCATAGGCGACACAACCGCACCCATCGTAGGGGGGCTCAAAACCTAGAGCACCCTCAGAGGTAACTCAAACCAACTCCAGATCCAAATGTAAATACGGTGTTGTGGCCCCCGGTAAACTAACTCAAGAAAAAGTAGTAAGTCAAGGGAGATCCCACTGCATCTCCACGAGTGGTTAGTGCGCTCAGCTTAGAACAGTTCATGCGAACTCGGGGTCCTAGGGGACACAAGTGAGCCGTCGGAAAACAGGAAAAATGACTCACCGATGCCTCTGCTTAACAAGTGTAGTTGTAACATAATTAAATCATGTTTATTTCCAACATCTAGTATCCAACTTATCTCCAATTCATATCCATCTCATATATCAAGTAGAGCATGTGATAAACTTCCCAACAACCCGATAAGATAAAAAAATAACTTGAAATAACCTAAGCATGCCTACGACTCGCAAGGCCAACTCCAACAACAAGCAAACGGTTAAAAGGATATATGGAAGGATCTATAGCTTAACTTTGGGTAACATGTGGATAGGACACGTGACTCGAACAAAGCATCGTAACACAAGGCTGGAATATAGAGCGAGAGCAAAATGTAAAATAGGTAGAGAGAAAAGGGCTCGCCTGTCGAGTCGAGCGGGGTAGTACTCGGCGCGTAGTCCTCCGACGGTGGGTAGTCGTACTCTCCCTCGAACTCCTCGGTCTCGTCTAATCGCGAAAGCCAAACATACATAGAAAGGTTTCTACCTCTCTTGTGATGTTCCAAACCATATATCCTAAAACTTGGTTTATTTAATTGCAACCTTCCTCTTTCTCTTTAGTGAATCAAATTCAAACCCTCCCCCAATCTCTTCTAAACTTTGGTACAGCTTTGCGTGCAAACCTGCAAGTGGTTCTTTTGTTTACCCCTGTCTCTCTCTGTTTCAGTTTTTCAAAATTCTAGAACTAAACTAAACTGGTTTTGAAAACAGAAAATGGTTTAGAAAAAGGAATTAAGCAGGAAAGAAAAATAAAATAAAAACCCACCAACTCCCCTGTTTGTCTTCTTCCCAGTACAGGTTCACGCAGGAGGCGTGCGTGCCTGCTGCCTGCTGCCTCCAGCCACAACCATGCTCCTCTTTTAATCCCCACCAAGGTAGACCCTTTGAGTAAACCTAGCCGCCTCCTTGTTTTCCCCATCTTGCCGCCACCGTGCCCTCTGCTGTTCCCCTCCACGAAAGAACCGATCGAGGCGACGCCATGGACAGGGATGCGACGAGCTCGTCACCCGGCTGAACCCCGCTGTCCCCGCCATTCACGCCGTGCCAGGAGAGGCACGCCGTGTTTCTCCTTCACCTGCTACTAAAGGCTCGGAGTCGGAGGCCTGTAGCTTCTCAAGAACGACGACCTCGACCTGCGCATGCCAGGGTCACCTCGCCGGTCTCCTACATCTTCACGACGTCCTGGTCTTCCTCAAGACCCATCTTTTCGTCAGTAGACCCAGGGTGAGTACCTCTTCAGACTCCCCTCTTCCTGATGCATCATCGCATCCTATTCTGCCAGTTTGTAGTCTTCGCCGAAGCCTCGTCTCTGTTGAACCGTGCGCATCGACCGCGTCCAGCCGTGCGTTTGGAGCTTCCGTTGGTTCATGTCCGTGTATGTCCAGGAGCACTGTTTTTAATCCTTGGTGTGTCCCTCTTAGCTAGCCAAATCATCTCAGTTGTTTTCTCTAGTTGTTTTGTCCAATTTTCAGTTTTAGGTTCAATTCAGCAAGCCTATTTTGCAAATCTTGAAAACCATCCAGTAGGCTGCCTGCCTGCTTGTCTGTACGAGTATTTCTAGCTGTTCGGCTAGAATAGTTTTGCTTGGCACTTTGTTATCTACAAATCTGAATCAGCGACTATTATGGTATTACCTCTACAGATCCAAGTTCGAATCTTTTGATTCACCAATAGTGCCTCTTTTTGGTTTTGCTGATCAGTGCACGTTGTCTGAAGCTCCAGGTTTCAGAGCAGCTCAACATCGCTAGTCCCCTCCTCAGTTGTCCTAAAAGTTTTGTCTTTTCAGTTACATCCTTTCTTCAGTACAGCTTCTTAGTCAAAACAGCTGCACAAGTTTCAGGTTTCAAACAGACCTCACGTCAGTCCACTCGATCCAGTAGCTCTTCAGCTTGTTTGTTCAGCTAGAGGTCACGTACGGTTCTGTTAAAAACGTTTTGCTCTGTATTTTGTTCAAAACCGAAGGCAATTCTACCACTCTTCCTTTTTGACTGCTCCTGGCGAACCAAGTCGACAGGTTCCGATCAGCTTCAGTTTCATTCAAAAACGCAGGTTCCTGTTACGTTCAGTCCAGCTAGAACCTGTCTCTTTTAGATAAACTTTTAAAACAAATGTTATGTATTTTGAATCCAGAACCATATGATTAATTCGAATTTGACATTTGTTTTACATTTCAACAAACTGAAATCTGGCGCACTAATTAAATGCTTTCACAAATACTTAAATCTTGTTTAATTATAATTCAGTAAACTTTATATCGGTTTGTAGTGGAAAAATTCAAATAATCTAAATATTGATCTATCATGCATCATAGCCCCTTTTAGCTTCGGCCAAATGGAATAACCAAATCAAACCTAATTAAAATGTGTGCTATGCATGTTTTGTCTTTTTAATTCCAATTGCCCACTTAAATTTGACAAGCATGGACCATTTGCACACTAGTTGTCATATCATCATTTTGCGCATTGCATCGCCGTGATTGAGTATGTTCCTTTCTATGTATGTTTGGCTTTCGCAATTAGACGAGACCGAGGAGTTCGAGGGAGAGTACGACTACCCACCGTCGGAGGACTACGCGCCGAGTACTACCCCGCTCGACTCGACAGGCGAGCCCTTTTCTCTCTACCTATTTTACATTTTGCTCTCGCTCTATATTCCAGCCTTGTGTTACGATGCTTTGTTCGAGTCACGTGTCCTATCCACATGTTACCCAAAGTTAAGCTATAGATCCTTCCATATATCCTTTTAACCGTTTGCTTGTTGTTGGAGTTGGCCTTGCGAGTCGTAGGCATGCTTAGGTTATTTCAAGTTATTTTTTTATCTTATCGGGTTGTTGGGAAGTTTATCACATGCTCTACTTGATATATGAGATGGATATGAATTGGAGATAAGTTGGATACTAGATGTTGGAAATAAACATGATTTAATTATGTTACAACTACACTTGTTAAGCAGAGGCATCGGTGAGTCATTTTGCCTGTTTTCCGACGGCTCACTTGTGTCCCCTAGGACCCCGAGTTCGCATGAACTGTTCTAAGCTGAGCGCACTAACCACTCGTGGAGATGCAGTGGGATCTCCCTTGACTTACTACTTTTTCTTGAGTTAGTTTACCGGGGGCCACAACACCGTATTTACATTTGGATCTGGAGTTGGTTTGAGTTACCTCTGAGGGTGCTCTAGGTTTTGAGCCCCCCTACGATGGGTGCGGTTGTGTCGCCTATGATGGTTGACGGGTTTATTTGCCTTGCGTGCCGATGTGAAGCTGGAAGACCCTCTATGATGAGCCCTCGACCTGACTTCACCGCCGTCGCAAACTTCTGGGTCCGTCTTCGGAGCTCGGCCGACTTCGTTGCGGGTAGCTTAGTAGGGTGGCCCCCCTAAACTCTCTCGTAGAACTAGCAACAGTCTTGTCGTGATATCCTTCCCTTGCTATGTTGGATTGATCGTGCGTGTATGGGTACATTGGTGCACCCCTGCAGGGTAAATCTTTTCGAAAAGCCGTGTCCGCGGTTATGGACGACTTGGAGCCGTTCTACTCGATCATAGAACAACTTGCACCTAATTGATGATATAAAGTGGCGTAGTAAATAGTCCTACTACAATATTAAATTGTTATAAAATTGTCAACTGTGTGAGTGCCTTTGATGTTGCTTCTTCGTATGGTCATGATGAGGTGATTCATCGGCTGGGTTATGTTTGCTGTAGTATTTTAGTTCTTTACTTTATGCGCTCTCTTACCTTCTCCAAATAGACGGAAGTTGTAGCGTGTCTCTACAGTGTAGCACTTTTATCGCCGCTAAGTCCACCATACAGCCCGGCGAGCACAGCGTAGTTCTAGTCTCGCTGAGTACGTGCCTCGGTACTCACCCTCGTTTTATCAAACCCCTTTAGGTACGGATGGCTACGACACTTCTGCAGGTTTCTGGGTTGAGCTACCGGACGACGACACGCTGTAGGCACAGGGATTCCGGGCAGGAGACTTGGACCGTGGATGGGCTTCACGTCGTTATGTTCTAGGCCTCTTAGGCCAATTTGTACTCTTGTCCGTACTCGGACCTATATTCGCTTTCGCTCTGATGTATGAATGATTTGGGACATGTGTCCGTTGATGTGTCATTTGGATATTTTGCCGTATGTATGGCATTTGGATTATATAAACTTCTTTCCAGTTTTTGTGTCCTTACATGTTCATGTTGTGATATTGGACTGTTTCAAACCCTGCTCGTGCACCGTGCGTGTATGTTTTATGAAGTGCACGAGAAGGGCGGCACCCGGGCTTGGAGATCGCACTTGGGCCTATGAGGGCTAGTTATGGGCCCACCACGCTTCCGCTGCGCAAAGACCAGAGAGAGATAGGGGTAAACAAAAGAACCACTTGCAGGTTTGCACGCAAAGCTGTACCAAAGTTTAGAAGAGATTGGGGGAGGGTTTGAATTTGATTCACTAAAGAGAAAGAGGAAGGTTGCAATTAAATAAACCAAGTTTTAGGATATATGGTTTGGAACATCACAAGAGAGGTAGAAACCTGGGAGGAAAAATAGAGGAAGATGCAATGCAAATTTGAATTTAACAAGAAGTGGCAAGAATTAAAGTGACAATTTAAATGAGACTTAAATTAAAAAACAATGTCATGATGCAAAAATGATGCCATGATGATGTCAAAAAAAATGCAAAACACATAAAAGGAAAAAAAGGGTTACTCTTGGGATGTTACAGAGCATGAGTAGATTTAGTTGGTTTTGGCAAACCTAGCTTGGTCAGTAGCAAATTTACCTTGAGGTTTGAGTAGAAAAGAATTAAGAAGTGCTTGCAGTTACATCACTTCAGTTTTCCCTTATGTTTGGCTTATAAACATTGCTATTCTTAAAGTTAAAATCATTGTACCCTCAAGGGAGTGTGCATGATTGTTCTTATTATATGTATGTTTGTTTGGTTCATGCAACTCTTATGCTTGCTACCCAGCCTTGCTAGCCAAAAACCTGTACTGAGAGGAAATACTTCTCGTGCATCCAATCCCCAAAAGCCAAGTCACTTCCAAAGAGTCCACTACAAATTCCTATGCATGGTATTTCAAGCCATTCCAAGTAAATTTTCATGTGCTACCTTTCAAAAACTTTCAAACACTTCTCATTTTGTGCCACTATTTTTAGCTCATGAGGACGTAGTGGATGGGTTTGTTATCTTCCATACTAAATTAAGTACCCCTCGACTAGGCAGTTTCATCTGCTCATCATTAATTTTGCAAGGGAGCTGGTCAGACCATTATAATCTTAAAAGGGAAGAAAAAAGGCACTCCTCCAATGAATGTGAAAGTTGGTCGGCACCCGATGGAATCGGTTAGCCATGGTTTGAGAAAGGAAAAAGGTGGGGAGGAGTGCAAAGCTATAAAAGAGCACTAAAGTGCCAATTAATCAAACATCTCGGAACCGCTCTCACTTGTTTAGTATGGAAGATATCAAGAACTCCGTTGCTAGTCGTTGACAAAAGCAACCACCTCTCAAAAAAACTTTTACCTCTATTTTACAAATGAAAAGCTCTAGCACATGTCTAATCCCTGCTTCCCTCTGCGAAGGGCCTATCTTTTACTTTTATGTTGAGTCAACCTATTTCCCTCTGTCTCAAGCAATCATTTGAGTTGTTATGTTTCACTCATCCATATGTTGATCCGTTTAATCATGTTTATTATCTTCCTTGTTTTGTATAATGCTTTTGTCTGAAGGAATATATCTTTGAAAGTTTACTTTGTTGAGCGCATAGTCTTTGCTATATTAGCTCTGTTTTAAAAGGCTCCATTTAAAAGAGAGAATAGTTTGTTCTCCATTCTTTGACCAAGAACTAAGGTTTGCCATTGCCAATTATAATTTACCTTGTGCATCTTTACATGTGATTCCCTTTTACCTATTGCAAGTTTACATCTTATAAAGGGAAGTTGCTGTCTATTATAATTTGTGCCTTAGTGAATGTGATGCTTCTTGTCCGTATTTTGATTTTCGACACTTCACTCCATAAACCTGTGGTCATGTTTACTGAGTTTAGTTTTCGCTTGGGGGCAAGCGAGGTCTAAGCTTGGGGGGGTTGATACGTCCAATTTGCATCACTATTTTGTATCATAATTTACTGTTATTCATTGATATATTTCATATTTAGATAAGTTACTTATGGTATTTCCTTTGTTTTCACATGTTTGATGATCATCGGAGGAGTTGCTGCCGGAGTCAGGATTCTGCTGGAAAAAGGACTGTCAAGAGACCATATTTCGAAGATCAGGAAAATTCCAGAAAAATACCCAGAAATTATATTTTCCCAGAAGACCCACGGAGCCAGAAGGAGGGGTCAAGAGAGGCCAGGGGGGCCCCACACGCTAGGGTGGCGCGGCCAGCCCCCTGGCCGCGCCAGCCCTGTGTGAGGGAACCCTGGCCCACCTCTGGTCTCGCCCCTCCGCGTACATCATCGTCCCCGAAAACCTAAGTGAAGGGGGGGTTCAGAGTTAGACACAGCCGCCTCTGCGGGGCGGAGAACACCAGAGAGAAAAGGCTCTCCGGTAGGAAGAAATCTGCCGAGGAAATTCCTTCCCGGAGAGGGGAGATCATCGCCATCGTCATCACCATCGCACTGGGCTTCATCGGGATCATCATCATCATCATCTCCATCACCAGTACCCTCATCTCCACCATCACCACGCCATCCCGCTGTAACATCTTGAGTTGGATCTTGTTATATTCATAGGGGAAACTTTCCCGGTGATTACTCTTGTAGTTGATGCTATTGAGTGGAACCGTTGAATTAAGGTTTATGTTCAGATTGTTATTTACCATTATTCACCCTCTGATCATGATCCATATGATGTCTTATGAGTAGTTCGTTTAGTTCTTGAGGACATGGGAGAAGTCAAGATGTTAGTAGTGAATTATTGTTGAGAAATATTTAATGGTTTGATATTGTTGTGGTGCTATTTCATTAGTGGTGTCATGTGAACGTCGACTACATGATACTTCACCATTTATGGGCCTAGTGAGATGCATTGTGTATTTGGCTACCGATTGTGGGGTTGCTAGAGTGACAGAAACCTAAACCTCCGTTGGGAAACCATTGCACCAGGGAGCGTAGGATCTTAGAGTTTAAGGCTGTGGTTAGATTTATCTTAATTACTTTCTTGTATTTGCGGATGCTTGCAAGGGGTATAATCACAAGTGTGTATTTATCCTAGTAAGGGTAGTGCGCTAGTGCAGGTTCACCCCCATAACACTTACCAAATCAATAAATACTATTGGCTTTATGAAGCGAAAGCTCTTGACAGAAACCTCCCGTGTGTCCTCGAGAACATTTGGTTATTATAAGTATACAACCGGCTTGTCCTTTGCTGAATAAAGGATTGGGCCACTTGCTGCAATTGTTACCACTATCTTTTATTTACTCACACTTTATTTATTCGTATCACCAAATACTCCTGAAAACCTGTTTGCTAGTATTTACAGTGATTCCTTGATCAAAACTGCTCATCAACACCTTCTGCTCCTCATTGGGTTCGACACTCTTATTTATCGAAAGTACTATGATACACCCCCTATACTTGTGGGTCATCAACCCCTGACGAGAAAAACCTAAGGCCCCGATCAGTTTTCCAGAACACATCGCGATCCGCCGCCGCCGTCGACCCGAAGATCGGAGGGTCCAGAAGCTCTTCCCGGCACCCTGCCGGAGAGGGGAATCGCCACCGGAGGTCTCCTTCATCACCATGCTTGCCTCCGGAGCGATGAGTGAGTAGTCAACCTTGGACTATTGGTCCATAGCAGTAGCTAGATGGTTGTCTTCTCCACTATGTGCTTCATGTTTAGATCTCATGAGCTGCCATACATGATTGAGATCACCGTTATGTAATTCTACATGTTTGGTTTGTTGGGATCCGATGAATATTGGTGTTTATGATTAAGTTGCTGTACTGAATTATATCTTTTGTTATCTCTGTGTTGTTTATGATCTTGCATGCTCTCTGTTGTTAGTAGCTATCTTGGCCGAGTAGTTGCTAGTGACTCCAAGAGGGGGTATTTATGCTCGATAGTGGGTTCATGTCTCTATTTCACCTGGGGGAGTGACAGAAACCTCTAAGGTGGTAGATGTGCTATTGCTACTAGGGAGAAAACAACATTCATATGCTCAAGGGCATATGCTTTGTTTACATTACACACTTTGCTTAATGCAATTATCTGTTGTTCGCAACTTAATACTTGTGGAGTTCTCGGATTGATTCACCACAAGTGGATTATTAGTCATAGATGCAGTTGGATGGCGGTCTATGTATTTTGTTGTAATGCCCAGAGTAAATCTCATAGTGATCTTCTTGACATATCACGTTATCTTTATTCTATCAATTGCCCAACTGTAATTTGTTTAACCAGCATGTGCTATTTTATCTATGGAGAGACACCACTAGTGAACTGTGGACCCCGGTCCTATTTCCATCATATTGCTATCACCTGTTTACTTTACTCGTACTGTTTACTTTACTCGCATACTATATTGTTTTTCACTGGATACACTCATAACCTTTGTTTCAAGCAAATCGGTGAGATTGACAACCTCATCGCAAGTTGGGAGCAAAGTATTTGTTTGTGTGTGTGCAGGTTTCACGTTGCAGCTAGCAAGCAAAGCTTGGATGAGGCGCCATATATAAATTGTCCACAGCTGTCGCAAACTAGCAAGCATCACCTTCAGTCGTCATTGTCTCTCCTCTCCTGATCAATAAACCTTGGTATCTTAACTGAGGGAAAACTAGCTGCTACACTCATCATACCTTCCTCTTGGGGTTCCCAACGGGCTGGTTATCCACCACGCACAAGGACCGTCTGCTCCCACATCAACTACACGCCAGCAGCCTCTTTTCTGGCGCCATCACCAAGTAGCAGCTTCTTTTCTGGCGCCGTTGCCGGGGAGGAAGAGAAGACTTCTGCGAGGGGAGTTCTTCGCACACACATTCTTTACTTTGTTATTGTTTTGCTTTACTTTATTTTATTGGGATTTCTATTTTCGTGCCCTCAGGTCGTTAGTTGTACTTAGTTTTCCCCAGCTCGTTAGTTTTTCCTCAGTTTTCCCCTCGCTCTAGTTTGAAACCCCTCGCGGTCGCTCGGACGGGAGGGTTGCGGTCTGGTCAGAGGCCTTGACCGTTACCGGTGACAGCTAGGGAGCCGCGGTGGTTGTGGATTGACCGATGCTTTTGAATGGTGCTGACGGGTAGGGTCAGGAGACACGTCGGAGCAGCCATCCATCTATCGCTGACGTGTGGGCTGTTTTATTTCCTGATTGTATACGCGGTGCTGCCAATGACAAATGGGGCCGCTCTATAGGGCTGCCGCAGCCAATGACCAGTGGGGTCGTGTATTTTTCAGGAAAAGACATATATTGCCGCTCTGTGGGGCTGCCGCAGCCAATGACCAGTGGGGTCGTCTATTTATTTAGAGAAAATCATATATTGCCGCTCTGTGGGGCCTTCGCAGCCAATGACCGCTGGGGTCGTCTATTTATTTAGAGAAAATCATATAGAGCCGCTCTGTGGGGCCTTCGCAGCCAATGACCGCTGGGGTCGTCTATTTATTTAGAGAAAATCGTATAGAGCCGCTCTATGGGGCCGCCTCAGCCAATGACCAGTGGGGTCGTGTATTTTTCAGGAAAAGACATGTATTGCCGCTCTGTGGGGCTGCCGCAACCAATGACCAGTGGGGTCATCTATTTATTTACAGAAAATCATATATTGCCGCTCTGTGGGGCCTCCGCAGCCAATGACCGCTGGGGTCGTCTATTTATTTAGAGAAAATCATATAGAGCCGCTCTGTGGGGCCGCCTCAGCCAATGACCGCTGGGGTCGCCCTTAGTGAAAAGGCATATATCCGTGCTTTTAGTTAGAGAGAAGCAACAAGTTCGCTAATTAATTTTTCTTAAGCTAGACCCAGCAGGTGACTATTTTCGCAGCTTAATCTAAAGTGAATCTTGTGCTAAACAAGTTCGCTAATTAAAGTGCATCTCATTAGTCATCGGAGAATCGCTGGCAGCTCGTTTCCCACCCTCAGACGGAGCAGCCATCGCCGGCGCCTCGTCGCGCCGCCGGCTCTGTTCCCCGGCAGCGTCGGACGGACTGCGGCGCTGCACGTCAACCACGGCTCCAGCACTTGTTTCGTCCTCACGCATTGTACCCACCGCAGGAAAGCCGCTGCAAGCAGATCCGCCGCCCACGACGACCGGGATTTGCTCCACTGCAAGCAGATCCGCCGCCCACGACGACCTCCGCTTCCGCCTCCCCCGCCCCCTAATCGATTCGGTTCCCGTAATTTATTTGGAGTTTGCAGCTGCGAAATAGTCCTCAATGTCTGGTCGTAGCGGGTACACCGGCGAGGGTGGGGATTCGATCATGTCGTGGCCACGTTCTACTTCTCCTACCTCGTCGGAAGTGCAGGTATCTAGCTTGTGCTCTCTGTACTACCGTTGAATTTGAAGTGCCGCCATGGCCTGTTGGAGTGATTTCAGTTGTTCTTTTTTTCCATTATTGTTACAGTTCGCCAGGCAAGCCGATGATCCATGGTACATTGCATACCAAGATGAATCAACCCAGTGGTGTAGCCAGAGGATGGATTTGGAGGAGAAGGTGGCCAATTTAGGTGATGAATTGGCCCATAAAAACCTGATGATATTCGAGCTGAAGCGTACTGTGGAGGAAGAAAAGAAGAATTCAGAGCTTATTCGCAAGGAGAAGTTGATACTTGAGACAGATCTTGCCTTATTTGATCAAGTGGTAGAAAATCTAGAACATGAACTTCAAGTGATGGGAGAGGCGAAAAGTAGATTCATCTGGGCAGTTTTATTAGGTGTCATCCCTGTTCTAGCAGTTATGTGGTTGTGGTAGATGATTTAGATAGTATAGAATTGTTATTCAGTAGATGGCTCTAACCACTGTATTTTGGTGTGGCTCTAACCACTGTATTTTGTCGTATAATTTTCATGCATGAACATCTTATAAAAGTGAAGGGATCCCAAAAGTGAAAGCATGTACCAGCCTCTCGGATCAAATACATATCAATCTTCCCAATCAAGTTGGGATAGAATTCAAATCATACATTCGGATGTACAGGGACACATCGAGAAAGTGGAGAAGCTTTTTTTGACACGGAGGTAGTAGTTCGAACAATTTTATCCCAAATTAAAATTGAAAAATACAAATTTATCATAATTTTTCCCAATTTGCGGCGTCGAACACGGCCGCGCACCGATGGGCTAGAAGGGCCAGGACGACGGGCGGCTGAGGAGCTGGATCTGCGCCATCCGCAAACTCGGACATGGAGGAGGTCTGGATCTGCGCCGTCGCAGCGATGTTGTGGATGATGGCTTCAATCGTCTTGTCATCTATGACCACTGTGGACACGGCCGCAGTCTTGGTGTCCATCAGCAACAGATCTGACGAGGGTAACGGAAGTGAGACATCGGCAGACTCCGACATTGAAGGCTGGATCTGCGCCGTCGCATCGATGTTGTAGGTCGCAGCGATGTTGTTGGCGATGGCTTCAAGACGATCGCTGAGCACTGTCGACACGGCCACCGTCTTGGTGTTCTTCATCATCAACAGATCTGAGAAGATAAATGAAAGTGAGACAGAGAGAGACATTTCAACTATTTCTGAGGGTTAGATCCTCACCGGCACTCTTAGATCCACGCCGCCGCACGGTTAGATCCACGCCGCCGCACGGTTAGATCCACACCGCCGCACGGTTAGATCTGCGCCGCCGCGCGCACGGTTAGATCCGCGCCGCCGCACGCACGGTTAGATCCGCGCCGCTGCACGCACGCACGGTTAGATCCGCGCGGCCGCACGGTTAGATCCACGCCGCCGCACGGTTAGATCCGCGCCGCTGCACGCACGGTTAGATCCGCGCCGCCGCACGCACGCACGGTTAGATCCGTGCCGCCGCACGCACGCACGGTTAGATCCGCGCTGCTGCACGCACGCACCGTTAGATCCGCGCCGCCGCACGCACGCACGGTTAGATCCGCGCCGCCGCACGCTGCAGATCCGCGCCGCCGCGACCGCCAGAGTAAGAGAGAAAGATGCGACTGGAATATGCGATTGCCAGGGTTGGTAGGTATGTGCTCTGCAGATCCGCGCCGCCGCGACCGCCAGGGTTGACAGGCCGTCCGATCATAAATGATCCAACGGTGCAAGCGTGCGTTGAGCTATCAACCAACCAAGATTCGTGTGAAATACATCTCGACCAATCAGAGATCAGCCAGTGAGTACAAGGGAGGAAAACTGAGTAGAACTAAGAGGGGGAAAAGTGAGGAAATGTTTATCGGAAGGGCAAAACTGAGTAGGACTGAATAAAACAAGTGGACCCGGAGGGGGAAAACTGAGTAAAACTAAGTAAAACAGGGGCACCCAAATAATAAAGGGAGTAAGGGAAATTGAAGCTTTTGGCATAAAAATTGTTAGATTGTGTTATTTGAACTATATAGTACATTTTGGCCGACGTGATATTGTTTGCAATTCAAAGATACACAAGTGTGACGAATTTGGACTCATTTGGACAAAGTTTGTAAGCATTGTGGGCATTTGGGAGGTGTGTTGAGTAGAAAGCCCTGCATCTTCATAGCTAGTAGCTCATGGACTAGGAAGTGGTTTTGGGAAAGGGAAACTTCATATCTCTATATATCCTTTTCCATTATTATTTCTCTAGGTTGTAGGTAACATAACAAGACTCCATGGGAAGGTTCCACCATGTTTTGAATTATTATGAATTAAAATAAACCCAAAACTATATTTTTTGAGTTTAGTCACTAAGAGGGGGAAAAGTGAGGAAACCTCAAGTGATGAACTATAGCTAGTAGCTCATGGACTAGAAACTTATTCAAGCAAATAACACGTATATTCCCTACATTATTGTGATTATTCAACATACAAACTTGGGAACGTCACACTAGTTCGAATTCAATACAAAGGGATCCCCAATACAAATTGTTCATACAAATTCAAATTAATTATTCAAAATAAAATCTTTCTCTTGCTCCTGGTGTGACTCGCTGGGTCCACCACCTTACTCCGGGTAACCCTACCAGGGATATTACCGGTGTCTACCTTCCTTTTGCCATCTTTCTTGTTCTTCTTCTTCTTCTCTTCGGGTTGTGCCAAGACCGAGACAACCATATCATACGAAGCTTGTGCTCTTTCTTCTAATGCATTTTCTTCAAATGCTTCAAGCAGCTGTCGATCCATTGCTTCAAAGGCCTCTCTATCCATCTGTTCCCTCTGCTCTCGATCCATCGGTTCAAGCAGCTCTCGATCCATCTGTTCCCTCTGCTCTCGATCCATCGGTTCAAGCAGCTCTCGATCCATCGGTTCAATCTGCTCTGGATCCATCGGTTCAAGCAGCTCATGATCCATTGCTTCAATCTCCTCATGATCCATTGCTTCAATCTTCTCATGTTGAATTGCTTCTTCATTCTCCTCTGCATTTGCTGCTCCCGCCTGATCTTCCATTCCAAAAGCTGGGTCAACTGGATTTTTACAAAGCCTAGCAATGTGTCCAGGGATTCCACAACGTTTGCACTTACGTCGTCGAATCGGTGGACCACCCTCTGCACTAGCTCTGATCCTATTCTTCCTCGGCCTACCTGCCGGTCTAGTCAAAACTGGAGAGTACAGTTTGAAGCCTGGATCGACTTTCATCCATTGGTCTTTTCCCAACAAGGTAGGAACATTCATAGCATATGCAGCCCTAAATTTGGCAACAGAGAAATACTCTGACACATACTGATCAACTTCACCTTCTGCACCCGCTATAACACTCATGAAAAACAATGCGTGTATGCAGGGTATCCCACGGATCTGCCATCGCCTACAATGGCATGTCCTATCAACCAAACTCACTGGATACCTCCACTGCCTGTTTTTACTGTCAGTGTAGGTTACCTCAGCCTCCATTCCTTTTCTGATGCATTTCATCTTCAATTGTTTTGCCCTGGCATGCAAAGACTTAATCAAAGATGGGAGCATGAGATGGCCAACATATTTTGTGGCTGCAATTCTTTGACGCAGATCGATTTTTATCATGATCATCTGCCTAATCTTATCAAATATTTGCCACAGCATAAGCCCTTTCAATGACTTGACCTTTGCATTGAAACTCTCCGCAAGGTTACTTGTTACATAGTCTACCTTGCAAATTTCATTGAATTGGCTTCTTGACCACAACCTACCATGATGTTCATCCAAGTACTCCTTCACCCCAGTTTTTTGTTTATACAACACTTCCAAATGAAACAGATGCTTCCTAATGCTGCATGTGTATGCAGCTGGCCATAGGTTGTCAGTATAAACTTTACCCTTGAATTTCTTTGTAAAATTCTGTACCAAGTGTTGCATACATTCCCTATGCTCCACTCCAGGGAATACTGCTTCTACTGCACTCTCCAAACCTTTGCAAGCGTCTGTGTGGATAGTAAGTCCTGGTGGATGACCTATAAGGTCGTGCAAATTCTGCAGAAACCAAGTCCAACTTTCCTCTGACTCAACCTCCAAAACTCCATAAGCAACAGGGAACATCCAACTGTGTCCATCAATTGCAGTAGCAGCAACTAGCTGTCCTTTAAACCTGCCATGAAGAGCGGTTGCATCCACGGCCAAATAAGGCCTGCAACCGTCTAGAAAGCCTTTCCAGCAAGCTTTGAAACTAACAAAAGCCCTTCTAAAACATTCCTTCTGCATCATCCTCCCGCTTTTCAATTTGTAGGGAACTGTATGCTTGTCTATCGCTACAACACTGCCTGGACTAGCCATCTCCACTTCAGCTTTGAAAGTGTAAAGCAACTGAAAGCTTTCATTCCATGGACCATTTATCCTGTCAAGAGCCATTTCCTTTGCATAGAACATCCTCATGTAAGGTATGTTTATAGTAAACTTATCAGATATCAATTTTATGAGTGCTGTTGGACCAAGTGTTGGAGTTTCTCTCAGCCAATCTATGATTGCATCTGCCAACCACCTAGTCTTCGCTAGCTTTGATTTCTCCTCTGGCGCTCCCGCTCGAGGTGGACAAGTATGGCCGATCGAGTTCTTCTTTATCTGAAACATAATTATAAGGGATGTCAGTAACAGTTAACAAATTTTACACCGTGATCTAAAATACACAACTGGTTGGCGTAGTACCTGAACCACGGTGCTTCTGAGCATTGTGGATGCATGCAGCCTCCACCTACACCTCTTGTATGGGCACTTAACTGTGAACCTACCTGGCTCACTTTTAATAACCTCATAATCATTCTTGGTGAGAATGCAATATGTAGTAATTGCATTACGGCAGTCCATCATCGTTTGAAATACGGTGCCTTCTGCAAGCTGAGGATCCTCCCTATTCCACTCAATTGTTTGCAAGTCATCGTCTTCGTAATCGGCTAAAACAAGGCTGTCATTGTTCTCATCCTTCTCTTCATCATCAGTGTCATCAAATCTGGCACCTTGTGCAATATCTTCCATGTATTGATCCTCCATTGCCTGCTTACTGCATCGATCTACCAATTCAGGAAACATCAACTCATCCTCATCATCTTGAGGAGACGGATCCTCAATCTCTGCATCGTCCTCCACATCGACCGCAGGAACAATCTGGCTACCACTAGCACTGGGGACAGATGGTGCTGCTGTGGACCTACAAGGAGCGGGGCGACGCACACGATTAGCAGAGGCAGCAACACTAGAGAGACATGATGCCTGACCACCTGATGATGCCCCAACACCAGATGATGCCTGGAACCTGTCCACATGGATTCGAATTTTACCGACACGGCAAGAATCATTTAAAGCAAAAAGAATTCCCAGATCGTCGTCAGAAATTAGTGGAACAAATCTTCCCTCGTGCTGTTGAAATATAGGAAATCAACTGAATCGCCAGCGCCCCAGGGGTACAGAGCGCAGATGTTATCTTTTAAATCCCTCAATGAGATGGTAGTTGCAACCACCGCTGGGATGTAAAATCCGGTCACATTGCGTTCAGAATCACGCAAAAAGCTAGTATCCAGCCTAACCACCAGCCGAAAAGCCAGTGCTGGATCAATCCTATTCGAAAAGCAACGCAGTTAGTTGAGCAACAACGATTCGCGCTCAAAAACTGCGTACTCTTAATTCACATAGGCAGACGATGCTTACCCAGATGGAATCCATGCGTTAGATCCCTCCGATTCCCAATCTTCTCCGCTGTTGAGGGGCATAATCGGCACATTAGACGGATGTACAAACTCTACCTCCATAGGGGTAGATCTAGATCTAGTGGAGGCGGAGCCCTCTCCGCCTCCCGGGGGAGGTGGTGGGGGCGGGGCCGGCTCGGTGGTGGACGACGCCATAAGTTAGGAGGGCAGGACGGCGTGGTGGCGGAGGGGCGGTGTGTGAGCTCTTCCAGTCTCGGGCGGAGGGGAAAGCTTTGGGTGAGTGACAGACCGCCAGTCCGACGTGTCTCATTGGGTCAACAGTCAACACAATTCAAAAGCGGGAGGATGATGCAGAAGGAATGTTTTAGAAGGGCTTTTGTTAGTTTCAAAGCTCCCTAGCCGTCACCGGTAACGGTCTAAGGCCTCTGACCAGACCGCAACCCTCCCGTCCGAGCGACCGCGAGGGGTTTCAAACTAGAGCGAGGGAAAAACTGAGGAAAAACTAACGAGCTGGGGAAAACTGAGTACAACTAACGACCTGAGGGCACGAAAATAGATCTCCCTATTTTATTTTACCTGCATTGCTCTATATCAAAAAACCCAAAAAAATTAGAATCCTTGGTAGTTGTTTTTACTTGTCTTGCTTTATCATGCTTTCTATCAATGGTTGGTTTCTTAGAAACTAAATCTTTTTGGCAAGGTGGGTTCACGGAAGAGCAGCAAAATTATTATGAGGAACACCGCTTGTCACAAAAAGGGAAACACTTATGGGAACACATCAATAGATTGTATATCATTGCTAGAAATGTGTGCTCTACTTATAATGTTACCTATTGCTTTGATGAATCTTGTTACTGTAGGAGGTATAAACACCTCCCTTTTCAATGTGAGTACAATGATGATGTTACCATATCTTTTTATATTAATGGAAATTATGACTTTTATGATGTGGAACAAATTGAAGAATTTATTGCTTGGAAGGGTGCATTCAAACTTGCTTATTTGCTTGAAAATAGTGATGATGCACCTTATAAATATGAGGTTTATGATATACTCACATTTTGCTTTGATAATTACAAGGAAGGAAATGGCTATATTCTTAAATATCTTAATAAATGCTCTCCAACGGAAGAGACTAATGTCATGAAGGAGTCTATGGAAGAAGAAATTGCTAAAACTGGAAGCTCATTGGATGAAAAAGAGGAGGAGAGTGATGACCAAGTGGAGGAAGAATGGAGTTACCCATCTCTACCTCCCAATAAGAGTAACTCTCTAACTAATACCTTATTTGATCGCCCTCCATGCTTAACAAAAGAGGGTGAGTGTGATATTTATATTGTTGAGTTTGTTCATGATGCTACTGAAAATTATTATGAGAGAGGAAAATATGGTTGTTGGAATTCTCATGTTACTAAAACACCTCTCTTTATATTGAAAGTTCCGAAGTTGCTATTGCTTTATCTAACCATACTTGTTACTATGTGCTTCTTTGATTTATTTTCTTACAAGATTCCTATGCATAGGAAGTGGGTTAGACTTAAATGTGTTTTATATTTGCTCCTTGATGCTCTCTTTTGCTTCAATTCATATTTATTATGTGAGCATCTTCTCAAGTTACTGCGCCTAGCTCAAAGGCGTTAAAGAAAAGCACTCTTGGGAGATAACCCAATGTTTTCTTTTCAGTACTTTTTCTTTTATTTGAGTCTTGAAAGTCATTACTACTGTAATGACCGCTCCTTATCTTGTTTATTTCGTTTTTGTGCCAAGAGAAGCCTCTAATTTGAGTGAGGTAAAGATTTGGGGATGTTGCTGTCCTGAAACTGTTTTCGGTGCTGCACCGTAAAAATTCGTGAAAATTCTCTGTTTATCTTTTGGACCTGCGATTTCTTGTGCATATGCCCCAGGTTATATCCAAACTTTTCTTAGTTGAACACTTTTTGATTTGAGCAACAGAAAATCCTTCAAAAATTCGACCTTTGTCAGCTGTTCAGTTTTGACAGATTTCTGCCAATATTTGTGTTTGCCACTTTATCGCTTTCTTTTGAGTTCTTTTGATCACAGAACTTTTGGGGAGGTTGCTACAGTAGTATATGCTATATATGTGGTGGTTTTGAGTTGAAACCTGAAGCAAATAGAGGATTGATTATATGTTATGCTTGCACTAATGTTGCTAATAGAATTGTGTTTAGTTTTGTATGAAGGAAGTTTTCAAGTGTAGGGATTGGAGAATGATGAGATGAGTTGAAGAATGGACAAAAGCTCAAGCTTGGGGATGCCCATGCATCACCCCAAGAAATATCCAAGAAGTACAAGCGTCAAAGCTTGGGGATGCCCCCGAGGCACCCCTTCTTCATCGGCAAAAATTAGGTCACCTTTCAAGACACTATATTTTTATTGCTTCATGCACTATGTGTTTTTCTTGGAGCGTTAGTTGTTTTAGTTTTCTTAGTTTGTTTAGTTTGTTTGTTTGCTTCAATAAATGGTTGGACCCCAACAAATTTTCTTTTGGAGGAGATGTACTCATTTTCATTTGCCAAGAACGTTCTAGTTTTCACTCTTATTAAAAATCATGCGTTCTTCTTTTTCTGCTACTTCTTTTGGTTTTCATTTTCGCCTTGATTTGCATTCAGACCTTGTCATATCTTTTCATCAAGGTGTATTTTTGCCTCTGATCTTTATTGGTTTTCATCAAAAGAGGTGTTTATAAAAATTTCAAATGGTGTTGGAAAAGAGAAAAAGCTTTGTGCAAAATAGTGGTACAAGAAGGAGATTGTGTAGACTGCGGCTTAGGCTTTTTCATGTCATGCTTGATGTCCTTTTGATAGTATGCTTAGTGGTTTTGCTGTAGCATGACTTGTCTCAAATAACTGAGATTGCTTAATGAGCCTTTGAAAAAATCATGCATTGTTTTTATTGTATGGAAGCATTATTTTGGTTTTCTCCTTGATGCTTTATTTGGGTTGACTTGGCGCATGCTCACACATGTTAGACTCTTACAAAGTCGCCAATAGCCTTCATGATCATTTAGTTTTTGACTTTTGATGCCATCGTATGCTTCTTTTAATGTCGCTTTATCGCTTTGCATGATTATGGCCATTATTGCTCTCTTAGTTGGTCGCTCCCAGTCTTTTGCTAGCCCTCGCCTTGTACTGAGTATGAGCTTTACTCGTGCATCCAACTCCTAAAAGCCAAAGTTTTCCAAAGTGTCCACCATACATACCTACTAGCAATTTGCTATTCCAAGTAAATATGACTTGCTTTTATTTTCTCTTCAAATTAAACTCTTACCAGTGTTATGCGAAATTCGGTCAGTAAAGCTCTCACGAACTGGAAGGCACACTTTACTTTTTCCTGTTCTTAAAAATTTGACATTGTGGTCTCTTATGTTGAGTTTTTATGCTTGCAAGTTGTAAGTTGGATTCTAGCCCAGCCATGCTGTCATGGGCAAGCTTTCAACATTGCACTTCTAATTTGAGTTGATATCGTGATCTTTTGTTTATGGATGCCCGCGGTGTGAAATGAATTGGGAATCTTGTAGGGATCATGGAGTTTGTATATGTGTTAGGGAAACGCCGGGCCGCCAATCTAAGCCATGCATAATTCATGGTGGAAATTTGCAGCATACCCATAGTGAACATTCGACGACGCATCTCACAATAAAAAGCTAAACAATATAGCAAATAAAAGAGATGTCGAGGTGTTCATTGTCTGCTTGTCCTATCATTTTGGTGTGGGCTTGTTCCATGTCATCGGGCACGGAGGTACCCCATTGGCGGTTCTCAATGATATGCATATACTTACAATGACAAGAGCCTTGCTTGGGACTCTAAGTAAAGTAGCATGAGGTTTGGGTACTCGTATTCACGGGGCACGAGGTTTTCAACTTATGATTTGTCAAGCATATGCATCATAATTATTCTCGCATTAACTTTAACCATTCAAGATGCTTATGATGGGGGCAATGAGAGCTCAAAGCCGGTAAGTACCATAATTTTTGAAGGTTATAAAACTTGCAATCACTGCTTCCCTCTGCGAAGGGCCTTTCTTTTACTTTTATGTTGAGTCACCACCTTCTTTCTTTATGCACCATTAAGAGAGCATAGTTGTCATTCTTAGTGTGATATGCATTGTCCCAAAGTTCATTGATTGATTCATATTGTTGGTTTCACTTGTTCTTAAATTATTTGTATCTAGTCGCCCTCTTAAACTTGAAGGTGTCCTATGCATTTATGTTTTGCTCTCTTTGAAGGACAAGCTGAAAACCATTTGTATGTTTTTCCTTATGATTTGAACGCACGTTTGACTTTCATTGTTTCATTTTCATGATCTTTTGTTTGTGTTCATTTGCATGTTTACAACATGGTTGCTAAGTTCTTATTGTCATGATTATATCTTCATGCCCATGTTTTAAGTTCTATTGATCCCAGCTCACCAATGCTTATATATATGATCAAGATTGTGTAGGTGCATGTCACCTCAAAAATTATTCTTTTGTTATCACTTACCTACTCGAGGACGAGCAGGAGTTAAGCTTGGGGATGCTTGATACGTCTCAAACGTATCTATAATTTTTGATGCTCCATGCTTGTTTTTACACCATTTGCCTATTGTTTTGTTACACTTAGTGGCATTTTTATGTATTTTCCGGAACTAACCTATTAACGAAGTGCCACAGTGCCAGTTCCCTGTTTTCTGCAGTTTTTGTGTTTCAGAAGTGATACACAGGAAATATTCTCGGAATTGGACGAAACAAGTTCCTGAAGTCTTATTTTACCCGGAAGCTTCCAGAGATCCGAAGGAGAGTAGGAGGTGAGGGACCAGGGGCCCACACGCACAGGTGGCGCGGCCAGCCCCTGGCCCGTGCCACCCTCGTGTGTGGCCGCCTGGCCCCTCCTCTGACATCGCCCCTTCGCCTATAAAGACCCCCCAACGAGAAAAACCTAAGTACCCGATCAGTTTTCCAGAACACATCGCGATCCGCCACCGCCGTCGACCCGAAGATCGAGAGGGTCTAGAAGCTCTTCCCGGCACGCTGCCGGAGAGGGGAATCGCCACCGGAGGTCTCCTTCATCGCCATGCTTGCCTCCGGAGCGATGAGTGAGTAGTCTACCTTGGACTATGGGTCCATAGCAGTAGCTAGATGGTTGTCTTCTCCACTATGTGCTTCATGTTTAGATCTCATGAGCTGCCCTACATGATTGAGATCACCGTTATGTAATTCTACATGTTTGGTTTGTTGGGATCCGATGAATATTGGTGTTTATGATTAAGTTGCTGTACTGAATTATATCTTTTGTTATCTCTATGTTGTTTATGATCTTGCATGCTCTCCGTTGTTAGTAGCTATCTTGGCCGAGTAGTTGCTAGTGACTCCAAGAGGGGGTATTTATGCTCGATAGTGGGTTCATGTCTCTATTTCACCTGGGGGAGTGACAGAAACCTCTAAGGTGGTAGATGTGCTGTTGCTACTAGGGAGAAAACAACATTCATATGCTCAAGGGCATATGCTTTGTTTACATTACACACTTTGCTTAATGCAATTATCTGTTGTTCGCAACTTAATACTTCTAGGGTATTCGGATGATATCCCCGGGAGTGGATTATTAGTCATAGATGCAGTTGGATGGCGGTCTATGTATTTTGTTGTAATGCCCAGAGTAAATCTCATAGTGATCTTCTTGACATATCACGTTATCTCTATTCTATCAATTGCCCAACTGTAATTTGTTTACCCAGCATGTGCTATTTTATCTATGGAGAGACACCACTAGTGAACTGTGGACCCTGGTCCTATTTCCATCATATTGCTATCACCTGTTTACTTTTCTCGCACTGTTTACTTTACTCGCATACTTTTACTGTTTTCCACTAGATACACTCATAACCTTTGTTTCAAGCAAACCGGTGAGATTGACAACCTCATCGTAAGTTGGGAGCAAAGTATTTGTTTGTGTGTGTGCAGGTTCCACGTTGCAGCTAGCAAGCAAAGCTTGGACGAGGTGCCATATATAAATTGTCCGCAGCTGTCGCAAACTAGCAAGCATCACCTTCAGTCGGCATTGTCTCTCCTCTCCAAGAACGATAAACCTTGGTTTCTAAACTGAGGGAAAACTAGCTGCTATACTCATCACACCTTCCTCTTGGGGTTCCCAACGGGCTGGTCATTCACCACGCATCAATAACACGGCTTCAAGAGTTGCTCAGTTTCGTTTTACAACTGATAGATGTCTGCGTGGCAGTTCAGATATCAACCATGTCCGCGATTTGGATTTAGCTGATCCCCTCATATGCAGATGTTAAACTGAGTTTTCTCTTCTGAAGAACTATTCGTGTCTTGTTTCGGGTTTTGTCCAAATAAGGACTAACGCTGATATTTGTAAATTCTAATATTTCTTAACCTTGTATTAGCTGATAGTCATTTAAGTAAGTTATGTATGTGGAGGGTAATTTTACTGATATGCCGGGACAACAATAGTGTAAGTGCTATACAAACTCACAACTAAAAGCCAAGGAATAATCAACATTGGTAGCTACAGTAGTAGACCTTTGTTGTCGCCCACACATCCCAAATACTTCCTTTGTCAAAGCCTTTGCATGCATAAATGCTTCATCATCATACTGGAGAGGCAAAACAGACCGTGAGAGCCTGCAGAGAGTACATGGAGTTCCTTTTCCTGATTCTAAACAGCTCGAAGAATATCACCATCTTATGGAGCAGGCTAAGGAACGGGATCACAGGGTGTTGGGGCAGGCCCAGGAGCTCTTCATGTTCAATCCAGTTAGTCCAGGTTGCTGATTCTTCCTTCTGCATGGTGCTAGAATACTTAAGAAGTTGAAGACATTTATGCAGCAAGAGTACTGGGACAGGGGCTACAAAAGGTCGAGACCCCAAATGTTTACATTATGAACCTGTGGAAAACCTTCGGGCATGCTGCAAACTTCAGTGACAACATGTTTGTTTTCGAGATTGATGGACAGGAGGTTGGCCTGAAGCCACTGAACTGTCCCGGACACTGGGAGATCTTCAGCCACAAGTCTTGTTCCTACAGAGAACTTCCACTCTGCATGGGCATGCCGGATTTTGGCGTCATTCACAGGAATGAGGCTAGCGGTGCACTCACAGGCCTGAGACGAGTCAGAAGGTTCGTGCAGGACGACGCCTATATCTTCTGCAGGGAGAGTCAGGTGAAAGATGAGGTTGAGGATGTCTCTGAAATTGGTCGATGATGTTTATAAAATATTCGAGTTTGAGTATGAGCTAGAATTATCAACAAGACCAGAAAACTATTTGGGTGATTTTGAAACCTGGAACAGAGTAGAGCAGAGCATCAGCTGAAGAAAGCTCTGAGTGCGAGTGGGAAGCCATGGAAGTTGAATGAAGGGGATGGCGCTTTCTATGGCCCAAAAATTGATATCAGCATGTTCGATGCCCTCAAAAGGAAGTTCCAGTGTGCGACTCTGCAGCTCGATTTTCAGCTGCCCATCAACTTCAAGCTGACCTACGCCCCCGAAGACGAATGCCAAAGGTAGAGGCCTGATTAACAGGGCTATCCTGAGGTCTTTTGAGCAGATGGTCGCCATTCTGTTGGAGCATTACAATGGTAAGTGGCCATTGTGGCTGAGCCCTTGCCAAGCTATCGTCTGCCCTGTCTCGTACAGTTTACGGGAGGATATGAAGGAGGTACTGGAGTATGCAAAGGAGGTTCGTGATAAGATGCACAAAGCTGGGTTTGATGTTGACATTGACAAGACTGTCAATTCAATGGATAAGATGGTGTTTGGCGCTCACAAAGCCCGGTACAACTATAGTCTTGTCGTGGGCCGAAAGGAGGCAAAGTATGCGGAGGTGAGCGTTAGGGTAAGATACAAGGCTCAAGCATGATCTACAGTTAGTGTTGACGGTTCCATCAGACATTTTAGGGACGAAGTAGCAGCTTTCAAATGAATCTTAGTTGACATTTCCTTTCCACCCTTGAAAAGAAGTAGCTAGCCGTATGATGACAAGAGTGGATGCTAGATATCTCTGTCCTGAACTAGTCAATTTTGATTGTTAGGTGGGTAGGTAAAATGCTAGTTATCAGTTATCTCTGTCCTGAATTTGTCATTTGGTCTTGGTTGGTAGCTAAAAATGTTGGTTGAATGTGAAATTTGTGCTGCATATTGCTTGCCCTACATTTCCGGGATATCAAACATGTCAATAATTTAGACTTTGATTGATTTAAAAATGCCATTGTTATTATCTCATTTTGTGTTTTATCCAAATTACTGACTAACTCTTGTATTTGTAACTTGTTATATTTCTTAAGTTTATATTAGCTCATTTAGCTGATACTCAATAGCTAATTTATCTATGTAGAGGGTTAATTTATTGATATTGTTCAACAACAATAGTGTGTGCAGCAAAGTGCCATACGCAATGTCCCTGAAAAGTGGAGTAATAATAATTAACATTGTTAGCTGCAATCTATGACGGTAAATCTCACACTTAACATGTACTAGTCTACCTGTGTAAATTCCTGGCTTGATGCTTATTTCCACATGTCAGAGGCAGCGTACACTAGATCTGTAACTGCAGTGGAGCCTAAAGGACAGGGTTTCAAGTGGTGCTTACTTCATTCTGTGTTTTGGCTAACATTATTGGATTCAAAAAAGCTATTTGTATTTACGATGTTAGTTCTTGTCGTTATATTTTTTTTTTGAATTTTTCCTTATGATGTTAGTTCTTGTCGTTATAAACTTCAACATGTTTTAGCCACAATGACATTGAAACCTTGTCATTTAATTATCTGTGTAGTTGAATTTGTTTTGTAATATACTATGTGACAACACTGAATGTATATGAAGCAAGAAACTGAAGTGTTGAGCAATTTGTGTTGACCCCTCAAAAAGCCAGCCTCAACCACAGTCCCCAGGTCACCCCTAAATTCATATCACAATGGAGGCCTGATTTCTTAGGCTGGCTGGACCATCTATCCTACTATGACTGTATTCTTGACTCAAGTGCTTTTAGTAGCCTTCTTGTTATATTGGCTTGTATTTGGTCACACAAGTGAGATCCTGGGCATCAGCTCGTGCATTGCACTATAGATGGCATAAACTTGGTACAGGCAAGAAGGAACCAAGTTTCTGAATATGATCACAAATATATCCTACAATTTACGAGGAAACCAATGAGTGCAATTGACTGGCAAGAGAAATCACTTGGCAGGAGAAGAAACCAATGGGCAAGCAATTTACGAGTAAATCCTACAAATATATCCTACAATTTACGAGTAAATCCTAATGATGACTGACCATTCTGTTCATTAGGTATGTTTCGGAAAGATGTTCATGCTGATAATGTTACTGACTGTAAATGAAGAGTTGCAGGGTTGGAAGTGCGCAAGAAAGGCTGAACCAAAGCGAGTAAAGAAGGTGAGGCAAACCGACGCTGGTGCACCTCTGACAGTGACTCGAATGCTTCTCAAGAGTCTGCCGATGCTGGTGGCGTTAGTTGGAAAGGCAAGCCTTGGGCCGAGGGTACTTGTGAAAAATTATAATCTCTTCTGCAGCAGAGGAATTTTTTTTTTCCATAACTTAATGTGGAACTTGTACCCAATGGAACCAAGGTATGCTTTTGAACAGAAATGCAACTGATAGGAGTCACATGAATGAGTGTCCAATGGCTAAAATGACAATGCTTGTGTTGATCTTGCATGTAGATATGAGCACCATGCCGGAGGAGGCAGTTCAGTATATGAAGTTTCTGCAGCATTCAGATCAGTGTGAGCATTTGCTTGGTTTCTTTGGGGTTGAGATCATCCAAATTGTTCCATGATCATTTGCGGCTGACCAAGTTTTCTCTCTGCCATATTCAGGGCCTGAGATCTGATGATATGCGGATGTATGCCCTGAGTCCGTACAACGTGATAATATTGGATTTGATCTGAACCTGTAGATATGATTTTGGCACTCTCGGGTGAAGAACACAGTCCTTGCTTAAGATCGAGGAGTTCGCCACTAACCATGTGATGTATCTTCTTACCATAAGCCTTTTTTGGAAGCTGTTATACTGATCATCATAGGTCCATCAGTAGCATACTGGAGCCTGTGAAGCGAGTAAGCGACCCTCTTAGAAGATTAGTGTATATTACATCTTTGATGTTAATATTCGCACGGAATGCAAGATCTTGAGAAGTTGTAAATTCTTCTGTTTGTTCACTTTGGAGCAAGTATATATGGTTCTTTCATGTCATTCGATGATTTGTTCAATAATCTCTAGTGGCTTGCACAGCTGTAGCTCTGAAGATTCCCGAGCCTTGACTTATTAAGAGCACCGACTGAAACTGTGAAAACAAATTTTGTACCATTCACGAACACATAATTCTTCCGAGCACTGAATGCTTGACATATTTCTAAAATTGTCACCATAAAATTAGTATCTCAATTCCATTGTTGATATCCTTTCCACACCGATGCATGAGCTTGTTTTAAAAAGCAACTTAATTATTAACTACTAAACCATGAAAATGTGTGTTGCCGCACCCGTCCATCTTGGGTAAAGTTGTAGATTTTTGAGAAAGTGGGATGGTGTAGGCATGTAAAGAAATTTAAACAATAATTACCCCCACGAGTATGATAACATCATTTCATAATACACGTACTGTAGACAGTATTGTGCTCCATTACTACATCTTGAATCTTACTTTTCTAGATGACGAATAGAAATATGATCATTTGAGTACGTTCAACTATTTACAGCACTTCAGAATTATGATGTCAAAAGACGTTATAAACCTTCGGAAACCCCAGAATGATATGAAAAAAAAACTTGGAACCAGAAATGTCTATTTTGGGCCATCTGTAAGACTCGAGCGGGCCTCTTCTCAGCCTCTCCCGCAATCAATTTCCAGTCGACCAAACCGCCGCCCGCCGCCCGCCGCCCGCCGCCGACCAAACCACCACCTCCACCTCGCTCCTCCTCCTCCTCCTCCTCCTCCTCCTCGTGGTCTACACCACCTTCCGTTCGGCTCCGGCGATCGGCGATCGGAGACGCCCAAACGTCCAAGCTCCCTTTCCCCCCAAACCGAGCCCCATCCACCGAAGCAAACCCTAGCCTAGCCTGGAAATGGAGGCGGGCGGCGCCGACTACATCAGCACCCTCCCCGACGAAGTGCTCGGCGACATCATCTCCCTGCTCCCCACCAAGGAAGGCGCCCGCACCCGCGTCCTCGCGTCCCGGTGGCGCGACCTCTGGCTCTCCGCCCCTCTCAACCTCGACTGCCTCGACCTCATCGCTGACGGGGGTGAAGTCCGCGCCGCCGTCGTCGCACGCATCCTTTCCTCCCACCGGGGACCAGGCCGTCGTCTACGCATCAACGCGTACAGCTTCAAAATCCAAGCAGATACCGTGGAAGCTTGCCTCCGGTCCGCCGCTCTCGACAACCTTGAGGACCTTAACTTCACCGACCACGGTGAAGAGCATCCGCAGCGGGCAATGATCTTCCGCTTCTCGCCCACCCTCCGTGTTGCCAACATCTGCAAATGCGACCTCTCCGACATAACCTTCCAAGGCCTACACTTCCCCCTGCTTAGACATCTCGGCCTCGTCGAAGTCAAGATCTTGGAGCTCTCGCTGCATAGCCTGATTGCTGCTTGTCCCGTTCTCGAGTGCTTGCTAATTGATGGCTGCTTTGGCTTCCGCTGCGTCCGGATCAACTCCCTCACTATTAGAAGCATCAGCGCCCGTGCTAGTGCATATCGGTTTCTTCAGAGGCCAACAGATCTGCTTATCCTTGAGCAACTTGTCATTGAGAATGCCCCTTGTCTTGTCAGGCTGCTCCTTCCCGATCACCGCATTGGTCTGCAGGTAGTGGTAGTCGCAGCGCCTAAACTAGAGACTTTAGCCTTCGTTAGTGATGCATGCGATGATGATGTTCCCGTCAGACTTGTGTTTGGCTCCACTGTTATTCAGGTACGCCTTGCTGCTTCTCAATTGCATATCTGTCTGCAGAAAATTTACCTATCACCTGTATTGTGCATTGTCCTAATGTCTTAATATTGTCTTGCACACTTGATACAGGGATTATGTGTCAAGAAGCCGATAGCTGCGGTACGCACAGTCAAGATGTTAGCTCTTGATATGCATAATCTTAGTTTGGATACGGTTATTCAGCTGATGACATGCTTTCCGTGCGTGGAGAAGCTCTATATTCAGGTGACGGTTCTGCAATGCCTGTTCAACTACTCTTTTGATCTCATTCTGTTCCAGAATTGTTGATTGTTATTGTTTTTCTATGTTCTTTTCAGTCATTTGAATCAAGGCCAGGCAACTTGTGGCGTCGTAAACACCGAGACCTGATCAGAGATGTTGACATGCGTCTGAAGACAATTGTGTTGGAGAAGTACCAGGGCTTGAAGTCACAAGTTAACTTTGTTACGTTCTTTGTGTTGAATGCGAAAGTTCTAGAGTCAGTGACACTTGGCATCAGAGAAAGGGATAACAATGAGGGTTTTTTGGCGGCACAGCGCAGGAAGCTTTTGGTAGAGAACAGGGTTTCCAGAGTTGCCCGGTTTCATTTCACAACTAGTTCACGTGCCCACAGTTTTTATGGTCTTAAGCATGTACGTGATATGGATTTAGATGATCCATTTGCATATAGAGGTACTTAGCTAGTTGTTCTTGCATGTCGGCCTATTTCATTTTGTGCCTTGTCCAAACCAGAGTAGTTATGACTTTATGTGAGTAGTACTTTTGAGTTCATATTATCTAGTACCTTATCAGAATGCCAGAAGACCATTTTCTTAATCCTTTTATCAGAGGACAGAGGTGCCACATGTTTGCAATCATGTGATAAGCGAGTTAAAGTATAGTAACTCATGTATTGCTGTTTTCTGCCCTTCTGTTTGATTCACATTGTTCACTGGATCATTCTTTGTTGTTTCCACCGAATTCTGCGTGATTTCCTCAACAGTACTGTTGTGTACTCGTTTGCTCAACAGTCAACAATAAAGATTCTTGGTAATCACTGAACACTGTGCTGATTGTAAATCATAGTTTTAAATTTTTCTTTTTGAATTTCAGTTGTGCTCGACTCCACTGATTTTTTTCTTAAGGTTTTGAACACTATTGTTTGATGAAGAATACTTGTTTCAGTTGCTCGAAGTTGTTTGCTTGTGCTGAGAAATCTGAAGACTTGTTACTTAAATTGGAGCTTTCTTAAAAAATATGGTTCTCTGTTGTAGATTTGTTGCTGCTAGGAGCAGGACTTTAGTGATTTTGAAACAATATAAATAGCTGCTGGAAATAAATATTCTGTTTTATCCTTCACAAGGAACAGGCATAGTACCTTATAATCTTACTTTTTCATGTATACTATCTGCACCTTTTTTCGATCTGAGGAACACTAGAATATTTTCAGAGATAAGAAAATTTAGGTTCTCGTTTGTAAGCTTCATTTAGACATGGTATATCTATTGTAGTGTGTTTGATTTGTATGCAACTGCATTCTCTTTACCTGGACGACCTCATACGAGATGGTAATAGCAAAGTCTGACCATCGACCTTCACACTGCCTATCACTTCCATGTCAGATTGGACGTCCGTTTAGAAGTTTGGAAGAAAAGTGACTAGTGATCGTAAAAGGCCATTAGATGGTGTGGTTTAGGACTGATTAAAGTTCAGCATATCTGTGATTATGGCTGTAGGGTAAGATATTTTGATCAAGTTAGTAGCTACGGACATTTTGCATGGCATGTTTTAAGCTTTCTAGTCGTCTTTGCCAACACATCAATTCTCTTTTTCGCAATTTTGATGGAGAAGAAGGGTGAAAGGAAACGCTTTGGGAATGTCTATGCCTAAGTTCATAGGTGGCATGGCATTTAGGGATATTGAGCTATATAATTTGGCATTGTTGTCGTCAATTCTAATGGAGGCAGAGAAACTGTGCTGGATCCACGTGCAATGTAGTTCCTGCATGATAATTTGAAGGATGCACGGCTGGGATCTAGACCGTCTCAAATTTGGCAGTGTTAGTGAAAGGAAAGGAAGCCCTAAATATCGGCCTTATTAAGAGAACTGGTAATGGGTCAGGAACAGCTCTGTTTGGGGTGACAATTGGATATACTGAGGGATCATAAGCTCTGGCATGTTTGTCCATACTCTTTGGACGACGACCTCAGCTCCTAGTGAGTGATGTGATTGATAGTTCTTCTGCTTGTTGGAAGAAGGAACTTCTCGACAAACACTTGCATCGTATGGACATGCAATCATGAATATTCCAATCAACACTTATCTTAACCAGATTTTTGGGCATGGCTCTATGAAAACTCTGGCTTCCTCTCGGTTTGATCAGCATATCACATGTCAGCGAGAGGGCTGGCTGGAACACCAGCCTGCAAGCTATAATTGTTTGGAAGCGTAGAGACAGTGGGCAAACTTTTTACTGGTTAAAGCTCGATGTAAGCTGTATTTTCCTGGCATTCTGACCTTCTGCTTAGTTCGCATTCGTCTCTGGATCGTTCTTTGTTGTTTCCACTCATATCTTGCCTGATTTCCTCAATAGTGCTGTTATGTACATGTTTGCTCATCACTGCAGATTCTTGGTAATCACTGAAATCTATGCTGGTTGTCAATCGTAGCTTTAAATTTCCTTTTTGAATATGAGTTGTGCACCATTCCACTGATTTCTGTTAAGGTTTTGAACAGTATTACTCTGTACAGATTCTCGAAGTTGTTTGCTTGAGCTGACAAATCTGAAGAGTTGATGCTAAATTGGAGTTTTCTTGAAAAAGTGATTATTTGTCGTAGATTGGTTGCTGCTAGCAGAAGGACTTCAGTGATTCTGTAACATTTTCTCAATTAGCTGCTGCAAATAACCATTCTGTGTTTTATCCTTCACAAAGAACAGATATAGTACACATCTGTCACATCCCAAAATTTTCCAAATTTTGGAATGTAAAATTAATGAAATAATTTGATTGAATTGTTGAATTTGTAGAAAAAAATTAAAGGAAAAGAAACTTTAGACTACTTTTTGAATTTTCTTAACCTTGAAATTGAACATATTGTTTTGTAATTATTTTTGAAAGGTTTGAATTAGTATAGTGTGTTATAAAGCCATATAAACTATTTTGGGATATTGTCTAAGTAGCCATATTAGGCCAAATGACATAAATTATAATTTGCAGCATATGTTTTGGACTGTAATGATGTTCTTTATGTCCAATGTATGTATTTTGATTTTTTTGGAAATTTTTCTGAATTATTTGGTGTATATTGGAGCACATGTGAGGCTTAATAAAAGTCAACAAAAAGGAAAAGAGTAAAAATAATAATAATGGGTAATTCTAATGGGCCGACCTAGCCCAGCCGTGACCCATTCTCTTCCTTTTTTCCCTTTCTTCTTAGCCCGCATATGACATGGTCCATGTAAGCCGATGGAAGACGAGGTCGTCTTCCTCCTGGAGTACCTACAGCTCAGGATTTCAGCCATGGCCATTACTTTCCTTCCTTCCTTAGCACGTTCTAGATCCCGAAATAGCTCACCATAAACATAAAAATTACTCCCTTATTAATCACGGTTCCATTCAGACGATTAAACCCCATTTAAACGCACCTTGAATCACGCACGTAACCTGGTCATGCGCATTACCACTCCATCACTCGCCATCCTTAAACGGCCCCTTCTTCGCGTCCATATAATCCCTATGCTCCGCATAATTTCCCCTCAAACACCACCTCATCTCTGCCACCAGGCTGCTTGAAATTCGAGCTCATAATTTCGCCATGGCCGCCCCCATCCATTGATGATTCTGCCGGAGGCCAAACGCACCGGAGACGACGCCGCTCACCAAAGGAACTCCGAACGGAAGCTGCAAGTCGTGGTTTCTGTAGCCTGCAGTAGTATCCTTGATCTCCCTCTTCCTTCAGATCTTTTGTTTCTCGCTGTCTCCCCCAACTTACTCTTTTCCCGTGGTTCTCATCCCCAGGACGGGCGACCTGAGTAGCCTACATCTCACCGGCGTCGCAAACCTTCAGCCATGCTTCACCGCCGCCAGCGAAAGACGTCAACTTCGCCAGTCTAAAGACAGCCCGGCGTCGCGCACCTGCTTCCTCCTCGTCGACCAGTGTCATCGTTGGTAACGCCATTGCTTGTAGTTTTTTTTGTGATTCAGTTTACGGTGTTCTTTTCTGATTACTAAACCGCTATCAGCCTAGCATTCTAGCTACGTATGCCCTCCTGTTTCCACGCATAGTACTCGTCGGATTGATCGATCTGTTAATGAAACTTTGTACTAGCTCTAGTAATTAACTCGAAAATTTATAACTTAAGATCTAGACCTCCTTTTTAAATGATTCTTTTTGCAAATGGATCTTATTATTATCATCTATCCAGTAGAACCATTGCACAAATTAATTGGACAAATTTTATCAGGTATTCAAATTCAAATGGAGATTTGAGTATTTTCTTCCTAGATTTAATTCTATAATTAATTTAGGCATAATTCCTTTTGCAAAATTGAATATCTTAATAATAGAAAATCACCAGAACACTTCACACACATTTCCCACATTTTTCCAAGATCAAATACACTATCTCATCTTTTTGCAAAGATATAGATGAGTTAAATAAGCATCTTAGCAAATATCAAATTTCCAAATCCTATCTTGCACTTTGTGCTAATTGTTTTGTCCCACTAAAACCAAAAGTGTGAAATATACTAAGTCCTAATGACCACGTAAAATTCATCATGACTTAGTAAAAATCTACCCTTTTATCTTTGCCCAAGTGCAAAACCCTCAAACTCCATCTCATCCAAATTCTCCTAAGTGTTGACTACTTCATCCAACAAAGTGGCATAGAAGTTCCCCATACCAAGGCCATGGAGAAGAAGTTGAAGAGAAGACAAGAGATGGAGGAAAACAAGAAGAACAAGGTCAAGAGCCAAGTCAAGAAGATGGAAGAGATAGACCTCAAGACTTAGAATATATTCATCCAACTCCTCAAACCAAGCCTAAGTTATTTTGCTAAGTGTTTAACTCTCCCTAAACAATCTATGAAACCCCATAAATCTATAAGTCCTTGACTTAGCCATTCTCTCCATCCATATTAAGCCAAAATTCAAGACCCAATCCTTGTCCAAATACCACTAAGACAAATCAAGGCTAAGATAAAACTAATAAACACTTTTGTTGTCTTGTTTGATCATGTTGCCTTGGATGGTATGTTTATTTGGTGTTATCTTTTATCTTATAGTTGTACGGAGAGCCACGTGTGTTGACTAAGAAGTACAATCTTCAAAAAGATTACTAAGGCAAGTGTCATCATCTCCTTGTCTTACTAAAGAATTATCACTAGTAGCTTTCTTGTAGAAGATGCAAGATGCATGTGTAGGTGAAAATGGTCTTAGCAGTTATGATTTTATGCTAAGTTTATTGTTTAGCTTACGTCTAGCTTTTGCATCTCCTAGTAGAACTGTTGCTGCTATAGGTTGCCTTCACATGTTTTGACTAAGTGTTGAAAACCCTTGTTTTACAAAAACCAAGAAAAATAACTAAGTTAATGAAACACCTGGGTGGAAAGTGGTAAGAATGGTTTGTGTTGAGTGGTTCCCTGGGGTCATGTCGTCGAACCTCTGAACCACCAGGTGTATCTCACTTGTGGACGGCCACCCAGGAACAAAGAGATTGGAGACGCTCAAGTCGTGAAGCTTCCAGTGCAACCACGAGTCATATGGGCTCTGTCTTGATTAACTAAGTTGCGAGAACTCAGCCAGACGGACAGAGGGTGGTATTTGGCAGTGCGTCCGGGTTGGTCTGAGGGATTGCCTCTGAAAGGTCTCGTCTTGGTCTTCACTTGGCCATTTGAGCAAAATGAGCATCATGGCAAAAGAGGTTGACTGAGTCTTGTGGAAAAAGTGCACCACCTCTGCAGAGGGTTAAAACTAAGTACTTAGCCGTGTCCCCGGTTATGGACAATTTTGAGCGACATGATTTTGAAGATGTTCAAGGATTTCATCATGCCAACTTCTTAAAACTAAAACTTGTGGGTTGAACTGGGAATATGGCAATTGGTGCAAGTGTCTATTGGCTAGCAGTTCCCGTGCCATGTCTATGTGCCAGTGTCTGCAGGAATGGTTCACCCAAACCAAGTTGTCCATATGTAGTAATTGAGGTTTTGAGAATTGATGTAGGTATCTATCGACCAGTGTGTCCCATACGATAACTACGGCCTGTGGCTACAGGGGTAGATCACCCAAGTCAAGTTGTCCAGCTAAAAGTTTTGCTTTAAAGAAAATGATAGGATAAAATTGCTTAGTGCAAATAGGTCTGAAGCTCCACCTAGCCAAATATTCATTAAGTGTTAGGTTCCATTTGTGTCCACCAAACAATGACATCTTGCCAATACAATTCAAGTGTATTGACCCTTTGTGGCTGCAACGTTTCATGTTGCAGGTTTTGACGTTAAGAAAGGTACGACAGGGTTACGAGTCTATCCGCAGCATGTTCGCCTGTGGCACATGAAGAAGAAGGACTCCATGCTAGTTTTGATTTCGTTGTAAACTCTGAAAGCTCTATGCTATGAGCATTATAAAGTTCTTTATGTAATTGCTGGATCATACGATGTAATAAAATGACCCTTGTTTCTTGGTATTACAATCTTAAACTCTGTGTGCTAGCATTGATCCAGGGACTAGCACTGAAAAAGCACAGGGATCGTCATCTTTAAAAGATGAGGTCACTACAACATCTGACCTTTTTCTATCTGAGCTATGAAAAACATGACTTCTGAGAAACCATGGGCTAGCTATGTCCAGAGAGAAGGAAATTAAGGTTCTCATTTGTAAGCTTCATTTAGACAAGGTATATCTGTGAAGGTGTGTTTGATTTATGCGTGGCTGCATTCGCTTTACCTGGACAGTGCTCAGACCTCATACGAGATGGTAACAGCAAAGTCCCCAGACAGGTAATAACAATCATCTTTACATAGCAGCAGTTGCACTAATAGACTGACCATCCACCTTCACATTGTTGATCACCTCCATGTCGGATTGGAGCCCGGTTTAGAAGCTCGGAAGAAAAGTGAGTAAAAGGCCCTTGGATGGTGTGGTATCGGACCGAGTTCGACATATTTGAAGTTGAAAGAATAGCATCCCAAAAGCTATACCTTTATCAGCTCCGGTAATAATAAGCTTGTAACTGTGGTAAAGATCACATATATGGTGTGAAGATCACAGTAATGAGATATTTGTAGCATATACAAAAGGTCGGACCAGTTGTCCAAGTTATTACTCCCTCCGTTTCAAAATATAAGATGGTTTAGATATGTGAAGCGAATGTATCTAGACATTTTTTAGTGTGTATATTCGACTGAACCTACACACTAAAAGATGTCTAGATACATTTGCTTCACAAAACTAAAACATCTTATATTTTAAAGCGGAGTGAGTATTATAGAAATTTATAATTTTTCTGTTTTACTGGACGGAATTTTAACCAATTAGGTTTCTACTAACTAAAACCAGAAACTCATAGTTTTTCCATAAAAAAAAGCCTTTCTAGTTTAAGCTCTACATTGCTAGAAATTATGGTAGTTCGACCGCGGAATTTTTTTGTTTCGGTGTCTCTGGAATATGAGTGTGTGACTTATTAGAATTGATCCTATTGATAATACATTACTACAAGCTTTAAGCTTGGTGGTGAGCCTGTATGCTGAGGCCATCTGCCGTGCGAGCGTGTGGGCGATTTGTTATGTGTCGCTGCTTGTGGGCCTTCTCTATGCAACTGGCTTCAGTTTTCCACCGTCCAAATCCACCGCCACACCTCGACCTCCCTATCCAACCTTATCTCCCGGACCCCCAATGTCCGTCCCCGGCAAGCAACGTCAGCGACACCTGCCTAGATCCCGACGGAGCTGCTGCGAAGGTAATGGGAGGCCGGCACCACAGAGAAGTTCTTGGAGCGAGCCGGCCGGAGAGCACGCATCGGCTCCTCCACTGCAGGTCAGCGTAGATAACGCGCCGGTGCCGGGGACGGGTGCGAGCGGCAGCGGCTGCTGGGGCGGAGGGAGCGCGAGCACTCCCGCAGCTGGATCCACCCGCCGCCGTGGATTCCCCCTGGTGGACACGTTCTGGCGACAGGTCGACGACCTCGCCGACCGACGCTCCCGCAACTGGATCTGCTTGCCGCCACGGAGGCCCCCGGGTGGACGCGTTCCGGCGACAGCCGCTCCCACCTAGGGAGTCAACGTTCTGGCTGGATTCGCCCCACCCTTGCTGCCTTAGAAGCGAAGGTATGGGCCTGCCGCCTGTGTCGAAACACTATGTGAAGTGGAGATACTTTGAGATGGAACATGTGGATGGGTGGTCTTGGAGGGGCACCAAGGTTGGTTCCTCTCCCACTACTAAATTCGATGCGGTGCTGATATGTTGTAGCCCGCTCAGTATTTTGAATTTTTGTTCAGAAGATGCAGTTAGAATCTCATACATAGTTGCGCTCATCTGAGATTTAGATTCCTTCTCCTGCTCTGGTGCTTTGCTTCCATCTGATACTTGCCCAATAGAAAGAGGATTTATTTTCTGGATGGAAGGGAGGGATGTGGGGAACGAGTGGCAATAGGGGAATGAGTTCAGGTACGCACTAATGCTGTTCTGCTGCTCCTTTTTGTTCGATCTCTTGGCGTTCTGCAGATTCTGCTCTATTATAAATATTTCTTGAGGTACAAACGCGTCTAAGCATCAGATAAAAAAGATCTCAAATAAATCTCATTTAGTTTTCAACCTGTTACCTTAAATTAAAAATACTTCTAATTTGGTATTAGATTTTTTTTAAACTCAGAATGAGAGTTCAGTTTGTTGTTGTTCATTTGGTTAGAACTGTGAGTCTGACTTTGAGGAATGATACTAGCGATTTCTTCTTTAATTTGCGATGTCTATTATGTAGGGTAATTTGAACTTGGGTATGCTACTGATTTCCCACTCCTTATTGAGGCGGTGGCAAATGGCAAATTGGTGTCCCAAGAGAAGTTTCTTCCTCATATAAATTATCTAAGACTGTACATTTTTCAAAAAAAATTGGGGATCTTGACTTAGTGGTTACTATTTTACCATAGGTTACTTGGGACTTTTAGTAAGAGGATTTCAGAATGAATGGTTTCTATGGAGATTTCCATGATTTTCATCCCCAAGTTCCATAAATTATATGCATGTCGCATTTATCTTTAACTATTTACACTATCATAAGATAAAGCTTTTGCCTTTTCCCTATTTGTGGGGCAACATTTGTTTTTTAAAAATTGCTATTTCATATCTTGCTAATTTGTTGAGTCTACCTTTTATTTAGAATCACTTATTTTCATACTGTTGAGTTTCAGAAGAGGGGGCTACCAAAGGGAGGTCTTGGCAGGGAGGTCGATTGGTTGTCCTCTGTTTGTTTTACAGCTTTTTATAAAGTTGTGTTTCCAAAGAGGGGGGGTGCAACTGGGAGGTCTCGACAGGGAACATACATGCTGATCTGGTTGGATTGTGGTGGAGGTCGACTCGCACAGGGAGGTCTCGGCAAACTCAATGATCTCGAATGTAGCTACTGATCCTTTGGTCTGATCTTTGGTTTGTAAATTCATGGTGCATGGTCTGAAGACGTGTAATGCTTGATTTGTAGGGCTGAATCATATAGAAATTTTATGTGAATCCGTAGAGTAACGACCATGGTGATATAAAAGACTTCCATTGAGAGGAATGTTCAGCCAAGATTTTTGGAGGATACAAGGAATTCATAAACATATTGTTCCAAATACTGGGAAGCGGGGAGGCTCATGATTCTCCTGGTTAAGCATATGGCGTTTCATTCTCCAAAGGTAAATATTTTGTTGTGTTTCTTGTGTGACATGAATTCCAGAACGGGTACTTTATTTTCTGTTTTGGTAGCTGTTGGATCAAGTGTTATGATTTGGATCGTAAAGAAGCTGACATTCATAGAGAGGAAAAGTAGTTGAGCTACATCTTCATTGTTGTACTGGAGCATCCCAACAGTGGAGGCGCCCCTAGGGACAATGGCACCAACACAAACCAAGCATTCAGTTCTAAAATACTGAGCTTAGTGGGCTGTAGTTTCATAGTCTTTTTTACTATTGGTGACAAGTTCTTGCCATTTTATTCATGTACATGCAGATATGGACATGTAAACATTGCGAAACTATTTCACAAGCACCTGAAGTGGCATTCTCTGAATTTGGACAGCTTTCCTTGCCATTGGATATTACAGATCATTGGTGCATGCGTATCATATTTGTGAACCGATGGTTCTGCTGCACTGAAAATTTATAATGTAAAGTTTCAAGTTACCATTTTTCTATTGAAAGTTTCACTTAATAGGTTATGTTCTTTTTACTTTCAGGTTCGTGCACAAGGAAAACATCTTGCTAGACACTTAAAGAAAATCTCGAATTAGTATGAATAAAGCTACACTGTTATGCACGGATATATTGTTGCACAACCTGTGAGGTATTTACAGGTATATACACAACTCCATCTTTTCTTTGCCATACATTGCTCCCATCGTTTAGGTTTTTGATTATTTTGCCGTGCAGTACTTATACCTAAGTTTATGTTATTTATATGGTTGTCTAGACTGAGAGTTTGCAGAGGATGCTGATGTGAGTGCTCCTAATCTTACATTCTTCATCATCTTGCATTCCTTTGTTCGGGCCTGGTTATTTGGCCAAACGGCGGGGGCCAACTGTCGGGGTGAGTGAACAGGTGCACGAAACTTGCTCTCATAACATGGCAATACCTCAGTTGTCATCAAGATCTGTTTGCTTGTTTGCTGGCAGCAGCTGACAGGTTCGACGATGAAAATCAATTCAGATGCTTTTTAAATTCTATTTCATCGTTGGGTGCGAGGAGCGCCGTGGCTCGCAGTTCGGATGGTCGTATCATCATGGCAAGATGTATCAGGTATAATGATCTGCCGAATGCATTGGCTACTGAAGCTAACACGTGCAAAGACGGGTGCAACTCGCTGTCTGGGTATCAAGCATATTGTGCTGAAGACTTATTGTCTGAATTTTGTCAACTTGTGGAAGAGAATAGATAACCAGCCTTCAGAGCTCACGGGTGTCGTTCAACAGATCGAGATGCTCAGTATACAGTTTGACACTTATGTACTTTACAATCGAATTATGTAATCAGTAGTAGCATGTGGTTAGGCTCTGCTCCCGCTTTTCTCACGGGATGTATTGATCGAATGAAACCCGTTAAGAGAGAATAAATAAGGGAAACCAGCTGGTTCCTTCTAAAAAAGTACAGAGTGCACTGATTCTGAAATATCTATTGGCTTACCTTTTCTCTTTCATGTGAATATTTTTAGTGCTTAAAAGTGAAGTGATGTTGCTTAGTTCTTGAGAAATTCCATCGATAGCACTAAAATCTTAGATGAAATAATAAGACATGTTCTTGATTACAATCTACCTAAAGCTGTAAGCTTGGTAGTGACCGCGTGTGATGAGGCTATCACCGACACTTTACTGCCGTCCAATCTCCTTTGTAGATGATCTAGGCTATCCAATGGTCAGTGAGTAAAAAATTACTGCCCCAGACCTGACCCAAAAGGCGCATGTCCCATCCTATTTTCGACTGCCGCCCTAACCGCCCGCACCCGCCGCCACCCTCACCGCCCGCATCCGTTGCCGCCCTCACCGCCCCACCAGCCGCCTCTGCGCGCTCCCAGACCGGCCGCACCTACAGTAGCGTGAAGCCGGGCCGCCGCCATCGTCGTCGCTTGCTCCCGGACCACCGCCGTTGCCGCTCGCTCCCAGAACTCCCAATCGAAGACTTTGCCAGAGAGGAAGCTAGAATCGGCTGTGGTGACAGCGGAGGCGCCTCCGCCGACTCCGTTGCATCTTCGTCCCGCTCATCCTGCCCTCCTTCGTGCTTCCCGTGCCCTCCGGAGCCGCGTCCTCGCAAGCGCGGCTCGCGCGGTGCAGCCGCTGGCGGTTTCCAGGGTCTTCACGGGATTGACGTGGACCTCGGTGACATGAGCTATCCGATCTACATCGGCCCCAGCCTCCCGAGCTTCTACGTAGGTACTCCAAATAAGCAAGGTTTTCGCTAGAGTAGTTGCTTCGTGTAGCCATTTCGTAATCCTGATGTCGAATTATATTAGGCCCTAATTATTGAGAAAACCGGGGCAGTGTGGGGTTTGTAGGCGATTCACGGTGGGATTTAATTTATTAAGGATTTTTCTATTATATATTGAAGATTTTTCTATTATGCTAGATTTCATTTTTATGACATATGAAATAAAAATGCTCCCTAGATCTACCTCACTGGTCTACTTGTGCCAGGACGCCAAGCAGGCGGGTCGGGCGAAGCCGACCTGTTTGTCTAGTAAACTTGTAAGCTTCACCATATTTAGAACACTTGCTGGTGTACTGATCACACGCAAAATCATCAGCTTTGACTCTGAACAATGCTCTAAACACCTCTGTAACTAAAGACTTCGCTCTACAGGCGCCACCTATACTTAGCAAAAGAAAGATTTAGATAATTAAGCATACGATCGATTACCATGGTTGCGTGTAGAAAATTATACAGAAATTTGGAGTTGGCACAATGGCTATTTTCCATTTTGGCAAAACCTAACAGCTAGCAACCCTTCCTCGGCGGTCAAAGAGCAATCATATAGCCACAACATTGTAAAAAAGAGCTATTTTACTGGGGAGCGCCTAGGTATCAGTCGACTGAGAATTTACATTTTCTCAGTCGATGAACCATCGGCCAGCGCGATCACATGGTTGCCCGCCCGAATCGTCCGCCTCTTCTCGTGTCGTCTGTGTTCTCTTCTTTTTCTATAAATCGATCTAGTCATGCATCCTTTATCTGGGCTGAGTTGGGACATACTAGGCCTTTTGCTTGTGCGGATACTGCAATTGTAACAAAACAGCTCAAGAATTCCTTTTGGCTGGATTTATACGTGCCTGGGGAGATCGAATATCTTGTGGAGAGAATGCAACTGTTATTTGCAACAAGTGCTAGTTGCATTTTTTTTAAAGAAAAGTGCAAGTCATATCACCGGTTTGCAATTTTCATATAATATGGATAGTTGCACATTTCTAGAGAAAGGTGCAACTCATTTTCAATGGAAAATAGTTCAAGTTGCACCGAAAACCATAAAAAAATATTATTGAAAAAAGTGCAACTCATTTTAAAAATCACTTGCTAACTGCACTTTATTATTTTGGAAAATATACAACTCATATCGGAAATCGGATGATTTGCAAAAAAAATCCGGAAAAGTGCAACTCGTATTGGAACCCGTTGATTTGCACATTTCTTGAGAAAAATGCAACTCATACAAAAAACAACCATTTGAATTGCACATTTTGAGGAAAAGTGCAACTCACATTGAACTAGTTGAATTACATGTTTCTTGAGAAAATGTAACTCAGATGTTGGATTCGAACCACTTGATACTTGCATGTTAGTTTACAAAAGTGCGGCTCATTTTGAAAACCGGTTGCAAGTTTCTTGAGAATATGTGCAACTCATAGTGAAAACTGGTTGGATCAGAGTTGCACATTCCTTCAAAAAAGTGCAACATGTTTGGTAAACATTTGCTAATTACACATTTTTTAGAAAAGTTTAACTTGTTTTATAAATATTTACCAATTGCATGTTTCTTGAGAAAAGTGCAACTCATATAAAAAATGCTTGAATTTGCACATATCTTGACAAAAAGTGTAATCGTATTAAAACCCAAATGCGACTTGCAGGCTTCTTAATAAAAGTGCAACTAGTTTCAAGAACAGTTCCACGTTTCTTAAGAAAAGTGCAACTCATATTGAAAATGCTTGAAGTTGCACATATCTTAACAAAATGTGTAATCATATTAAAACCCAGATGTGACTTGCAGGTTTCTTAATAAAAGTGCAACTAGTATCGAAATCAGTTGCACGTTTCTTGAGAAATGTGCAACTCATATCGAAAATGCTTGAAGTTCCATATATCTTGACAAAAAGTGTAACTGTATTAAAACCCGAATGCTACTTGGAGGTTTCTTAATAAAAGTGCAACGTTTCAAGACCGGTTGCATGTTTCTTGAGAAAAGTGCAACTGGTAGCAAAAATTGGTTGGAGTTACACATTTATTGATGAAAATAACTCGCTTTTAGGGTTGCATATTTTTTTGAGAAAAATATAACTTATATAAACTGATAGAATTGCACATATCTTGCTAAAATTGCAACTTATACCAAAACCATCTTGCTATCCCCTAGAAAAAAAGAAAGGGAAACGAACACTATCAATAAATCATGTCATGAAAAAAGTGAAATAATAATACAGAAAAAATTAAACATCAAAAAAGAACAAAAATAAAAAAATGATACAGAAAAACAAAGAGGAGAAAAATTAAAATGAAAAATGAATATATAGGGTGCACCTGTTTATACGTACGCTCACAAATAGTGGCAACTAGTATCAGCTACCACGGTGGTGGTTCGTGGTTGATTGGATCGACAGGCCACAGATCGAATACCAGGGGCGCGTTCTTTTCATCTTCTTTTTTCTATGTTCTACTCAACTAAGTGCGCACGAATCTCAAAGATAATCGAACGGTTATGCAAATCGACTGAGAAATAAGGAATTCTCAGTTGCCTGAGGATTAGCAAATCCGATTTTACTGTATCCCTAGTTGGGTACCGTAAAATCACTAAGTTTCCTAAAATTTCTCTTAAGTCTTAACCCGCAACTTGCCGCAAGCACAGACTGCTTGCAAACTGTGACTTATTTTTCCAAAACTGTTGCCAGATGAGAATGGATCGCAAATGACGAGTGTTTGTCTGAATCTACGGGAGTCCTGCAAGGTACGACGACAATCATCGGAGAGAAACAGACGTCAGCCTTACCAAACCAAAGCAAGTCATGCAACCCAACCAAACCTGTAGAGAATACTGTTCCGTTCCCGTTTCTACGGCGTTTTAATTTCTCCGTTAATTTTAGCGTAAGTATCTCGATCTGTACGCCGTTTATCTCTCATTTCTTGTTCCCACCATCTGTACGGGGTGAATCATAACCGCGCTCCATCTACAACTAACTGGAGCCAACAAGATCAGGGTTTAATCGGGAGGAGGGTAGAGAAAACACAACGAGCTAGCGCTTTAGGCGGATCGATCCATTGGCCGAGAGGTGGTATACGATGGCCGGCGACGAGCACCTGGCGGAGGTGGTGGCGGCGGAGCCCGACCTCGACGACTGTAGCAGATGGATCATGACGGGCCTTTCGCTCTGCGTATTTGTCTCCCTTTCCTACATCGTCGTCTTTCTGGCGGACGATCGCGAGCACGGCTGCTTCATCACGGCGATCCTCGCCGTCCTCGTGACTCAGCTCGGCATGATGGCTGCGGTCGCCTTTTTCTGCCTCTTCCTTATTCTGCTTTTCCAACACTTTGGATCTGACGGTATTTATGCTGATCCACGGCGAAGATTGGCTGATGATATGTTGATGTTCTTTAATCGGTACATCTAATGTAATCGTACATTCATCGTTGCTCTATTAGATTATTGTACTCGATCTCTGATCTCTGATTATGTGATTTTCTAAAAAATCTCTGATTATGTAAATCTGCTCTTGTTTGCTTACTCCAAGAAATCATAACGATGTGCAATGCTACGTACTGCAGTACACAAAGTCATTTTATAGTACTGCAAATTAAAATCATATAAGGAGAATAGAAGCCCCCCGTCCCCCGTGTCGCCCAAACCCTAGCCACCGGCCACTAGTGCCGCCCTCCCTCTCCACCTCCTCGCCGCCGCCGCAGGATGCAGTCAGGCTAAGCCTGTGCTGCGGACGGCGGTGGCGGGGTAAGCTCCTCCTCGTGCAACTACATATGTGAAGATTCGGAGGGTGGGGGTCTTCGACCCGCGTCTGTGACTGTCGCGGTGGCCGCCTTTGGGCTGTGCCTCCTGCTCCGGCGACCTCCTCTGCAGCAAGCGCCGCGGGAGGGTGCTCGATTTTCTCCCGTTGTTGCGGCGGCCTGGCCTAATCGGCTCCTGGCCGGTGTCATGGCGGCGGCAGACGGCTTCAGCGACTGCTCGTTTTGCATAGAGGCGGGGTGGCGGCCCCCTTTACTTTCTACATGGAGATGCGTCCTATTGTGAGGAAGGCCGACGGTGGGTGTCTGCATCACGATAGAGGTTGGGGTGCCAGATCTGGTCGATTTCGACCAGCTTTGGCCCGTTGGCTGCTGCCGACGGTGAAGGTGGTGGATCCTGTGTCGGGGGGATGACCCCCGGTAGGGTCAAGAGACTAGAAGAATACAAGGGCTATGGTTGACTTTATGCTGGTTGACCAAGGAAGAGTCTGGCCGGGTTATAATGACATAGGCTAGGCCGGGTTATATGTGTATCCCGGCTGACATACGGATATGCCGGATCAACCGGGATACTAACTAAGGAGTGCCGGCATATACTTGGATATGCCGGCTTATCTATTTTGATGTGTTGTGCAGGAACAGGGGAGGCCGGATTACCCGACCTTCATAGGTCGTTGGTCCGACATATAGGTCCAGGATATGGCCAACGGTCATGTACGGGATACAGAAGTCAGCTAAGATATCACGTCCCTACGATCAAGGAAAGACTCTGCCAAGTATGGAGAGGGATCATGTTGACAGGGTGCACAGTGGTGGTCTACCTACCCTCACTGTGCACAAGTACAGCCCTTACCTCACAGAGGTAAGGTCACAGTCCAAGAAGTACAAGGTACAGCAAGGGTGAGTCCCATCGAGAGCAATCAGGGAGAAAGTCAAGGGCATGCGCCTTCGTCAGCATGCCCTATTTGGAGCGTAGTTGGTGTCTCTGGTCTCAGGTGACCGTTGTAACCCTGGCCACCACTATATAAGGTGGCACAGGGAGCCCTAGAAAAGGGTTGGTCACTCTGTGTTCCTACACTTAGCAGTTCATCTTCCTCCTCTAGCAGAGATCTTGGAAACACCATTGTTGTATACTCCATCGATCCAAATATATAACCAGTAGAGCAGGAGTAGGGGTGTTATCTCCTTACGAGAGCCCCGAACCTGGGTAGATCAGTGTTCCTTTCTGTCGTGCTTTTTAGCTCGTTCCCCTCTCCCGAATCCTCCAGCATCTAGTTCGGCCCCCATTTAAGCCATCCCATGGCATATGTTGTTTCACCACGACGACATTTGGCGCCCACCGTGGGGCAGATCGATATGCTGGGTGGAGTGTTTATTCGGACGGGGTCTGTGATAGCAGCTTTAGGAGTGCGCGTGGTCTCTGGCCTCGCCCAGAGGCTAGGCACGCTCAGCTTCGTCAGCGACAACGCCGGATGTCTCGGCGGCCGGCCGTTCCCCAGGGATGGCCGGATCATGTCTTTCGGTTCCCACGAGGTGTACGTGGGGACTGAGAGAGTTTGCAGGAAAGAGGTGCTGATGGCGGCGGATCCTCCGTCGCATCGGCTGGCTCACGCTGGGCATAGCGCTCGCTCAGTAGAGTCGGCCGAGATAATGATGGCCGGCACATCAGTGCCACCGGCAGATGGTGCCGGCAAAGCAGCAGCAGCAGGAGATACTCCCCCGGAGCCGCCGAAGGCCAAGAGGTCGGCACGTCCTCCGTTGGAGCGTGTCGAGAACCTGGCCGGCACTTCCGCTGTGCCGGCAAAGGGTCAGGTGCTTCTCCCCATCATCGATCGGCTTCTTGAGCCGGTGCGATCCGGCGATGATCCGGAGCAGACCAGGGAGGTCCTGGAGGGATCTCGCCAGGCCCTCGTCGATGAGACCCTAGCCATGCACCAGGAGCGCGAACGGTTTAACCGGCAACTCCGTGAGTATGAGGCAGCCCATGGTTTTACTCCTGTCGTAACCCGGCCTAGCCGGATTGATGAGGTTAGAACTAGAGGTAGAGATCTTAACACTGAGCTAGGTAAAGATGCTAGAGCTAAGAGTCATACTGCAACTAGCACTGTGCCTAAGGTAGTCTATAGCTCGCCAGTGAAGAACCTTAGAGCAGCAGCAGAGGTAGCTAAGGACTTATCTAATTTGTCCGGCGAAGCACTGCGTGGGCAGCAGGCCCGGCTTAACCATCTTTTGTCTGAAGCTACCAAGCAGCAGGAAGCCTTTAAGAAGGCAAATCCAGGTGCCGGGGCATCCCAGTATATTGCGTCGGCAGGAGGTGCCGGCGCAAGATCAAGGGGCGAAGCTTCGTCCCCGCACCCCAGTGCCCGGCGTGCCGGGAGTGTGACCTCTGGCCGCCGGGACAAGCAGATCCAAGTGTATGATCCGGCAATCGCCGGAAAGCAGGCAATAGTTCAGAAGAGTGCCGGCCAAGCTGACAAGTATGTCGGCCGCAAGAGTGCTGGCCAGAATGTGCCGGCCGGGCAAGGGGCAGTTTCGGCCGGTGGCGGCCGGAGTAACAGTGCAGCCCGGCGTCAGCAGCAGGGCGCCGGACATGCGGCGCAGCAGCAAGGCACGGGTCAGCCGAGACACCGTGAAGATGATGGAAAATTCCGCCCTTGCCAGGGCGGGATATTCACAGCAGTATCAGCAAGGCCAGCAGAATGAGCAGTGCCCGCCGGAACAGCAGCAGCAAAAGATGATCGCGGGCCCAATTGCGTCCCGGCTTGGACCTCGGTCCTTGGCGGCAAATGATGCGCGCCTCAAACTGGACAGGATTCACCAGTCAGAGTTGGTGGAGAGACAAGGGGCTCTGGGTCCTATGTGCTTTGGACCCCGGATTATGGGTGAGCCAGTGCCTTACTGTTTCCAGCTCGCGCGTGGCGCGAGGACATACAACGGCAGTACTAAACCGGAAGATTGGTTGGAGGATTACTCCACCGCAGTGAACATTGCCGGAGGAAACCTCAGATGGGCGGTACGATAGGTGCCGCAGATGCTAGAAGGACCAGCCAGGATATGGCTGAATAATCTGCCGGCCGGAAGTATCAACGGCTGGGTTGATTTCGAAGAACAGTTTGTGTCAAACTTCACCAGTACATACAAGAGGCCTAACCGGCCGCAGCAGCTGGCTAACTGCCGGCAAGGAGCAAATGAGACCGACCGTGACTACCTAACCAGGTGGTGCACGTTGCGCAATTCCTGCGAAGGAGTTGTGGAGCAGCAGACCATCATGTGGTTCGCTCATGGGTGCCGGCATGGCACCATGTTGTGGCAAAGGCTGCAGAGGGAAATGCCGGCCACGTTGGCCGAGACAATCAAGATTGCCGATAGTTATGCTCTGGGAGATCCCATGCAGCCCACCCTTGATTCACAAGGACAGGGGCAGACTCAGGGGAACACCAACAGCGTCGGGAGACCAGGGCAATACTATCACTCTGATAACCGGAACAAGAGAAGAGATGAAAGGCCGGATTACCGGTATGGAACGGCACAAGTAGCAGCTGTGGAGGAAGAACAAGGGGGCGCCGGCAGTAGCCAGCGTCCGAGATATGAGGACAATCAGCAGCCACAGCAGCAAGCACAGCCCTTCCAGAAGAAGAATGTCTGGATCAGCAAGAATGCCGGTGGTAGCGCCGGCCAGAAGAAGCAGTGGCCGAAGTATACGGTGGGGCTGGCCATGGATAAGCCTTGTGTGTTTCACACTTTCCAGCCGGGTAAGCCGGCAAATCATTTGACGAGAAACTGTTCGTGGCTGGACGACATACTAGCAGGTCGTGCAGGTCCCTGGGGACCGGCTAGACCATCTATTCCGGCAGTTCCATCGCCGTTGACAGGCGCAAATACAGTTGCAGTCCACCTAGGCCTGTTAATCCCAGGAATCAGAGCAATGCCGGAAATGCCGGCGTAAATCAAGTAGATCAGAACTATAACCCGGAGTACTATGCCGGAGGCTCAGCAGTGGGCCGAAATGAGTACAAGGAACATGACCAGAGCTACATGGTCTTTGAGACCGAAAGAACAGACAAGCAGAGCTTGTACCGGCGCTGTTTGGAGGTAAACGCCGTTATGTCGGCAGTTCCGAAGCTGATGCATTGGTCTGACTAGGCCATTGGCTGGGACAGGGCAGATCATCCCAGGATCATGCCAAACCCCGGCGGATATGCTCTGGTGATGGATCCGACATTTGTCGGGCCGACTAATAACGTGAGTTCAGCAAGGTCCTCATTGACAATGGAAGCAGCATCAACATCATGTACCGGGATACGATGCAGAAGCTGGGCATCAAGGAAAATATGCTGGAGCCAAGCAAGACCACATTCCACGGCATTGTGCTGGGACTTTCGTGTGCGCCGATGGGCAAGATCCGGATGGATGTCATGTTCGGCAACCGGGATAACTGCAGGGTGGAGAACCTCATGTTTGAGGTGGTGGATCTGGAAAGCCCCTACCATGCTTTGCTAGGTAGGCCGGCACTAGCAAAGTTCATGGCCTCTACGCATGTGGCGTATCTAAAGATGAAGATGCCGGGGCCCAAGGGAGTGATCACCATCATTGGTGATTACAAGCGCTCAATAGCATGTGCAACAGCCGGATCAAATCTGGCTGAGACTCTGATTATTGCAGAGGAAAGGAAAAGGCTCAAGCGAGCAGTGGAAATTGCTGAGACAGTGGTGGCCGGCAAATCTATGCCAGACATGGCAAATCCCAGTGGAAGTGCTTCCTTTAAAGTGGCCAAGGAAGTCAAGAAGGTGCCTCTGGATAAGGCTTTTCCGGAGCGCTATGCCCTCATCGGGGCAGGTCTGGATCCCAAATAGGAAATCGAGCTCATCAGCTTCCTCCGTGAGAATCGGGATATCTTTGCATGGTCTACTTCAGACCTGCAAGGTGTGCCGAGGGAGCTGGCTGAGCACGCACTGCATGTGAGACCGGATGCTAGGCCGGTGAAGCAACCGCTCCGGCGGAATGCAGGTGATAGAAGGAAAGCTATTTGGGACGAAGTGGCCAGGCTCCTAGCCTCCGGCTTTATCAAAGAAGTGCTTCATCCGGATTGGGTGTCTAATTCGGTTTTGGTGGAAAAGAAGAAGGATGAGCCCGCCATAGTGAAAGTATGGCGGATGTGTGTTGATTACACCAACTTGAACAAGGCATGTCCTAAAGATCCATTCCCGCTCCCTCGGATCGATCAAGTGATTGATTCCACAGCTGGATGTGAACTATTGTCATTCGTAGATGCCTATTCTGGTTTCCACCAGATCCCCTTGTATGAGCCGGATCAAATAAAGACATCCTTTATTACCCCGTACGGGGCTTATTGCTATCTCACTATGCCGTTCGGTTTAAGAAATGCCGGAGCGACTTACCAGAGGTGCATGCAAAAGTGTCTGCATGACCAAATAGACAGAAATGTGCAGGTATATGTCGACGATGTCGTCATAAAAACCAAGGAGAGCAAGACTCTCGTAGATGACCTCTGAGAAACCTTTGCAAACCTGAGGAGATTCCAGATGAAGTTGAATCCGGCTAAGTGTACCTTCGGTGTGCCAGCAGGCAAGTTGCTCGGTTTCCTGGTCTCCAGCCGGGGTATTGAGGTGAATCCCGGCAAGATTCGTGCCATAGAAAAGATGAAGCCGCCGACAGATTTGAGGGAAGTACAAAAGTTCACTGGGTGCCTCGCATCCCTGAGCTGTTTCATAAGCCGGCTGGGAGAGAAAGCTTTGTCGTTATATCAGTTGATGAAGAAGTCCGACACATTTGTCTGGACAACGCAAGCAGACGCAGCTTTCAAAGAGCTGAAACAGATGTTGTCAACAGTGCCGGTATTGGCGTCTCCGATGCCCCGGGAGCCAATGCTGCTCTATATAGCGGCGACCAATAGAGTTGTCAGTGCAGTGGTGGTAGTAGAGCGAGAGGAAGGAGGCAAAACCGTGCAGCGGCCGGTATATTATTTGAGTGAAGTCCTCTCCACCTCGAAGCAAAACTACCCCCATTATCAAAAGATGACGTATGGTGTTTATATGGCGGCCAAAAAGCTCAAGCATTACTTCCAGGAGCACCCAATCCGGGTAGTGGCCGAGGCCCCTATCTCGGAGATCATAGGCAACAAAGATGCCAGTGGCAGAATAGCCAAGTGGGCAATAGAGGGATACAATCAAGTCCCAGGAGTTGGCTGATAAGAGGGATACAATCAAGTCCCAGGAGTTGGCTGATTTCTTTATTGATTGGGCCAAGATACAATATGAGCCACCATTGCCAGATGCAAATTATTGGAGGATGCATTTTGATGGGTCCAAGACAATCCATGGCCTGGGTGCCGGCATAGTTCTCAGTTCACCCAAGAATGACCAATTGAGATATGTTCTGCAGATTCATTTTGCAGCATCCAATAATGTGGCGGAATATGAGGCACTTGTGCATGGCCTGAAGGTGTCTAAGGACATATGAATTCGCCGGATTATGTGTTTCGGTGATTCTGACTTGGTAATTCAGCAGTGTTCCGGCATATGGGATGCGCATGATGCTAACATGGGATCCTACCGCTTCCTGGTATAGCAGTTGAGCGGTTACTTTGAATGTTGTGAGTTCCGACATGTTCTCCGGGCTCAGAACGACGCAGCCGATGCATTGTCCAAGCTGGGATCTTCCAGAGATTCAATTCCGCCCGGCATTTCTTTGGAGCATCTGAGGAAGCCATCAATCAAGCCCTCGCTGGAATCCTCGTCCATTTATGTCCCGCCAAGTCCAGAGGAGGCAATTCCGATGGAGATAGATGCCGGAGCCAGGTCAGATAACCCGGGGAGTGATTCCTTAGTCCCAGCGACTGGGCCGACATATGCAGTGAGTGCAGTATTCCGGAGCAGAAATAGGGGCAAGGGCAAAATGTACCAAGAGGTTATGTCGGTATACCCGGGGACTGCTCCGGCATACCCGGGGACTGATTCCTCAGTCCCGGGGACTTCGCAGCCCATGGAGATCGATTATGTATCGGCCGAAATGATGGAGATAGATCAGGCAGTGTTCACTGTCAGAGAAGTGCCCTCATGGGCACGTCCTATCATGGATTTCTTGATGGATGGTCAAGTGCCGGCGGATGAAACCGAGGCACGCCGGCTTGCAAGGAGATCCAAAGGATATACCATCATAAACAAGGAAATATACAAAAGGAGTGTCACCGGGATATTGCAGAGATGTGTCGAATCTGCGAAAGGCCTGGAGATGCTCCGGGAAATTCATCAGGGGGAGTGTGGACACCACACTTCATCAAGAGCATTGGTAGCAAAGGTATTCCAGCATGGCTTCTATTGGCCGACGGCACTGCAAGAAGCAGAAGATTTGGTCCGGAAATGCAATGGGTGTCAAAGATATGCCCACCAGATTCATCAGCCGGCATCTGCCTTGAAAACTATCCCGATAACCTGGCCCTTTGCTGTTTGGGGCCTGGATATGGTCGGGGCTTTTAAGCCGGCCAGAGGAAAGATGACCCATATCCTGGTCATGGTGGACAAGTTCACCAAGTGGATTGAAGTAAAGCCCATAAGCAAGTGTGATGGACACACAGCAGTGAAATTCCTAAAAGATATAATCTTGAGATATGGTGTTCCCCATGGCATCATCACGGACAATGGGTCGAACTTTGTCCAAGGGCCATTTGCCAGATTTTGTGAGGAGGTGGGAATCCGGCTGGACATTGCGTCGGTTGCTCACCCTTGTACCAATGGCCAAGTAGAAAGGTCAAACGGGCTAGTGTTATCCGGCATAAAACCCCGGCTGATAGAGCCACTGGAGAAAACTCCAGGATGTTGGCTAGATGAGCTGCCAGCAGTGCTGTGGAGTTTAAGAACAACTCCAAATAGGTCAACAGGCTATACACCCTTTTTTCTGGTATATGGAGCAGAAGCTGTGCTTCCCACAGATGTAATACATGATGCACCAAGAGTGGTGCTATATACTAAGGAGGAGGCTAAAGAAGCCAGGGAAAACGATGTTGATCTGCTAGAGGAAGCAAGAGAAATAACTCTGTCAAGAACAGCAGTATATCAGTAGAACCTCAGACGCTATCATGCGCAGAAGGTAAATCCAAGGAGATTCCAAGAGGGAGATCTAGTACTCCGGCTAAGGCAAGGCACAGAGGGCCGGCATAAGTTAACTCCTCCATGGGAGAGGCCATTCATTGTGAGCAGAGCTCTGCACAATGATGCCTATTATCTTATAGATGCGCAGGCCCCCAAGAAAGACAAGGTGGACAGGTCCGGAGAAGAAACCAAGCGACCATGGAACATAGCCCTACTCCGTCCCTTTTACTCCTGAGCTGCATAATGTATGTATTTTCATTTTGTTTTTTATGCCGGTATAAGGCTAATGAATGATATGTCGGCATCCCGAAGAGGTCGGGCACTGCCTCCGAGATATATCGCTCTTTATTTTTCAGTTCTTTGTTTGTGTGCCGGCTGGCTTGATTTGAATATTTCCTATGTCAGCCTAGTAATGTGTCGGCACCAAAGGCAGCTCTTCGACTCAGCTGCTTTCCGAAACCCGGCTTCATGGCTAGCAAGAGTAGATGCCGAAGATTGTCTACACATGAAAAACGGCTAAGGAAATAAAAAGCAAGCGATCCGACACTTATACTATTGCTAAGATTAAAACTTGGAATGTCGGATGATTTGAAGTCTAAGTTTCAAAGTTAAAGTACTGTATGTTCAATAGAGCAACCTTGAGACTCATACGTCGAAAGCCCAATAAGGTAGACAAGTAGCCAAGGTTTTGAAGTTGAGGAAACAGGAAAACAAACTCGGTGACTTAGCCAAAGATGATCCGGCATTAATAACAAGCAAACCGAGATAAAACTTATTCAGGTAGCAAACCAAAGGAAATAAAACGTATATCTTACAATTGCACCCGACATTCTGGGGATCTGATAAAGCTTAAAAGTTTTTGATGCTAAGTTCAAGGGGCAGGAGTGGAGGTAGAGCCACCGGCAGGTGGAGCTGTGGCAGTGGAGATGTCGGCTTCAGGAGTGCCGGACCCAGCAGACAGAATGGAGCCATCACCTCCGCCCGGGACAGATGCCTGTTCCGGAGCATCAGTGTCGGCCTCTTCAGCTTCCTCTTCGTCTTGGCTGGAATCGGAGCCCTCAGCATCAGCAGCATCCTTGGCATCGTCTGCTGTCTTTTCCGGCTCACGGATGTCCCGGACAAAGGCATCGGTGTCGGCATAATCCACATAACTATGGGCCAGTTCCCGCCGACGCCGGATGTGTTCCGGATCCGTGGTCCAGATGGATCCTTCGCGCACTGTGCGCAAAGTCTCCAGATCAGCTTTTTCATACCAGGAGAGGAAGTAGCTGAGAGCTTCATCAGCTCCTACCCTCGCGCCGGAATCCCGCCATTCCCGGAGGTGAACCTTGGCAAGCTGCAGATCATTGCCGAGGTCGACGGGGTCAGTGGGAGTCCTTTGCCCCGGCCAGAGGGCAGAATATGCCTCCTGGGCGCCATAAAAGAGTTCTTCTGTGTAGAGGGTCATGGCGTTCTTCCGGGATTGCAGGGCCAGCAGCTGCTCAGACATGTCCCAGTTGGCCGAGTCAACCGGAACACCCCGGTTCTCTCTATCCAACTGCAGAGCCCTCTCAACGTCTTCGACGGAAGCGGGAAACATGTCTGAGAAAAATAGATAATATTAGCAAGAGGGGAATATGTCGGGCATAGATGGTATGCCGGAAATGTCATGATATGCCGGACAGGCTAAAGGAAAAAGGATTTGAAGCTTACTGGCAAGGTCGGCATTAAGCTGGGCGACTGTAACCTCCCATTTGGTCGCCTGCTCCTTCAGGCTGGTCAGTTCGGCATGGGCAGTGGAGGCATCAGTCTCGGAAGCAACGAGCAAGTCCTGGGTCTTCTTCAGTTGGCCCTCCCTCTGCTCCTTCTCCTCCAGAAGCTCGGAAATCCGGCCCTTCAGCTGCCCAACTTCTGCCTTGTGAGCGACATCCCGGTCATCCAGTTGCTTGGCCACATCCACTGAGGATATACAGTCCTGGTGGTGTGCCTCCAGTCCAGCCTTCTCATCTGCAAAAAATTTGAAGTTAAAAGGATTTGAAGATAGGAAGCAGTGGCAAAGATTAAAGGATTTGAAGTACAAAAGATTTGAGATGAAGATTAGCAGGATTCGGTGTACCTGTCAGCTCCTTCACCCTCTTGACAAGCTCGGTGACTTGGGCTTCGGCACCAGCTGCGGAATATCGGTAAAAGGTTATGTGTCGGCATATTAAGGTGTGCCGGTAAAAGGTGCAAAGAGAAAAAAGGAGGAAAGGTATCCGGTATGTCGGCGGAGATTACCTTTCTTGGACAGCTCCAGCCGAAGCTTGCTACGTTCGTCGGATAACTTCCGATGCTCGCATACCAGGTCGTAATACATGTCGGCCCGTGCGTTGTTCATACGCTGCAAAAGTGTTGGGATTTGAAATGTCAGGAGAGAAACTTAGCATATCAATTAAGTTGAGGATTCTATCAAGTGATCATTCTTTTGAAGACCCGGCACAGGTGCTGCGCACCTATCCCGGCCCTCGGTGACTAGGATTTGAAGCTCCAATTGAGCTTAATACCTCGGCCATGAGGATTTGAAAAGAGCTTAAGATATTAATTTATTGAAGACCCGGCATAGGTGCTGCGCACCTATCCCGGCCCTCGGAGACTAGGATTTGAAGCTCGAATTGAGCTTATATACCGATTAGTTAATTTGAAAAGAGCTAAGTGCAAAAGTTATTGGAAAATCCCGGCTGCCCGTATCCCGGACAGCCGACATTTTCGGGGACTGGGGATATGTGTGTGTAGAAAAGTGTAGAAAAAACTTACATTGGTAGCGTCGGCCAGGCGATGAAGTCTTTGCTGGAGGATGAGAAGCTCGCAGGCAATGGGAATGGGCTTCGCGGCCAGGATATCTGAGGGATTGCCAGTGGCCGAGGCTTCGGCCAACTTCTTGCTCCTGGAGTTCGCAGTGTCCATGCTGTCCGCGTCATTCCACTTGGTGCAGCGCTCCTTAAGAGACCCAAGGCTCTCGTCACTTTTCGTCTCCAGGGGAACGCGGCCCTCAAGTTCCGGCGTGTCGAAGAAGCTGGGCCGGTAGCCAGGCCGGGTTGCCGCCCTGCCAAGGTGCAGGGCCAGGGCAGAGCTTGGCCGGGGCACTGCTTTAGAGGGAGCAGTGGCGGCGGATGGTGTGCCGGACTTGGTCGGCTGGATCTTGGGAGTGCCGGACTTGGTCGGCTAGATCTTGAGTGTGCCGGACTTGACCGGGGCAGAGGCCTTGTCTGGGGTGGAGGTCTTGGCCGAGGCTGCGGTCTTGGCAGGTGCTGGAGTCTTCTCAGCAGAGGGAGTCTTGGGTGCGGGTTGTTCCGGCGCGGCCGGTGCAGCTTGGCCAGCAGCAGCAGGTTCCGGAATAGTCCAGACTTCTGGCACTGCAGGGCCTTTGCCCTTGATATCTGTGCCGGCGCTCTTGTTGCTTGCGCCGGCATCTTCGGTTGTGCCAGCGTCGTTGGTGGGCGCGCCGGAGTCTGGGGCATCTTGGTGGGCTCCTATGTCCATGTGGACATCAGAAGCCGAAGGTTCCCGTTGAGCCCCCGAGTCCATATGGACGTCGGGGGCAGAGTTGTCTTGCTCCGGCGGAGGATTGTCCTTCGCCGGGGAGGTAGGTCTATCGGGCGCAGGCGAAGATGCCAGTGCCGGGGAGGTCGTGTGACTAGCAGATGGTATGTCGGAGGTGGCAGTTTCCGCCGGCTTGGTAACCTTGGGGCCGCCACTCGAGCCAGAAGCTTGTTCCGGCGCAAGAGGAGCCCTGAAAGTGAGAAAACACCAAGTTAATAATCTGGGCAAGAGATATGTCGGAAATAAAGCAAGGAAAAGAGGCTTACCCCGAGGCAACATGCCTCTGTTTCTTCGGAATGGGCACGCCAATCTTCTGCCTCTTCTGTTGTTGAGGTGTGTCGGGCTGGAGCTTCACGCCTCGCTTCCGGCCGGCACGTCCGTCGGTGGAAGGAGGTCCCTGGTTCAAAGGGGTGGCGTCGACAACCATGTCGTCCAGGATAGCTGAGGACGGCATTGGAAAGGCGTGAGCAACAGGTGTTTCTGGAAAAGCATAAGCAAGAGGTGTCGGGCAGATAAACATCCGGCAGTCTTCATCAGAATCATCGTCACTCCAGTCTTGAGTGAAATGCCGGGATGAAGAGCCCTTACCCGAGACAGCTGCAGCACGGGTGTTCCGGGGTAGCTTGTCCCAGTGATCCGGATCTTCAACATCCGCTACGGTGCGGTCTGCCGCGATCTTGATCCGGGAGTTCTCCATACTTTGGAAGCTGAACTTCTGCATAACGCAAAGTAAATAAGTCAGAAGCAAGAAATATGCCAATGCAAGAGGTATGTCGGATCAAGCATCATAAGTATGTCGGCGTATAACAATATCTCGGGCCGTGCCTAATAAGTGTCTATATGCCGGACAAGAGAGTATGTGTCAACCAGAGTATTTACCGTGGGGGCGGGCCAATCCTGGCTATATGGTTCAAGTCCCCAGGCAAAGGTGGCCTGAGAGAACTTGCAGACATCCTTGATCCACCGCAGAATGTCGGCTGGAGTCAGCTCATGTGTGGAATGCCGGGTGGGGTCCATGGGCCCGCTCATCTGGCAGATCTTGTGCGATCGGCGCTGCAGAGGGGAGACGCGCCGGCTGATAAAGCAGGCCACCAAATCCTGAGGAGTAAGGCCGGCATCCCGGAGCTCGCCCTTAACCCGGTGGAACATGTTCACCGGCATCACCGAGTTCTTCGGGTTGTAGGTCCAATTCTTCATGGCCAAGGGTGGCTCGTCCACAAATGGCGGCAGGTTGAGCAGATCCACGTCGGTGGTGTTCTTGACATAGAAGAAGCTTTTCTGCCACTTCTTGCAAGACTCTAGGAGTTCCACCTTGGGGAAGTCCGAGCCCTTCCGGGACATGATGGTGGCGGCGCCACAAAGAGTCATGGGGTGGTCCTTCTTCTCCTGGGCCGTCTCCGGTGGGTCATCCTTGCTCCGGGGCGGCTCTTGGACTACTTGCTTCCGTAGTTGGAAGTACTTCGCCCAGGCTTGGGAGAAGGGCTCTATGCCGGCAAAGCCTTCGCAGAATGCGGCGAAGGCGGACAGAATCATCACCGCATTCGCTGGGATGTGGTGAGGCTGCAGATTGTAGGTGTCGAGGACATCCCAAAAGAAGTCCGATGCCGGCAGGCCAAAGCCCCGCTCGAAGTGGGCGATGAAGACGACTCGTTCGCCGGGTTCAGGTGCCGGCGCGGTCTCTCCCGTAGGCAGCCGGCATGCAACACCCTCCGGCACTCTCCTGGTGGAGGTGACCCAGGATATGTCGGCCGGGGTAACCTCCGACCCCTCCCAGCCGGAGCGTCCTTGGACTCGGGCCGAGTTATCCTCCTCCGAGGCCGAGGTACCTGTCATGCTTGAGGAAGCCATCGGGATGGCCGGAACAAGGCGTGAGAGCCAGAGTCCCGTGGTGTTAATCCTATCAAGGCCAGAGAAAAGGGGGAGGTTAGTCTCTCCGGCATACCGCGCTCATCAAAGTTAGCAGAAAAGGAAGATCTACGGGCGCAGTTAAAATTGGAAATAAACATGGATATAATTCCTACGAAGAAACAGCTATGAACTACCGAAGAATATCACTGGCAATGCTAATCGAGTCAGGGAGACATCTAGCAGAGAAACTACCACAGATTCAAGCTAGCAAGGCTATCGTGGTATAGTTACAAAGAAGCAGAGGGCATGAAGAACAAGAACAGAGAAAGAAGAACTCACCGAAGCTCGGACGGCGGCGATGGAGCGGCGGCGAGCGTGCAGAGGAAGATCCTATCCTGCAGCAGTGTCGCAGAGAGGAGCGGCGGCGTCATCGACGATGGTGCCGAACGTCGGCAAGCGGGGGCGCCGACGTGCAGATGGGCGCCGGCGGCGGCTTTCCTTCGTTGTTCTTCGGTCCGGCGAGGAAGCGCGAGAGGCAGAGGAACGGAGAAGGAAGAAGGCACTGTGGGGGTAAAAAGAGCAGGTTACCCCCACCCCCGTATTTATACCGAAGAGGCCAGGGTCGTGGGAATCGTGGGGAGTGTTCCACTACCCCGACCGTTTCTGCAGTAAGTCGCCACGTGGCGGCACGGAGTGGGGCGGCGGCTATTGTAACCGTGCCACCAGGCCATGATGGTGGGGAGTAACTGCGCCGTGAACCGTCACATCGTGTGACCGTTCGAGGTGGCAGGGCAGTTGCAAGTTTCGATGCAAACTGTCAGGCCTGGCTTCTCGAGGAAGTCTCGTCTATATGTCGGCATAGCTGCCCGGGGAATATGTTCCGTCCGGAATACCCCCGGGACCGGCCGGAATAACTTTTGGAGAAGGAACAGTGGCCGAGATATATATGGATGTCCCGGCATATAATCCGATCGTCAGGTTATAACGGAGAACCGGAGTATAACAAAGAGATGTTATGTTGAACCTGTCAAGGCTCCACAGTTATGACTGGGGAACCTCGGCAGCTTCGGAGACTAGTGTCGGGGGGATGACCCCCGGTAGGGTCAAGAGACTAGAAGAATACAAGGGCTACGGTTGACTTTATGCTGGTTGACCAAGGAAGAGTTTGGCCGGGTTATAATGGCATAGGCTAGGCCGGGTTATATGTGTATCCCGACTGACATACGGATATGCCGGATCAACCGGGATACTAACTAAGGAGTGCCGGCATATACTTGGATATGCCGGCTTATCTATTTTGATGTGTTGTGCAGAAACAGGGGAGGCCGGATTACCCGACCTTCATAGGTCGTTGGTCCGACATATAGGTCCAGGATATGGCCAACGGTCATGTCCGGGATACAGAAGTCAGCTAAGATGTCACATCCCTACGATCAAGGAAAGACTCTGCCAAGTATGGAGAGGGATCATGTTGACAGGGTGCACAGTGGTGGTCTACCTACCCTCACTGTGCACAAGTACAACCCTTACCTCACAGAGGTAAGGTCACAGTCCAAGAAGTACAAGGTACAGCAAGGGTGAGTCCCATCGAGAGCAATCAGGGAGAAAGTCAAGGGCATGTGCCTTCGTCAGCATGCCCTATTTGGAGCGTAGTTGGTGTCTCTGGTCTCAGGTGACCGTTGTAACCCTGGCCACCACTATATAAGGTGGCACAGGGAGCCCTAGAAAAGGGTTGGTCACTCTGTGTTCCTACACTTAGCAGTTCATCTTCCTCCTCTAGCAGAGAGCTTGGAAACACCATTGTTGTATACTCCATCGATCCAAATATATAACCAGTAGAGCAGGAGTAGGGGTGTTATCTCCTTACGAGAGCCCCGAACCTGGGTAGATCAGTGTTCCTTTCTGTCGTGCTTTTTAGCTCGTTCCCCTCTCCCGAATCCTCCAGCATCTAGTTCGGCCCCCATTTAAGCCATCCCATGGTATATGTTGTTTCACCACGACGACATCCTGTGCGGTGATGACGCCGCTGTCGCTTAGGAGGTGTTCAGCGGGTTGGCATGTTGGCATTGTAGTGGGTACCCCTGCTCCTGTCCAGCAACGTGGGGGCGAAGAGTCGGGTAGCTTCGAGCGAAATCTTGACGAAGCGACGGCCATGGACGTCGCTTTCCTTCTTGGGGGGTCGTCATGGATCTCTTTGACCTCCTTAACCTTGGGTCACATCTTCGGGTGAAAGCCTTGAACTTGCGATGCAATTTTTGATGAAGGCGTCGATCCACGTCGCTTCCCTCCTGTGGGCGTCGTATTGAAGATGGTGTTTCCATGTGTGCGTTGCCAAGGCTGGACTTGCACGACATCGCGACTGGCTGGTGTCCAACCGGCAATGCGAGGGCCCCGTGTGGAGGCTGTGTGGCGACAATGGCGTTGTTCAGTGATGGTCTGGTCGCAACAAGATCTTGTTAGTCGGTTTCCTGCTCCGGCATGTCCGAGTTTCTTCGTGTTGGTCGGCTGGCCGCAATAGTGAGGAGGCAGAGACAAGAAAAAAACCTACCATTTGATGGAGCATAGGGCACCAAAATTTATTTGTCTTGTTTTGAATCCTGATAAAGTTTCATTCCATTCGGATCACTACTTTGTTTTTAAATAGCTTTTTACGTTTTAAGAACTAGTTTAAATTAAAAACCTATTTAATCACAACCGCTGATCAAAATGGAACGAGAATAAAAATCGAAACATGTGTGATTTACTGGAAATTTTTCATAAAAATAAATCAAGTGGTTTCAGTTTTGAGCTCGACATCTAAGTCATTGTGGTAGTTGGATCGATCTAGGATTGAAGGTGGATGTTGGCGGGTACCGTAAAATCACAAAGTTACCTAATACTGTATTTCTGTTGACCCGCAAGCACGGACTGCACTACAGGAATGAACGAAGACGCGACCCTACGCCGACGGCCAAATGTCGGTGCCGTCGGCGTAGGAGGCCTCCAGGAGAGCTCACCAAAGCGCCCGTCGGCGTAGGCATGCCGTCGGCGTAGTCGGCCATACGCCGACGGCTGCCCTCGGCGTACGCGGGCCGTCGGCGTAGACTGGATACACGTGGCCCCGGAGTTCCCTCCCGTCACGGCGTCACTTATACGCCGACGGCCGCCCTCGGTACACTGTAGGCCGTCGGCGTATGCCCTGAATTGTGTTTTTTTTTGTAGTTAAGTTCATGTATTGAATTTATACTTATTTATTTAATAATATCAATCATTTAAATATGGTCTGCGAAGCCGCCACGTGGTCGTCTACGCCGAGGGTTTAGCCGTCGGCGTAGCAGCGACGCCGTCTGCTCCTGCCGTCCGCCCACAGAGCTACGCCGACGGCCCATACGCCGAGAGCCACCAGCCTGCCGTCGGCGTTTAGATCCTACGCCGAAGGCCGTCTGTACGCCGACGGTCACAGGTCCTCTGCCGAGGGAGGTCTACGCCGAGGCCATACGCCGAGGGCAGCCCTCGGCGTATAATACACCGACGGCATTTGTCTATACGCCGAGGGCTGGAGGCCGTCGGCATACGGCATGATTCCTGTAGTGCTGCTTGCAAACGTTACTTTTTAAAAATTGTTGCCAGATAAGATTGGATGGCAAATGACGTGTGTTTGTCTGAATCTAATGGAGTCCTGCAAGGTACGACGACAACCATCGGAGAGAAACAGACGTCAGCCTTACCAAACCAAAGCAAGTCATGCAACCCAACCAAACCTGTAGAAAAGTACTGTTCTGTTCCCATTTCTTCACCGTTTATCTCTCTTTTCTTTTTCCCACCATCTCCGCGGGCCGAATCATAACCGCGCTCCATCTACAACTGATCGGAGATTGAGGGAGCTGAATACGCGTAGGACTAACGGAAGCCAGCGAGATCAGGAGGGTAGAGAAAACACAACCAGCTAGCGCTCTAGGCGGATCGATCCACTGGCTGAGAGGTCGTATATGATGGCCGGCGACGAGCACCTGGCGGAGGTGGTGGCGGCGGAGCCCGACCAAGTCGACTGTAGCAGATGGATCGTGCCGGGCCTTCCGCTCTGCGCCTCTGCCTCCCTTTTCTGCATTGCTTTCTTTCTGATGGACGGCGACGAGCAGCACGGCGGCTTCATCGCGGCCATCCTCGACATCCTCGGGGCTGCGCTTATCATACTGGCTGCCGCCTTTTTCTACCTCTTCCTTGCTCTGCTTTTCCGAGCAGTTTGGCTGGGACATCATCTATATATAGTGATCCAGTATGCTGATGTTCATTAATCGGTACTACATCTAATGTAATCGTAAGTTCATCGATGCTATTAGACTACTCGATCTGTCGTTATGTGAATCTTCTCTCTTTTGCTTCTCCAAAAGATCATAATGATATATATGCAATGCTACGTACACCAGATCATTATATAGTTCTTCCCTCAGCGCGCTTATTTGGAGACGCGAGCGTGGCAATGCATTTCGACGCGGACGGCACATGATTCCACGGGGCTCTCCTCTTCTTCTTCATCGGCCCCAACCGTGCCAAAGCCAAGCTCGCCGGCCCTGGCGACACCATGGTGGGACGCTGTGGAGAAGGCAATGACAAGCCTTCAGCGAGCCGGAAATACCAACGCCATGACTACTTTTGATAGGGGATGCTAATGCAAGAAAAACAAACTTAGGGCGTGTTTGGTAGCCCAGACCAAGTCAGAAAATCCCATCTCATCTCACCTTTTTTCACGTTTTGCTATTTGGTAGCCCGGTTCGTATGACCTATGCCCAACTCACCCAAAAAAGGCTCCTCAGCCAGGCTGAGGAGAGAATCTTAAATCGAGCTTCGCTCCTCAACCTGGCCGGGTTCTCCCCGCAACCGCCCCCTGGGGAGGAGTCACCTTTTTCAATTCCCTCACCCCCAGGACCCAGACCACGACCCGCGCCCCTCTCTCCTTCTCATTCCTTCCTCTGCTCTCTCCCTCTCATTTCCTTCCTCTCCCCGCAACCGCGCCCTCATCTCTTCCCCCGGCCGCCGCCCGCTGTCGGAGAGGTCGCCTCCCTTGCCGCCTTTGAAGCGCTGCCAGACGCCGCCTCCCGGCTCCCTGTACAACGAAGCTAGCGCTCGACCACCCGGCTTCGGCAACCACACGCCTCCTCGCATATCCCAGTACACCAAAGCCTGAGCTCGAGCTCCCGTCTTCAGCCACCGCGCGCTGAAGGAGTAGACCGCCCACCGAAGGAGCAGGCCACCGCACATTGAAGGAGCAGACCACTGGCATCCTGCTGCTGGCCGAGGCAATGGCGCCACGCTGCTGGCTAGGACGACGGCGTCGCGCTTCTAGCCAGGACAACGGCACTGCACCGCTCATCGGCCGGCTGCCCGTCAAGCCACCAGCAGGGACTGGATTGCTTATTAGTTTTCTGTTGAAGGACCTGATTGTTTTTTATTTTTCTATTAAGGAACGGATTGCTTTTTATTTTCTGTTCAGGGACTCAATTACTTTTTCTTCTCTGTTTAAGGATCTCTGTGTAAATATTTTGATTCTTAACTAAGACAACCTAACAAACAACATCTCAATGCTGGTGAGAAAACCTGATCCCAACTTGTCAGAGATTGGCATATATGAGGGAGATAGGGACTCTAAGTTGATACATGGTACCAAACACACCCGTACTGTTCGACGGAGCGTGGGAAGAAATGGTTGCAGGGGCTTAGAGCATCTTTAAAAGGTGATGTAAAAATTATTGGCAGCAAATACAGGTTCACTAGTAGAAAACCGGCCTAATATCCTGGGGCATTAGTCCCGGTTTCTGTTTGAACCGGGACTGATGCCCCGGGCCCCACCGCTTTTTCGGCCGCTGGAACGCAGATTTCGTTAGTCCCGGTTTGTATTGAACCTCTAGTCCCGGTTCGTATTACGAACCGGGACTAAAGGCTCTGGGTCGCAATCCGGCCGTTGCCAGGCTCATTAGTCCCGGCTGGTAACACCAACCGGGACTAAAGATTAAGCCTTTAGTCCCGGTTGGTATTACAAACTGGGACTAATGACTTCCCTGTATAAAGCAGCTCCTTCTTCCTCCCCGAGTCAGCCACTCCCCCTCTCCACTCTCAGTGTTCTTCATGCAACTCGAGTTCATCCTCTTTGACCACCATTTTTTGTCACAAATTGATGTCCCCACTTCAATCTAAGTAGACTAAAAGGTGAGGAATTTTGTGCTTTTGTCTTTCATTGGTAATTTAGCTCATTTATTGCTCTAGAAGTAGAGAGATTTGTGATTTTTTTATGGGAGCAATTATTAGATGTTTATTTGATTATGTGTACAAATAGGTGAAGATAGAGGTAAAAATAGAAATGCTATATAGATTTTATTTATGTTAGATTTTATTAGAAATAGAAATGCTATTAGAAATAGAAATGTTAGAATTAAAAATAAAAATAGAAGTAGACATAGCTAACATAGAAATAGAAATAGAGATAGAGATAGAAAAATAGAAATAGCGATAGAAATAGAGATAGATGACGTAGGGCGGAGCTTTCAAAGATGCCGTAGGGCGTGAGCACCAACGACATCTTCGAGAAGCTCCACCACGGGAGATTTTCCAACCCTTTATGCAACACTGTTAGAGGAGATGGAGTATTTCACGGGCTTGCAGGGAAATTTTTCCGAGGCGGAGCTTCCGAAGATGCCGTAGGGTATGAGCACCAACGACATCTTTGAGAAGCTCTGCCACGGGAGATTTCCCAACCCTTTACGCAACACTGTTAGAGGAGATGGAGTCTTTCACGGGCTTGTAGGGAAATTTTTCCGAGGCGGAGCTTCCGAAGATGCCGTAGCGTGTGAGCACCAACAACATCTTCAAGAAGCTCCGCCACGGGAGATTTCCCAACCCTTTATGCAACACTGTTAGAGGAGATGGAGTCTTTCACGGGCTTGCAGGGAAATTTTTCCGAGGCAGAGCTTCCGAAGATGCCGTAGGGCGTGAGCACTAACGACATCTTTGAAAAGCTCTGCCACGGGAGATTTCCCAACCCTTTCCTCCATCCATGGGGATGAAACTCTCCCTGCCTTCGAGCTGTGCTTGCCATGGTGTATCGATGCTCCTTTTATAGGCACGGTGTCGCTTCTACTTGTGTCTTGTTCCTCCGACAGGGGCGTCATGCGCTACATGCTTTATCTCATCGAGCAGTGCATCCACCCAAGCATACTTATCCTGCCAAGGGCTTTAGTCTCGGTTGCACCCACCAGCCGGGACTAAAGGTTACCCACATGTCCTTATCCCACCGACGGTTTTGTTAGATGACACAAAAATCACCTTTAGTCCCGGTTGTACCCACCAGCCGGGACTAAAGTTTTGTTAACTTATTCTTACTTATCAAACTAAAGTTTTGAGGTGGAAATAGAAATTATATATTTGATTTGCATTTGATATGTACTTATATAATGCAGATGAGCCGAGCATGGATGTACGCCGATCGACGCTCTAGAGATTTCATTAAAGGCGTGCATTCTTTTCTCAAGGTGGCTGAGGCAACCAAGCGGAATGGTTTTATGTGTTGTTCATGCGGTGGTTATCGAAATGAGAAGGATTACCCCTCCACAAAGACCCTTCACATCCACCTGTTCCGGTTCGGTTTCATGTCCGGCTATAATTGTTGGACCAAGCATGGGGAGAGAGGGGTTATGATGGAAGACAACGATAAAGAAGAGAATGATGACAACTATCCTGAGTTCTCTGAAACCACCGATACTGCAATGGAAGATAATGAAGAAGAAGAAGGTGAAGAACGGGCATCAGATATGCCCGCTGATGATCTTGGTCAGGTCATTGTTGATGCACAGATTGACTGTGAAAATAAAAAGGAGAGGGAGAAGTTGGAACACATGTTAGATGATCACAAAAAGGATTTGTACCCAAATTGCGAAGACGGCCAGAAAAAGCTAGGAAGCACACTGGAATTGCTGCAATGGAAAGCAGAGAGTGGTTTATCTGACAAGGGATTTGAAAAGTTGCTGAAAATTATGAAGAAGATGCTTCCAAAGGATAACGAATTGCCCGCCATTACGTATGAAGCAAAGAAGATTGTCTGCCCTCTAGGATTGGAGGTGCAGAAGATACATGCATGCATTAATGACTGTATTCTCTACCGCGGTGAGTATGAAAATTTGAATGCATGTCCGGTGTGCAGTGCATTTCGGTATAAGATCAGGCGAGATGACCCTGGTGATGTTGATGGCGAGCGCCCTAGGAAGAGGGTTCCTGCCAAGGTGATGTGGTATGCACCTATAATACCACGGTTGAAACGTTTGTTCAGAAACAAAGAGCATGCCAAGTTGTTGAGGTGGCACAAAGAAGACCGTAAGAGTGACAAGATGTTGAGACACCCCGCTGATGGGTCGCAGTGGAGAAAAATCGACAGAGATTTCCCGGAGTTTACGGAAGACGCACGCAACCTGAGGTTTGGTCTAAGTACAGATGGCATGAATCCTTTTGGGGAGCAGAGCTGCAGTCATAGCACCTGGCCTGTGACTCTATGTATCTATAACCTTCCTCCTTGGTTGTGCATGAAGCGAAAGTTTATTATGATGCCAGTGCTTATCCAAGGCCCGAAGCAACCCAGCAACGACATTGATGTGTATCTAAGGCCATTAGTTGATGAACTTTTACAGCTGTGGCAGACTGAAGGTGTTCGTGTGTGGGATGAGTACAAACAAGAGGAATTTGATCTACGAGCATTGCTGTTCGTGACCATCAATGATTGGCCTGCTCTTAGTAACCTTTCAGGACAGACAAACAAGGGATACAATGCATGCACGCACTGTTTAGGTGAGATCGATAGTATATATTTGGATAAAAGTAAGAAGGTGGTGTATCTCGGGCATCGTCAATTTCTTTCGCCCAAACATCAATTGAAGAAAAAAGGCAAGCATTTCAAGGGCGCGGCAGAAGTCCGGGGCAAGCCTAAACGCCATACTGGTGATGATATATTTGATATGGTCAAAGATTTAGAAGTAATCTTTGGAAAGGGTCCTGGCAGTCTGTCTGTTCTGAATGACGCTAGCGGACATGCACCCATGTGGAAGAAGAAATCTATATTTTGGGAGCTTGAGTATTGGAAATTCCTAGAGGTCCGCTCTGCAATCGACGTGATGCACGTGACGAAGAATGTTTGCGTGAACCTACTAGGATTCTTTGGCTTGTATGGGAAGACAAAAGATACACCAGAAGCACGGGAGGACCAGCACCGTATGAAAAGAAGAGACGGCATGCATCCGGAGGATTCTAAGGGTCCTGCGAGCTACGCTCTTACCAAAGAAAAGAAGGAAATCTTTTTTAAATGCCTGAGCAGTATCAAGGTCCCATCTGGATTCTCGTCAAATATAAAGGGAATAATAAATATGGCCGAGAAAAAATTCCAAAACCTAAAGTCTCATGACTGTCACGTGCTTATGACGCAATTGCTTCCGGTTGCACTGAGGGGGATTCTACCGGAAAATGTTCAAGTACCGATTGTGAAGCTATGTGCATTCCTCAATGCAATTTCGTAGAAGGTAATCAATCCAGAAGATCTACAACGGTTACAGAATGATGTGGCCCAATGTCTTGTCAGCTTCGAGTTGGTGTTCCCACCGTCCTTCTTCAATATTATGACGCATCTCTTAGTTCACCTAGTCAAAGAGATTACCATTCTCGGTCCAGTATTTCTGCACAATATGTTCCCCTTTGAGAGGTTCATGGGAGTCTTAAAGAAATACGTGCATAACCGTGCTAGGCCAGAAGGAAGCATCTCCAAGGGCTATCTAACAGAGGAGGTCATTGAGTTTTGTGTTGACTTTGTTCCTGACCTGAACCCGATTGTTCTACCTCTATCGCGGCATGAGGGGAGACTAAGTGGAAAAGGCACGCTAGGAATGAAATCAGCATACTGTATGGACGGACATTCTTTGAGTGAAGCACACTACACAGTTTTACGAAATTCCACGTTGGTGGAGCCGTTTATGGAGCGACACAAGAATATTGTACGCTCGGAAAACCCTGGGCAGTCTAACTCCTGGATTACAAAGTTGCACATGGCGACTTTTGGTGGTTGGTTGCAAACACTTCTCATAAATGACGCCACTGTTGGATATGAGCTGTCCATGTTGGCCAAGAAACCATCTTCAACTATACTGACTTTCCAAGGTTACGAGATAAATAGAAATACATTTTACATGGTCGCCCAAGATAAAAAGAGCACCAATCAAAACAGTGGTGTCCGCTTTGATGCATTACACGATAATGGGACAAAGGACACATATTATGGTTACATAGAGGAGATATGGGAACTTGACTATGGACCGTCTTTTAAGGTCCCTTTGTTTCGGTGCAAATGGGTCAAGCTGACAGGAGGCGGGGTAGTTGTAGACCAAAAGTACGACATGACAACTATGGATCTCAACAATCTTGCGTACATGGACGAACCATTCGTTCTAGCCAACGATATCGCTCAGGTTTTCTATGTGAAGGATATGTCTACAAAACCGAGAAAGAGAAAAGACAAGAAAACGAATACATCACACGATGAGTCAAAGCGACACATTGTTCTCTCAGGGAAAAGAATCATTGTGGGAGTGGAGGACAAGACAGATATGTCAGAAGATTATAACAAGTTTGATGAAATTCCGCCCTTCAGAGTGAACACTGACCCAACCCTCCTCTTAAACAAAGAAGATACTCCATGGTTACGGTGCAGAAAGAAACCCCAACACTAGATAGGGATGTTGGTGATGTGTAATAATGTATTAAACCTTTTATATAAATGTATGATTCTAAAATATTTTTGAATTAGTTAATCAATTTCAAACACTTTTCATATTCAAAGTTTTATCAAATTCTAAAATATGCTAAAAGAATTTTAATCAATATTGTTTTAATTGAAAATGGCAAAATAGTTAATTGTTTGAATAGTTAGAATAATTGATTTTGAAAATAGAAAATATTTTTGAATTAGTTAATCAATTTCAAACACTTTTCATATTCAAAGTTTTATCAAATTCTAAAATATGCTAAAAGAATTTTAATCAATATTGTTTTAATTGAAAATGGCAAAATAGTTAATTGTTTGAATAGTTAGAATAATTGATTTTGAAAATAGAAAATATTTTTGAATTAGTTAATCAATTTCAAACACTTTTCATATTCAAAGTTTTATCAAATTCTAAAATATGCTAAAAGAATTTTAATCAATATTGTTTTAATTGAAAATGGCAAAATAGTTAATTGTTTGAATAGTTAGAATAATTGATTTTGAAAATAGAAAATATTTTTGAATTAGTTAATCAATTTCAAACACTTTTCATATTCAAAGTTTTATCAAATTCTAAAATATGCTAAAAGAATTTTAATCAATATTGTTTTAATTGAAAATGGCAAAATAGTTAATTGTTTGAATAGTTAGAATAATTGATTTTGAAAATAGAAAATATTTTTGAATTAGTTAATCAATTTCAAACACTTTTCATATTCAAAGTTTTATCAAATTCTAAAATATGCTAAAAGAATTTTAATCAATATTGTTTTAATTGAAAATGGCAAAATAGATAATTGTTTGAATAGTTAGAATAACTGATTTTGAAAATAGAAAATATTTTTGAATTAGTTATTCAATTTCAAACACTTTTCATATTCAAAGTTTTATCAAATTCTAAAATATATAGAAGATATTCAAATTGAAATTCAAAATTCATATTCAAATGAAATCTAAAAAATATGCAGCATTGGCGCGCATTTATTACTTCTTTAGTCCCGGTTGGTAACACCAACCGGGACTAAAGGTCTAGGCCCTGGGCGCGAACCGCCCAAAGGTCTTTAGTCCCGGTTGAAGCCACCAACCGGGACTAAAGACCCTTTAGTCCTGGTTGGTGGCTTCAACCGGGACTAAAGACCCCCCTTTAGTCCCGGTTGGAGCCACGAACCGGGACTAAAGGTGGGGGGGGGGGGTATATAGCGCCGCCGCCCCCAACACTTAGTAGTTTCGTCTCGCGCGTGGAGGACACACACATCGATCGTTGCGGTCAGTGAAAAAGACGAGCCGCCGCCGCCGCGCCGCCCAGCAAGACCGCACCGCCGCGCCGTCCTAGCCCCCGCCGTCGGGCTGTCCGCCGCCGCCGCACCCGAAGCGCCCGCAGCCCGAGCGCCCGCAGCCTGAAGCGCCCGCAGCGCCTCCGCCCGAAGCGCCCGCCGCCGCCGCTCGAAGCACCCACCGCCGCCTCTCCGCTTCCACCTCGCCGCGGCCACCTCGCCATTGCCGCGCCGGCCGGCAGTGCTAGGGTTAGTTTTTTAGTTTGTTTTTTTTGTTAAGTTTTTTTGTAAGTTTTTTTAGTTAGATTCAGTTTTTTTAGAATAGTTAATAGTTAGATTAGTTTCTTAGTTAGATTAGTTAGATTAGTTTCTTAGTTAAGTGAAGTTTCTTAGTTAGAATATTTAGTTAATTGTTAGAATATTTAGTTAATTGTTAGTTATGTTAAGTTTCTTAGTTAGATTAGTTTCTTAGTTAGATTAGTTTCTTAGTTATTCTTAGTTTCTTAGTTAGATTAGTTTCTTAGTTATTTTTATTACTGTTACTATTAGTAAAATTTCTAGTTAGTAATAGTAATAGAAATACTATTACTATTAGTAATAGTAATAAAAATGCTATTACTATTAGTAATAGTAATAAAAATGAATAGTAATAGTAATAGAAATGCTATTACTATTAGTAATAGTAGTAGAAATGCTAGTTAGTAAAATGCTATTACTATTAGTAAAATGCTAGTTAGTAAAATGCTATTACTATTAGTAATAGTAATAGAAATGCTATTCATATTAGTAATAGTAATAGAAATAGAAATGCTATTCATAATAGTAATAGTAATAAAAAATAATAGAAATGCTATTACTATTAGTAAAATGCTAGTTAGTAAAATGCAATTTAGGTTAGATAATAGAAATGCTATTTAGGTTAAATAATAGAAATGCTATTAGTTAGATAATAGAAATGCTATTAGTTAGGTAATAGAAATGCTATATAGATTTTATTTAGGTTAGATTTTATTAGAAATAGAAATGCTATTAGAAATAGAAATGTTAGATTTTATTTACGTTAGATTTTATTTATGTTAGATATATAGAGTTAGAAAGTGAATAGATCGAAATGTTGTTGATCTATCTGTTATGGATTTTAGTTATGGATTTCGGCGCCGGAAGAGAAGGTGAAGAAGAGATATTGAATATTATAGGAGAGGGTACCACCCGTGCACAAAAAGAGGGTACCACCCGTGCAGAAGGAGACGGCTCAGAATTTTTGAACGAGTCGGGTGACGGAATGGAGGAGGAGCAGCCGCATGAATCGTAAAATGATGATTGCGAGGACGGCTCACAAGGGACTGGACGTGACTTAATAAAACGGTCCAGCGAGGTATATATATATATATATATATATATATATATATATATATATATATGAAGACTAGCTCTATTCATGAATCAGTAGATGACGATGCATTATGTGGTATCTATATTAATGAGTGTTTTCTTATTTTAGACCTCTGATTCTTCTAGAAAGAAGCGAGGCCCGGCCAAACGGCTAGCATCGAATCAGCATTACACGATTGGGCGTCTCTCAAGTGAAGGCGAACCGTTGGAACCCAAGAGTGTCGCAAGTGCGTTCACTAGTCAATGTGGATGTCTTGTCAGGGACATGGTGCCGATAAGCATTCAGTATTGGTATAAGCCCAAGGCGGCAAAGGGAGAGCCAGCACAGCCAGAGCCAGAAGAGGGTGCAGCAGTCAATTATGTCACCAAGGTCTTGAAAGACAGACTTTGGGATTCTCTCATTCCACATTTCAATCTGCCGGTCACCGAGTCCCTGGAAGAAGCAGAGAAACAGAAGGAGAAAGTCAGGGAGTGGGCTCTCAAGAAGATGGCTGCACAGTTCAATAACCACAAGAAGAGGTTATGGAACGCCTATGTCAACGCCGATCGACAAGCTCCAGAATTTACTGGCCCCAATGAGTTCCTGCGGGATCACTGGGACGCATTTGTGGAGTACAAGGAGTCGGAGCTGGGTAAGCTAAGGAGTCAGAAAAATTAGGCAAATGCTGCAAAAAAGAAATATCACCACAAGTTGGGTCTAGGTGGCTACAAAAGGGCCGAGCCTAAGTGGGATATGCAAGAGGCCGCCCTACGAGAAAAAGGCATCGAACCAGAAACAGAACAATGGCCCAGAAGGTCAAGAAATTGGGCACTTGCCCATGGAGCTGTCTATGATGAGAGAACAGGGAAATTAGTTGAAGAGAAGAAACAAATTGCTGAACCCCTGGGAGCACTTGTCAAGACAATCGCCGAGGTTCAAGAGGGGACGTTCAAGCCGGACAGAGAGAACGACGAGCTGACAAAGGCCCTCAGGAACAAAGAACACACAGGACGAACACGGGGTCTGCGTTCTGCTATTCCGTGGAGGTCTGGGTTCTCCGAAGAGAGCCAGACTTATAGAAGCCAAGAGAGAGCGAAGAAGCGGAAGGCGCAGGAGGAGGCCTCATGGATAGAGAGCATAGAAAGGCAACAGGCGGAGCTGAGAGAGTTGTATTTACTGCAGCAGAAGGCACTGGAGGAATTAAAGTCGCAAGGGGCAACTCAGCATCAGCAACACCTAGAACATGCATCAGGCGATCGATCTCAGTGGAGAAGCAGCGTGGCTTCCACGGAGGTACCGATGGTTCACTACCCCGTGGATGATATCACCAAGAAGATAGACTGTGAGCTGCATTATCCCATGAAGAACATATCGATGAAGGTGGCAGTTGGCTATGTGTTGCCATCTGGACCTGGACAAACCTGGCATGGCCGTGAGATTCGACCTGGCTATGCTAAGGTCGGGGTGGATGCAATTGAAAGGGGGTATGAGTCCCTCCTTCTTGACGTTGCTGGACCCGAAGAGGAGGAAAAACTGGGAGAAGTATTGGGTGGTATAATTCTTTGGGATAAGAAACACATCGTGTTTCCAGGCTCGGCGCCAAGGCGGCCACCCTCTCCTCCGAGTCCTCGCAATTCACCACCTCCCGACGACGACAGGGACGACTACCACCATACCCCGAGTCCACATCGATCTCCACCTCAATGTCAGCCGCCTCCGCCACCTCCGCCGCCTCAGCCCACTCGTAAGTCCCAGAGTTGTGGCAACTCCGCTGCTATGTCCACTAGCAATGTCTCTCCGAAAAAACGGGCCAAGAAAGCTAAGGCGGTGCCGCCTCCTCCTATCGAGAAGACTGCTGAAGAAATTGAGGCAGAGGACAGAGCCAAAGTGAAAAGGAAGCTCGCAGCCCTACGCCCGACCCCTACACCGAAGCAGGTATATACTCTGGAACAGAAGGAGTGGGCCTTTGATATGCTTACCCAACCTTCGCAATATGAATTGCATAAGCCAGATGACTACAAGCGTTGTTTGGATAAGCAGGTTGATGCAAAAAAAGAAGCTAATAAGACAAGCGCAACTGCAAGAGGGAAAAGAGACGTTGCCCAGCTTGGAGCACAGACCAAAAAATCGATCTCCCCGCTAAAGGTCTTTGCTAGTGATGCTGGTGGGAGTGTTGCTCAACCCAATCCCGCCGACTTTGCTAAAGAAGCTGGTTTGACTCTTTCTCAATTGCTACATGAAGATATCACCCCAAAGGCGCCTATAGCACGGCAATATGAAAAGGGAAGAGTCTGGTCCCACCTGAGATTGAAATGAATCTACCAACACAAATGCGAAAATTACATAAGTGGTACCTGCAAGCCGCAAAGGTCACGCAAGATTTTCTCCTTATGAAAATCACAAAGGACCATTTCTTAGGTGAAGACTTGGTGCATATTGAGTTTGATGAATTCTTTCAGCTATTCAATCAAGACGCGCTCGACAAATCTCTCGTCAGTGCCTATGTTCTGTAAGTGATTCATTATTTCTATAAGTCTCTAGCTCAACTCGTTCTTTGCATGTAATTTTCCTCACTACGCTGTTTATTATGCAGAATGAAGAGTATGGAATGTAAGAAAAGGAATGACCTCCAACTTGGATTCATTGATCCAAATCGAGTTAACAGAGCGATGATACAGAGAAAACGCAAGGAGACGGAGGATATCTTGCTAGAGTTCCTACTTACGCAGGAATACCGAGCTAGATTACTGTTTCCGTACAACATCAGGTGAGTGTTACTATCTTATACACAGTTACTTTTCCTTACTCGATGTTATAAGTGTAATTGATGAGTTTATTAACTTATATAATTAAACTTGCACGCAGTTACCACTGGATTTTTCTAAAGATTGAACCTGACTATGGAAAGGTTCAAATCTTTGACTCGATGAATAAACCACTTAATGAATACCAAAGCATCATTGATGTGATGGATAGGAAATTTCAATCATTACGGCATTATATCGGTCTCTTTCGTTCATCTATAACTCATCTATTCATTTTGTTTGCTCGGCAGTGTTTGAAAACGGTTTATACGCACAGTTAAAGGTGAATGGAAAAATGAGCTGATTTACCGTCAGATCGAGGTAAGTCGTACGAGCTAGGTCCACACATCCCTTTAATTCTAGTTTCAAATACCATTAAGTATATCAATCTTGATATGTCACTGACTAAAATCTATTCTCGTAAAGTGTGCAAGGCATCCTTCGGGGACTAATCTATATGCATACTATGCTTGCGAGAACCTTCGTGCGCAGGTCACTGAAGGAATTGATTTTCAAACAGTAAGTAAACAATATACTAACAAATTCATTTTATTGGCATCAATTTTGTTATGATGATTCATATTCATATTGTTCTTCTTCTTCTTCGTAGTTCGAAGCAAAGCGGAATCGGCTCTCACCGACTGAACGCATAGTAGAAATTCAAGAGGAAATAGCCGGATTTCTGCTTGAACATGTCATTAACCCAAAGGGTGAATTTCATGTCAGTTTTGATTAGACAATGTTTATAATTAAACACAAGTCGTGATCTTATGTGTGTGAACAAGTTGTATATATACTTGTATGCATGTATATGCTCGGTGAACCAAATATATTATATATATGTATCGGTTTATATATTATGTTGTAATGCTGTATGAATAAGTATATAAGAAAACTTGTTTGAAATGAATCAAACAATTGAATGGAGCAAAATACAAATATACCCTAAACCCTAAACCCCTAAATAACAATTGAAATCCAGAAAAATAAAGAAGCAGCAGAGGCTGCCACGTGTGGACACTTTAGTCCCGGTTCGTAACACGAACCGGGACTAAAGGTCCTATGCCCACGAGCACCCAGCCCCTGCCCCGTGGTCTCTCTTTAGTCCTGGTTTGTATAGCAACCGGGACTAAAGATTGGGCTCCAGTCCCGGTTGGTTAGTCCTGGTTGCGCAACCGGGACTGAAGCCCTGTTTTCCACTAGTGGTTTCACATCACTTGTGTTCCATGTGATGTAAAATAGGCCACCTATATATGCACCAAATTTAGGAGTAGGTACGAAAGTTGTACTCTTAGATCATGTGTTAATTTCCATGCAAAAAACTACATCGCTTATATTAGGGTGTGTCTAGGGCTCAGTGCCTGTTTGTTTGAGCTGCAGCTGAATGAGAAGCAGCTGGAGCTGGTAGGGTGTGAGAAGCAGCTGAAGCTGGACAGCTGGTGAAATGTAAATTTGGTGTTTGGCAACCTGCTTTTAGGACGGCTGGTAGACATAGAGCTGATGACGAAAGTCTGAAATACCCTTGTATGCTGACGATGATGTATAATTACTGATGATATGATTTGTGGTAGCTAAAATAATATGATTATTACTATATTAGTTTAAAATAATTTTGTAATTGTGAATAAATGATTATAATAAATGAATGTAGTCAGAAATATAAAAATAATACAATATAAAAAACTCAGCACATGGATTTTCCATAATAGACTTTCGTGCTTAACAAAACACATAATAAGATGTTCAACATATTACAAGATACGGGTTACTTTATACATCGGACCACCAACATAAACAAGGTTCTCATATAACAGTTAGCTTCTCGGGGTCCCAACCATGACTCATCCGCTGTAAATGTCATCTTCTCGAGGTCCCAACCAAGTCCTGTTGCTCTACTTCTATAGAACTTCCATGCTAAAAACAATGTCTTCATCGCATCCCATCGGGTTTTGAACTGTTTTCTAGTGTAAGCTCTTCTAGTTATTTTGAAAAACTTGATATCTAGGTTTTTGTAACCCGTGTTGCTCATAAATGCCGTTGGTCTATTGCCATCTTGCTTTTCTTGTGCACAAATCTCACAAAAGGCTTGGGCAGCAGGTGCATCCCAATTAGCTTTGGCTTGGCTCTTACTTTCTGTTTCCATCTAATTGTACATGAACAACAATAATACCTCCATTATGAACACAGGCACGCATACATTACACACAAATTCAGTCTAATTCTATTGTAAACCATAGATCTGAATCAGTCACACATTTGACAGCATATATACAGTCGAAAATCATGCAAATACACACATCACAACCTGAATCATGTAAGAACATATAGGCTCACCTTGCTCTGGTTGCACAGCAGTTGGCGTCGGGTAGGTGGTCCTCCAGCAGGTCGGCGTCGGAGAAGTGGTCGGGGACGGCCTTCTTCAACACCAGCAGGTCAGGGACGATCTTCTTCACCACCAGCAGGTCGGGGATGGTGCCGACACGAGAGCAGCAGAGGGAGTGGGGAGGTGGCAGGGGGCGGCTAGGCAACACTAGAGAGGAGCGCGGGGGAGGCGGAGAGAAGAGAAGGGGGGTGGCGTGGCAAGAGAGCACGGCGGTGCGGCAAGGGAGCCCGGCGGCGCGGCCAGACAGGCCAACGGCGAGGGGAAACCCTAGCCGCCTTTCCTGTCGCTGAGTTTCTTGGGGGGGCGAATGGGAAACGGGGTGAGATTGGGTAGAAAATTTGGGAACGGTTGATATATATATGCGGTGGCATTTGCCTGTAAATACTTCAAACTTCAGTGGCACAGATTGGTGGGAGGTCTCACAAGCCGTGGGAAGCCGCGGGAAGTCTCTCCGGACGTGCTTTACGGCTTGCAGTGCAAATAGAACAAGCACTTGTAAAAGCTTCTACCCAAATTTTAGATGTTTGGCTAGGCTTGTGCTTTTTAAGACCCAAAAGCAGTATAAGCATAAGCCCCAGCCCAAACAAACAGGCCCTCAGTCTACTGAGCAATAGCTTATGGCTCAGTAGAATGACGTCATCTTATCTCAGTTGTAACTCATGTTGCAGCTCACTATTAGCATGAATCACAAAACAATCCAACGATCCGGATGTATGGTTCGTAGTTGCCACTAGTAGAAAAAGGGTCATCGGTCTAAGCCTTTAGTACCGGTTCCCGTATGAACCGGTACTAAAGGGTACATTAGTACCGGTTGATTTGCCCAGCCGGCCGAGCAAGATCAGTACCGGTTCGATAAGGGCCTTTTGTACCGGTTCATACTAGGAACCGGTACTAAAGGGTAGTGACCTTTAGCACCGGTTCGTGGCACGAACCGGTGCAAAAGGGGTACCTTTAGCACCGGTTCGAGCCACGAACCGGTGCTAAAGGGTTGACACCCATTTTTTCCACTCATGCCTACCCCGCGCAGAAAAAATGTCTAAAAATTAAACGAAAATGATAAAAACTTCAAATTTCAAAATCCTTTGACATGCATGTACCTCACGCAACCAACTTTTATGGAAAATTTGAAATTTTGAATTTTGATATATTTTGAACAAAAAGGTTATTTTAAATTAAATTGGCAATAACTATTGCGTACGGACTTGAAAAAAACATATAATATATGAAAAACCATCTACGCAAAAACATATAATATTGGCAAAACCATCAACGGGAAATATGAAAGCAGGAAGATTTTTGATTTTGTCAAAAAAATTAAAAATTTGTTTTTTTGAAATTTATTTTATTATTTCTTCTACTTTTTAGTTATTTTGAAGTTTTTATATTATTTTGGAATTTTTTAAGTTTTTATGATTTTTTTGAATATTTTGAATTTTAAAATTAATAATTAAATTATACACAAAGATTATTTGGAAACCATTGATGCTTATTAATAATTAATCATTGTTGCTTATTTTTAAAATTATTTGGAATTCAAAAAAGTAAAATCATATGTTATCAAAGTGTATGGGTTAATAGAATTTACAGTATAGTATTATCAAGAAGTCGCGAGCGCAGTCTTGGAAGCTAGTAGAGAAAGAATGGAGAAGTTAAGCGTGCTAAGGGTGGAGCAGTGTGAGGATGGGTGACCGATCGGGAAGTGGGACCACTAGTATATACTTTGACATGAGAATAGGGGTGATTAGAGATTAGAGTGGAAACTGTCAAACAATTCAAATATCCAAAAATTGAGAAATTCTGAAAAATAAATTCAAATTTTTTCAATTTTTTTTCAAAATTTATACCAGAAATTCGTCCGGACCTTTGGTACCGGTTCGTGTTACAAACCGGTACCAAAGGTCCCTAGCCTGCACTCCCCTGGGAGCCAACGTGGAGGCCCCTTTAATACCGGTTTGTAATGAACCGGTACCAAAGAGGGGGGGCCTTTTGTCCCGAATCTTTTGTACCGGTTTGTTTTCCGGTACAAATGGGCCTCTGGAACCGATACTAAAGCCTCTTTTTCCACTAGTGTGCAACATCACTTGCAACTGAAAAAATCTCAGTTGCAACTCAACTTGTAACTCAATTGCACGGATCACGATGCAAATCTAATGGTCTAAAATTCTACTGAGCCATAAGCTATTTCTCAGTATTTCTCAGTCTACTGAGAAATAGCTAAACCGCTTATATTAAGGAATGGAGAGAGTATCTAACATTTTGGTTATGTGTATATAAGATGGAAGAAGTGGTCTTGTCGATCCTACAAGCAATACTAGCTGCATGCGTCGTATCTTCCATACGAAACCATATAAGATGACACGTCCGTTCATGTTTTTTACTTATTTCAGCATGAAGATTAGTGCACGTACGTGTGAAGACTCAGTAGCCATGGAACAATGCCCGGAAACTACCCTCGCGCCCTCTCGTCCTTCTTTTTGGGCGCCAAAGCCTCCAAACTGCACGGAAGATCGCGGATATATTCGCGGGGATACGCCCAAGTTATACGGGAAAATCAGGCGCAACAAAATTATCTCTGTATAACGATCTCCTCGCCCCGAACCATAACCGTATCCGCGCTCCAACCGCACGGAGATGGATGACGTCCACCGCCTTTAAATATGGGAAAACTATAATCTATACCCTAATAGGCCGAAGCATCAGGAACGGAGGTAGGCGGATCGATCCATTGATTGAAAGGCTAACCAAGGTCGATCGGCGCGATGGCCGACGACGAGCAGCTGGCGGAGTTGGTGGCGGCGGAGCCCGAACTCGACGAGTGTAGTAGATGGATCATGACGGGCTTTTCGCTCTGCGCCTTTTTCTCCATTTTCTCCATTGTCGCCTTTCTGTTTCTGGTGGCCGATGGAGAGCACAGCCGCTTCATCACGGCGATCGTCGCCGTCCTCGTGGCTCCGCTCGGCATGCTGGCTATCGCCTTTTTCTGCCTCTTCGTTACTATGCTTTTCGAGCACTTTGGCTGTGACGGCATTTATGCTGATCCACGGAGAAGATTGGCTGATGATATGTTGATGTTCTTTAATCGGTACGTCTAATGTAATCGTATGTTCATCGATGCTCTATTGGAATTCTCGATCTCTCATTATGTAAATCTTCTCATGTTTGCTTCTTCAAAAGATCATAATGGTGTAGAATGCTACGTACGGTACACAGGGTCGTCATTTTATAGTATTGCCCAAATTCTTCCATGGCGGAGCTACGCTTATTTGGACGATGCGAGCGTGGCCATGCATTCCAACGCGGACGGTACAGGATTTCATATGGCTCTCCTCTTCATTCATCTGCCCCAAACTCCGTCACCCGCCAAACTTGCCGGTGGAGGAGAAGGTGACAACGTGCCGTCAGCGAGCCGGAAACACCAAGGCCACGGCTAGCCGCAATAGAGAGGAGGCAGAGACAAGCAAAAAACTTACAATTTGACGGAGCATGAGATGAAAGGGTTGCGGCCTTTCGGGGCTCTGAGCATCTCTACTTCTCTAGCGTTCCGAACGGCGCCTGCATCCACCCCTACTTCTCGAGCGTCGCCCGTCACCGGACTGGAGTTACGTTGCTCGCCTACAACACTGTGCCCCATGTGTTGCCCGCCACGGGCTCGGGACATCATGAACGAGGCTGATACGCGCCCAAAATTCTGGCAAGCCTCGCCTTCATCCTCCAGTAGGAGTCGGACACCTCCGGCGGCCGCCTTCAAGCCTCTCCACCATCGCTACATTTACTTGCGGGGAGTATATTGGTCCAGAAAAATTAATGGAAGGACCTAATGTGATGAACGATAGTGTCACTTTAGGAAGGAAATTAAGTTTAGGTGTTAAATTAGGAAGAAAAAATTCTAATCTTTACTATTGATTTCGAGTTGGTGATGGTGAAGCCACTTTCTGTATATTATTTGATTTCCAATTTTATACCTAAGTCAAAAAAATAGATCAGCCAAAAAAAGGTAACCTCCTAGGCGCCCAGCCTAAATTAGCCTAATCAATCACGAAAATCACAGAAAGTCAATTAGACGACATTAATACGGAAATAGTCAATGAGCCAATGAGCCAAATCTATTACAGAAATCACGGAAAATAATTACAGAAAACAGATCGCCGTGGTCGTCCGTCGACATCAGAAGCTTCATGGTGTTATAAAGCGCAGAAGCCACAAAGAGCACCACCAACACCGATTCGAGCACCACTGACAGCAGCTGCAACTCGCCAATACGTTGGAACTCTCCGTCCGTACTGCTCGGTCTCTCATCACTTGCATTTATGACGCTAGGAGATACGGGTAATCACTTCTGATTTGTAATTATATGATTACATGCTTGAATAGCTGGAAGGAGGCTCGGACTTGCTGACAGCGGGACTGCACTGCAATTTGAACCATAAGAAATTTAGTATTATACGTGAGCTGTTTACTGCTACATAAATAGTAAATCACTGTGGGGCTTCACGTATCCTTTTATGTTATTTCTAAAGACAACTTCTATATTATACTACTCCAGTTGTCATCATTATGACAGTTTGTTGATCTGTTCAACTTTAACGGGACCATCATTCGTTTGGAGTTGAGAAGAAACACATGGCAAACAGAGTTGCAATTTGCAAAGAGCAAATGTGTAGACCTGGAGGTATTGTACTACTTCGGGATCTCCCACTACCACCACCACCATGTCGTCTTGCAGTGAGAAGGGAGGTCATGGTGGCGGTTGAAGATCTGGAACACGTCGGCCATGCATCCAATTCCCTGGTCGAACTCCGTCGCCTTGTTGTTGGCTTGCCCCGCCTCTTCTTACGTTGTCCCGGCGGCATCTGCAACGCCAGTGATGTCGCCTCAGCGGACCGAGGCTATGGAAGGGGTGGGGTGATACGTCTCAAACGTATCTATAATTTTTTATGCTCCATGCTTGTTCTTTCACCATTTGCTTAGTGTTTTGTTACACTTTGTGGTGTTTTTATGCATTTTCTGGAACTAACCTATTAACAAGATGCCACAGTGCCAGTTCCCTGTTTTATGCTATTTTTGTGATTCATAAAAGTCACATAGGAAATATTCTCGGAATTAGACAAAACAAAAGCCGAACCTGCTATTTTTACCGAAGCTTTGCGAAGACCGAAGATGACACAGAGAGGAGCCAGAGGCTAGCCACACCACAGGGGGGCGCGGCCCAGCCCCTGGCCGCGCCCACCCATGGTGAGCCCACCTGGTCCACCTCCTGACGACGCCCCTTCGCCTATAAAGACCCCTCGTCGGGAAAAACCTAGGGGACGGATCGCTTTTCCCAGAAACATACTGTAAGCCGCCGCCGTCGTCGAATCGAGATCGGGAGGATCCAGGAGCTCTTTCCGGCACCCTGTCGGAGAGGGGAATCCCTGCCGGAGGCCTTCTACACCACCACGGTCGCCACCGGAGTGATGTGTGAGTAGTCTACCTTGGACTATGGGTCCATAGCAGTAGCTAGATGGTTGTCTTCTCCACCATGTGCTTCATGTTTAGATCTTGTGAGCTGCCCTACATGATCATGATCATCTTATGCAATCAAACATGTTGTGATTGTTGGGATCCGATGAGTATTGGTACTATGTCAAGTTGATGTGCTGAATATTATCTTATGTTATCTCTATGTTGTTTATGATCTTGCATGCATTCCGTTGCTAGTAGCTATCTTGGCCGAGTAGATGCTAGTAACTCCAAGAGGGAGTATTTATGCTCGATAGTTGGGTTTATGCCTCTATTTAATCTGGGGGAGTGACAGTTTCCTCTAAGGTTGTAGATGTGCTGTTGCCACTAGGGAGAAAACAATATTCTTGTGTCTAAGGACATTTACTTTGTTTACATTACGCACTTTGCTTAATGCGATTATCTGTTGTTTGCAACTTAATACTCGAGGGGTGTTCGGATGATATCCCCATGAGTGGATTTTTAGTCATAGATGCAGTTGGATTACGGTCTATGTATTTTATCGTAATGCCCAGAGTAAGCCTCATAGTGATCCTCGTGATGTATGTACGTTATCTTTACTCTATCAATTGCCCAACTGTAATTTGTTTACCCAACATGTGCTTTTTATCTTATGGAGAGACACCACTAGTGAACTGTGGACCCCAGTCTAATTTCCTTTATATTGTTACACCGTTTTACATTTACTCACACTATTTACTTTACTTGCAAACTATTATCCAATTACCACTCGATACGCTCATTCCTTTGTTTACAGCAAACCGGTGAGATTGACAACCTCATTGTAAGTTGGAGACAAAGTATTTGTTTGTGTTATGTGCAGGTTTCGCGTTGCTGCTAGGTGAAGATACACCAACAAGCTGTCTGGCGCCGTTGGAGTGTCACTAAGATAGCAAGCATCACCTTCTTAAGTTTGGCTTTCTCCTACTGGATTGATCACCTCGGTTTCACAACTGAGGGAAGACTTGCTGCTATGCTCATCATACCTTCTCTTGGGGTTCCCAACTGGTCGGTTATTTACATCATCAACATCGCACCATCAGGCAAGTTTTCTGGCGCCGTTGCCGGGGATTGAAGAAGAAGAAGCTCCCACGTCAACTACACGCCAGCAAAACATCAGAAGTTTTCTGGCGCCGTTGCCGGGGAGGAAGAAGACTTTTGCAAGGGGAGTCTCGCATGCACAATCTTTTACTTTGTTTATTGTTTTGCTTTACTTTATTTTTGGTTGCATTATTTTATCAAAAACACAAAAAAATTAGTTTCCTTTATAGTTGTTACTTTATTACTCTTAGTTCATTATGTTGTTCCCTAAGTATGTTTTGGAGGACCTCTCAGTAGGTAGTGGTTCTATCATTGGGAAAGGTAATATTGAGGAGTTCTTTAATCATATTAGTATGTATAAAGATGTTGAGGATAAATTTTTGGCCGAGCTTGCTCCTAGTTATGAAGTTGTTGCTGCTTATTTAGTTCACATGTTGGAAGCTAGGTTTGTTAACCTTAATCTTTTTATGCAACACATATTTCTTAAGCTTCATGATATTGAAGACTCCGAAAAAAAAGATTTTATTTTGGAGACCTTGCGAAGAGAATTTAGAGATGTTGCTATTGAAGCTAGGAAAGTTTTTGAGCGTTTTAATATGCTTGGCTCGCCTGTTAATGTTGTTGGTTGATACGTCTCAAACGTATCTATAATTTTTGATGCTCCATGCTTGTTCTTACACCATTTGCTTAGTGTTTTGTTACACTTCGTGGTATTTTTATGCATTTTCCGGAACTAACCTATTAAAAAGATGCCACAATGCCAGTTCCATATTTTCTGCTGTTTTTGTGTTTCAAAAAAGTTACATAGGAAATATTCTTGGAATTGGACAAAACAAAAGCCGAACATCCCAATATTTAACGAAGCTTCCAGAAGACCGAAGAGGAGACGGATAGGGGCCAGGGCCAGCCTCACCACCAGGGGGCACGGCCCAGCCCCTGGCCACGCAGCCCAATGGTGAGGGCGCCCTGGTCCACTTCTGACGCTGCCCCTTCGCCTATAAAGACCCCCTGACGGAAAAAACCTAAAGACCCGATCAATTTTCTAGAAATATATCGTGATCCACCATCGTCGTTGACCCGAGATCGGGAGGGTCCAGAAGCTCTTCCTAGCACCCTGCCGGAGAGGGGAATCACCACCGGAGGTCTTATTCATCGCCATGCTTGCCTCCGACACAATGAGTGAGTAGTCTACCTTGGACTATGGGTCCATAGCAGTAGCTAGATGGTTGTCTTCTCCACCATGTGCTTCATGTTTAGATCTCGTGAGCTTCCCTACATGATCGAGACTACCTTTATGTAATTCTACATGTTGTGTTTGTTGGGATCCGATGAATATTAGTGTTATGTTAAGTTGATGTGCTAAATATTATCTTATGTTATCTCTATGTTTTTTATGATCTTGCATGCTCTCCGTTGTTAGTAGCTATCTTGGCCAAGTAGATACTAGTGACTCCAAGAGGGTGTATTTATGCTCGATAGTTGGGTTCATGCCTCTATTTAATCTGGGGAAGTGACAGAAACCTCTAAGGTTGTAGATGTGCTGTTGCCACTAGGGAGAAAACAACATTCTTATGTCCAAGGACATTCATTTTGTTTACATTACACACTTTGCATAATGCAGTTATCTATTGTTCACAACTTAATACTCGAGGGGTGTGCTACTTGGTGATGGCGCCAGAAAATTAGCTGATGGCGACCAGTTGATGTGGAAGCAGACTGTCCTTGTGCGTGGTGAATAACCAGCCCGTTGGGAACCCCAAGAGGAAGGTATGATGAGTGTAGCGGCTAGTTTTCCCTCAGTTAAGATACCAAGGTTTATCGATCAGGACAGGAGAGACAATGACGACTGAAGGTGTTTGTGGAACCTGCACACACACAAACAAATACTTTATTCCCAACTTGCGATGAGGTTGTCAATCTCACCGGTTTGCTTGAAACAAAGGTTATGAGCGTATCGAGTGGAAAACAGTAGAGTATGTGAATAAAGTAAACAGTACGAGTAAAGTAAACAGGTGATTGCAATATGATGGAAATAGGACCAGGGTCCACAGTTCACTAGTGGTGTCTCTCCATAGATAAAATAGCACATGCTGGGTAAACAAATTACAGTTGGGCAATTGATAGAATAGAGATAACGTGATATGTCAAGAAGATCACTATGAGATTTACTCTGGGCATTACAACAAAATACATAGACCGCCATCCAACTGCATCTATGACTAATAATCCACTTGTGGTGAATCAATCCGAGAACTCCACAAGTATTAAGTTGCGAACAACAGATAATTGCATTAAGCAAATTGTGTTATGTAAACAAAGCATATGCCCTTGAGCATATGAATGTTGTTTTCTCCCTAGTAGCAATAGCACATCTACCACCTTAGAGGTTTCTGTCACTCCCCCAGGTGAAATAGAGACATAAACCCACTATCGAGCATAAATACCCCCTCTTGGAGTCACTAGCAACTACTCGACCAAGATAGCTACTAACAACGGAGAGCATGCAAGATCATAAACAACATAGAGATAACAAAAGATATAATTCAGTACAACAACTTAATCATAAACACCAATATTCATCGGATCCCAACAAACCAAACATGTAGAATTACATAACGGTGATCTCAATCATGTATGGCAGCTCATGAGATCTAAACATGAAGCACATAGTGGAGAAGACAACCATCTAGCTACTGCTATGGACCCATAGTCCAAGGTAGACTACTCACTCATCGCTCCAGAGGCAATCATGGCGATGAAGAAGACCTCCGGTGGCGATTCCCCTCTCCGGCAGGGTGCCGGGAAGAGCTTCTGGACCCTCCCGATCTTTGGGTCGACGGCGGCGGCGGATCGCGATGTATTCTGGAAAACTGATCGGGCCCTTAGGTTTTTCTCGTCAGGGGGTATATGTAGGCGAAGGGGCGATGTCAGAGGAGGGACCAGGCCCCCTCACACAGGGGTGGCGCAGCCAGGGGCCTGGCCGCGCCGCCTGTGCGTGTGGGGCCCACGTGGCCCTCCTCTGTCTCTTCTTCGGATGTCTGGAAGCTTCCCCGTGATATAAGTCTTCAGGAACTTGTTTCGTCCAATTCCGAGAATATTTCCTGTGTATCACTTCTGAAACACAAAAACAGCAGAAAACAGGGAACTGGCACTGTGGCGCTTCGTTAATAGGTTAGTTCCAGAAAATGCATAAAAATGCCACTAAGTGTAACGAAACAATAGGCAAATGGTGTAAAAACAAGCATGGAGCATAAAAAATTATAGATACGTTTGAGACGTATCAGGGTGTTCGAACGATATCCCCGTGAGTGGATTATTAGTCATAGATGCAGTTGGATGGCGGTCTATGTATTTTGTTGTAATGCCCAGAGTAAATCTCATAGTGATCCTCGTGACATATGCATGTTATCTTTATTCTATCAATTGCCCAACTGTAATTTGTTTACCCAGCATGTCGTTATTTATCTTATGGAGAGACACCACTAGTGAACTGTGGACCCTGGTCCAATTTCCTTTACATTGCTATTACTGTTTACTTTTACTCGCACTGTTTACTTTCTCGCATACTACTATTATTTTCCACTCGATACGCTCAATCCTTTGTTTACAGCAAATCGGTGAGATTGACAACCTCATCATAAGCTCGGAGCAAAGTTCTTGGTTATGTTATGTGCAGGTTCCACGTTGCTGCTAGTTGAAGACGCGCCAACAAGTATCGTAAACGGCGCCCTTGCTGGAGTGTCACGAAGCTAGCAAGCATCACCTTCTTAAGTTTGGCTTTTTCCTACTGGATCGACAAACCTTGGTTTCTTATTGAGAGAAAGACTTGCTACTGTGCTCATCATACCTTCCTCTTGGGATTCCCAAACGGGTGGTTATTCTGCCCGCATCAAGCTATTTTTTCTGGCGCCATTGCCAGGAAAAAAGAAGATTTCTGCAAGGGGAGTTTCACACGCACATCCTTTACTTTGTTTTAGTTTTTCTTTACTTTATTTTTGCTTGCACTCGTTTTATCAAAAACACAAAAAAAATTAGTTTCCTATTAGTTGTTATTTTTACTTGTCTGTTTTTAGTTTTGCTAGAATGGGTACTCATGAGAACACCAAGTTGTATGATTTTACTAGCACTAATAATAGTGATTTTATCTGCACTCCTATTGCGCCACCTGCTCCTGCTGCAAATTTTTATCAAATTAAGCCTGCTTTATTGAACCTTGTTATGAAAGAGCAATTTTCTGGTGCTATAACTGATGATGTTGCAGCTCATCTCAACAATTTTGTTGAGCTATGTGAGATACAGAAATATAAGGATGTAGAAGGTGATATTATTAAGCTTAAGTTGTTTCCTTTTTCTTTGAGAGGAAAAGCTAAGGATTGGTTGCTATCTTTGCCTAGAAATAGTATTGATTCTTGGGCTAAATGTAAGGATGCTTTTATTGGAAAATACTATCCTCCTGCTAAGATTATAGCTTTGCGTAGTGATATTATGAAGTTTAGCCAGTTTGATATTGAACATGTTGCTCAGGCTTGGGAAAGAATGAAATCTATGATAAAGAATTGCCCTACTCATGGACTGACTACTTGGATGATTGTCTAAACTTTTTATGCACGACTGAATTTTTCTTTAAGAAACCTATTGAATTCAGCTGCTGGAGGCACTTTTATGTCTCTTACCTTGGGCGCCGCAACAAAGCTTCTCGACAACATGATGGTAAATTATTCTGAATGGCACACCGAGAGAGCTCCACGAGGTAAGAAGGTAAATTCTGTTGAGGAAACCTCTTCCTTGAGTGATAAGATTGATGCTATAATGCTTATGCTTTCTGATGATAGAACTCATGTTGATCCTAATAATGTTCCTTTAGCCTCTTTGGTTGCTCAAGAAGAGCATGTTGATGTAAACTTCATTAGAAATAATAATTTTAATAACAATGCTTATAGGAACAATTTTGCTAGTAACAATTATAGGCCTTATCCTTCTACCAATGGTAATGGTTATGGTAACTCTTATGGTAATTCTTCCAACAACACTAGGGCCGCGCCCTCCGATCTTGAGGTAAATTCTGTTGAGGAAAAGTTAGGCAAAATTGATATTTTTGCTTCTAAAGTTGATAGCCTTGCTCATGATGTTGAACTTCTGAAATTAAAAGTGTTGCCTAATGATGTGAAGGAGAACAATACTTTTGCCACTGCTAATGCTATCCAAGTTAGAATTGATGAAAATGTTAGGATGTTAGCAGAATTGCATGCCAGGTGGGAAAGAGAAGATGAGATGGCTAGAAAAATGAAGGTATATACCATTACCACCTCTAATGATGTTGTTCCAAAGGCTAGCAATCCTCTTACTTTGATTGGTGTAGAGAAAACTCCCACTCCTTATACTAAAAAGCCCAAAACTGCAAAAACTTTTTCTCAAAAGAGTACTAAAATTTTTCAGAGTGTAGGAGATGATAGCTCTATTTCTTCTAAAGATTTTGATGTTGATGGCTGCAATATATCTAAAGTTATTTTGTTCTTGCAAAAGCTTTCTTTGAGTCCCAATGCTAGTTCTTGAAATGTTGCTTTTACTAAGCATAATACCAATGCTCTCATGAAAATTAGGGATGAAAAGTTGAAGCAAAAAGCTTCTATTCCCAAGAAGTTAGAAGATGGTTGGGAACCCATCATTGATATGCATGTTAATGGTTTTGATTGCCATGATTTATGTGATCTAGGTGCCAGTATTTCTATTATGCCTAGAAAAATTATGACATGCTTGATTTACCACCACTTGAAAAGTGTTAGGATGATGTTCCTATTATTGATGTTGCTAAGAATAAACCTTTGGGAAGGATTAATGATGTTCTTATTATGGTTAACAATAACCTTGTTCCCATTGATTTCCTTGTTATGGATGTTGAATGCAATGCTTCATGTCCTATTATTTTGGGAAGACCCTTTCTTAGAACTGTAGGTGCCATCATTGATATGAGGGAAGGCACCATCAAATATCAATTCCCACTCAAGAAAGGTATGGAACAGTTCCCTAGAAAGAGAAAGAAATTATTTTTTGACTCTATTCTTAGAGCAAATTATGATCTTAATGCTTCATTTGATATTACTTGATTCGCACTTTCTGTGCCTAGCTCAAAGGCATTAAAGAAAAGCACTCTTGGGAGATAACCCATTGTTTTACTTTCAGTTCTTTTTCTTTTATTTGAGTCTTGGAAGTTATTACTACTGTAATAACCGCTCCTTATCCTTTTTATTTCGTTGTTGTGCCAAGAGAAACCTCTAATTTGAGTGAGGTAAGATTTGGGGAAGTTGCTGTCCTGAAACAGATTTCGGTGCTGCACCGTAAAAATTCGTGAAAATTCTCAGAATATCTTTTTGACCTGATACTTCTTGTGCATATGCCCCAGGTTATATCCAAACTTTAATTCGTTTTACAATTTTTGATTTGAGCAACAGAAAACCCTCGAAAAATTCAACCTTTGTTAGCTGTTCTGTTTTGACAGATTTCTGCCACTATTTGTGTTTACCTCTCGATCGCTTTCTTTTTGAGTTCTTTTGATCACGGAACTTTTGGAGAAGTTCCTACAGTAGTATATGCTTTATATGTGGTGGTTTTGATTTTAAATCTGAACCAAAAAGGGTTGATTCATTATTATGCTTACACTAATATTGCTAATACAATTGTGTTGAGTTTTGTATGAAGGAAGTTTTCAAGTGTAGGGATTGGAGAATGATGAGATGAGTTGAAGAATAGACAAAAGCTCAAGCTTGGGGATGCCCACACACCCCAAGAAATATCCAAGAGGTACAAGCATCAAAGCTTGGGGATGCCCCCGAGGCACCCCTTCTTCATCGGCAAAAATCAGGTCACCTTTCAACACACTATATTTTTATTGCTTCATGCACTATGCATTTTTCTTGGAGCGTCTTTACTCTAGTTTTCAGTTTTGTTTAGTTTTGTTTGCTGCAATAAATGGTTTGACCCTAACAAATTTCTTTTGGAGAAGTTGCCTTGCTTTTCATTTTCCAAGAACACTCCGTTTTTCACTCTTATCGTTCAACGAGTGTTCTCTTTTTCTGCTACTGCGTTTAGCTTTCATTTTTCGCCTTGATTTTTGTTCAGATCTTGTTATATCTTTGCATCAAGGTGTATTTTGACCTCTGGTCCATGTTGGTATTCATCAAAAGAGTTGTTTTAAAATGGTTCGAATGGTGTTGGAAAAGAGAAAAAGTTTCATGCAAAAAAGTGGTACAAAAAGGAGCTTGTTTAGACTGCGACTTAGAATTTTTCATGTCGTGCTTGATGTTGTTTTGATAGTATTCTTAGTGGTTTTTCTGTAGCATGACTTGTCTCAAATGACTGAGATTGCTTAATGAGCCTTTGAAAAAAAATCATGCGTTGTTTTTATTATTTGGAAGCATTATTTTGGTTTTCTTCTTGATGCTTTATTTGGGTTGACTTGGCTCATGCTTACACATGTTTGACTCATACAAAGTCACCATAAGCCTCTATGATCATTTAGTTTTTGACTTTTGATGCCATCTTATGCTTCTCTTAATGTTGCTTTGTCGCTTTGCATGATTATGGCCGTTATTGCTCTCTTAGTTGGTCGCTCCCAGTCTTTTGCTAGCCCTCATTTTGTACTGAGTATGAGCTCTACTCGTGCATCCAACTCCTAAAAACCAAGTTGTTCCAATGTGTCCACCATACATACCTATTAGCAATTTGCTATTCCAAAGTACATTTGACTTACTTTTATCTATCCTTCAAATTAAACTCTTTTTGGTGTTATGCGAAAATTGGTCAGTAAAGCTCTCACGAACCTGATGGCACACTTTACTTTTCTCGTTCTTAAAAATTTGACATTGTGGCTCTCTTATGTTGAGTTGTTATGCTTGCAAGTTGTAAGTTGGAAATTAGCCAAACCATGCCGTCATGGGGTAAGCTTTCAACATTGCACTTTCTTTCATTTGAGTTGATATCGTGATCTTTTGTTTATGGATACTCGCGATGTGAAATAAGTTGGGAATCTTGCGGGATCGTGAAGTTTTTATATGTGTTAGGGAAACGCCTGGGCCGCTAATCTAAGCCATGCATAATTCATGGTGGAAATTTACAGCATACCCATCGTGGACATTCGACGATGCATCTCAAAATAAAAAGCTATACCAATGGTAAATAAAAGAGATGTTGAGGTGTTTATTGTCTGTTTGTCTTGTCATTTTGATGTGGGCTTGTTCCATGTCATCGGGAAGGAGGTACCCCGTTGGCAGTTCTCGATGATACACATATATTTACAATGACAAGAGCTTGCTTGGGACTCTAAGTCGAGTAGCATGAGGTTTGGGTATTCGTACTTCATGGGACACGAGGTTTTCAACTTATGATTTGTCAAGCATATGCTTCATAATTGTACTCGCATTAACTCTAACCATTCAAGATGCAAATGATTTTCATCGCTTCTTAATGCTTCATCGCTTGATATTACTTGATTTGCACTTTCTGCGCCTAGCTCAAAGGCGTTAAAGAAAAGCACTCTTGGGAGATAACCCATTGTTTTACTTTCAGTTCTTTTTCTTTTATTTGAGTCTTGGAAGTTATTACTACCATAATAACCGCTCTTTATCCTTTTTATTTCATTGTTGTGCCAAGAGAAACCTCTAATTTGAGTGAGGTAAGATTTGGGAAAGTTGCTGTCCTGAACACTCTGTTTTTCACTCTTATCGTTCAACGAGTGTTCTCTTTTTCTGCTACTGCGTTTAGTTTTCATTTTTTGCCCTGATTTTTGTTCAGCTTGTTTTATCTTTGCATGAAGGTGTATTTTGACCTCTGGTCTATGTTGGTATTCATCAAAAGAGTTATTTTAAAAAGGTTCGAATGGTGTTGGAAAAGAGAAAAAAGTTTCATGCAAAAAAGTGGTACAAAAAGGAGCTTGTTTAGACCGCGGCTTAGACTTTTTCATGCCATGCTTGATGTCATTTTGGTAGTATGCTTAGTGGTTTTGCTGTAGCATGATTTGTCTCAAATGACTGAGATTGCTTAATGAGCCTTTGAAAAAAATCATGCATTGTTTTATTATTTGGAAGCATTAATTTGGTTTTCTCCTTGAAGCTTTATTTGGGTTGACTTGGCGCATGCTTACAACATGTTTGACTCATAGAAAGTCGCCATAAGCCTCTATGATCATTTAGTTTTTGACTTTTGATGCCATTTTATGCTTCTCTTAATGTTGCTTTCTCGCTTTGCATGATTATGGCTATTTTTGCTCTCTTAGTTGGTGGATCCCAGTCTTTTGCTAGCCCTCTCGTTTTGTACTAAGTATGAGCTCTACTCGTGCATCCAACTCCTAAAAGCCAAGTTATGCCAATGTGTCCACCATACATACCTATTAGGAATTTGCTATTCCAAGTACATTTGACTTGCTTTTATCTATCCTTAAAATTAAACTCTTATCAGTGTTATGCGAAAATTGGTCAGTAAAGCTCTCACAAACTTGATGGCACACTTTATTTTTCTCGTTTTTAATAATTTTGACATTGTGGCTCTTTTATGTTAACGTTATGCTTGCAAGTTGTAAATTGGAAATTAGCCAAACCATATCGTCATGGGGTAAGCTTTCAACATTGCACTTCTTATTTGAGTTGATATCGTGATCTTTTGTTTATGGATACTCGCTATGTGAAACAAGTTGGGAATCTTGCGGGATCATGTAGTTTTTATATGTGTTAGAGAAATGCCTGGGCCGCTAATCTAAGCCATGCATAATTCATGGTGGAAATTTGCAGCATGCATATAGTGGACATTCGACGATGCATCTCAAAATAAAAAGCTATACCAATGGTAAATAAAAAAGATGCCAATGTGTTCATTGTCTATTTGTCCTATCATTTTGATGTGGGCTTGTTCTATGTCATCGGGCACGGAGGTACCCCGTTGGCGGTTCTCGATGATACACATATACTTACAATGACAAGAGCTTGCTTGGGACCCTAAGTCGAGTAGCATGAGGATTGGGTATTCGTACTTCACAGGACACGAGGTTTTCAACTTATGATTTGTCAAGCATATGCTCATAAAAGTTCTTACATTTACTTTAACCATTCAAGATGCCTATGATGGGGGCAATAAGAGCTCAAAGCTAGTAAGTACCATAATTTTTGAAGGTTTATAAAACTTGCAATCACTGCTTCCCTCTGCGAAGGGCCTTTCTTTTACTTTTATGTTGAGTCTCCACCTTCTACCTTTATGCACCGTCTAAGAGAGCATAGTTGCCATTCTGAGTATAATGTGCATTGTCCCAAAGTTTTCATTGATTGATTCATTGTTTTGGTTTCACTTGTTCTTAAATTATTTGTATCTAGTCGCCCTCTTAAACTTGAAGATGTCCTATGCATTTATGTTTTGCTATTCCATGAGGGACAAGCTGAAAACCATTTGCTATGTTTTCCATATGATTTGAACACACGTTTGACTTTTATTGTTTCATTATTCATGATCTTTCGTTTGTGTTCTTTTTGAACACACGAGCATGAGTTAAGCTTGGGGATGCTTGATACGTCTCAAACGTATCTATAATTTTTGATGCTCCATGCTTGTTCTTTCACCATTTTCTTAGTGTTTTGTTACACTTCGTGGTGTTTTTATGGATTTTCTGGAACTAACCTATTAACAAGATGGAGTGTCAGTTCCCTGTTTTCTGCTGTTTTTGTGTTTCAGAAATGTTACACAGGAAATATTCTCGGAATTAGATGAAACAAAATCCAAACCTGCTATTGTTACCGAAGCTTCGCGAAGACCAAAGATGACACAAAGAGGAGCCAGAGGCTGGTCACACCACAGGGGGTGCGGCCCAGCCCCTGGCCATGCCTGCCCATGGTGAGCCCATGTGGTCCACCTCCTAACGATGCCCCTTCGCCTATAAAGACCCCTCGTCGGGAAAAACCTAGGGGACGGATCGCTTTTTCCAGAAACATACTGCAAGCCACCGCCGTTGTCGAATCGAGATCGGGAGGATCCAGGAGCTCTTCCCGGCACCCTGTCGGAGAGGGGAATCCCTGTCGGAGGCCTTCTAAACCACCATGGTCATCTCTGGAGTGATGTGTGAGTAGTCTATCTTAGACTATGGGTCCATAGCAGTAGCTAGATGGTTGTCTTCTCCACCATGTGCTTCATATTTAGATCTTGTGAGCTGCCCTACATGATCAGGATCATCTTTATGTAATCATACATGTTGTGTTTGTTGGGATCCGATGAGTATTGGTACTATGTCAAGTTGATGTGCTGAATATTATCTTATGTTATCTCTATGTTGTGTATGATCTTGCATGCTTTCCGTTGCTAGTAGCTATCTTGGCCGAGTAGATGCTAGTAACTCCAAGAGGGAGTATTTATGCTCGATAGTTGGGTTCATGCCTCTATTTAATCTGGGGGTGTGACAGTTTCCTCTAAGGTTGTAGATGTGCTGTTACCACTAGGGAGAAAACAACATTCTTGTGTCTAAGGACATTTGCTTTATTTACATTATGCACTTTGCTTAATGCGATTATCTATTGTTTGCAACTTAATACTCGGGGGGTGTTCGGATGATATCCCCGCGAGTGGATTTTTAGTCATAGATGCGGTTGGATTACGGTTGATGACCCACAAGTATAGGGGGTGTATCGTAGTACTTTCGATAAATAAGAGTGTCGAACCCAACGAGGAGCAGAAGGTGTTGACAAGTGGTTTTGATCAAGGATTCACTGTAAATACTAGCAAACGGGTTTTCAGGGGTATTTGGTAATACAAGTAAATAAAGTACGAGTAAATAAAAGACAATAATAATAATTGCTGCAAGTGGCCCAATCCTTTCTAGAGCAAAGGACAAGCCGGTTGTGTAACTTATGATAACCAACGTTCTCGAGGACACACGGGAGTTTCTGTCAAGTGCTTTCGCTTCATACCGCTAAATAATCTTTATTGGTTTGATAAGTGTTATGGGGGTGAACCTGTGCTAGCGCACTACCCTTACTAGGATAAATACACACTTGTGATTATACCCCTTGCAAGCATCCGCAAATACAAGAAAGTAATTAAGATAAATCTAACCATAGCCTTAAACTCTAAGATCCTACGCTCCCTGGTGCAATGGTTTTCCAATGGAGGTTTAGGTTTCTGTCACTCCAGCAACCCCACAATTGGTAGCCAAATACACAATGCATCTCACTAGGCCCATAAATGGTGAAGTATCATGTAGTCGACGTTCACATGACACCACTAGTGAAATGGCACCACAACAAATAAATATCAAACCATTAAATATTACTCAACATAATTCCACTACTAACGACTTGACTTCTCCCATGTCCTCAAGAACTAAACGAACTACTCACAAGACATCATATGGATCATGATCAGAGGTGAAATAATGGTAAATAACAATCTGAATATAAACCTTAATTCAACGGTTCCACTCAATAGCATCAACCACAAGAGTAATCAACACTGGAAAAGTTTCCCCTAAGAATTTGACAAGATTCAACTCAAGATGTTACAGCGGGATGGCGAGGTGATGGTGGAGATGAAGGTGCTAGTGATGGAGATGATGATGATGATCCCGATGAAGTCCGGTGCAATGGTGATGACGATGGCGAAGATCTCCCCTCTCCGGGAAGGAATTTCCCTGGCAGATTTCTGCCTGCCAGAGAGCTTTTCTCTCTTTGGTGTTTTCCGCCCCGCGGAGGCGGCGGTGTCTATCTCTGAGCCCCCCTTGACTTAGGTTTTCGGGGACGATGAAATACACGAATGGGCAATGGCAGAAGTGGGCCAGGGGGCTCTCACCATAGGGCGACGAGGCCAAGGGCTGGGCCGCGCCCCTGGTGGTGAGGCTGCCCTGTGGCCTCTCTCACCTCCTCCTTCTGGCTTCTTCAGTCTTCTGGTAAAATATAATTTTCTGGTATTTTTCTAGAATTTTCCCGATCTTCGAAATATGATGTCTTGATGGTCCTTTTTCCAGCAGAATCCTGACTCCAGCAGCAAATCCTCCAATGATCATCAAACATGTAAAAACAGAGGAAATAACATAAGTATCATCTCTAAATGTGAAATATATCAATGAATAACAGTAAATTATGATACAAAATAGTGATGCAAAATGGACGTATCAACCCCTCAAGCTTAGACCTCGCTTGTCCCCAAGCGAAAACTAAACTCGGTAAACATGACCACAGGTTTATGGAGTGAAGTATCAATAATCAAAATACGGACAAGAAGCATCACATTCACCAAGGCACAAGTTATAATAGACAGCAACTTCCCTTTATATGATATAGACTTGCAATAAGTAAAAGGAAATCACAAATAAAGGTGCACAAGGTAAACTATAATTGGTGGTGGCAAACTTAAGTTCTTGGTCAGAGAACAATGAACAAACTATACTTATTTTTGAACGGAGCCTTTTTAAAATAGAGCTAATATAGCGAAAACCATATGCTCAACAAAACAAATTGCAATCATGGAAAGCTTTCAAAGATATATTCCTTCAGACAAAAGCATTGTACTAACAAAAGAAGTTAGTAAACAAGATTAAACGGATCAACATATGGATAAGTGAAACATAACAACTCAAATGCTTTCTTGAGATAGAAGGGAATAGGTTGACTCAACATAAAAGTAAAAGATAGGCCCTTCGCGGAGGGAAGCCGGGATTAAACATGTGCTAGAGCTTTTTATTTGTAAAACAGAGGTAAAAGTTGTTTTGAGAAGTGGTTGCTTTTGTCAACGAGTAGCAATAGAGTTCTTGATATCTTCCATACTAAACAAGTGAGAGCTGTTCCGAGATGTTTGATTAATTGGCACATTGGTGCTCTTTTATAGCTTGGCACTCCTCTCCACCTTTTCCTTTCTCAAACTATGGCTAACCGATTCCATCGGGTGCCAACCAACTTTCACATACCATGGAGGAATGCTTTTTTCTTTTCTTTTTGAGATTACAATGGTCTGACCAGCTCCCTTGCAAAATTAATGATGAGCAGATGAAGCTGCCTAGTCGAGGGGTACTTAATTTAGAATGGAAGATAACAAACCCATCCACTATGTCCTCATGAGCTAAAAACAGTGGCACAAAATGAGAAGTATTTGAAGGTTTTTGAAAGGTAGCAGATGAAAATTTACTTGGAATGGCTTGAAATACCATGCATGGGAATTTATGGTGGACTCTTTGGAAGTAACTTGGCTTTTGGGAGTTGGATGCACGAGAAGCATTTCCTCTCAGTACAGGTCTTTGGCTACCAAGGCTGGGTAGCTGATACGTCTCCAACGTATCTATAATTTTTGATGCTCCATGCTTGTTTTTACACCATTTGCCTATTGTTTTGTTACACTTAGTGGCACTTTTATGCATTTTCCGGAACTAACCTATTAACAAGTTGCCACAGTGCCAGTTTCCTGTTTTCTGCTGTTTTTGTGTTTCAGAAGTGATACACAGGAAATATTCTCGGAATTGGACGAAACAAGTTCCTGAAGTCTTATTTTACCCGGAAGCTTCCAGAGATCCAAAGAGAAATAGGAGGGGGGCCACCAGGGCCCCACACACAGGGGCGGTGCGGCAAGGCCCCTGGCCGCGCGGGCCCCGTGTGAGGGCGCCTGGCCCCTCCTCTGACATCGACCCTTCGCCTATAAAGACCCCCCGATGGAAAAAAAAACCTAATTACCCGATCAGATTTCCAGAACACATCGCGATCCGCCGCCGCCATCGACCCAAAGATCGGGAGGGTCCAGAAGCTCTTCCCGGCACCCTGCCAGAGAGGGGAATCGCCATCGGAGGTCTTCTTCATCGCCATGCTTGACTCCGGAGTGATGAGTGAGTAGTCTACCTTAGACTATGGGTCCATAGCAGTAGCTAGATGGTTGTCTTCTCCACTATGTGCTTCATGTTTAGATCTCATGAGCTTCCCTACATGATTGAGATCACCGTTATGTAATTCTACATGTTTGGTTTGTTGGGATCCGATGAATATTGGTGTTTACGATTAAGTTGTTGTACTGAATTATATCTTTTGTTATCTCTATGTTGTTTATGATCTTGCATGCTCTCCGTTGTTAGTAGCTATCTTGGTCGAGTAGTTGCTAGTGACTCCAAGAGGGGGAATTTATGCTCGATAGTGGGTTCATGCCTCTATTTCACCTGGGGGAGTGACAGAAACCTCTAAGGTGGTGGATGTGCTGTTGCTACTAGGGAGAAAACAACATTCATATGCTCAAGGGCATATGCTTTGTTTACATTACACACTTTGCTTAATGCAATTATCTGTTGTTCGCAACTTAATACTACTGGGGTGTTCGGATTGATATCCCCGGGAGTGGATTATTAGTCATAGATGCAGTTGGATGGCGGTCTATGTATTTTGTTGTAATGCCCAGAGTAAATCTCATAGTGATCTTCTTGACATATCACGTTTATCTTTATTCTATCAATTGCCCAACTGTAATTTGTTTAGCCAGCATGTGTTATTTTATCTATGGAGAGACACCACTAGTGAAATGTGGACCCCGGTCCTATTTCCATCATATTGCTATCACCTGTTTACTTTACTCGTACTGTTTACTTTACTCGCATACTATATTATTTTCCACTCGATACACTCATAATCTTTGTTTCAAGCAAACCGGTGAGATTGACAACCTCATCGTAAGTTGGGAACAAAGTACTTGGTTGTGTGTGTGCAGGTTCCGCGTTGCTACTGGTCGAAGATGAGTCAACAAGTATCGTTAAACGGCGCCCTTGTTGGAGTGTTATTAAGCCAGTCTGCATCACCTTCAGTCGTCGTTGTCTCTCCTCTCCTGACCGACATTAAACCTTGGTTTCTTAACTGAGGGAAAGCTAGCTGCTATACTCATCATACCTTCCTCTTGGGGTTCCCAACGGGCTAGTCATTCACCACGCACAAGGACTTACTGCTCCACGCTAGCAGCCTCTTTTCTGGCGTTATCAACAAGTAGCAGCTCCTTTTCTGGCACCGTTGCTGGGGAGGAAGAGAAGACTTCTGCGAGGGGAGTTTTTCGCACACACATCCTTTACTTTGTTATTGTTTTGCTTTACTTTATTTATTTTACTTGCATTGCTTTTTATCAAAAACCCAAAAAATTTAGAATCCTTGGTAGTTGTTTTTACTTGTTTACTTTCATTTTGCTGAAATGGCCAATCCTGAAAACACCAAGTTGTGTGACTTTACTAGCACTTCATCTATTGATATTACTTGATTCGCAATTTTCTGCGCCTAGCTCAAAGGCGTTAAAGAAAAGCACTCTTGGGAGATAACCCAATGTTTTATTTTTAGTACTTTTTCTTTTATTTGAGTCTTGGAAGTCATTACTACTGTAATGACCACTCCTTATCTTGTTTATTTTGTTTTTGTGCCAAGAGAAGCCTTTAATTTGAGTGAGGTAAAGATTTGGGGATGTTGCTGTCCTGAAACTGTTTTCGGTGCTGCACCGTAAAAATTCGTGAAAATTATATGTTTATCTTTTGGACCTCCGATTTCTTGTGCATATGCCCCAGGTTATATCCAAACTTTTCTTAGTTCAACACTTTTTGATTTGAGCAACAGAAAATCCCTCAAAAATTCGACCTTTGTCAGCTGTTCAGTTTTGACAGATTTCTGCCAATATTTGTGTTTGCCACTTTATCGCTTTCTTTTGAGTTCTTTTGATCACGGAACTTTTGGGGAGGTTGATACAGTAGTATTTGCTATATATGTGGTGGTTTTGAGTTGAAACCTGAAGCAAAAAGAGGTTGATTATATGTTATGCTTGCACTAATGTTGCTAATAGAATTGTGTTTAGTTTTGTATGAAGGAAGTTTTCAAGTGTAGGGATTGGAGAATGATGAGATGAGTTGAAGAATGGACAAAAGCTCAAGCTTGGGGATGCCCATGCATCACCCCAATAAATATCCAAGAAGTACAAGCGTCAAAGCTTGGGGATGCCTCCGAGGCACCCCTTCTTCATCGGCAAAAATCAGGTCACATTTCAAAATACTATATTTTTATTGCTTCATGCACTATGTGTTTTTCTTGGAGCGTCAGTTGTTTTAGTTTTCTTAGTTGGTTTAGTTTGTTTGTTTGCTGCAATAAATGGTTGGACCCCAACAAATTTCCTTTGGAGGAGATGTACTCGCTTTTCATTTGCAAAGAACGCTCTAGTTTCACTCTTATTAAAAATCAGGTGTTCTTCTTTTTCTGCTACTGCTTTTGGTTTTCATTTTCGCCTTGATTTACGTTCAGATCTTGTCATATCTTTTCATCAAGGTGTATTTTTGCCTCTGATCTTTATTGGTTTTCATCAAAAGAGGTGTTTATAAAAATTTCAAATGGTGTTGGAAAAGAGAAAAAGCTTTGTGCAAAATAGTGGTACAAGAAGGAGCTTGTGTAGACTGCGGCTTAGGCTTTTTCATGTCATGCTTGATGTCTTTTTGATAGTATGCTTAGTGGTTTTGCTGTAGCATGACTTGTTTCAAATAACTGAGATTGCTTAATGAGCATTTGAAAAAAATCATGCGTTGTTTTTATTGTATGGAAGCATTATTTTGGTTTTCTCCTTGATGCTTTATTTGGGTTGACTTGGCACATGCTCACACATGTTAGACTCTTAAAAAGTCGCCAATAGCCTCTATGATCATTTAGTTTTTGACTTTTGATGCCATCTTATGATTCTTTTAATGTCGCTTTGTCGCTTTGCATGATTATGGCAATTATTGCTCTCTTAGTTGGTCGCTCCCAGTCTTTTGCTAGCCCTCGCCTTGTACTGAGTATGAGCTCTACTCGTGCATCCAACTCCTAAAAGCCAAAGTATTCCAAAGTGTCCACCATACATACCTACTAGCAATTTGCTATTCCAAGTAAATTTGACTTGCTTTTATTTTTGCTTCAAATTAAACTCTTACCAGTGTTATGCGAAATTCGGTCAGTAAAGCTCTCACGAACCGGAAGGCACACTTTACTTTTTTCCTGTTCTTAAAAATTTGACATTGTGGTCTCTTATGTTGAGTTGTTATGCTTGCAAGTTGTAAGTTGGATTCTAGCCCATCCATGCTGTCATGGGGCAAGCTTTCAACATTGCACTTCTTATTTGAGTTGATATCGTGATCTTTTGTTTATGGATGCCCGCGGTGTGAAATGAATTGGGAATCTTGTAGGGATCATGGAGTTTGTATATGTGCTAGGGAAACGCCGGGCCGCCAATCTAGGCCATGCGTAATTCATGGTGGAAATTTGCAGCATACCCATGGTGAACATTCGACGACGCATCTCACAATAAAAAGCTAAACAAAAGGAAAATAAAAGAGATGTCGAGGTGTTCATTGTCTGCTTGTCATGTCATTTTGGTGTGGGCTTGTTCCATGTCATCGGGCACGGAGGTACCCCATTGGCGGTTCTCAATGATACGCATATACTTACAATGACAAGAGCCTTGCTTGGGACTCTAAGTAAAGTAGCATGAGGTTTGGGTACTCGTATTCATGGGGCACGAGGTTTTCAACTTATGATTTGTCAAGCATATGCATCATAATAGTTCTCGCATTAACTTTAACCATTCAAGATGCTTATGATGGGGGCAATGAGAGCTCAAAGCCGGTAAGTACCATAATTTTTGAAGGTTATAAAACTTGCAATCACTGCTTCCCTCTGCAAAGGGCCTTTCTTTTACTTTTATGTTGAGTCACCACCTTCTTTCTTTATGCACCATTAAGAGAGCATAGTTGTCATTCTTAGTGTGATATGCATTGTCCCAAAGTTCATTTATTGACTCATATTGTTGGTTTCACTTGTTCTTAAATTATTTGTATCTAGTCGCCCTCTTAAACTTGAAGGTGTCCTATGCATTTATGTTTTGCTCTCTTTGAAGGACAAGCTGAAAACCATTTGTATGTTTTTCCTTATGATTTGAACACATGTTTGACTTTCATTATTTCATTATCATGATCTTTTGTTTGTGTTCATTTGCATGTTTACAACATGGTTGCTAAGTTCTTATTGTCATGATTATATCTTCATGCCCATGTTTTAAGGTCTTATGATCCCAGCTCACCAATGCTTACATATATGATCAAGATTGTGTAGGTGCATGTCACCTCAAAAATTATTCTTTGTTATCACTTACCTACTCGAGGACGAGCAGGAGTTAAGCTTGGGGATGCTTGATACGTCTCCAACGTATCTATAATTTTTGATGCTCCATGCTTGTTTTTACACCATTTGCCTATTGTTTCATTACACTTAGTGGCACTTTTATGCATTTTCCGGAACTAACCTATTAACAAGTTGCCACAGTGCCAGTTTCCTGTTTGTTGCTGTTTTTGTGTTTCAGAAGTGATACACAGGAAATATTCTCGGAATTGGACGAAACAAGTTCCTAAAGTCTTATTTTACCCGGAAGCTTCCAGAGATCCAAAGAGAAGTAGGAGGGGGGCCACCAGGGCCCCACACACAGGGGCGGTGCGGCCAGGCCCCTGGCCGCGCGGGCCCCATGTGAGGGCGCCTGGCCCCTCCTCTGACATCGACCATTCGCCTATAAAGACCCACCGACGAAAAAAAACCTATGTACCCGATCAGATTTCCAGAACACATCGCGATCCGCCGCCACCGTCGACCCGAAGATCGGGAGGGTCCAGAAGCTCTTCCCGGCACCCTGCCGGAGAAGGGAATCGCCACCGGAGGTCTTCTTCATCGCCATGCTTGCCTCCGGAGCGATGAGTGAGTAGTCTACCTTGGACTATGGGTCCATAGCAGTAGCTAGATGGTTGTCTTCTCCACCATGTGCTTCATGTTTAGATCTCATGAGCTGCCCTACATGATTGAGATCACCGTTATGTAATTCTACATGTTTGGTTTGTTGGGATCCGATAAAAATTGGTGTTTACGATTAAGTTGTTGTACTGAATTATATCTTTTGTTATCTCTATGTTGTTTATGATCTTGCATGCTCTCCGTTGTTAGTAGCTATCTTGGCCGAGTAGTTGCTAGTGACTCCAAGAGGGGGTATTTATGCTCGATAGTGGGTTCATGCCTCTATTTCACCTGGGGGAGTGACATAAACCTCTAAGGTGGTAGATGTGCTATTGCTACTAGGGAGAAAACAACATTCATATGCTCAAGGGCATATGCTTTGTTTACATTACACACTTTGCTTAATGCAATTATCTGTTGTTCGCAACTTAATACTACTGGGGTGTTCGGATTGATATTCCCGGGAGTGGATTATTAGTCATAGATGCAGTTGGATGGCGGTCTATGTATTTTGTTGTAATGCCCAGAGTAAATCTCATAGTGATCTTCTTGACATATCACGTTTATCTTTATTCTATCAATTGCCCAACTGTAATTTGTTTACCCAGCATGTGTTATTTTATCTATGGAGAGACATCACTAGTGAACTGTGGACCCCGGTCCTATTTCCATCATATTGCTATCACCTGTTTACTTTACTCGTACTGTTTACTTTACTCGCATACTATATTATTTTCCACTCGATACGCTTATAATCTTTGTTTCAAGCAAACCGGTGAGATTGACAACCTCATCGTAAGTTGGGAACAAAGTACTTGGTTGTGTGTGCAGATTCCGCGTTGCTACTGGCCGAAGACGAGTCAACAAGTATCGTTAAACGGCGCCCTTGTTGGAGTGTTATTAAGCCAGTCTGCATCACCTTTAGTCGTCGCTGTCTCTCCTCTCCTGACCGACATTAATCCTTGGTTTCTTAACTGAGGGAAAACTAGCTGCTATACTCATCATACCTTCCTCTTGGGGTTCCCAACGGGCTGGTCATTCACCACGCACAAGGACTTACTGCTCCACGCCAGCAGCCTCTTTTCTGGCATCATCAACAAGTAGCAGTAGCAAGCATAAGAGTTGCATGAAACAAACAAACATACATATAATAAGAACAATCATGCAAACTTCCTTGAACGTACAACGATTTTAACTTTGAGAATAATATTGCTTATAAGCCAAACATGAAGGAAAACTGAAGTGGTGCAACTACTAGCACTTCTTTCTTATTTTCTATACTCAAACCTCAAGGTAATGTTGCTACTGACCAAGCTAAGTTTGCCAAAACCAACTAAATTTACTCATGCTCCCAAAGTGATACCAATACTAATCAACAAGACTAATTGACGAGGGTTAACTTGACAAATTTCCTAAATGAAGGACTTAGGATCGGGGAGATAGGGCGTCAGATGAACTCGAAGGTAAGGTTAGTCAAAATAGGTGTATATCAAAAGTAAACTTGGGTGTTGATCCTAGCTTGCTTTCAATCTACCCTACACCGTCCCCTCCTGGCCCCTATATATAGGTGGCCAGGTCTCAAGGATCGGGTAGGGTCCGATACAGATTACAATATCGACATACGGTAAGAACTCGTATTTTGACTATCATTACAATTGGGCCTAGCTTAACGGGCCTCGGGGGTATTCAACTAGCGGGCTCTATTAGCTATATCCTTGTCACTAATCGTATAAGAAACATTGCAAACTAAAATAAAGTGTCTGGAAAGTAAACGATAAAACTTCTCATTAATATTTCATTACCGCAACTCACACCAAGGGATACATAGATAACCAACTAAGGAGGGTACTTCCACAGTGCAAACTATTCTATAAGATAACTTCTCTATTTATGATATGACTCTACTTGAAAAGTAAATGAGTAAAAGGTGATGATATGATACCGCGTCACTCCCCCAAGCTTGGAACAAACCAAGGGGATGCCTATACGGATGATGAATTACTCCTTTGGTGGTGGGTAGTCTTTGATAAGCTTTTCAATCAAATCTTTCAAATCATCGATCTTGTGACTGAGCTTACGAATCATCTTTGAATTGTGCTCAACACGGCTCATGAATCTGTCAGCTAGAGAATCCCAGCTCTTGGAATTATTTCCCCATCCTTCTTCACACTTGGAACTTTCTCTCCCTGTATTGTTAGAACGATCTATATCCCAACCAGGGGGCAATCGTGATCTAGGCACCTTTTGAAACTAATGTTCATGAATTAGAGTATGGAAAGGGTTGATGCCTGATGGAGATGTCTGTGGCGCTAAGATGTGGCGCGGCACACCCCCTCTGGTTCTTATACGTGCACGCTTCTTGAACTTGTCATGATTTGTCACCACGCCGATGCTTGCGATCGTGGTGCTTGGGCGTGAACTTTGGACTTCTTCCATCTCTTCTTCCTCGGCCTCACTTTCAACTTCTTCCTTCAACTGAAGGTCTTGGTGGCTATCTTCTGGAGGTGTCTTCTCCTTGTCGTCGCTTGAAGAAGCCATGGTGCTCTCAAAACTTAAGATCAACTCCTGACAGAAACAGCTCAAAACAAAACATGACGAGAAAACGATATACAGACCTTGGGTAATCCGGGAGGATATAAAGGCGAAAATTATACATCGAGGCAAAATCACAGGAGGAAACCGGGACGGAAATGAGCTCCGGGGTGGTCTCACCATAGGGCGGCGCGGCCTGGAGTGGGCCCGCGCCCCCTGGTGGTGAGGAGCCACCGAACTCCGTCTCCTGCCCATTTTTGTCTCGTGATTTTTCATATTTAATAAAAACAACAAAAATATTAATGGAAATTTTTTTTGCGAACCTTTTCTGACTAGAACTGTTACCTATTCAAACCCTGCAGGTTCCTGCAAATTGTCCTGGATGAATTCTTCCGGAGAAACCGTTTGAATAACATCAACATCTTCATTATAAGAATCTCTAGCAATATAATGTTTGAGTCTTTGCCCATTCACCACTTGTGTAGTGTCATCTTTCAACGAAGCAATCTTTATCGCACCTGAGCGGTACACTTCCACAATAACATATGGTCCTTCCCATTTAGAGAGTAATTTCCCTGCAAAAAATCTGAAATGAGACATATACAATAGAACTTTCTCACCAACATGAAACTCTCTTTTAAGAATTCTCTTATCATGCCATTGCTTGACTTTCTCTTTGAAAAGTTTGGCATTCTCATAGGCTTCGTTTCTCCACTCATCTAGAGAACTCAAATCTAACAACCTTTTCTTACCGGCAAGTTTAAAATCTCTATTAAGTTCTTTCACTACCCAGAAAGCTTTGTGTTCTAATTCTAAAGGCAAGTGACACGCTTTTCCGTAAACCATTTTGTAAGGAGACATGCCCATGGGGTTCTTATAAGCAGTTCTATAAACCCATAAAGCATCGTTTAACTTGCTAGCCCAGTTTTTCCTAGATCTATTGACAGTCTTCTGCAATATAGACTTGATCTCTCTATTTGGAAGCTCTACCTGTCCACTAGTCTAGGGATGATAAGCAGAAGCAATTCTATGATTAACGTCATATCTAGCAAGAGTTTTTCTAAAACCACCGTGAATAAAATGAGAACCTCCGTCAGTCACAAGATACCTAGGCACACCAAACCTAGGAAAAATAACATCCTTAAGCATTTTTAACAAGGTCTCACCATCGGCACTCTTTGTAGGTATGGCTTCTACCCACTTGGTAATGTAATCAACAGCAACAAGAATATGAGTATAACTTTTGAAGGAGGAAAAGACCCATAAAGTCAAATCCCCAACAATCAAATGGTTCAATAACAAGAGTGTAACTCATAGGCATTTCATTGCGTCTAGAAATATTACCAACTCTTTGACATTCATCGCAAGCTAAAACATACCTTCTAGCATCTTTAAAGAGGGTTGGCCAATAAAAATCTGATTGTAGAACCTTTTGTGCGGTTCTATCTCTAGCATGATGTCCTCCATAAGCGCTTCTATGGTATTTGCTCAATATTTCTTGTTGCTCATATTCTGGTATGCATCTTCACATAATACCATCAACTCCTTCTTTATATAAGTGTGGTTCATTGCTACCGGTTGATGGCGCCAGAAAAGTAGCTGGTGGCGTTTAGTTGACGTGGGAGCAGATGTCCTTGTGCGTGGTGATGACCAGCCCGTTGGGAACCCCAAGAGGAAGGTATGATGAGTGTAGCGGCTAGTTTTCCCTCAGTTAAGAAACTAAGGTTTAATATCGATCAGGAGAAGAGAGGCGATGACGACTGAAGGTGATGCGCACTGGCTTAGTAACACTCCAACAAGGGCGCCGTTAACGATACTTGTTGACTCGTCTTCAGCCAGTAGCAACGCGGAACCTGCACACACACAAACAATTACTTTATTCCCAACTTGCGATGAGGTTGTCAATCTCACCGGTTTGCTTGAAACAAAGGTTATGAGCGTATCGAGTGGAAAACAATATAGTATGCGAGTAAAGTAAACAGTGCGGGAAAACTAAATAGGTGATTGCAATATGATTAAAATAGGACCGGGGTCCACAGTTCACTAGTGGTGTCTCTCCATAGATAAAATAACATGCTGGGTAAACAAATTACAGTTGGGCAATTGATAGAATAGAGCTAACGTGATATGTCAAGAAGATCACTATGAGATTTACTCTGGGCATTACAACAAAATACATAGACCGCCATCCAACTGCATCTATGACTAATAATCCACCCCCGGGGATATCATCCGAACACCCTAGAAGTATTAAGTTGCGAACAACAGATAATTGCATTAAGCAAAGTGTGTAATGTAAACAAAGCATATGCCCTTGAGCATATGAATGTTGTTTTCTCCCTAGTAGCAACATCACATCTACCACCTTAGAGGTTTCTATCACTCCCCCAGGTGAAATAGAGGCATGAACCCACTATCGAGCATAAATACCCCCTCTTGGAGTCACTAGCAACTACTCGGCCAAGATAGCTACTAACAACGGAGAGCATGCAAGATCATAAACATCATAGAGATAACAAAAGATATAATTCAGTACAGCAACTTAATCATAAACACCAATATTCATCGGATCCCAACAAACCAGCATCATAGAATTACATAACGGTGATCTCAATCATGTATGGCAGCTCATGAGATCTAAACATGAAGCACATGGTGGAGAAGACAACCATCTAGCTACTGCTATGGACCCATAGTCCAAGGTAGACTACTCACTCATCGCTCTGGAGGCAATCATGGCGATGAAGGAGACCTCCGGTGGCGATTCCCCTCTCCGGCAGGGTGCCGGGAAGAGCTTCTGGACCCTCCCGATCTTCGGGTCGACGGCGGCAGCGAATCGCGATGTATTCTAGAAAACTGATCGGGCCTTTAGGTTTTTCTCGTCGGGGGGTAAATATAGGCGAAGGGGCAATGTCAGGAGAGGGACCAGGTGCCCTCACACAGGGGTGGCGTGGCCAGGGGCTGGGCCGCGCCACCCCCTTGTGTGGGGCCCTGGTGGCCCCCCTCCGACACTTCTTCGGATGTCTGGAAGCTTCCAGGTAAAATATGACTTCAGGAACTTGTTTCGTCCAATTCCGAGAATATTTCCTATGTATCACTTCTGAAACACAAAAATAGCAGAAAACAAGAAACTGATACTGTGGCACTTCATTAATAGGTTAGTTCCAGAAAGTGTATAAAAATGCCACTAAGTGTAACGAAACAATAGGCAAATGGTGTAAAACAAAGCATGGAGCATCAAAAATTATAGATACGTTTGAGACGTATCAAGCATCCCCAAGCTTAACTCCTGCTCGTCCTCGAGTAGGTAAGTGATAACAAAAGAATAATTTTTGAGGTGACATGCACCTACACAATCTTGATCATATATGTAAGCATTGGTGAGCTGGGATCAATAGAACTTAAAACATGGGCATGAAGATATAATCATGACAATAAGAACTTAGCAACCATGTTGTAAACATGCAAATGAACACAAACAAAAGATCATGATAATGAAACAATGAAAGTCAAATGTGTGTTCAAATCATAAGGAAAAACATACAAGTGGTTTTCAGCTTGTCCTTCATGGAGAGCAAAACATAAATGCATAGGACACCTCAAAGTTTAAGAGGGCGACTAGATACAAATAATTTAAGAACAAGTGAAACCAACAATATGAATCAATCAATGAACTTTGGGACAATGCATATCACACTAAGAATGACAACTATGCTCTCTTAATGGTGCATAAAGAAAGAAGGTGGTGACTCAACATAAAAGTAAAAGAAAGGCCCTTCGCAGAGGGAAGCAGTGTTTGCAAGTTTTATAACCTTCAAAAATTATGGTACTTACCGGCTTTGAGCTCTCATTGCCCCCATCATAAGCATCTTGAATGGTTAAAGTTAATGCGAGAACAATTATGATGCATATGCTTGACAAATCATAAGTTGAAAACCTCGTGTCCCGTGAATACGAGTACCCAAACTATGCTACTTTACTTAGAGTCCCAAGCAAGGCTCTTGTCATTGTAAGTATATGCATATCATTGAGAACCGCCAATGGGGTACCTCCGTGCCCGATGACATGGAACAAGCCCACACCAAAATGACAGGACAAGCAGACAACGAACACCTCGACATCTCTTTTATTTGCTATATTGTTTAGCTTTTTATTGTGAGATGCGTCGTCGAATGTTCACCATGGGTATGCTGCAAATTTCCACCATGAATTATGCATGGCTTAGATTGGCGGCCCGGCGTTTCCCTAACACATATACAAACTCCATGATCCCTACAAGATTCCCAATTCATTTCCCATAGCGGGCATCCATAAACAAAAGATCACAATATCAACTCAAATAGAAGTGCAATGTTGAAAGCTTGCCCCATGATAGCATGGCTGGGCTAGAATCTAACTTACAACTTGCAAGCATAACAACTCGGCATAAGAGACCACAATGTCAAAATTTTAAGAACAGGAAAAAGTAAAGTGTGCCTTCCGGTTCGTGAGAGCTTTACTGACCGAATTTCGCATAACACTGGTAAGAGTTTAATTTGAAGAGAATATAAAAGCAAGTCAAATTTACTTGGAATAGCAAATTGCTAGTAGGTATGTATGGTGGACACAATGGAAAACTTGGCTTTTAGGAGTTGGATGCATGAGTAGAGCTCATACTCAGTACAAGGTGAGGGCTAGCAAAAGACTGGGAGCGACCAACTAAGAGAGCAATAATGGCCATAATCATGCAAAGCGACAAAGCGACATTAAAAGAAGCATACGATGGCATCAAAAGTCAAAAACTAAATGATCATGAAGGCTATTGGCGACTTTGTAAGAGTCTAACATGTGTGAGCATGCGCCAAGTCAACACAAATAAAGCATCAAGGAGAAAACCAAAATAATGCTTCCATACAATAAAAACAACGCATGATTTTTTCAAAGGCTCATTAAGCAATCTCAGTTATTTGAGACAAGTCATGCTACAGCAAAACCACTAAGCATACTATCAAAAAGACATCAAGCATGACATGAAAAAGCCTAAGCCGCAGTCTACACAAGCTCCTTCTTGTACCACTATTTTGCACAAAGCTTTTTCTCTTTTCCAACACCATTTGAAATTTTTAAAGATACCGCTTTTGATGAAAACCAATGAAGATCAGAGGCAAAAATACACCTTGATGAAAAGATATGAAAAGATCTGAACGCAAATCAAGGCGAAAACGAAAACCAAAAGCAGTAGCAGAAAAAGTAGAACGCTCAATTTTTAATAAGAGTGAAAACTAGAACGTTCTTTGCAAATGAAAACGAGTACATCTCCTCCAAAGGAAATTTATTGGGGTCCAACCATTTATTGAAGCAAACAAACTAAACAAACTAAACAAACTAAGAAAACTAAAACAACTGACGCTCCAAGAAAAACACATAGTGCATGAAGCAATAAAAATATAGTGTTTTGAAAGGTGACCTGATTTTTGCCGATGAAGAAGGGGTGCCTCGGGGGCATCCCCAAGCTTTGACGCTTGTACTTCTTGGATATTTCTTGGGATGCCTTGCATCCCCAAGCTTGAGCTTTTGTCCATTCATCAACTCATCTCATCATTCTCCAATCCCTACACTTGAAAACTTCATTCATACAAAACTAAACACAATTCTATTAGCAACATTAGTGTAAGCATAAAATATATTCAACCTCTTTTAGCTTCAGGTTTCAACCCAAAACCACCACATATAAAGTATATACTACTGTAGCAACTTCCACAAGAGTTCCATGATAAAAAAGAACTCAAAAGAAAGCGATAAAGTGGCAAAAACGAATATTGGCAGAAATCTGTCAAAACTGAACAGCTGACAAAGGACGAATTTTTGAGGGATTTTCCGTTGCTCAAATCAAAAAGTGTTCAACTAAGAAACGTTTGGATATAACCTAGGGCATATGCACAAGAAATCGCAGGTCCAAAAGATAAACACAGAATTTTCACGAATTTTTACGGTGCAGCACCGAAAACAGTTTCAGGACAGCAGTTTCCCCAAATCTTTACCTCACTCAAATTAGAGGCTTCTCTTGGCACAAAAACGAAATAAACAAGATAAGGAGCGGTTATTACAGTAGTAATGACTTCCAAGACTCAAATAAAAGAAAAAGTACTGTAAAGAAAACATTGGGTTATCTCCCAAGAGTGCTTTTCTTTAACGCCTTTGAGCTAGGCGCAGAAAAGTGCGAATCAAGTAATATCAAGAGATGAAGCATCAAGCTCATATTTTGCTCTAAGAATAGAGTTAAAAAGTAATTTCTTTCTTTTCCTAGGGAAGTGTTCCATACCTTTCTTAAGTGGGAATTGATACTTGATAGTGCCTTCCCTCATATCAATAATAGCTCCTACAGTTCGAAGGAAAGGTCTTCCCAAAATAATAGGACATGAAGCATGGCATTCAACGTCCATAACAAGAAAATCAACGGGAACAAGATTATTGTTAACCACAATAAGAACATCATTAATCCTTCCCAAAGGTTTCTTCTTAGCAACATCAGCAATAGGAACATCAAAATAACACTTTTCAAGCGATGGTAAATCAAGCATGTCATAAATCTTTCTAGGCATGATAGAAATACTAGCACCTAGATCACATAAAGCATGGCAATCATAACCATTAACATGCATATCAATGATGGGTTCCCAACCATCTTCTAAATTCTTGGGAACAGAGGCTTTTTGCTTCAACTTTTCATCCCTAATCTTTATGAGAGCATTGGTAATATGCTTAGTAAAAGCAATATTTAAAGAACTAGCATTGAGAGTCAAAGCAAGCTTTTGCAAGAACAAAATTACTTCAGATATATTGCAGCCATCAACATCAAAATCATTAAAGGAAATAGAGCTATCATCTCCCACACTCCGAAAAATTTCAGCACTCTTTTGAGAAAAAGTTTTGGCAGTTTTAGGCTTTTTAACACAAGGAGTGGGAGTTTTCTCTACACCAATCAAAGTAAGCGGATTGTTATCAGTAGGAGCAACATCATTAGAGGTAGTAATGGTACATACCTTCATCTCTCTAGCCATCTCATCTTCTCTTTCCCATCTGGCATGCAATTCCGCTAACAATCTAATATTTTCATCAATTCCAACTTGGGTAGCATTAGCGGCAGCAACAACATTGCTCACATTTACATCATTAGGAAACACTTTTAATTTCAGAAGTTCAACATCATGAGCAAGGCTATCAACTTTAGAAGCAAGAATATCAATTTTGCCTAACTTTTCCTCAACAGACTTATTAAAAGCAGTTTGCTTACCGATGAAGTCCTTGAGCATTACCTCAAGCTCGGAGGGCGCGGCCCTAGTATTGTTGTAGGAATTACCATAAGAGTTACCATAACCATTACCATTGGTAGAAGGATATGGCCTATAATTGTTACTAGCAAAATTGTTCCTATAAGCATTGTTGTTAAAATTGTTGTTTCTAATGAAATTCACATCAACTTGCTCTTCTTGAGCAACCAGAGAGGCCAAAGGAACATTATTAGGATCAACATGAGTCCTATCATTAGCAAGCATAGCCATAATGGTATCAATCTTATCATTCAAGGAAGAGGTTTCCTCAACAGAATTTACCTTCTTACCTTGTGGAGCTCTCTCGGTGTGCCATTCAGAATAATTTACCATCATGTTGTCGAGTAGCTTTGACGCGGCGCCCAATGTAAGGGACATAAAAGTGCCTCCAGCAGCTGAATCAAGTAGGTTCCTTGAAGAAAAATTCAGTCCTGCATAAAAAGTTTGGATAATCATCCAAGTAGTCAGTCCATGAGTGGGGCAATTCTTTATCATAGATTTCATTCTTTCCCAAGCTTGAGCAACATGTTCATTATCAAACTGAGTAAACTTCATAATATTGCTACGCAATGATATGATCTTAGCAGGAGGATAGTATCTACCAATAAAAGCATCCTTACACTTAGCCCATGAATCAATACTATTCTTAGTCAAAGACAGCAACCAATCTTTAGCCTTTCCTCTCAAAGAAAAAGGAAATAACTTGAGCTTAATAATATCACTATCAACATCCTTATATTTCTGCATCTCACATAGCTCAACAAAATTGTTGAGATGAGCTGCAGCATCTTCAGTACTAGCACCAGAAAATTGCTCTTTCATAACAAGGTTCAATAAAGCAGGCATAATCTCATAAAAAGTGGTAGCAGGAACAGGTGGTGCAATAGGAGTGCAGATAAAATCACTATTGTTTGTGCTAGCAAAGTCACACAACTTGGTGTTTTCAGGATTGGCCATTTCAGCAAAACAAAAGTAAACAAGTAAAAACAGCTACCAAGGATTCTAATTTTTTTTGGGTTTTTGATATAAAGCAATGCAGGTAAAATAAATAAAGTAAAGCAAAACAAATAACAAAGCAAAGAATGTGTGTGCGAAGAACTCCCCTCGCAGAAGTCTTCTCTCTTCCCCGGCAACGGCGCCAGAAAAAGTAGCTGCTACCGGTTGATGGCGCCAGAAAAGTAGCTGGTGGTGTTTAGTTGACGTGGGAGCAGATGTCCTTGTGCGTGGTGATGACCAGCCCGTTGGGAACCCCAAGAGGAAGGTATGATGAGTGTAGCGGCTAGTTTTCCCTCAGTTAAGAAACCAAGGTTTAATATCGATCAGGAGAAGAGAGGCGATGACGACTGAAGGTGATGCGCACTGGCTTAGTAACACTCCAACAAGGGCGCCGTTAACGATACTTGTTGACTCGTCTTCAGCCAGTAGCAACACGGAACCTGCACACACACAAACAAAAACTTTGTTCCCAACTTGCGATGAGGTTGTCAATCTCACCGGTTTGCTTGAAACAAAGGTTATGAGCGTATCGAGTGGAAAACAATATAGTATGCGAGTAAAGTAAACAGTGCGGGAAAAGTAAACAGGTGATTGCAATATGATTAAAATAGGACCGGGGTCCACAGTTCACTAGTGGTGTCTCTCCATAGATAAAATAACATGCTGGGTAAATAAATTACAGTTGGGCAATTGATAGAATAGAGCTAACGTGATATGTCAAGAAGATCACTATGAGATTTACTCTGGGCATTACAACAAAATACATAGACCGCCATCCAACTGCATCTATGACTAATAATCCACCCCCGGGGATATCATCCGAACACCCTAGAAGTATTAATTTGCGAACAACAGATAATTGCATTAAGCAAAGTGTGTAATGTAAACAAAGCATATGCCCTTGAGCATATGAATGTTGTTTTCTCCCTAGTAGCAACAGCACATCTACCACCTTAGAGGTTTCTGTCACTCCCCCAGGTGAAATAGAGGCATGAACCCACTATCGAGCATAAATACCCCCTCTTGGAGTCACTAGCAACTACTCGGCCAAGATAGCTACTAACAACGGAGAGCATGCAAGATCATAAACAATATAGAGATAACAAAAGATATAATTCAGTACAGCAACTTAATCATAAACACCAATATTCATCGGATCCCAACAAACCAACATCATAGAATTACATAACGGTGATCTCAATCATGTATGGCAGCTCATGAGATCTAAACATGAAGCACATGGTGGAGAAGACAACCATCTAGCTACTGCTATGGACCCATAGTCCAAGGTAGAGTACTCACTCATCGCTCCGGAGGCAATCATGGCGATGAAGGAGACCTCCGGTGGCGATTCCCCTCTCCGGCAGGGTGCCGGGAAGAGCTTCTGGACCCTCCCGATCTTCGGGTCGACGGCGGCGGCGGATCGCGATGTATTCTAGAAAGCTGATCGGGCCTTTAGGTTTTTCTCATCGGGGGGTAAATATAGGCAAAGGGGCGATGTCAGGAGAGGGACCAGGTGCCCTCACACAGGGGTGGCGCGGCCAAGGGCTGGGCCGCGCCGCCCCATTGTGTGGGGCCCTGGTGGCCCCCCTCCAACACTTCTTCGGATGTCTGGAAGCTTCCGGGTAAAATATAACTTCAGGAACTTGTTTCGTCCAATTCCGATAATATTTCCTGTGTATCACTTCTGAAACACAAAAACAGCAGAAAACAGGAAACTGGCACTGTGGCACTTCGTTAATAGGTTAGTTCCGGAAAGTGTATAAAAATGCCACTAAGTGTAACGAAACAATAGGAAAATGGTGTAAAACAAAGCATGGAGCATAAAAAATTATAGATACGTTTGAGACGTATCATTCATCCCAAAAGTAATGCCTCAAATCAGAAAAGAATTTTCTTCTTTGATGAGCTGTAAAGGTTGGAGGCAAATACTTGGAAACAATAAAGTTAGCATAATCAGCATACCAAGGAAGGTCTCGCGAAGTTACATTTATTGAAGCCAACTATTCATTTGGAAAACTATCATTAACAGGAATAGGATCAAAAGAAATGTTTTCCAATCTAGACAAGTTGTCAGCCACAGGATTTTTAGCACCTTTCCTATCTACAATATGCAAATCAAACTCTTGTAAAAGCAACACCCATCTAATAAGCCTAGGCTTAGCATCCTTCTTAGTCATAAGATATCTAATAGCAGCGTGATCAGTATGAATAGTAACTTTAGAATCAACAATGTAAGGTCTAAACTTATCAGATGCAAAAACAACAGCAAGAAACTCTTTTTCAGTGGTAGCATAATTCTTCAAAGCAACATCAAGAGTCTTACTAGCATAATGGATAACATTCAACTTATTATCTATGCGCTGTCCAAGAACAGCACCAACAGCAAAATCACTAGCATCACACATAATTTCAAAGGGTAAATTCCAATCAGGTGGTTGAACAATAGGAGCGGTAGTTAAAGCCTTCTTAAGAGTTTCAAAAGCTTTCTTACAATCATCATCAAAGACAAATGGTACATCTTTTTGAAGAAGATTAGTAAGAGGCTTTGAAATCTTAGAGAAATCTTTAATAAACCTCTTATAGAAACCAGCATGACCAAGAACACTATGAATACCTTTAACATCTCTGGGACAAGGCATTTTCTTAATTGCCTCAACTTTTGCTCTATCAACTTCAATACCTCTTTCAGAAATTTTATGTCCAAGGACAATTCCTCCATTTACCATAAAGTGGCTTTTCTCCCAATTAAGAACAATATTAGTTTCTTCACACCTCTGCAAAACTTTATCAAGATTGTGCAAACAATTATCAAAAGAAGTTCCATAGACAGAGAAATCGTCCATGAAAACCTCCACAATTTCTTCACAAAAACCATGAAAAATAGCAGACATGCATCTTTGAAAAGTAGCAGGAGCATTGCATAAACCAAACGGCATACGTCTATAAGTATAAGTTCCATAAGGACAAGTAAAAGTGGTTTTCTCTTGATCTTCCAGTTTAACAGCAATCTAAGAGAAACCAGAATAACCATCAAGAAAACAAAAGTGAGTCTTCTTAGATAACTGCTACCGGTGATGGCGCCAGAAAATAGCTGATGGCGTATGGATGATGTGGAAGCAGACGTCCTTGTGCGTGGTGCTTGACCAGCCCGTTGGGAACCCCAAGAGGAAGGTATGATGAGTGTAGCGGCTAGTTTTCCCTCAGTTAAGAAACCAAGGTTTATCGATCAGGAGAAGGGAGACGGTGACGACTGAAGGTGATGCGCACTGGCTTAGTAACACTCCAACAAGGGCGCCGTTAACGATACTTGTTGACTCGTCTTCAGCCAGTAGCAACGTGGAACCTGCACACACACAAACAAATACTTTGTTCCCAACTTGCGATGAGGTTGTCAATCTCACCGGTTTGCTTGAAACAAAGGTTATGAGTGTATCGAGTGGAAACAGTAGAGTATGCTAGTAAAGTAAACAGTACGGGAATAGTAAACAGGTGATTGCAATATGATTAAAATAGGACCGGGGTCCACAGTTCACTAGTGGTGTCTCTCCATAGATAAATAACATGCTGGGTAAACAAATTACAGTTGGGCAATTGATAGAATAAAGATAACGTGATATGTCAAGAAGATCACTATGAGATTCACTCTGGGCATTACAACAAAATACATAGACCGCCATCCAACTGCATCTATGACTAATAATCCACCCCCGGGGATATCATCCGAACACCCTAGAAGTATTAAGTTGCGAACAACAGATAATTGCATTAAGCAAAGTGTGTAATGTAAATAAAGCATATGCCCTCGAGCATATGAATGTTGTTTTCTCCCTAGTAGCAACAACACATCTACCACCTTAGAGGTTTCTGTCACTCCCCCAGGTGAAATAGAGGCATGAACCCACTATCGAGCATAAATACCCCCTCTTGGAGTCACTAGCAACTACTCGGCCAAGATAGCTACTAACAACGGAGAGCATGCAAGATCATAAACATCATAGAGATAACATAAGATAAAATTCAGTACAGCAACTTAATCATAAACACCAATATTCATCGGATCCCAACAAACCAACATCATAGAATTACATAACGGTGATCTCAATCATGTAGGGCAGCTCATGAGATCTAAACATGAAGCACATGGTGGAGAAGACAACCATCTAGCTACTGCTATGGACCCATAGTCCAAGGTAGACTACTCACTCATCGCTCCGGAGGCAATCATGGCGATGAAGGAGACCTCCGGTGGCGATTCCCCTCTCCGGCAGGGTGCCGGGAAGAGCTTCTGGACCCTCCCGATCTTCGGGTCGACGGTGGCGGCGGATCGCGATGTATTCTGGAAAACTCGTCGGGCCCTTAGGTTTTTCTTGTCAGGGGGTATATGTAGGCGAAGGGGCGATGTCAGAGGAGGTCCCAGGTGGCCTCACACATAGGTGGCGCGGGCCAGGGGTAGGCCGCGCCACCCCTGTGTGTGGGCCCCTGGTCCTCCCTCTCCTACTCTCCTTCGGATGTTTGGGAGCTTCCCGATGAAATATGACTTCTGGAACTTGTTTCGTCCAATTCCGAGAATATTTCCCGTGTATCACTTCTGAAACACAAAAACAGCAGAAAACAGGGAACTGGCACTGTGGCACTTCGTTAATAGGTTAGTTCCGGAAAGTGTATAAAAATGCCACTAAGTGTAACGAAACAGTAGGCAAATGGTGTAAAACAAAGCATGGAGCATCAAAAATTATAGATACGTTTGAGACGTATCAAGCATCCCCAAGCTTAACTCCTGCTCGTCCTCGAGTAGGTAAGTGATAACAAAAGAATAATTTTTGAGGTGACATGCACCTACACAATCTTGATCATATATGTAAGCATTGATGAGCTGGGATCAATAGAACTTAAACATGGGCATGAAGATATAATCATGACAATAAGAACTTAGCAACCATGTTGTAAACATGCAAATGAACACAAACAAAAGATCATGATAATGAAACAATGAAAGTCAAACGTGTGTTCAAATCATAAGGAAAAACATACAAGTGGTTTTCAGCTTGTCCTTCAGAGAGAGCAAAACATAAATGCATAGGACACCTTCAAGTTTAAGAGGGCGACTAGATACAAATAATTTAGGAACAAGTGAAACCAACAATATGAGTCAATCAATGAACCTTGGGACAATGCATATCACACTAAGAATGACAACTATGCTCTCTTAATGGTGCATAAAGAAAGAAGGTGGTGACTCAACATAAAAGTAAAAGATAGGCCCTTCGCAGAGGGAAGCAGTGTTTGCAAGTTTTATAACCTTCAAAAATTATGGTACTTACCGGCTTTGAGCTCTCATTGCCCCCATCATAAGCATCTTGAATGGTTAAAGTTAATGCGAGAACAATTATGATGCATATGCTTGACAAATCATAAGTTGAAAACCTCGTGTCCCGTGAATACGAGTACCCAAACCATGCTAGTTTACTTAGAGTCCCAAGCAAGGCTCTTGTCATTGTAAATATATGCATATCATTGAGAACCGCCAATGGGGTACCTCCGTGCCCGATGACATGGAACAAGCCCACACCAAAATGACAGGACAAGCAGACAATGACACCTCGGCATCACTTTTATTTGCTATATTGTTTAGCTTTTTATTGTGAGATGCGTCGTCGAATGTTCACCATGGGTATGCTGCAAATTTCCACCATGAATTATGCATGGCTTAGATTGGCGGCCCGGCGTTTCCCTAACACATATAAAAACTCCATGATCCTCACAAGATTCCCAATTCATTTCACATAGCGGGCATCCATAAACAAAAGATCACAATATCAACTCAAATAGGAAGTGCAATGTTGAAAGCTTGCCCCATGACGGCATGGCTGGGCTAGAATCCAACTTACAACTTGCAAGCATAACAACTCAGCATAAAAGACCACAATGTCAAATTTTTAGAACAGGAAAAAGTAAAGTGTGCCTTCCGGTTCGTGAGAGCTTTACTGACCGAATTTCGCATAACACTGGTAAGAGTTTAATTTGAAGAGAATATAAAAGCAAGTCAAATTTACTTGGAATAGCAAATTGCTAGTAGGTATGTGTGGTGGACACTTTGAAAAACTTTGGCTTTTAGGAGTTGGATGCACGAGTAGAGCTCATACTCAGTACAAGGTGAGGGCTAGCAAAAGACTGGGAGCGACCGACTAAGAGAGCAATAATGGCCATAATCATGAAAGCGACAAAGCGACATTAAAAGAAGCATACGATGGCATCAAAAGTCAAAAACTAAATGATCATGAAGGCTAATGGCGACTTTGGAAGAGTCTAACATGTGTGAGCATGCGCCAAGTCAACCCAAATAAAGCATCAAGGAGAAAACCAAAATAATGCTTCCATACAATAAAAACAACGCATGATTTTTTCAAAGGCTCATTAAGCAATCTCAGTTATTTGAGACAAGTCATGCTACAGCAAAACCACTAAGCATACTATCAAAAAGACATCTAGCATGACATGAAAAAGCCTAAGCCGCAGTCTACACAAGCTCCTTCTTGTACCACTATTTTGCACAAAGCTTTTTCTCTTTTCCAACACCATTTGAAATTTTTATAAACACCTCTTTTGATGAAAACCAATAAAGTTCAGAGGCAAAAATACACCTTGATGAAAAGATATGAAAAGATCTGAACGCAAATCAAGGCGAAAACGAAAACCAAAAGCAGTAGCAGAAAAAGTAGAACGCTCGATTTTAAATAAGAGTGAAAACTAGAGCGTTCTTTGCAAATGAAAACGAGTACATCTCCTCCAAAGGGAATTTGTTGGGGTCCAACCATTTATTGCAGCAAACAAACAAACTAAACAAACTAAGAAAACTAAAACAACTGACGCTCCAAGAAAAACACATAGTGCATGAAGCAATAAAAATATAGTGTTTTGAAAGGTGACCTGATTTTTGCCGATGAAGAAGGGGTGCCTCGGGGGCATCCCCAAGCTTTGACGCTTGTACTTCTTGGATATTTCTTGGGGTGCTGGGCATCCCCAAGCTTGAGCTTTTGTCCATTCTTCAACTCATCTCATCATTCTCTAATCCCTACACTTGAAAACTTCCTTCATACAAAACTAAACACAATTCTATTAGCAACATTAGTGTAAGCATAAAATATATTCAACCCTCTTTTAGCTTCAGGTTTCAACTCAAAACCACCACATATAAAGTATATACTACTGTAGCAACTTCCACAAGAGTTCCATGATAAAAAAGAACTCAAAAGAAAGCGATAAAGTGGCAAAAACGAATATTGGCAGAAATCTGTCAAAACTGGACAGCTGATAATGGACGAATTTTTGAGGGATTTTCCGTTGCTCAAATCAAAAAGTGTTTAACTAAGAAAAGTTTGGATATAACCTGGGGCATATGCACAAGAAATCGCAGGTCCAAAAGATAAACAGAGAATTTTCACGAATTTTTACGATGCAGCACCGAAAACAGTTTCAGGACAGCAATAACCCCAAATCTTTACCTCACTCAAATTAGAGGCTTCTCTTGGCACAAAAAAGAAATAAACAAGATAAAGAGCGGTCATTACAGTAGTAATGACTTCTGAGACTCAAATAAAAGAAAAAGTACTGAAAAGTAAACAATGGGTTATCTCCCAAGAGTGCTTTTTTTAACGCCTTTGAGCTAGGCGCAGAAAAGTGCGAATCAAGTAATATCAATAGAAGCATCAAGATCAACAGCAGAGGTCTTGTCAATAAGGCATTGTATTTCATCCACATAAGTTTTTGAAGACCCTTTGTGATCATGCTTTGGTACACTATTCTCATCAAAAAGATTTTCAGGACAAATCCAGGCAAAATTATTTTCGAAAGCATCGCTCAATCCCAAAAGCTTGCAGGGTATAGGTATCTCGGCCTCACCTTCATGTGTATCAATAACCTTTATAGGTGAACCGAGTTTATTAAAACATTTAAGAACCTTCCTAGCTTCAACAACGACATCCTTAAATTCTATGCACAAAGTTTCCAAGATAAAGGCTTTCTTTTCGGGATCCTCAATTTCATGAAGCTTAAGGAACATGTATTGCATAAAAGGATTGAGACTAGCGAACCTAGTTTCCAACATATCAATTAATAGAAAAGAAGCAACTTCAATACTAGGAGCAAGCTCAATCAAAGACTTTTCCTCATCTTCCTCATGCATACTAATATGATTAAAGAACTCCTCAATATTACTTTTGCCAATAATCGAACCACTCCCTACAGAGAGGTCCTCCAGAACGAACTCAGGGAACAACATGATAAACTAAAGTAAAGAAATAACAACTACCAAGGATTCTAATTTTTTTGGGTTTTTGATATAAAAAGCAATGCAGGTAAAATAAAGTAAAGTAAAGCAAAACAAATAACAAAGTAAAGAATGTGTGTGCGAAGAACTCCCCTCGCAGAAGTCTTCTCTTCCTTCCCCGGCAACGGCGCCAGAAAAGTAGCTGCTACCGGTGATGGCGCCAGAAAATAGCTGATGGCGTATGGATGATGTGGAAGCAGACGTCCTTGTGCGTGGTGCTTGACCAGCCCGTTGGGAACCCCAAGAGGAAGGTATGATGAGTATAGCGGCTAGTTTTCCCTCAGTTAAGAAACCAAGGTTTATCGATCAGGAGAAGGGAGACGGTGACAACTGAAGGTGATGCGCACTGGCTTAGTAACACTTCAACAAGGGCGCCGTTAACGATACTTGTTGACTCGTCTTCAGCCAGTAGCAACGTGGAACCTGCACACACACAAACAAATACTTTGTTCCCAACTTGCGATGAGGTTGTTAATCTCACCGGTTTGCTTGAAACAAAGGTTATGAGTGTATCGAGTGGAAAACAGTAGAGTATGCTAGTAAAGTAAATAGTACGGGAATAGTAAACAGGTGATTGCAATATGATTAAAATAGGACCGGGGTCCACAGTTCACTAGTGGTGTCTCTCCATAGATAAATAACATGCTGGGTAAACAAATTACAGTTGGGAATTGATAGAATAAAGATAACGTGATATGTCAAGAAGATCACTATGAGATTCACTCTGGGCATTACAACAAAATACATAGACCGCCATCCAACTGCATCTATGACTAATAATCCACCCCCGGGGATATCATCCGAACACCCTAGAAGTATTAAGTTGCGAACAACAGATAATTGCATTAAGCAAAGTGTGTAATGTAAACAAAGCATATGCCCTCGAGCATATGAATGTTGTTTTCTCCCTAGTAGCAACAGCACATCTACCACCTTAGAGGTTTCTGTCACTCCCCCAGGTGAAATAGAGGCATGAACCCACTATCGAGCATAAATACCCCCTCTTGGAGTCACTAGCAACTACTCGGCCAAGATAGCTACTAACAACGGAGAGCATGCAAGATCATAAACATCATAGAGATAACATAAGATAAAATTCAGTACAGCAACTTAATCATAAACACCAATATTCATCGGATCCCAACAAACCAACATCATAGAATTACATAACGGTGATCTCAATCATGTAGGGCAGCTCATGAGATCTAAACATGAAGCACATGGTGGAGAAGACAACCATCTAGCTACTTCTATGGACCCATAGTCCAAGGTAGACTACTCACTCATCGCTCCGGAGGCAATCATGGCGATGAAGGAGACCTCCGGTGGCGATTCCCCTCTCCGGCAGGGTGCCGGGAAGAGCTTCTGGACCCTCCCGATCTTCGGGTCGACGGCGGCGGCGGATCGCGATGTATTCTGGAAAACTCGTCGGGCCCTTAGGTTTTTCTCGTCAGGGGGTATATGTAGGCGAAGGGGCGATGTCAGAGGAGGTCCCAGGTGGCCTCACACATAGGTGGCGCGGGCCAGGGGTAGGCCACGCCACCCCTGTGTGTGGGCCCCTGGTCCTCCCTCTCCTACTCTCCTTCGGATGTTTGGGAGCTTCCCGATGAAATATGACTTCTGGAACTTGTTTCGTCCAATTCCGAGAATATTTCCTGTGTATCACTTCTGAAACACAAAAATAGCAGAAAACAGGGAACTGGCACTGTGGCACTTCGTTAATAGGTTAGTTCCGGAAAGTGTATAAAAATGCCACTAAGTGTAACGAAACAGTAGGCAAATGGTGTAAAACAAAGCATGGAGCATCAAAAATTATAGATACGTTTGAGACGTATCAATAACCTCTCTAGCATTTGATCTATAAACGGTAAAGGATAATGATCTTTCTTAGTAACTTTGTTTACCTTTCTAAAATCAATGCACATTCTATAACCAACTACTACCCTTTGAGGAATAAGCTCATTATTCTCATTAGGCACAACAGTCATACCTCCTTTCTTAGGAACACAATGAACAGGACTAACCCATCTACTATCAGCAATAGGATAAATAATACCAGCATCAAGGAGCTTCAATACCTCATTTCTTACCACTTCCTTCATCTTGGGAATTAAGCGGCGTTGATGTTCAACAACTGGCTTTGCGTCTTCCTCCATATTAATAGCATGCTGACATAAAGTGGGAGAAATCCCTTTTAAATCATCAAGGGTATATCCCATAGCTCCTCGATGTTTCCTCAATATCTCCAATAACCTTTCTTCTTCCTTTCTTGAAAGTTTAGAACTGATAATAACAGGATATATTTTCTTATCATCTATATAAGCATTTTTAAGATCATCAGGTAAAGGTTTTAATTCAAAACAGGATCTTCCTTAGGTGGTAAAGTGGTACCAAGATCCTCCACAGGTAAATTGTGCTTGATCAACGGTGGTTGACGAAAGAAAATATCGTCAATCTCTTCTCTTTCCTTCCTGTAAACATCACTTTCACGGTCCTCCATGAATTGCTGCAAAGCATTATTAGGAGCAAGAGAAATAGAAGCAAACTGTTCAATTCAAAAATTTTCATCAGGCATGTCATTTTCATAAGAAGTCTTAGCAAACTTGGAAAAATTGAACTCATAAGATTCTCCATTAAACTTAGTGAAAATTTTCTCCTTCTTACAGTCTATCATAGCACCACAAGTATTCAAAAAGGGTCTACCAAAAATAATAGGACAAGTTTTACTAGCTTCCGTACCAAGTACTAGGAAATTAGTGGGATATTTGGTCTTACCGCATAGAACTTCCACATCTCAAACAATACCCAGAGGCCAAATAGTCTCTCTGTTAGCAAGCTGAACAACCACATCAATATCCTCAAGTTGACAAGGGCCAATCTCATGCATAATTTCTCTGTAAAGCTCTAAAGGAATGGCACTTGAACTAGCACCAATGTCGCATAAACCATAATAGCAATGATCGCCAATCTTGACACAAATAACAGGAATACTTGTTTTCCTACGCCTTTTAGGATGTGAGATAATGTTAGAAGCATCTTCACAAAAGAGAATATATTCATCCCCTACATCTTTAGTAACAAGGTCCTTCAATATAGCCACAGGAGACTTAATAGCAATTTGCTCATCAGGTTCTATAGCTTTCTTAGTACTTTTATTAGACACACTTAGCAAAGTAGAATGCTCTTTTACCTTAGCAGGAAAAGGTGTCTTCTCAAAATAAAGTTTAAGCAAAATGCTATCAACAGTATAAACTTCAGTAGCTGCTGCAGGAATATGACTAATAGAATCTTTATAAGGCGCATGCTATTTGCTCCAATCTTTCTTTGGAACATCAAGATAAGAGGCAAAATCCTTAAGACAGTTAGCAAGTATTTGAGAATCAAGACCATAAGCAGTGCTAACATTATGAAAGTCATCGGTTCCCATAAAAGTTTTAATGCATTCATAATCATAATTTATACCTGGCCTCCCACCTTTGTCGTTTTCCATCCTTCAGCATTTTCTTGAATACGGTCAAGGAGATTCCACTTAGCATCTTCTTTCATATGAGTAAATGATCCAAAATAGGAAGCATCCAAAGAATCCTTATCATGAAGAGCAAGCCTCGCATAAAAATTATCAATAACAATATTATTGGGGAGCTCATGAATGGGACATTTGAGCATTAGTAACTTCAATCTCCCCCACGCTTGGGCAATACTCTCTCCATCATGAGGCCAAAAGTTATATATTCGATTATGATCTTTATGAATTTCACTTGGAGGATAAAACTTGGAATAAAAGAGAGGCACAATTTCCTCCCAAGCAATAGATGGACCATCTTTAAGCAGTTGATACCACTCCTCAGCTCTGCCTTTCAATGATAAAGAGAATAGCTTCCTCTTGACCTGGCTCGGTTAAATACCTGCACACTTGAATAACTCGCATAATTCATGTATAAAAAGTAGGTGATCATCCGGATGGATAGTTCCATCTCCTGAATAGCAGTTATCCATAACACATTCAACAATTTTCATAGGTATTTTAAAAGGATCTAATTGAGCAGGTGGTGGTGGTGGTAGTTCATCCACACGTGAAGCAGTGGTAGTAGTGTTCCCAAATAGGAAACCAAATGGAGAATTCTCCGTAGCAAAATAAAATCGACAAGGGTATAGATAATAGAGCCCGTCAGTTAAGTACCCCTGAGGCCCGTTAAGCTAGGCCCAATTGTAATACTAGTCAAAATATGAATTCTTACCATATGTTGATATTGTAATCTGTGTCGGATCCTACCCGATCCTCGAGACCTGGCCACCTATATATAGGGGCCAGGAGGGGACGGTAAGGGACAGATTGAAAGCAAGCCAGGTCCTACACCCACGTTTACTTTCATAGCCACCTTGTTTGACTGAGTTCATCCGACGCCCTATCTCCCCGATCTTAAGTCCTTCATCTAGGACATTTGTCGAGTTAACCCCTCGTCAATTGGCGCCAACCATGGGGACTCTGGGCGTTGGAATCATGAATTTGATGGCTTTTTCGCTTTCAGCCAACAGCAATCCGCAAGTCGACAAAATTCAGATACCATTTGAAACTATCGATTTTCAACCTCACCAGTCAAATTCCGTGCAATTATTCGAGAGTATGGATCAAGATATGGATTTGGCGATCGGAAGTCTAAACTTTCGCGTTGGATCACTAGGTTCGATTCGCCTGTCAGATCCGACGAAACTGGATCCATCGGCAAGTGAGCCCGAGACAGTAGCAATGTTGGAATCATCAGAAGGCTCTTCCAGCAAGGTAAACTCGACGGTCAGCTTGGCAGAAGCGGAAGAAGAAAAAATCATAGGAGGCGACGAAACTATGGAGAACCTTGACTTAGAAGCGCAACTCAAAGATCTCATGATCTACCATGACGACACCTCAGATCAATCAACAAACACTTGGAAGACAGGATTAGAACTTTCTGAAGATGCCAATTCGATCTTCTCAAGCTACAATGGCAAACTCGACAATCGATGCCAGATACTCGCCATCACAGAAGACAATTCAGAAGAACTCGATGAAAACAATAACCCAGTGCTTAATCCAGCAAACATAAACAGAGGGGCAAATCACTTAGCGGAAGGAGAAACTGCTGACTCCCTCGCAACAAGGGAGAAAGTTCGACTATCAGCTGATGAGTGGAGAACAATCAAAACATCCGTGGAGCACGACATGCCAATACCAACAAATTCCAGCCAAAACATGCTTTTGGGATACCATTACGCTCTAAGGCAGCAGGCGAAGCAATTAGCAATTGAGAGGATTGAAATACAGAAAAGGAAAGATTCAGCCATTGCAGCAAGCGACGCTGCTCGCAGAGCATGTAGTGACGCATCATACACAAACAGAAGGCATCATCGACATGGATCAAGATATGAAAATCTTGAGTACTCAGAAAGGCAAAGTATCTCGAAAAACCTCGACTCGTCCTTCCTATCGGTCGACGATCAAGGGAATATTATACCAAAAACTCCTAAAGCAGCATTGGTGGTAGCTCAAGCATACCTGCATACAACATGACCAAATCCAGGAGACTCGAGGGAACATATGCACCGCGCAGCGCTAAATGGATTGAAGATGGTAGGCAACAAGTTATCAGCAAAAGAGGAGGAGGTGTATCGCAACAAAGGAACCCATAAACCAAGGTCACCACACCGTCAAAACAGTCCTCGGCATAGAAGTGGAAGTCGACGATCTAGGATGTCGTCACCAGGATGATACAACAGTCCAAAGAACAAAGGAACCTGACGATCCAGAACTCCTAACAAAACTCATGACTATGAAGACAATGAAAAGGAGATGGGGGCGCCATGCTTTACCCGTAGGGTTCGCATCATGCCAGTACCCAAAGGTTTTAAATTACCTCATGATCAACAAAAGTACAATGGATCTCAGGAGCCACAGTTATGGCTTTCAGACTACCTACAAGCAGTAAAAATATTAGGAGGAACCAGGGAAACAGCAATGCAAAGTTTCCAGTTACACCTCACCAGTGCAGAAAGGTCATGGTTAAGCAAACTAGGAGAGGAAACAATTGGAAGCTGGGAGGAGCTCACAAAACAATTCACGAGCAACTTCAAGTCGACATACAAGCGGCCAGCATCTATAGAAGAAGTCAAAGCCTGCGTGCAGCAATGCGGTGAGACATTAAGGGCATACATCCAAAGGTGGAGTATAATCAAGAACTCGGCAGTCAAATTCTCGGATGAAATAGCAATAGACACATTCATAGTCGGGTTACAGCGAGGAGACCTAGTCAAAGAGATGGGTAGGATCAAACCGAAAACAGTATCAGATCTAATGGATGTAGCAAACAGATTTGTAGATGGAGAAGATGCGTACAACAATAAGCGCACGCGATCACCAGAAGATGATAGAGGAAACAGATATGGAGGTCAATGCAGAAGATCCCGTAATTACGATAACTACGGCTCTCACAGCCAAGTAGCCACAGGATACAAAGATAATAGCTACCAAAGCAACGACCGTAAAAGTTCGGGATACCGTAGCTACGGGAAAGAAGACTACAAAAAGTTTCAACCAAGGGAGTCCAAAAAGTACAACCCATCACCAGAAGATATGCTCAACGGACCATGTCATATTCATTCTGTGTTTGTCGATGGAAAACGAGTATCCAGACACACAATGAAAGATTGTACTACATTCTTGAAATTGCAGGAAGCAGCACTCAACAAGCAAACCGAGGCAAAGCGGCAAGGATACGAAGGAAACACAAGCAATGCACCTGCAACCCAACAAGGAAATAGTGGAGCTCTCAAGGGCCAAGATCAACCAAACCAGAGACTCGACGACGACAAAGGATATGTTCCATCTAAGGGGCACATTACAGCAATGATACAGCCAGTGCCCAAGTCGAACAAAGAGGAGAAAAGCATAACTCGACAAGTCAACCTCGCAATAACTTCACCTCCAGCAACAACGGAATATCTGCATTGGTCAGAGAAACCCATAGAATTCAGCAGAGATGATCACCCAATAACAGTACCTCGGCCAGGAAACGCGCCCTTGGTACTCAAAGCTCAAATTGGGACCTATGATGTCGACAGAATATTCATGGGTGCAGGAAGTGGGATAAATCTTATATATGCAAAGACCTTACGGGCAATGCACATTTCATTGGAGTTCCTGAAACCAACCGATTGCTCCTTGCATGGAATAGTCCCAGGAAGTGCTAACTATCCACTTGGTCGAATAACACTCAATGTCTGTTTCGGAAATCGACAAAACTATAGAAGGGAGAAACTCGACTTTGAAGTCATGGACTGGCCATCATAATATCATGCGATCCTCGGAAGACCCGTGTTTTCATGATTCATGGCAGTACTTCACTACACCTACCTGGTACTAAAAATGCCAGGACCCAAAGGAATTATTACAGTAAAGGGAAGCTTCGAGTTATCAGATCTATGCGACAAGGAGTTTCATAAGATGGCCCAAAATTTCGGCATGATGGCAAGCTACGGAGAACCCAACTGCAAAGCAAAAATCTCGGGTATAGCTACCCGAACAAGAGAAGACTACGGGTGAAGAAGAGAAGACTCAAGCAACATAGGAGACAAGACATACAAATTAGTCGAGTAGGAAAATAAGGCTGTAAAAGCCACGAGTTATTCTAGGGCAATGTCCTCTAGATCCAGAACACAGGACACTGGCAGGATCTCTTGGGTCATCCCATGTATCTTACATTACAAGTATAATAAAGGAAAGTTCCTCATATTCGAGTTTACATGTCTAAACGCAGCAAACGCCAACAACCACAAAATGCCCTGAGTACTAAAAATTCCCTCGGGCAACAGCCCAGGGAAAAATACTCTCGCGGACTATAAGTATATACACTAAAATTGTGACGCAGGCGGATCTGAGTCATCCACATTAAAAGGATTCAAGTAATGGTACTCGCGGAAAAACCTTGCATCCTCTTGCAGTAACCTTGAGATGATCCTTTTCGCTGGCTCTAGCATCGCATCCATATGAATTCCAACCGTAGCTCGTCCTGGAGGCAAACTCTAGGACATGCGGTCATAATCAAGTCTCGGATGCCACTTTCGCATCCATCCAAGAGCAAAACTAGCACTAGCAATCAAGTTCAGTTTTATAAGGAGATGAACCCGCTGGCTCGTCTAGAAAGTTTTGAGCAGTTGCCTAAAATCTCTCGGCATAGCATTGCGAGGCAACATGACAGAGTACATGGTTGTCAGGGACATGTGATAATCATCAACAGCTTCGCCAACATGTGCGCGGTCCTGAAGAAGCACGATGGCGCGATAGCGATGGAGATTCGACCATAAGCTCGCAGTCCCTTGAGAAGCTTTCTGAAGAGCAGCGATCCGCTCGGAAACCCGGCATGATTCGCCAACAAGATCAAGGCAAGTACCTACAGTGCAAGTAAAAATTAGCACGCAGCAAGACAGAGCAAAAACAAAGAGAAAAGGCTTCCCGAAGACTTACACAGTAGCATCTTGCAAATAGATTCAACGATACCAATCAGAAAAGATTTGCATTCCTCAAAATGCGCGATCTTCGCTACCAGACTTGACACTTCATTTTCAAGATTGGACACTTGTTTCATCAGATCATGGGACTTACCGGCCCTGTCTAAAGCAATTTGCGCCTGGCGCTTTATCAAGGATAGACGGCTCTCAAGATCCGAAATCCTCGACGAATATTCCTCACATCGACAGAAAGAACGAGGAGGTGAAGAAGTTTCAGAGTCGAACATGCTAACAGGAGATAAAGCCCGATTACGACCCGACGATTCACCAGCAGGCACAAGCTGGAAGTCAAGCAAAAAAGAAGACACACATCTCAGAAACATCATTCAAGCCAAGCACTTCATAAACATGAAGATATTTACAATAAGTGCAAAAGCCCCTTGACTAGTTCTCGGGCAAAGTACAATTAGAAGTTCACCACAGCAAAAGAAGCAAAGATTACAAAGAAAGACTAAAACTACACCACCTCAACATCATGCTCTGTGGCAGGCAACGCAGATGTAGCAACAGCTCCTGGAGGAGGCATTGTCGCACCAGAGGAAGGAGTCGAAAAAGCAGGTGCAGAAGTCGAAAAAGCCCCTGAAGGTGAAATAATTGACACGATGCCTGGCGCGTACTTCTTTGCCCTTTCAAAGAAACCCCGCAATTTAGATAGAGGCCGACCGTGGAAGGAGCTTACCTTCTCCCAGTCAACCTCTTCACCATGGGCATAAGCAAGAGCGATGGCCCCCTCTGCACCCCGCTTCACGGAATGGCCCTTCATCATAAGAATAGGATCTTCAGGGGTGTCAAAGGCCTTGACGAGTTTCTTCAAGTCACAATTTTCAATGCCCGCCCTTTGCTTGGGCCACAACCCGATGAAAATCTGTGAAAGCACGCGGCTAGCCAGTTCAAAGATCTCCTGGATGGAAATCCAGTTCGCCTCCAGCAGACTAACTGCAGCCATACGAGAGTCATCGTTTGGTTGCGCAGAAGCCGAAGGAATCCCGGTATGTTCTATACAGTCAAGGAAACAAAGACACATCAGTGGAGTATAAGAATAAGCAACCCAAACAAAGAAAATGAAAAGGCATGGTATTTACCTACAGCAAGAGCCGACATCTTATTAAGGCATAAAGCCACGGCTTGATCTCACTAAGTCTGTTCTTTCTTCAAGTCAGCAAAAATTTCTCCATTTTCTTCACCTTATCCGGTGCTGATTTAGAGGATTTCTCAGCATTGGTTTTGGCAGCAGTGGCAGCATCAAAAGCTCTCCTGGAGGCCTCGAGTTCAGCTTCCAGGGATGAAATATGAGCATTAGCTGTCGCCAAGGCATCTATAGTAAAAAACAAGGAAAAATGAGTATGATAAAGAAGCAAAGAAAGGTGCTTAAGACAAGCAAAGTAAAGGAAAGAAGACTACCTTTGGAAGCTTTAGCAGCTTTCAAATACTCGGCACATTCAGTGCCCAAAGTGACAAATTTCTTCATCAAGATCTGCCAAGGAAAAAGAACGTAAGCATAACGATCATGCAAGGAACAAAAGGCAAAAAGAGAAAGATCACCATGCACATCATCAGGAGAGCTCCTGGACTCATGGGGTTCAAGGGAAATGTCGGCTCCTTTCGACTTCCTCGAACGCTTGGTGCTCCGAGCCACAGGAACTTTCTGGATAGGAGCTCTGGGAGCCTTTGGGGACTTCGCGGCAGGCTCAACTTCCTGCGCAGGGGGTTCATGAGCAGTTATATTTTCAACAGAAGGAGTAGTGGCAGCATCCCTTTTTGGGTCTTTGTCGTCACTGCAAAGAAAGCCAAAGGAAAGAGATTTTACACAACTCGAAAGGAGGGAAACAAGTAAAAAAGAGCATAGAGTTGGCAAAATACTTACGAGTCCAAGAGGTCGAAAAGTTCTACTCCCCCTTCTAGAACATGGGCTTCTCCGGCCACAGTTCTCTGAGCAGAGGTACTCAAAGAAGCAACCTCCTCGATGCGCTTCCTCTTCTTGTCCACGCCAAGATCTTCAGAAAGCTGGTCTCCTCTTGTGATTCTTCGGCATCATCTCCGTCATGAATCTCTTCACCCTTGGGGGCTTCGGATGCAGCAGCAACTAGATCCACCGGAATAGGTCCTTCCTCGGGAAGAGGTGGACGTAAAATAAGGAATTGATGAGTCTGTAAAATAAGTAAGTCAACAAAACTATCAAGACAAGCAGACTAACAGTAGCAAGAAAATGAAAAGGCAAAGGTTGATGTACAAAGAGAACATACCACGGGCAAGGGGTGCTCGGAGTCAAAATGATTAGCGGCCAATTCCGCAATCTCATGATCCTTAGTAAGAGTGGTAAGAGCTCTGACCCGCCTATCGACATCTTTCTTCTCCATCAGATCTTCACATACTCGAGAAGAATCTCCCAAGCCAGAAAAGGTCCAAAGCTTGGAAAGACGGTGTTGCAGGGGTTGAACTCGACGTTGTACAAAAAACGCCATGAGTTTGGTACCCGATAGCGCGCCTCCTCTACCTTCTTTCAGAGCTTGAATGCAGGTCAGGAGTGGTGCAACCTCCTCCATCTCAACATCTGTGGGAGGCGAATCCCATGATGACAATTTCTTTAAATCCTAGGAGGCATCAAAGGGGGCCAGGCCGTACTCATCGAAGGAAGAGACCTTACAGTCTTTGATGTAAAACCATTTGGTCCTCCAACCTTGTACTGATGCAGCCATGGAAAATTCCAGGTATTGAGATTCAGCACGAACCGAGATGACAGCTCCGCCCAGTTCAGGTTTTTTCGATAAGGAGACGCTGGGGCGGAGCCAAAAGAGGGACCTCCAGAGAATAAAATGGGGTTCAATCCCCAAAAATGACTCGCAAAGAGTTATAAAACAGGCGATATGAAGAAGGGAATTTGGTGTGAGCTGATGAAGCTGGACACCGTACACATAAAGAAGCCCACGAAGGAACTCGTGAGCAGGAAGAGAAAGACCGCATAGAAGGAAAGCAAGAAACATCACCCGAAAGCCGCTTTTGGGCTTGGGGATCCGCTCGGTGTTGGGGAAGATGACTGAGTCACTATCAGAGATGAGGCCGCCCGCCTTGGCCTTGTCTAGATCCTTCTGCGTGAAAGCAGAAGGTACCCAGCTCATAGCGGCATTCGCAACCTTCCCCTTGACCATCTTGTTTTTCTTTGCCAAATGCTTCATGCGCATCTACAATTTGCGCACGGGGGCTATGCAGAAGGAAGGAAGTGCGCAAAGATTGCAGCAATGGCGGCGGCGGCGGAAGCAATGAGCTGGTAAATAGTACAATTCCCCACTCTCCCCTTATATACCATCCCGGTGAAGAAACGTGGGCTGAGACATGGCGCAAAGAGAGGAAATGGCAGCCCACTAACGGGCTGGGGAAATATAAAATTACCAAACTACCCGCCAAATGGTCAGCGTTCAGTCAAACTGACATATAATGAGATTTGGCTACTGATGTCATGAAGCAGTTACAAGACCAACGGTAACACGATAGATGTGTATACTCGACGAATATTGGATATGATGGTTTGCTAGTAAAGGATGAAAGGGAATACGACAAAAGCCAGACGCCAACAGTAAAAGGGATCAGTCTTGGAGTCTATACCTGAAAATATTCGACTATAGCCTTGGGGGCTACTACCATCAGGAGCGCTGAGCGCGCACCCGACTATTTTATTGAGTTATGTTATGATCCCACGACATGAAAGACGGCACATTGTCTTTGAGCCTATACTTGAAAATAATTTTTTCGACTTTAGCCTCGGGGGCTACTCCCATTGGGAGCGCTGGTCGCGCACCCGACGATGTTTTATGAAGAACAATGGAGGAAATGATACAAAGAGACTTTGAGGATATCACTACTACCATCAGGAGAGATTTTTATTAATTAAGGTGGAACAACCCAAATATCTGACATGTTAGAACAGTCAAACAAGGCTGCAACATATGATTCTCGAGTTGCGTCATCACGACAAAACTCGAATGCCGTGATTGAAATATATCATGAAGGTAAGACCCCAGGATCCATCCTGTGTGGCCCGGTATACGCACATAGATGCGCTCTGCTGGTATGTATCCGTGTCTACGACGCGAAGAAAAATCCTGGTGGACGCACTAGGTACCCTGAGAACCACTGGGACTCATTCTTTGTAAGTCCTAAATGCGGCAAAAGAATGGGTTTGACCGGTTTCCCGAATTCAAGTCCAAGGGGATTGAATTTGAAGTAGGTGGCAAGTATCTGTTCTGGCAGTTAACTGACCTCTTGATCCGTCAGAGTTGTCAGGCTTGTTCATCAAAACCCCTTGCGAGATATTATAATAAAAGATAAGTCAAAAGACCAAGTCAAAGATTTGAAGATATGAAGAAGTCGAAGAAATGATCAAGTCGAAGATTTAAAGATTAGAGATTCAACCCGAATCTACAATTCTGGTAGAATCTCAGGGGCTACTGACAAGGGTATAGATAATAGAGCCCGTCAGTTGAGTACCCCTGAGGCCCGTTAAGCTAGGCCTAATTGTAATACTAGTCAAAATACGAGTTCTTACCGTATGTCGATATTGTAATATGTGTCGGATCCTACCCGATCCTCGAGACCTGGCCACCTATATATAGGGGCCAGGAGGGACGGTAAGGGACAGATTGATAGCAAGCCAGGTTCTACACCCACGTTTACTTTCATAGCCACCTTGTTTGACTGAGTTTACCTTTGAGTTCATCCGACGTCCTATCTCCCTAATCCTAAGCCCTTCATCTAGGACATTTGTCGAGTTAACCCCTCGTCAAAAATAAAAATAAAAGACAAAAATAAAAACAATACTCATAGCGACGGTTACCCTTACCAAATCCACTCTTCAATAGAGCTTCACTTCCCGGCAACGGCGCCAGAAAATAGTCTTGATGACCCACAAGTATAGGGGGTGTATCGTAGTACTTTTGATAAATAAGAGTGTTGAATCCAATGAGGAGCAGAAGGTGTTGATAAGTGGTTTTGATCAAGGATTCACTGTAAATACTAGCAAACGGGTTTTCAGGGGTATTTGGTAATGCAAGTAAATAAAGTACGAGTAAATAAAAGACAATAATAATAATTGCTGCAAGTGGCACAATCCTTTCTAAAGCAAAGGACAAGCCGGTTGTGTAAGTTATGATAACCAAACATTCTCGAGGACACACGGGAGTTTCCATCAAGTGCTTTCGTTTCATACCGCTAAATAATCTTTATTGGTTTGATAAGTGTTATGGGGGTGAACCTGTGCTAGCGCACTACCCTTACTAGGATAAATACACACATGTGATTATACCCCTTGCAAGCATCCGCAAATACAAGAAAGTAATTAAGATAAATCTAACCACAGCCTTAAACTCTAAGATCCTACGCTCCCTGGTGCAATAGTTTCCCAATGGAGGTTTAGGTTTCTGTCACTCCAGCAACCCCATAATTGGTAGCCAAATACACAATGCATCTCACTAGGCCCATAAATGGTGAAGTATCATGTAGTCGACATTCACATAACACCACTAGTGAAATAGCACCACAACAAATAAATATCAAACCATTAAATATTACTCAACATAATTCTACTACTAATGACTTGACTTCTCCCATGTCCTCAAGAACTAAACGAATTACTCACAAGACATCATATGGATCATGATCAGAGGTGAAATAATGGTAAATAATAATCTGAACATAAATCTTAATTCAACGGTTCCACTCAATAGCATCAACCACAAGAGTAATCAACACCTGGAAAGTTTCCCCTAAGAATTTGACAAGATTCAACTCAAGATGTTACAGCGGGATGGCGAGGTGATGGTGGAGATGAAGGTGCTGGTGATGGAGATGATGATGATGATCCCGATGAATTCCGGTGCGATGGTGATGACGATGGCGATGATCTCCCCTCTCCGAGAAGGAATTTCCCCGGCAGATTTTTGCCTGTCGGAGAGCTTTTCTCTCTCTGGTGTTTTCCGCCCCGTAGAGGCGGCGTTGTCTATCTCTGAGCCCCCCTTGACTTAGGTTTTTGGGGACGATGAAATACGCGAAGGGGCGATGGCAGAAGTGGGCCAGGGGGCTCTCACCACAGGGCGGCGCGGCCAGGGGCTGGGCCACGCCCCCTGGTGGTGAGGCTGCCCTGTGGCCCCTCTCGCCTCCTCCTTCTGGCTTCTTCAGTCTTCTGGTAAAATATAATTTTCTGGTATTTTTCTGGAATTTTCCTGATCTTCGAAATATGGTGTCTTGATGGCACTTTTTCCAGCAGAATCCTGACTCCGGCAGCAAATCCTCCAATGATCATCAAACATGTAAAAACAGAGGAAATAACATAAGTATTATCTCTAAATGTGAAATATATCAATGAATAATAGTAAATTATGATATAAAATAGTGATGCAAAATGGACGTATCAACAGTCTCTGTATTTTGTCGTAATGCCCAGAGTAAGCCTCATAGTGATCCTCGTGATGTATGTACGTTATCTTTACTCTATCAATTGCCCAACTGTAATTTGTTTACCCAACATGTGCTTTTTATCTTATGAAGACACACCACTAATGAACTGTGGACCCCGGTCTAATTTCCTTTACATTGTTACACCGTTTTACCTTTACTCGCACTGTTTACTTTACATGCAAACTATTATCCAATTACCACTCGATAAGCTCATTCCTTTGTTTACACCAAACCGGTGAGATTGACAATCTCATCATAAGTTGGGGACAAAGTATTTGTTGTGTTGTGCAGGTTTTGCGTTGCTGCTAGGTGAAGATACACCAACAAGTTGTCTGGCGTTGTTGGAGTGTCACTAAGCTAGCAAGCATCACCTTCTTAAGTTTGGCTTTCTCCTACTAGATTGATCACCTTGGTTTCACAACTGAGGGAAGACTTGCTGCTGTGCTCATCATACCTTCTTTTGGGGTTCCCAACTGGTCGGTTATTTACATCATCAACACCGCACCATCAAGCAAGTTTTCTGGCGCCGTTGCCGGGATTGAAGAAGAAAAAGCTCCCACGTCAACTACACGCCAGCAAAACATCATGGGGCGTGGAATAGCACCTAATTGAGGCTGATCTGAGCACCATAGCAGAAGCGGTCGCCATAGTCGAGCCCTGTGGTGGGGATTTGGGGTAGATAAAGAAAGCATGGAAGCGAGTGAGGGAAATATTGGAAGAGAGAATGAGCCACCTTAACTTCCACTATTATTCTTTTAATAACACATCACCTTCACTTGTTGAATGAGAGAAGTATGTATGATTTCTGAGAGATCGACTAAGAGAAGTATGTAGGATTTCTGAGAGATCATCCTGGACTTTACGTGCGACAAGTATGAACCTACAAGTATGAACTGTATAACTCATGTGTATATACACATACAACATTTGCCTCCATCAATTATATTTAGATCTCACACCTATATTTATTTTAATATGTTTATTTTCTTTTGAAGTCAAACACTCTACGTTCCTAAAAGTAAGACATATGTTGTTCTATTAAATAATTCTTTGGCCAAAAGTAACTCAACAAATACAAGGTTATATTTAAGATGTAGTTTAAAAACTATAGCACCGTACCTCGGAATGGAAATAGTATATTCTTATGGAGACACTAGGTCACGACATGATAATGTTGGAACGGAATAAATGATCTCTACAATAAAAAGAGGTGCAATGGGAGAATTCTGTTTTTCTATGCATGTTCCGTATAATCAAATTTAGATTTTATTTCTATATAATTACATATAACTTTTTTGAAGATTTTGGGTAGGATAGATAAATTTTGTAGATGTATCCAAAGAAAAGTATATCTTAGTTAATAAAATATAGTTAAGTCATTGATGCGAAGTAAAATATAAAATTTTCAAATACTATATGGGTATATATATCTCTTAATATTTATATGTATCTATATTTACATGTGGCATATATACAACGATGGAAAATAACCGTAGCAACGCACTGGCATTTAACTAGTGTCAAATAGGGTAGCCGATTTTAAGGCAGTGTCAAATAAGCAATTCTCTCTTTTGAATAGATGCGTCTATGAGATTAGGCATTTAGGCTAGCAATGTATTTTGTCTATGATACCGTACAAGAGTTGTATCTTAGCCATGAAAAATGATCTGCATACAATGCTCTATGTACAAGGTTTATACGACGTAGGTACCAAACGGGAGCGCAACTGTCTCGAACGGAGTCGGATGTTAGTATGTGTATCGTATGAGAAAGATTGTATTCATAGAAAGAAGCCCCATTGTAGAAGGCCTTAAATAGTAATATTGAACTATATATAAACTAGCATTTTGATAGCATGACATCTCATTAAATAAGAGATATGTTTGTGGTAACTAGATATGTTACCAGAATATCAAACTTTTCAAGATAAAATGGAATCTGTAGAAGTTAATCAAGAGGACCCTACCTACAGCAACGCATGTATCCGTATCTAAATGCTCATATGAGAGTTCCTAGCACCCTTACCAACGGATTTAGTATGCGTTGCGATTTTGGGCGTTGCAAGAAAGTTATGCAACGGATATATATGCGTTGGTAACCACTATGTTATGTAAAGCGTTGCAAACTGGCAACAGATGTCGAGCAACGGTTGCATCTGTTGGAACATAACGTATTATTATTGAATAATATTATTTTAGAATAACTAATATTTTCACGACTAAATGGCTTGATCGATGGTAGTATTTTTTCCTCGTCATACAAAAATTATGCGATGTGTACGACAAGTCGACAACACACACAAATTGCATAAAGAAATAATTCAATATTGATTATTGGCATCACGATCCCAAACATCAAAAAAAATCTTAAGAGTACACATGTTTACAATCTTGCTTCAATATTCCATATTTACAATTGCTATATATACATCCTTCTAATGTTCCACCTTCTAATGCAGACTCTGAGTATGACAGTCCAAGCTGATTTTCTAGGCCTGCAAAAAAAATTACAGTTTCAGTATCGATGTGGCAACCAAAAGTGACTTAACATTGATGCACGTTCTTTATCTAACTCAATTAATTTAGCCAGAAAACTGCTAAGCGACACTTGTTCCTGAGAACAATGATGACCGAGTACACGCGGAGGTACCTCTTGCGCACTAGATTAGTCTTCTTATTGACTTTACCAGTCTTTGGAACCTGTAACTAGAAGAGCAGATGTTAGAGACTACAACAATACAATGTAAGACAAGGAAACAATACCACCGATGGAATGCTTTGGCGCATACCTTAATCTGCATGTCCCTAACATTCTTTAGAACCAAGTTGCAGTAACGATCAAATGCCCTCACACCACCTAGAAACTTCTTGTTATTCTGAGATTGAAAAGCACCTGAGGCAGACGAGTTACAAGATCTAACTTAAAAAACAATAACTGTAGTAGTAAGTACAAGTATAGATGTGCAGTCACCTAAAAATCTAATTCATTTGTTTCAATCCAGTTGTAGCAAACAAAGTTTTACGGTGGCATAGATGCAGAAATTGCATCAGCCAACCTCAAATGGTGAAATTAATAACATTAATTATGAACTTAGTTACAGTGAGATTCATACCAGGGAACATCACAATTCGAGTATGATGACATATTTTCTACTCCAAAAAATGTTTGATCCATCTTTGTTCTGAAGCATTCCTGCATGTACAAAAGCAAATCATATACCACATGATTATTTTCTCTACACCAAGACATACTACAGACTGCACTCACTTCATGCTCACCACCGATCTACAAACCTGTGATTTCCAAAGACACGACTAGAAGGGCACATGACAGCATCCTCCATTGAATGATAGCAGGAGCCATGACATCTTTTTATTTGCTCAACCATCACTGCAACCTCGTACGTACACTGCTTGACCAAATGATTCAGATGAATAAAAAGGTCAGATCGAAGAAGCAATTAGTAAAGTCGAAGCAGTAAACATACCTTTCTACACGGATGGTTGCATCTGCGGACGGCAAACCAACAAGTCGCAGCGGCAGTCCCCGTCTCGGCATATGTCCCCGCAGGGCGGCGGTGGAAACAGAGCTCAACGCCCTTGATCTCTAGGCCTCAGAGCTCAACGCTCTTGATCTCCGCGGCGGTTCTTGTTCCTGCACAGCCTTGGGGAAGGAGAAAGGGGGCGAGGGTGAAGGCCATGGTGATGAGGCGGCTGCATCGCCGGGCATTGGATGGCCTGCAGAGAGGCAATCGGAGAGAGGACGTGGATGGCTTGAATTGTGGCGGCTGCTCCTAGGGTTAGCTGGACTTGAGGAGATTGGGGATCGGGATGTTTTTTTGAGATTGAGAGGAGTTTGGATAGGGCGAAAAAATATAAGCGTGGAAACGTGGGGACGTGGATGGTAGATACACATATCGGTATCGTTGCGAGCTATATGTTGCTGTAGGGCTATTCGTGTTGTAGTACCCTTAGGAGAGAGCTAGTTAATGGGTGATAGTTCCCCCGGTTAAATCTGACCAAGCTATAATGCTTGTCGAAACAGACGGGAGGACGAAGACCTTTGCCGGCGAAGAGGCCCGGGATGAAGCGCCGCTGATCCCCGGAGAGGAAGTGGAACATCGGCGTTCTCCAGGTCACATCCACCACCTCCATCTCCCCCGTTGTCGGCACCCGCCAGACCGCCGACCTTCCCACTCGTGGCCGGCGGGCTACCGTGGCACCTTGCCGCTCGGCCCTGCATCGATCTAACCCTCCATCGGTCCGGCCACCGACCCGACCATCCCTCTAAAACCCTGCACCTTCTTCTTCTTCACTGGAGACTCACACCTTGAAACCTTGAGTCATCAGCGACACCCGACGCACCCTCCAACCCTAAGTTTTCTTCCGAGCCTACGTCGGCGCCACGACAGCCAGCCGCGGTGGTCCCATCTCTGGCTCGAGCTTCGGCGTGGTGCAGAAGGAATCGAGGAAGGAAGTGGGATCGGCGTGCTATTTGGTGGGGAAGGAGGACCGTATGGGGAGAAGATAAGAGATAAGGGCATCTCCAGCGGGCGGACGCATCGCGTCCGTGCGCGTCCGAATGCGTCCGATCGGACCGGCGCGCTGGATTCGCACGCTCCAGCGGTACGATTCAACTGGACCGACGCGTCCGGCCCGATCCATCCCTGGCCCAAATTCATGGCAGGTTTGCGTCAGCCCGGACGCTGCCGGATGGAGAGCGCGTCCTGCCTAATTCACCATGGGCTCGCATGGAATTGACATATTAGTAGGGCATAATATTAATATTAGTTCATTACAAGTTGATACGCCCATCATAAAAAGGGCCCACAAAACAAAAAGAAAAGGCCTGTCCTACCGGCCAGTTGTCAGTCTCCGGCGTTGGCGTCGCCGTCTTGGCGCGGGAAGGCATGGCTACGTGGCCGGCACAGCCGCTGGTACGTAGCCACCGCCGCCGTCTCCCTACTGCAGGGCGCCTCCATCGCTGTTGCCGCCGAAGCCGGTGGCCTCGATAGCCGCCATCGCCGCACGGATAGCGGCTTCCTAGTGGTGCACGGTCATGCGCTGCTCAATGAGTGGTCAAAGTCGGCGCGGCGGCTGGCCAGCCGCTCAGTAAGCTTCCGGGTAAAATAAGACTTCAGGAACTTGTTTCGTCCAATTCCGAGAATATTTCCTGTGTATCACTCTGAAACACAAAAACAGCAGAAAACAGGGAACTGGCACTGTGGCACTTCGTTAATAGGTTAGTTCCGGAAAATGCATAAAAATGCCACTAAGTGTAACGAAACAATAGGCAAATGGTGTAAAAACAAGCATGGAGCATCAAAAATTATAGATATGTTTGAGACGTATCAAGCATCCCCAAGCTTAACTCCTGCTCGTCCTCGAGTAGGTAAGTGATAACAAAAGAATAATTTTTGACGTGACATGCACCTACACAATCTTGATCATATATGTAAGCATTGGTGAGCTGGGATCAATAGAACTTAAAACATGGGCATGAAGATATAATCATGACAATAAGAACTTAGCAACCATGTTGTAAACATAAAAATGAACACAAACAAAAGATCATGAAATGAAACAATGAAAGTCAAACGTGTGTTCAAATCATAAGAAAAAACATACAAATGGTTTTCAGCTTGTCCTTCAAAGAGAGCAAAACATAAATGCATAGGACACCTTCAAGTTTAAGAGGGCGACTAGATACAAATAATTTAAGAACAAGTGAAACCAACAATATGAATCAATCAATGAACTTTGGGACAATGCATATCACACTAAGAATGACAACTATGCTCTCTTAAAGGTGCATAAAGAAAGAAGGTGGTGACTCAACATAAAAGTAGAAGAAAGGCCCTTCGCAGAGGGAAGCAGTGATTGCAAGTTTTATAACCTTCAAAAATTATGGTACTTACCGGCTTTGAGCTCTCATTTCCCCCATCATAAGCATCTTGAATGGTTAAAGTTAATGCGAGAACAATTATGATGCATATACTTGACAAATCATAAGTTAAAAACCTCGTGCCCCGTGAATACGAGTACCTAAACCTCATGCTACTTTACTTAGAGTCCCAAGCAACGCTCTTGTCATTGTAAGTATATGCATATCATTGAGAACCGCCAAGGGGGTACCTCCGTGCCCGATGACATGGAACAAGCCCACACCAAAATGACAGGACAAGCAGACAATGAACACCTCGACATCTCTTTTATTTGCTATAATGTTTAGCTTTTATTGTGAGATACGTCCTCGAAGGTATGCTGCAAATTTCCACCATGAATTATGCATGGCTTAGATTGGCGGACCGGCGTTTCCCTAACACATATACAAACTCTATGATCCCTATAAGACTCCCAATTCATTTCACACCGTGGGCATCCATAAACAAAAGATCATGATATCAACTCAAATAAGAAGTGCAATGTTGAAAGCTTGCCCCATGACAGCATGGATGGGCTAGAATCCAACTTACAACTTGCAAGCATAACAACTCAACATAAGAGACCACAATGTCAAATTTTTAAGAACAGGAAAAAGTAAAGTGTGCCTTCCGGTTCGTGAAAGCTTTACTGAACGAATTTCGCATAACACTGGTAAGAGTTTAATTTGAAGAGAAAATAAAAGCAAGTCAAATTTACTTGGAATAGCAAATTGCTAGTAGGTATGTATGGTGGACACTTTAGAAAACTTTGGCTTTTAGGAGTTGGATGCACGAGTAGAGCTCATACTCAGTACAAGGCGAGGGCTAGCAAAAGACTGGGAGCGACCAACTAAGAGAGCAATAATGGCCATAATCATGCAAAGCAACATTAAAAGAAGCATACGATGGCATCAAAAGTCAAAAACCAAATGATCATGAAGGCTATTGGCAACTTTGTAAGAGTCTAACATGTGTGAGCATGCGCCAAGTCAACCCAAATAAAGCATCAAGGAGAAAACCAAAATAATGCTTCCATACAATAAAAACAACGCTTGATTTTTTTTCAAAGGCTCATTAAGCAATCTCAGTTATTTGAGACAAGTCATGCTACAGCAAAACCAATAAGCATACTATCAAAAAGACATCAAGCATGACATGAAAAAGCCTAAGCCGCAGTCTACACAAGCTCCTTCTTGTACCACTATTTTGCACAAAGCTTTTTCTCTTTTCCAACACCATTTGAAATTTTTATAAACACCTCTTTTGATGAAAACCAATAAAGATCAGAGGCAAAAATACACCTTGATGAAAAGATATGATAAGGTCTGAATGCAAATCAAGGCGAAAACGAAAACCAAAAGCAGTAGCAGAAAAGGAAGAACGCATGATTTTTAATAAGAGTGAAAACTAGAGCGTTCTTGGCAAATGAAAACGAGTACATCTCCTCCAAAGAAAATTTGTTGGGGTGACCTCCAAGAAAAACAAACAAACTAACTAAACAAACTAAACAAACTAAGAAAACTAAAACAACTGACGCTCCAAGAAAAACACATAGTGCATGAAGCAATAAAAATATAGTGTTTTGAAAGGTGACCTGATTTTTGCCGATGAAGAAGGGGTGCCTCGGGGGCATCCCCAAGCTTTGACGCTTGTACTTCTTGGATATTTCTTGGGGTGATGCATGGGCATCCCCAAGCTTGAGCTTTTGTCCATTCTTCAACTCATCTCATCATTCTCCAATCCCTACACTTGAAAACTTCCTTCATACAAAACTAAACACAATTCTATTAGCAACATTAGTGCAAGCATAACATATAATCAATCCTCTATTTGCTTCAGGTTTCAACTCAAAACTACCACATATATAGCATATACTACTGTAGCAACCTCCCCAAAAGTTCCGTGATCAAAAGAACTCAAAAGAAAGCGATAAAGTGGCAAACACAAATATTGGCAGAAATCTTTCAAAACTGAACAGCTGACAAAGGTCGAATTTTTGAAGGATGTTCTGTTGCTCAAATCAAAAAGTGTTCAACTAAGAAAAGTTTGGATATAACCTGGGGCATATGCACAAGAAATCGGAGGTCCAAAAGATAAACAGAGAATTTTCACGAATTTTTATGGTGCAGCACCGAAAACAGTTTCAGGACAGCAACATCCCCAAATCTTTACCTCACTCAAATTAGAGGCTTCTCTTGGCACAAAAACGAAATAAACAAGATAAGGAGCGGTCATTACAGTAGTAATGACTTCCAAGACTCAAATAAAAGAAAAAGTACTGAAAAGAAAACATTGGGTTATCTCCCAAGAGTGCTTTTCTTTAACGCCTTTGAGCTAGGCGCAGAAAATTGCGAATCAAGTAATATCAAGTGATGAAGCATCAAGCTCATAATTTGCTCTAAGAATAGAGTCGAAAAGTAATTTCTTTCTTTTCCTAGAGAAGTGTTCCATACCTTTCTTAAGTGGGAATTGATACTTGATAGTGCCTTCCCTCATATCAATAATAGCACCTACAGTTCGAAGAAAGGGTCTTCCCAAAATAATAGGACATGAAGCATGGCATTCAAGGTCCATAACAAGAAAATCAACGGGAACAAGGTTATTGTTAACCACAATAAGAATATCATTAATCCTTCCCAAAGGTTTCTTCTTAGCAACATCAGCAATAGGATCATCAAAATAACATTTTTCAAGCGGTGGTAAATCAAGCATGTCATAAATCTTTCTAGGCATGATAGAAATACTAGCACCTAGATCACATAAAGCATGGCAATCATAACCATTAACATGCATGTCAATGATGGGTTCCCAACCATCTTCTAACTTCTTGGGAACAGAGGCTTTTTGCTTCAACTTTTCATCCCTAATCTTTATGAGAGCATTGGTAATATGCTTAGTAAAAGCAATATTTAAAGAACTAGCATTGGGAGTCAAAGCAAGCTTTTGCAAGAACAAAATTACTTCAGATATATTACAGCCATCAACATCAAAATCATTAAAAGAAGTAGAGCTATCATCTTCCACACTCCGAAAAATTTCAGCACTCTTTTGAGAAAAAGTTTTAGCAGTTTTAGGCTTTTTAACGCAAGGAGTGGGAGTTTTCTCTACACCAATCAAAGTAAGAGGATTGTTATCAGTAGGAGCAACATCATTAGAGGTAGTAATGGTACATACCTTCATCTCTCTAGCCATCTCATCTTCTCTTTCCCATTTGGCATGCAATTCCGCTAACAATCTAATATTTTCATCAATTCCAACTTGGATAGCATTAGCGGTAGCAAAAACATTGCTCTCTTTCACATCACTAGGAAACACTTTTAATTTCAGAAGTTCAACATCATGAGCAAGGCTATCAACTTTAGAAGCAAGAATATCAATTTTGCCTAACTTTTCCTCAACAGACTTGTTAAAAGCAGTTTGCTTACCGATGAAGTCCTTGAGCATTACCTCAAGCTCGGAGGGCGCGGCCCTAGTGTTGTTGTAGGAATTACCATAAGAGTTACCATAACCATTACCATTAGTAGAAGGATACGGCCTATAATTGTTACTAGCAAAATTGTTCTTATAAGCATTGTTGTTAAAATTGTTGTTTATAATGAAATTCACATCAACATGCTCTTCTTGGGCAACCAGAGAGGCCAAAGGAACATTATTAGGATCAACATGAGTCCTATCATTAGCAAGCATAGCCATAATGGTATCAATCTTATCATTCAAGGAAGAGGTTTTCTCAACAGAATTTACCTTCTTACCTTGTGGAGCTCTCTCGGTGTGCCATTCAGAATAATTTACCATCATGTTGTCGAGTAGCTTTGATGTGGCGCCCAAGGTAAGGGACATAAAAGTGCCTCCAGCAGCTGAATCAAGTAGGTTTCTTGAAGAAAAATTCAGTCTTGCATAAAAAGTTTGGATAATCATCCAAGTAGTCAGTCCATGAGTGGGGCAATTCTTTATCATAGATTTCATTCTTTCCCAAGCCTGAGCAACATGTTTATTATCAAACTGAGTAAACTTCATAATATTGCTACGCAAAGCTATAATCTTAGCAGGAGGATAGTATCTACCAATAAAAGCGTCCTTACACTTTGCCCATGAATCAATACTATTCTTAGTCAAAGACAGCAACCAATCTTTAGCTTTTCCTCTCAAAGAAAAAGGAAACAACTTGAGCTTAATAATATCACTGTCAACATCCTTATATTTCTGCATCTCACATAGCTCAACAAAATTGTTGAGATGAGCTGCAGCATCTTCAGTACTAGCACCAGAAAATTGCTCTTTCATAACAAGGTTCAATAAAGCAGGCTTAATCTCATAAAAGTTTGCAGCAGTAGCAGGTTGTGCAATAGGAGTGCAGATAAAATCACTATTGTTTGTGCTAGTGAAGTCACACAACTTGGTGTTTTCAGGATTGGCCATTTTAGCAAAACGAAAGTAAACAAGTAAAAGCAACTACCAAGGATTCTATTTTTTTTGGGTTTTTGATAAAAAGCAATGCAGGTAAAATAAAATAAAGTAAAGCAAAACAATAACAAAGTAAAGAATGTGTGTGCGAAGAACTCCTCTCGCAGAAGTCTTGTCTTCCTCCCCGGCAACGGCGCCAGAAAATTTAGCTGATCCCTTGTTGATGGCGCCCAGAAAATTAGCTGATGGCGTGTGGTTGACGTGGGAGCAAACTGTCCTTGTGCGTGGTGAATAACCAGCCCACTGGGAACACCAAGAGGAAGGTATGAAGAGTATAGCAGCTAGTTTTCCCTTAGTTAAGAAACCAAGGTTTAATATCGGTCAGGAGAGGAGAGACAATGACGACTGAAGGTGTTTGTGGACCCTGCACACACACAAAAAAATACTTTGTTCCCAACTTGCGATGAGGTTGTCAATCTCACCGGTTTGCTTGAAACAAAGGTTATGAGTGTATCGAGTGGAAAACAATATTGTATGCGAGTAAAGTAAACAGTACGAGAAAACTAAACAGGTGATAGCAATATGATGGAAATAGGACCGGGGTCCACAGTTCACTAGTGGTGTCTCTCCATAGATAAAATAGCACATGTTGGGTAATCAAATTATAGTTGGGCAATTGATAGAATAAAGATAACGTGATATGTCAAGAAGATCACTATGAGATTTACTCTGGGCATTACAACAAAATACATAGACTGCCATCCAACTGCATCTATGACTAATAATCCACTCCCGGGGATATCATCCGAACACCCTAGAAGTATTAAGTTGCGAACAACATATAATTGCATTAAGCAAAGTGTGTAATGTAAACAAAGCATATGCCCTTGAGCATATGAATGTTGTTTTCTCCCTAGTAGCAACAGCACATCTACCACCTTAGAGGTTTCTGTCACTCCCCCAGGTGAAATAGAGACATGAACCCACTATCGAGCATAAATACCCCCTCTTGGAGTCACTAGCAACTACTCGGCCAAGATAGCTACTAACAACGGAGAGCATGCAAGATCATAAACAACATAGAGACAACAAAAGATATAATTCAGTACAGCAACTTAATCATAAACACCAATATTCATCGGATCCCAACAAACCAAACATGTAGAATTACATAACGGTGATCTCAATCATGTATGGTAGCTCATGAGATCTAAACATGAAGCACATAGTGGAGAAGACAACCATCTAGCTACTGCTATGGATCCATAGTCCAGGGTAGACTACTCACTCATCGCTCCGGAGGCAAGCATGGCGATGAAGGAGACCTCCGGTGGCGATTCCCCTCTCCGGCAGGGTGCCGGGAAGAGCTTCTGGACCCTCCCGATCTTCGGGTCGATGGCGGCGGCGGATCGCGATGTGTTCTGGAAAACTGATCGGGTACTTAGGTTTTTCTCGTCGGGGGGTCTTTATAGGTGAAGGGGCGATGTCAGAGGAGGGGCCAAGCGGCCACACACGGGGGTGGCGCGGGCCAGGGGCTGGCCGCGCCACCTGTGCATGTGGGCCCCTGGTCCCTCGCCTCCTACTCTCCTTCGGATCTCTGGAAGCTTCCGGGTAAAATAAGACTTCAGGAACTTGTTTTGTCCAATTCCGAGAATATTTCCTGTGTATCACTCTGAAACATAAAAGCAGCAGAAAACAGGGAACTGGCACTGTGGCACTTCGTTAATAGGTTAGTTCCGGAAAATGCATAAAAATGCCACTAAGTGTAACGAAACAATAGGCAAATGGTGTAAAAACAAGCATGGAGCATCAAAAATTATAGATACGTTTGAGACGTATCAGCATCCCGCCGAGCGGCGTCGTTCTGACCGACGTCCCTCTGGTAGGCGAGAGCCTTGTCCATCTCGGCCGCCCAGTGCGCAGCCTCCGCTGCCTTGGCGCACTTCACCTCCGCTGCCGCCTCCTCCTCCGCCTCCTTGACGCGCTCCGCCACCGCCTAGGCGCCCTCTGCCGCTGCACGCAGCTCGATGTCGCGATGTGCCTCCACCGCTGTCTCCGCCTCCTCGTCGTCGTCCTCCACCACCATCTCGTCGGTGTCGAGGAGCAGCCAAGCTGTCATCCCGGCGGCCACCACGGCCATCACGGCGATGTGCGACTCCTTGTCCACGGCGTCGTCGTTGTACATCTGCACCTCGACCTAGACCTGGTGCGTGACGACGCCATCGCGCAGCTCGTGCACGACGACCTTGGCATCCTCCATGGCCACCGCCTCCAGCGAGACCATTGGCGGGTCGTTGCGCATCGCGCGCAAGGCCGCGACGGTAGCCTCCATCGCCACTGTCTCGATCGCCTTCCTGGCCACGCAGGCATGCATCTTGCCCACAGCGATGTTGGCGGCCACTGTGGAGGCGTCCTCTAGCACGCTGACCATGGTCGCCTGGGCCACCTCGCTTTCGCGCTCGAAGGCGGCCACCTCATCCTCAGCGTGCTGCTGATACGTCCAATTTGCATCACTATTTTGTATCATAATTTACTGTTATTCATTGATATATTTTGTATTTAGATAAGTTACTTATGTTATTTCCTTTGTTTTCACATGTTTGATGATCATTGGAGGAGTTGCTGCCGGAGTCAGGATTCTGCTGGAAAAAGGGCCATCAAGAGACCATATTTTGAAGATCAGGAAAATTCCAGAAAAATTCCCAGAAATTATATTTTCCCAGAAGACTCACGAAGCCAGAAGGAGGATTCGAGAGGGGCCAGGGCGGCCCCACACGCTAGGGTGGCGCGGCCAGCCCCCTGGCCGCGCCAGCCCTGTGTGAGGGGGGTCTGGCCCACCTCTGGTCTCCTCCCTTCGTGTACATCATCGTCCCCGAAAACCTAAGTCGAGGGGGGGGGGTTCAGAGTGAGATACAGCCGCCTCTGCGGGGCGGAGAACACCAGAGAGAAAAAGCTCTCCGGCAGAGAGAAATCTGCCGGGGAAATTCCTTCCCGGAGAGGGGAGATCGTCGCCATCGTCATCACCATCGCACCGGACTTCATCGAGATCATCATCATCATCTCCATCACCAGCACCTTCATCTCCACCATCACCACGCCATCCCGCTGTAACATCTTGAGTTGGATCTTGTTATATTCATAGGGAAAACTTTCCCGGTGTTGATTACTCTTGTAGTTGATGCTATTGAGTGGAACCGTTGAGTTAAGGTTTATGTTCAGATTGTTATTTACCATTATTTCACCTCTGATCATGATCCATATGATGTCTTGTGAGTAGTTCGTTTAGTTCTTGAGGACATGGGAGAAGTCAAGGTGCTAGTAGTGAATTATTGTTGAGAAGTATTTAATGGTTTGATATTGTTGTGGTGCTATTTCACTAGTGGTATCATGTGAACGTCGACTACATGATACTTCACCATCTATGGGCCTAGTGAGATGCATTGTGTATTTGGCTACCGATTGTGGGGTTGCTGGAGTGACAGAAACCTAAACCTCCGTTGGGAAACCATTGCACCAGGGAGCGTAGGATCCTAGAGTTTAAGGCTGTGGTTAGATTTATCTTAATTACCTTTTTGTATTTGCGGATGCTTGCAAGGGGTATAATCACAAGTGTGTATTTATCCTAGTAAGGGTAGTGCGCTAGCACAGGTTCACCCCCATAACACTTACCAAACCAATAAATACTATTGGCTCTATGAAGCGAAAGCTCTTGACAGAAAACTCCCGTGTGTCCTCGAGAACGTTTGGTTATTATAAGAACACAACCGGCTTGTCCTTTGCTGAATAAAGGATTGGGCCACTTGCTGCAATTGTTACTACTGTCTTTTATTTACTCGCACTTTATTTACTCGTATTACCAAATACCCCTGAAAACCTGTTTGCTAGTATTTACAGTGATTCCTTGATCAAAACTGCTCATCAACACCTTCTGCTCCTTGTTGGGTTCGACACTCTTATTTATCGAAAGTACTACGATACACCCCCTATACTTGTGGGTCATCAAGACTATTTTCTGGCGCCGTTGCCGGGGAGTGTAGCGCTATTGAAGAGCGGAGTTGGAAAAGGTAACCGTCACTGTGAGTATTGTTTTATTTTTGTCTTTTGCTTTATTCTGCTATGGAGAACTCTCCATTTGGTTTCCTTTTTGGAAACACTACTACTGCTGCTGCACATGCGGAGGAATCACCACCGCCACCGCCTGCTGAAATTGATCCTTTTAAAATACCTATGAAAATTATTGGGCGAATTATGGATAACTGCTATTCAGGAGATGGAACTGTCCATCCGGGTGATCATTTATTATTTATACATGAATTATGCGAGTTGTTCAGATGTGCAGGTATTTCACCAAGCCAGGTCAAGAAGAAATTATTCTCTATATCATTGAAAGGCAGAGCTGAAGAGTGGTATCGACTACTCCAAGATGGTCCATCTATGGCATGGGAGGATATTGTGCCTCTCTTTTATTCCAAGTTTTATCCTCCAAGTGAAATTCATAAAGACCGTAATCGGATATATAATTTTTGGCCTCATGATGGAGAGAGTATTGCCCAAGCATGGGGGAGATTGAAGTTACTAATGCTCAAATGCCCCATTCATGAGCTCCCCAATAATATTGTTATTAATAATTTTTATGCGCGGCTTGCTCTTCCTGATAAGGATTATTTGGATGCTTCTTGCTTTGGATCATTTACTCATATGAAAGAAGATGCCAAGTGGAAACTCCTTGACCGTATACAAGAAAATGCTGAAGGCTGGGAAAACGACAAAGGTAGGAAGTCAGGTATAAACTATGACTATGAATGCATTAAATCTTTTATGGGAACCGATGACTTTCATAGTGTCAGCACTGCTTATGGTCTTGATTCTCAAATACTTGCTAATTGTCTTAAGGCTTTTGCCTCTTATATTGATGTTCCAAAGAAAGATTGGAACAAATATCATGCGCCTTACAAAGATTCTATTAGTCATATTCCTGCTGCAGCTACTGAAGTTTATACTGTTGATAGCCTTGTGCCTGGACCATATTTTGAGAAGACACCTTTCCCTGCTAAGATAAAAAAGTATTCTACTTTGGTAAGCGTGTCTAATAAAAGTACTAAGAAAGCTGCAGAGCCTGATGAGCAAATTACTATTAAGTCCCATGTTGCTATATTGAAAGATCTTGTTACTAAGGATGTAGGGGATGAATATATTCTTTTTTGTGAAGATGCTTCTAACATTCTTTCACACCCTAAAAAGCACAGGAAAGCAAGTGTTCCTGTTATCTCTGTCAGGATTGGAGATCATTGTTATTATGGTTTATGTGATATTGGTGCTAGTGCAAGTGCTATTCCTTTGGAGCTTTATAACAAAATTATGCACGAGATTGGCGCTTGTGAACTTGAAGATATTGATGTGGTTGTTCAGCTTGCTAACCGAGAGACTGTTTGGCCTCTTGGTATTGTTCGAGATGCGGAAGTTCTTTACGGTAAGACTAAATACCCTACTGATTTTCTAGTACTTGGTAAGGAGGCTAGTAAAACTTGTCCTATTATTTTTGGTAGACCCTTTTTGAACACTTGTGGCGCCATAATAGATTGTAAGAAGGAGAAATTTTTTACTAAGTTTAATGGAGAGTCTTATGAGTTTAATTTTTCCAAGTTTGCTAAGCCTTCTTATGAAAATGACACGCCTAATGAAAATTTTCGAGTTGAGCAGCTTGCTTCTATTGCTCTTGCCCCTAATAATGCCTTGCAGCAATTCATGGAAGATCACGAAAGTGATGTTTTTAGCAAGGAAAGAGAAGAGATTGACGATATTCTTCTTCATCAACCACCATTACTCAAGCATAATCTACCTGTGGAGGATCTTGGTACCACTTTGCCACCCAAAGAAGATCCTATGTTTGAATTAAAGCCTTTACCTGATGACCTCAAATATGCTTATATTGATGATAAGAAAATATATCCTGTTATTATTAGTTCTAAACTTTCAGGAAAGGAAGAAGAAAGATTATTGGAGATATTGAGGAAACATCGAGGAGGTATGGGATATACTCTGGATGATTTAAAAGGGATTTCTCCCACTTTATGTCAGCATGCCATTAATATGGAGAAAGATGCAAAGCCAGTTGTAGAGCATCAACGCCGCCTAATTCCGAAGATGAAGGATGTGGTAAGAAATGAGGTATTAAAGCTCCTTGATGCTGGTATTTTTTATCCTATTGCTGATAGTAGATGGGTTAGTCCTGTTCATTGTGTTGCTAAGAAGGGAGGTATGACTGTTGTACCTAATGAGAATAACGAGCTTATTCCTCAAAGGGTAGTTGTTGGTTATAGAATGTGCATTGATTATAGGAAGGTAAACAAAGTTACTAAGAAAGATCATTACCCTTTACCGTTTATAGATCAAATGCTAGAAAGGTTGTCTAAGAAGACTCATTTTTGTTTCCTTGATGGTTGTTCTGGTTTTTCTCAAATTGTTGTTAAGAAGGATGATCAAGAGAAAACCACTTTTACTTGTCCTTATGGAACTTATGCTTATAGACGTATGCCGTTCGGTTTATGCAATGCTCCTGCTACTTTTCAAAGATGTATGTCTGCTATTTTTCATGGTTTTTGTGAAGAAATTGTGGAGGTTTTCATGGACGATTTCTCCGTCTATGGAACTTCTTTTGATAACTGTTTGCACAATCTTGATAAAGTTCTGCAGAGGTGCGAAGAAACTAACCTTGTTCTTAATTGGGAGAAATGCCACTTTATGGTAAATGAAGGAATTGTCCTTGGACATAAAATCTCTGAAAGAGGTATTGAAGTTGACAGAGCAAAAGTGGAGGCGATTGAGAAAATGCCTTGTCCAAGAGATGTTAAAGGTATTCGTAGTATTCTTGGTCATGCTGGTTTTTATAGGAGGTTTATTAAAGATTTCTCTAAGATTTCAAAGCCTCTTACTAATCTTCTTCAAAAGGATGTACCATTTGTCTTTGATGATGATTGTAAGGAAGCTTTTGAAACTCTTAAGAAGGCTTTAACTACTGCTCCTATTGTTCAACCACCTGATTGGAATTTACCTTTTGAAATTATGTGTGATGCTAGTGATTTTGCTGTTGGTGCTGTTCTTGGTCAGCGCATAGACAATAAGTTGAATGTTATTCATTATGCTAGTAAGACTCTTGATGCTGCTCAGAAGAATTATGCCACTACTGAGAAAGAGTTTCTTGCTGTTGTTTTTGCTTGTGATAAGTTTAGATCTTACATTGTTGATTCTAAAGTTACTATTCATACTGATCACGCTGCTATTAGATATCTTATGACTAAGAAGGATGCTAAGCCTAGGCTTATTAGATGGGTGTTGCTTTTACAAGAGTTTGATTTGCATATCGTAGATAGGAAAGGTGCTGAAAATCCTGTGGCTGACAACTTGTCTAGATTGGAAAATATTTCTTTTGATCCTATTCCTGTTAACGATAGTTTTCCAAATGAACAGTTGGCTGCAATTAATGTAACTTCACGAGACCTTCCTTGGTATGCTGATTATGCTAACTTTATAGTTTCCAAGTATTTGCCTCCAACCTTTACAGCTCAGCAAAGAAGAAAATTCTTCTATGATTTGAGGCATTATTTTTGGGATGACCCACATTTATATAAAGAAGGAGTTGATGGTATTATGAGAAGATGCGTACCAGAATATGAGCAATAAGAGATATTAAGGAAATGCCATAGCAGTGCTTATGGAGGGCATCATGCTGGAGATAGAACCGCACAGAAGGTTCTTCAATCAGGTTTTTATTGGCCAACCCTCTTTAAGGATGCCAGAAGGTATGTTTTATCCTGCGATGAATGTCAAAGAGTTGGTAATATTTCTAGACGCAATGAGATGCCTATGAATTACACTCTTGTTATTGAACCATTTGATTGTTGGGGATTTGACTTTATGGGTCCTTTTCCTCCTTCAAAAGGCTATACCCATATACTTGTTGCTGTAGATTATGTTACTAAATGGGTAGAAGCCATACCTACAAAGAGTGCCGATGGTGAGACTTCGTTAAAGATGCTTAAGGATGTTATTTTTCCTAGGTTCGGAGTGCCTAGATATCTTATGACTGACGGAGGTTCTCATTTTATTCACGGAAGTTTTAGAAAGACTCTTGCTAAGTATGATGTCAATCATAGAATTGCTTCTGCTTATCATCCCCAAACTAGTGGGCAGGTAGAGCTTTCAAATAGGGAGATCAAGTCTATCTTGCAGAAGACTGTTAGTAGATCTAGGAAAAACTGGGCTAGTAAGTTAAACGACGCTTTATGGGCTTATAGAACTGCTTATAAGAACCCCATGGGTATGTCTCCTTATAAGATGGTTTATGGAAAAGCGTGTCACTTGCCCTTAGAATTAGAACACAAAGCTTTTTGGGCAGTGAGAGAGCTTAATAGAGATTTTAAACTAGCCGGTGAGAAGAGGTTGTTAGATTTGAGTTCTCTAGATGAGTGGAGAAACGAAGCTTATGAGAATGCCAGACTTTTCAAAGAGAAAGTCAAGCAATGGCATGATAAGAGGATTCTTAAAAGAGAGTTCCATGTTGGTGAGAAAGTTCTTTTGTATAGGTCTCATCTCAGATTTTTTGCAGGAAAATTACTCTCTAAATGGGAAGGGCCATATGTTATTGTGGAAGTGTACCGCTTAGGTGCTATAAAGATTGCTTCATTAAAAGATGATTCTACACAAGTGGTGAATGGGCAAAGACTCAAACATTATATTTCTGGAGATTCTTATAATGAAGATGTTGATGTTATTGAAACAATTTCTCCAGAAGATTATATCCAAGACAAACTACAGGAACCTGCAGAGTTCGCTTTCGAATAGGTAACAGTTCTAGTCAGAAAAGTTTCGCGAAAAGTTCTTCTTTTAATATTTTTGCTGTTTTTACTAAATATGAAAAATCTCGAGACGAAAAAGGGCAGGAAAAAGAGTCCGTGCGTGTCTCACACATGGGTGGCGCGGGCCCACCCCTGGCCGCGCCACCCTTGTGTGAGAACACATCGGAACTCGTTTCCGTCCCGGTTTCCTCCTGTGGTTTCGTTTCGATGTATGATTTTCGCCTACTTAACCCCCCGGAGTCCCCGAGGTCTGTATATCGTTTTCTCGTCGCGTTTTGTTTTGAGCTGTTTCTGTCAGGAGTTGATCTTAAGCTTGGGGGAGTCATGGCCTCTTCAAGCGGCGACAAGGAGAAGACACCTACAGAAGATGACACCAAAGAATTCCGGCTGAAAGAAGAGATTGAAGGCGAAGACGAAGAGGAAGATCAAAGTCCAAGGCCGAGCACCGTGATTGCCAGCATAGGGGTGGTGACAGATCACGACAAGTTCAAAAGGAGTGCTCGCATAAGGATCGGAGGAGGTGTGCCGCATCACACTTTAGCTTCACGGATGTCTCCACCACGCCAAAATCCTTTCCATACACTGATCCACGAGCATCAGTTCCAAAAGGTGCCCAAATCACGATTACCCTCTGGCTGGGATATAGATCATTCTAACAATGCAGGAACAGGAAGCTCCAAGGGTGAAGAAAGATGGGGAAATAATTCCAAGAGCTGGGATTCTCTTGCTGACAGGTTCATGAACCGTGTTGAGCACAATTCTGAGATGATTCGTAACCTCGAGTACAAGATTGATGATCTGAAGGATTTGATTGAGAAGCTTATCAGAGATTATCCATCGCCGCCACCAAAGGAGTAATTCGTCATCGGTATAGGCATCCCCTTGGCTTGTTCCAAGCTTGGGGGAGTGCCGTGGTATCATATCATTACCTTTTGCTCATTTACTTTTCAAGTAGAGTCGTATCATGAATAGAGAAGTTATCATATAGAATAGGTTGCAGTTGGAAGTATCCTCCTTAGTTAGTTATCTTTGTATCCCTTGGTGTGAGTTGCGATAATGGAATATTAATGAGAAGTTTTATCGTTTACTTTTCGCGCACTTTATGATAGCCTACAATCTCTTTTATGTGACTAGTCTTGTTGATTGGTATTGGTATCACATTAGGAGTATGAGTAGATTTAGTTGGTTTTGGCAAACCTAGCTGGGTCAGTAGCATCTTGACCTTGAAGTTTGAGTAGAAAAGAATAAAGGAGTGCTTGTAGTCACATCACTTCAGTTTTCCTTATGTTTGGCTTATGAGCATTGTTATTCTTAAAGTTAAAATCATTGTACTTTCAAGGGAGTTTGCATGATTGTTCTTATTATATGTATGTATGTTTGTTTCATGCAACTCTTATGCTTGCTACTCAGCCTTGCTAGCCAAAAACCTGTACTGAGAGGAAATACTTCTCGTGCATCCAATTCCCAAAGCCAAGTCACGTCCAAAGAGTCCACTATAAATTCCTATGCATGGTATTTTAAGCCATTCCAAGTAAATTTTCATGTGCTACCTTTCAAAAACCTTCAAACACCTCTCATTTTGTGCCACTGTTTTTAGCTCATGAGGACGTAGTGGATGGGTTTGTTATCTTCCATACTAAATTGAGTACCCTTCGACTAGGCAGCTTCATCTGCTCGTCATTAATTTTGTAAGGGAGCTGGTCAGACCATTATAATCTAAAAAGAAAGAAGAAGGCACTCCTCCAATGGTATGTGAAAGTTGGTCGGCACCCGATGGAATCGGTTAGCCATGGTTTGAGAAAGAAAAAAAGGTGGGGAGGAGTGCAAAATTATAAAAGAGCACCAAAGTGCCAACTAATTAAACATCTCGGAACCGCTCTCACTTGTTTAGTATGGAAGATATCAAGAACTCCGTTGCTAGTCGTTGACAAAAGCAACCACCTCTCAAAATAACTTTTACCTCTGTTTTACAAATGAAAAGCTCTAGCACATGTTTAAATCCCTGCTTCCCTCTGCGAAGGGCCTATCTTTTACTTTTACGTTGAGTCAACCTATTTCCCTCTGTCTCAAGCAAGCATTTGAGTTGTTATGTTTCACTCATTCATACGTTGATCCGTCTAATCATGTTTATTATCTTCCTTGTTTTGTATAATACTTTTGTCTGAAGGAATATATCTTTGGAAGTTTACTTTGTTGAGCATATAGTCTTTACTATATTAGCTCTGTTTTAAAAGGCTCCGTTTAAAAAGAGAGAATAGCTTGTTCTCCATTCTTTGACCAAGAATTAAGGTTTGCCATTGCCAATTATAATTTACCTTGTGCATCTTTACTTGTGATTCCCTTTTACCTATTGCAAGTTTACATCTTATAAAGGGAAGTTGCTGTCTATTATAATTTGTGCCTTAGTGAATGTGATGCTTCTTGTTCGTATTTTGATTATCGACACTTCACTCCATAAACCTGTGGTCATGTTTACCGAGTTTAGTTTCGCTTGGGGACAAGCGAGGTCTAAGCTTGGGGGGGTTGATACGTCCAATTTGCATCACTATTTTGTATCATAATTTACTGTTATTCATTGATATATTTTGTATTTAGATAAGTTACTTATGTTATTTCCTTTGTTTTCACATGTTTGATGATCATTGGAGGAGTTGCTGCCGGAGTCAGGATTCTGCTGGAAAAAGGGCCATCAAGAGACCATATTTTGAAGATCAGGAAAATTCTAGAAAAATTCCCAGAAATTATATTTTCCCAGAAGACTCACGAAGCCAGAAGGAGGATTCGAGAGGGGCCAGGGCGGCCCCACACGCTAGGGTGGCGCGGCCAGCCCCCTGGCCGCGCCAGCCCTGTGTGAGGGGGGTCTGGCCCACCTCTGGTCTCCTCCCTTCGCGTACATCATCGTCCCCAAAAACCTAAGTCGAGGGGGGGGTTCAGAGTGAGATACAGCCGCCTCTGCGGGGCGGAGAACACCAGAGAGAAAAAGCTCTCCGGCAGAGAGAAATCTGCCGGGGAAATTCCTTCCCGGAGAGGGGAGATTGTCGCCATCGTCATCACCATCGCACCGGACTTCATCGGGATCATCATCATCATCATCTCCATCACCAGCACCTTCATCTCCACCATCACCACGCCATCCCGCTGTAACATCTTGAGTTGGATCTTGTTATATTCATAGGGGAAACTTTCCCGGTGTTGATTACTCTTGTAGTTGATACTATTGAGTGGAACCGTTGAGTTAAGGTTTATGTTCAGATTGTTATTTACCATTATTTCACCTCTGATCAAGATCACCGTTATGTAATTCTACATGTTGTGTTTGTTGGGATCTGATGAATATTGGTGTTATGCTTGAGTTGATGTACTGAATATTATCTTATGTTATCTCTATGTTGTTTATGATCTTGCATGCTCTCCGTTGTTAGTAGCTATCTTGGCCAAGTAGTTGCTAATGACTCCAAGAGGGCGTATTTATGCTCGATAGTGGGTTCATGCCTCTATTTAATCTGGGAGAGTGACAGAAACCTCTAAGGTTGTAGATGTGTTGTTGCTATTAGGGGAAAACAACATTCATATGCTCGAGGGCATATGCTTTATTTACATTACACACTTTGCTTAATGTAATTATCTATTGTTCGTAACTTAATACTTGTGGACTTCTCGGATTGATTCACCACAAGTGGATTATTAGTCATAGATGTAGTTGGATGGCGGTCTATGTATCTTGTTGTAATGCTCAGAGTAAATCTCAAAGTGATCCTCTCATCATATGCACGTTGTCTTTATTCTATCAATTGCCCAACTGTAATTTGTTTACCCAGCATGTATTATTTTATCTTATGGAGAGACACCACTAGTGAACTGTGGACCCCGGTGAGATTGACACTCGAGACACCACTATCCTCTCATCATATTACTATTGCTTTCCACTCGATACGCGCATACCCTTTGTTTCAAGCAAACCGGTGAGATTGACAACCTCATCGTAAGTTGGGAACAAAGTATTTGGTTGTGTTGTGTGCAGGTTCTACGTTGCCGCTCGCAAAGCAAAGCTCGGATGAGGCGCCATATAAATTGTATGAAGCTGTCGCATGCTAGTGGGCATTACCTTCAGCCGTATTTCGTCCTCCTACTAGATTGATAACCTTGGTTTCTTACTGAGGGAAAAACTTGCTGCTATATTCATCACACCTTGCTCTTGGGGTTTTCCAACTGGCCGGTCATTTACTACACACATTCTAGCTTTCTCACATCATCATCACCGCGCCATCAAGCCCCGATTGGCATATCCTGGTCAGTAGTTCTCGAGTGCATCAGGTATTCTATAGGATCTTCAGGCGTGGCCATTGGAGTAGGCTAGTGCTAGCTTGCAGTTCCAGTCGAATCGGTGGCAAACTCCAAAATAGAGAAAATGTTGCAGTGAAAAGTGCGTTGGTAGCGCAGAATTTCTGCACAGCCTAGCCAACCGATAGATGCTGGTCGTTTGATGACTGATGAGTCGCCCTTTTGAAAATATTATTCAAGTGGTGCCAAGGACGTTTTATTAAATTGGTGATACAGGCTATTCTCACTTATCCTACGAATATTTTCACGTTTTCAGAAGGTTTTTGCGAGGAGCTCATGAAGCTGACGAGAGATTTTCAGTGGGGAGATGAAAATGAGAGAAGAAAAATGCACCGGATGAGTTGGGATAATTAACAAGAAGAAAGGGGCAGGGGACATGGGTTTTCGAGATCTCCGCCTTTTTCAATCAGGCTTTTCTTGCAAAACAAGCATGGAGACTCATTGCTTTTCTGGATAGCCTGTGTTCAAGGTTACCGAAAGCAAAATATTACCATTCTGGAGAATTAACGGATGCTGCGTTTATCAAGAACCCATCACCGTGCTGGCAAGGAATAATGCATGGTCTTGAACTATTGAAAAAAGGCATCCTATGCCATATTGGAAACGGGGAAAAGGTGAGATTCTGGAGAGACAAATGGATACCAAGAGGGGATATCAAGGCCACAACAAACACGACAAATTCTAGAGTGAGACGAGTTGCTAGCCTTGTCAACCAGGAAGATCATTCCTAGAAGGAAGTCTTGGTAAGGAAGATTTTTATGCCATATGGCGCAGAAGAAATTCTAAAAATTCACCTCCAAATCATTTGAGAGAAGATTTTATCTCCTGGACCTATGAAAAACATGTATGTTCACTATCCGAAGTGCCTATAATTTGGCTCTTGATATTCATAACAGGATGCCACTAAATACTAGTACTAGTACAAATGGAGATAGAAGTTTGTGGAAGATCATCTGGAATTCAAAAGTGCCGCCAAAAGTAAAAAAATAATATCACATGGAGGCATGCTACAAATAGCCTTGCGGTTCAAACAAACAGAAGTAGAAGACTTCCCAATGTGCTACCTAATGTAGCATATGTGGCATGGTTACAGAGACTGGATACCATGCTACTATTATTTGTACAAGGGTAAAGGCATTAAGGGAAGGCCTATCTGAAATATGGAATTTATCACATCAAAGTGACCTTATTTGTACAGGGGACGAGTGGGTGTTCGTGCTGTTGGACAAACTGAACCAATAGATAAGGGGTAAAATGATGTTTATTTGGTGGAGGGCCTAGCACCATAGAAATAATGTGATATTTGGTGAAGGTAAAGACTCCATTGAAAACTCAATTAGTTTCTTCCAAAATTATTTAGTTAGCTTGCAGAATATAGCAAAGGGTAAGGGAACCCTTGATAGAAAAGGTAAAGCAAAGTTGTTTGAACAACCAAAAATAAATGGTGTGGTGGGAAAGAAGCTAAGATGCAAGGAAATTTCTTGGGAGAAGCCTCGTGATGGATGGTTCAAGTGCAATGTGGACGCAAGTTTTATTAGTGACAACAAAAATGGCGCTTGGGGAGGGGTCCTCCGTGATCATACTGGAAGAGTTTTATGCTCAGCCTGGGATGTTATAAATCATTGTCAAATTGCAGCAATGGTACAAGCAATTGCATGTCTTGAAGGAGTAAAGCTGGCGTTGGCAAACTCCACTACAAATTTAATTATTGAAATCAATTGTGCCTCTATTTTAGAATCATAAAGAGTAGATGTGATCGTTCAGAAGTTTGTTTGATTGCGAAGGAGTTCAAACTTTTGAAACCTCCGGATTGACAACTAGTTACTACTAAAACAGATAGACTTTGTAATAAAGTTGCGCATGGTCTGTGCCAATTAAGCGGTAGTGTGTTGTGTGGATGGGTTTTAAAAGATGTGGTGCCAACCTGCATGTGTTGAGAGCGGTCTTGGAAGATTGTAACCAACATTCTGTTTCATAATTAATACACAACATATTTTCAAAAAAATCCTAATTATGTTGTGTGCCTCTAATTCCTTGCCCGTGGCGTCGCTGACCCTAGAGAGCTTTGTGGGTGGTGGTTGAGGGGTGACTAAGGGCATTTCTAGCGGGCCGACGCAAACCATCTGCACGCGTTCGGAGTGGTCTGACCAGACCGGCGCGTCAGTGATACGTCTCAAACGTATCTATAATTTTTGATGCTCCATGCTTGTTTTTTCACCATTTGCCTTGTGTTTCGTTACACTTCGTGGCGTTTTTATGCGATTTCCGGAACTAACCTATTGACAAAATGCCACAGTGCCAGTTCCCTGTTTTCTGCTATTTTTGTGTTTTAGAAGTGATACACATGAAATATTCTCGTAATTGGACAAAACCAAAGCCAGAAGTCTTATTTTTCCCGGGAGCATCCAGACATCCGAAGAGAGGAAGGAGAGGGGCCACAGGCCACCCTCACACAGGGTTGGCGCGGCCCAGGCCCTGGCCGCGCCACCCTAGTGTGAGGAGGCCTAGGGCCACCCCTGACATCGCCCCTTCGCCTATATAAAGCCTCGGGACGGAAAATCCTAGGGGAGTCGGCAATTTTCCTGAAGCAGTTTCGTAGCTCTGCCGCCGCCACCGACAAATTTTGAGGGATAGAAGTCTCTGTTTTGGCACCCTGTCGGGACGGGGAAGTGCCCCCAGAGCCATCTCCATTGGTCTCCATCGCCGTCTCCACCTTCTCCATCGACCTCACCGCCATCTCCATCAACCTTGCTGTCTCCTATGATGAGGAGGGAGTAGTTCATCCCCAGAGCTGAGGGCTCTACCGGTAGCTATGTGGTTCACCTCTCTCTCCCATGACGTGATCTTTATGTGATCGTGAGCTTTGTATCATATTGAACAAGTAGATGTTATTATTCAGATATTATGTGTACTCTAGTGGTGTTATTAAAGTAATCTATTCCTCCTGCCATGGTGTAACGGTGACAGTGCGTGCATTATGGTGGTACTTGGTTTAGGCTATGATTGTGATCTCTTGTGGATTATGAGAATAATTATTGCTATGATAGTATTGAAGTGATCTATTCCTCCTTTCATGGTGTAATGTTGACAGTGTGTGCACCGTGTTAGTACTTGGTTTATGTTGCAATAATATCTATCTTGAGTTGTGCTTTGATTTGGGTATCTCTATGAGTGGTGTTTGTCAAGTACTTGATGAACTTTAAGGGGTGCTTCTATAGGCACTACACAATGATTAGTGTTATTCAATAGGAGAGTAATTCAGAGTACCATAGTGGAGAGAAGTTGTTTATTTGTTCAATCATGTTATATTGTTGGGAGTGTGTCCACTAGTGAAAGTATGATCCTTAGGCCTTGTTTCCAAGCATTGCACACCGTTTACTTGCTATTTTGTTACTTGTTTGCTCGCAGCGATTTTTATTCCAGATTGCATTTACTACTTATAATCATCTATACCACTTGTATTTTACTATCTCTTCGCCGAACTAGTGCACCTATACATCTGACAAGTGTATTGGGTGTGTTGGGGACACAAGAGACTTTCTGTATCGTAATTGCAGGGTTGTTTGAGAGGGATAGCTTTGACCTGTTCCTCCCTGAGTTCGATAAACCTTGGGTGATCCACTTAAGGGAAACTTGCTGCTGCCCTACAAACCTCTGCACTTGGAAGCCCAACAAGTGTCTACAAGAATAGAAGTGCGTAGACATCAAGCTCTTTTCTGGCTCCGTTGCCGGGGAGGTAAGGTAAAAGGTACTCGCATCCTCCTGTGTGAGTGCTCGGAGTTATTTCCTTTAGATTCTGCAATTACATCTTTTTGTTTCTTGTTTTTATTTTCACTAGTTAGGCTTAATGGAAAACAAAGAGTTCTCTAGTCTTTTTCCTGAGTTTAGATATGAAGTTTTTTAAGAGAAAATTGAAAAACTTTTGGAGCTTAATTTGCATCCTAATAGTGTTGTTAGTATGAATGTTACGAACACTGTTATTACTAATGCTATAGAAAAGTCTAAGCTTGGGGAAGCTGGTTTTGTTAAGCATGATATTTTTAGTGCCCCAGCTTTAGTAGAGAAAGTTTGCTCTGATGATATTATATCTCCCATATGTGATGTTCCTTCTTATGATGACATGTTTGAAGAATATGCTTTGCGACATAGTAGTTCTCTAGCTTGTGATGATACTGAACCTCTAGTTTATGATGGCTATGATGATGAGTATAATATTTTCAGTTCGCCTACTATTGAGGATAAAATTAGTTATGATTACAATATGCCTCCTATTTATGATGATTATGGTGATGAGAATAATTATTCTGTTGAATCTGCTCCTACTACTATTGTTCCTGTGGTGAGTATTAATTCTTTTATGCATGTGGCTCATGATAGAGATGCTTTATGTGATAGTTATATTATTTGTTCAATTCATGATGCTACTAAAAGTTATTTTGAGAGAGGGAAACATGGTTTGATGGATCTCAATAATATTAAGTTTCCCCTCTTTAAGTTGCAAATCTTGAAGTGGCACTTGTTTTATCTATCCATGCTTGCTACTATGTGCCTCGTTGATTTATTTTCTTACAAGGTTCCTATGCATAGGAAGTGGTTCAGATATAAATGTCTTTCATATATGCTTTTTGATGCTCTCTATTGCTTTAAGTTCCTATATGGCGCCTTTGCTTCAAGCTCTTATATGACGCCCACATGAGCATCTTTGCAAATTACTGCGCCTAGCTCAAAGGCGTTAAGGAAAAGCACTCTTGGGAGATAACCCATTGTTTATTTTCAGTACTTTTTCTTTTTTTTGAGTCTTGGAAGCTATTACAACTGTAATAACCTCTCCTTATCCTTTTTATTTCGTTTTTGTGCCAAGAGAAGCCTCTAATTTGAGTGAGGTAAGATTTGGGGATGTTGCTGTCATAAAACTATTTTTGGTGCTGCACCGTAAAAATTCGTATAAATTCTCTGTATATCATTTGGACCTGCGATTTCTTGTGCATATGCCCCAGGTTATATCCAAACTTTCATTAGTTGAACACTTTTTGATTTGAGCAACAGAAAACCCCTCAAAAATTCGACCTTTGTCAGCTGTTCAGTTTTGACAGATTTCTGCCAATATTTGTGTTTGCCACTTTATCGCTTTCTTTTGAGTTCTTTTGATCATGGAACTTTTTGGGAGGTTGATACAGTAGTATTTGCTATATATGTGGTGGTTTTTTTAGTTGAAACCTGAAGCAAAAAGAGGTTGATTATATGTTATGCTTGCACTAATGTTGCTAATAGAATTGAGTTTAGTTTTGTATGAAGGAAGTTTTCAAGTGTAGGGATTGGAGAATGATGAGATGAGTTGAAGAATGGACAAAAGCTCAAGCTTGGGGATGCCCATGCATCACCCCAAGAAATATCCAAGAAGTACAAGCATCAAAGCTTGGGGATGCCCCCGAGGCACCCCTTCTTCATCGGCAAAAATCAGGTCACCTTTCAAAACACTATATTTTTATTGCTTCAGGCACTATGCGTTTTTCTTGAAGCGTCAGTTGTTTCAGTTTTCAGTATTAGTTTAGTTTAGTTTGCTGCAATAAATGGTTGATCACATCATGTTGGTTTGGAGGGAGACATACTTTGCTTTTCATTTGCCAAGAATGCTCTAGTTTTCACTCTTATCGTTCATCAAGTGTTCTTCTTTTTCTGCTACTGCTTTTGGTTTTCGTTTTTCGCCTTGATTTGCATTCAGATCTTGTCATATCTTTTCATCAAGGTGTATTTTTGCCTCTGATCTTTATTGGTTTCCATCAAAAGAGGTGTTTATAAAAAGTTTGAATGGTGTTGGAAAAGAGAAAAAGCTTTGTGCAAAATAGTGGTACAAGAAGGAGCTTGTGTAGACTGCGGCTTAGGCTTTTGCATGTCGTGCTTGATGTCTTTTTGATAGTATGCTTAGTGGTTTTGCTGTAGCATGACTTGTCTCAAATAACTAAGATTGCTTAATGAGCCTTTGAAAAAAATCATGCGTTGTTTTTATTGTATGGAAGCATTATTTTGGTTTTCTCCTTGATGCTTTATTTGGGTTGACTTGCTCACACATGTTAGACTCTTACAAAAGTCGCCAATAGCCTTTATGATCATTTAGTTTTTGACTTTTGATGCCATCTTATGCTTCTTTTAATGTCGCTTTGTCGCTTTGCATGATTATGGCCATTATTGCTCTCTTAGATGGTCGCTCCCGGTCTTTTGCTAGCCCTCGCCTTGTACTGAGTATGAGCTCTACTCGTGCATCCAACTCCTAAAAGCCAAAGTTTTCCAAAGTTTCCACCATACATACCTACTTGCAATTTGCTATTCCAAGTAAATTTGACTTGCTTTTATTATCTCTTCAAATTAAACTCTTACCAGTGTTATGCGAAATTCGGTAAGTAAAGCTCTCACGAACCGGAAGGCACACTTTACTTTTTCCTGTTCTTAAAAATTTGACATTGTGGTCTCTTATGTTGAGTTGTTATGCTTGCAAGTTGTAAGTTGGATTCTAGCCCATCCATGATGTCATGGCAAGCTTTCAACATTGCACTTCTTATTTGAGTTGATATCATGATCTTTTGTTTATGGATGCCCGCGGTGTGAAATGAATTGGGAATCTTGTGGGGATCATGGAGTTTGTATATGTGTTAGGGAAACGCCGGGCCGCCAATCTAAGCCATGCATAATTCATGGTGGAAATTTGCAGCATACCCATGGTGAACATACGACGACGCATCTCACAATAAAAAGCTAAACAAAAGGCAAATAAAAGAGATGTCGAGGTGCTCATTGTGTGCTTGTCCTGTCATTTTGGTGTGGGCTTGTTCCATGTCATCGGGCACGGAGGTACCCCATTGGCGGTTCTCAATGATATGCATATACTTACAATGACAAGAGCCTTGCTTGGGACTCTAAGTAAAGTAGCATGAGGTTTGGGTACTCGTATTCACGGGGCACGAGGTCTTCAACTTATGATTTGTCAAGCATATGCATCATAATTGTTCTCGTATTAACTTTAACCATTCAAGATGCTTATGATGGGGGCAATGAGAGCTCAAAGCCGGTAAGTACCATAATGTTTGAAGGTTATAAAACTTGCAATCACTGCTTCCCTCTGCGAAGGGCCTTTCTTCTACTTTTATATTGAGTCACCATCTTCTATCTTTATGCACCATTAAGAGAGCATAGTTGTCATTCTTAGTGTGATATGCATTGTCCCAAAGTTCATTGATTGATTCATATTGTTGGTTTCACTTGTTCTTAAATTATTTGTATCTAGTCGCCCTCTTAAACTTGAAGGTGTCCTATGCATTTATGTTTTGCTCTCTTTGAAGGACAAGCTAAAAACCATTTGTATGTTTTTCCTTATGATTTGAACACACGTTCGACTTTCATTATTTCATATTCATGATCTTTTGTTTGTGTTCATTTTCATGTTATAACATGGTTGCTAAGTTTCTATTGTCAAGATTATATCTTTCATGCCATGTTTTAAGTTCTTATGATCCCAGCTCACAATGCTCACGTATATGATCAAGATTGTGTAGGTGCATGTCACCTCAAAAATTATTTCTTTTGTTATCACTTACCTACTCGAGGATGAGCAGGAGTTAAGCTTGGGGATGCTGATATGTCTCAAACGTATCTATAATTTTTGATGCTCCATGCTTGTTTTTACACCATTTGCCTTATGTTTCGTTACACTTCGTGGCATTTTTATGCGATTTCCCGAACTAACCTATTGACAAGATGCCACAGTGCCAGTTCCCTGTTTTCTGCTATTTTTGTGTTTCAGAAGTGATACACAGGAAATATTCTCGGAATTGGACGAAACCAAAGCCAGAAGTCTTATTTTTCCCGGGAGCATCCAGACATCCGAAGAGAGGAAGGAGAGGGGCCACATGCCATCCTCACACAGGGCTGGCATGGCCCAGGCCCTGGCCGCGCCATCCTAGTGTGAGGAGGCCTGGGGCCACCCCTGACATTGCCCCTTCGCCTATATAAAGCCTCAGGACGGAAAACCCCAGGGGAGTCGGCAATTTTCCAGAAGCAGTTTCGTAGTTCTGCCGCCGCCACCGACGAATTTTGGGGGACAAAAGTCTCTGTTCCGGCACCCTGCCGAGATGGGGAAGTGCCCCCGGAGCCATCTCCATCGGTCTCCATCGCCGTCTCCGCCGTCTCCATCGACCTCACCGCCATCTCCATCAACCTTGTTGTCTCCTATGATGAGGAGGGAGTAGTTCATCCCCGGGGCTGAGGGCTCTACCGGTAGCTATGTGGTTCACCTCTCTCTCCCATGATGTGATCTTTATGTGATCGTGAGCTTTGTATCATGTTGAACAAGTAGATGTTATTATTCAGATATTATGTGTACTCTAGTGGTGTTATTAAAGTAATCTATTCCTCCTGCCATGGTGTAACGGTGACAGTGCGTGTATCATGGTGGTACTTGGTTTAGGCTATGATTGTGATCTCTTATAGATTATGAGAATAATTATTGCTATGATAGTATTGAAGTGCTCTATTCCTCCTTTCATGTTGTAATGTTGACAGTGTGTGCACCGTGTTAGTACTTGGTTTATGTTGCAATAATATCTATCTTGAGTTGTACTTTGATTTGGGTATCTCTATGAGTGGTGTTTGTCAAGTACTTGATGAACTTTAAGGGGTGCTTCTGTAGCCACTACACAATAATTAGTGTTATTCAATAGGAGAGTAATTCAGAGTACCATAGTGGAGAGAAGTTGTTTATTTGTTCAATCATGTTATATTGTTGGGAGTGTGTCCACTAGTGAAAGTATGATCCTTAGGCCTTGTTTCCAAGCATTGCACACCGTTTACTTGCTATTTTGTTACTTGTTTGCTCGCAGTGATTTTTATTCCAGATTGCATTTACTACTTATAATCATCTATACCACTTGTATTTTACTATCTCTTCGCCGAACTAGTGCACCTATACATCTGACAAGTGTATTGGGTGTGTTGGGGACACAAGAGACTTTCTGTATCGTAATTGCAGGGTTGTTTGAGAGGGATAGCTTTGACCTCTTCCTCCCTGAGTTCGATAAACCTTGGGTGATCCACTTAAGGGAAACTTGCTGCTGCTCTATAAACCTCTGCACTTGGAGGCCCAACAAGTGTCTACAAGTATAGAAGTGCGTAGACATCAGTCGGTTGCACCCTCCCCAGTGGGGCGACGAAACCGGACCAATGCGTCCGGGCCGACCTATCCCTGGCCCAAATTTGGGCTAGGTTTGCATCGGCCCAGACGCGGGCGAACGACGCGCGTGTCCTGCTGCGTGTATCGTGGGCCTGCATGGCAGCTACACAGATGTGACCACACTTGCCTGGTGCGTGCACTGGCCACGAAGCGGCAACACACAATGGCATCAATACCGGCGCAGAAGCTTAGGCGTCACCGGGTCAGTCAGCGCCCAGCACCTGAGCTTGTGAGCTGGCATTGATGGAAAAGGCTCTAGGCCCTGCACGGGTGGTGGCCGCCCAAGCCTTATAAGCTGGCATGCGCGGCCGTCGCTCTCGCATGGACCATCGCAAGATCCTCTACAGCCCGCTCCATGAAGATGCCGTCCTGGCTGAAGAATACGAAGAATGACGCTGAGGCTTCGTCGAGCCACCCCGTGCGCCGCGGCTGCAGGCTTCCCTAACCGCCACCACCGGTGCTCCTACGCCAGCTTCCTCCAGCGCCTAGGCCGTAGTACTACATCACGCAGCCAGCCCACGTCGTTGTGTGCCCCCAGCGGAACCGTAACCGTCGGTACATGCCGCTCGAGGAGTACAAGGAGCTTTGGGCGGCCAACTAGAGCGTCGACCACCCCGACGCCGGGCTCCCCCATGGCTGGCACCTGAACTGCCGCATCTAGAATCTCCCCGAGGCGCTACGGTGTGATCGCATGTACCAGAACCGCCAGTTCTAGTACAATTTCCTCGCATGGGAGCACACTACCCGCCGCCGCTCCACCTTCCATGGTGAGTACGAGCCGTGGGAGGCCTTACCTGTCGAGGACTCCCTCCCCCTACGAGGAAGATGAGGAAGAAGACAACGACGATGACTACGGTGTCGTCAAGGAGGAGGCCGACGAGGCCATGGCGGATGCCACCCCGCCGGGCGCCGGCAATCTGCCCCCACAGTACCAGGCAGTCCTTGCTGACGCCTACGACGAGCAAGCCGTCCTATAGCAGGTCTTGGAGGCGTCCAAGGCCAATGAGGGCCGCGCGTTACCTGACCTCCAGGAGGCCCTTGCGCTCACTGGAATGGTGGCGGAGCACTTGGCCTCTCTGCCACCTCCACCACCACTACCGCCGCACGCTCCGCTCCTGACAGCGTACGAGGGGCGGGAGGTGCCGCCTTCGCCCGGCGTTCCGCGCTGCCGGCGACACCATGACCACCCACATAGAGTGGCCATCAACCCCCCGCAGCAGCCCCAACCAAAGGTTGTCGTCGACCTCGTCTTCGACGACGAGGAGTAGCTGCAGCACGACCGCTGGCCAAAGGGAGCGACGTCGTTGTTTAAGTTTTTTTTTAAAAAAAATCATTTTAAATTTGGTTTAAATGAATGCAAGTTTAGTTAAATTCACGCCAATTTTTATTCGCTTTAAATTTTGAATGAGAAAAAAAAGCGTCGGACAGGATGCGTCGGCTCGCTGGACACACTAGCCCGGCAGGCCAACGCGACGCAAATCCTGTCTGGGCCCTGACACAAAGAACCAGATGCGTCGGCCCACTGAAGATGCCTTAAAAGTAGAGAGCCGGATGGAATCACGCATCCAAATAGCATGGGTGTGCAATGAAGAATTTTTGGCAATATATATATACGGAGTATAATAATTTTGCGGACGTAGCATTGCAGAGCATATGATGATCTGATCTCTTAGAGAGCAAAACAAGAGTACAATACCTCTCAGTAGATAGGGAAACAAGACAAATATATGCCTATAATCCTAACAAGAGATGTGTACATAATGACAGATCGAGTAGTAGACAAATGTACGATTGAATGTAGATGTACCGATTAATTAAAGAACATCAACATTTCATCTGCCAACCTACGCCATTGACAAATGTAAATGCCGGAACACAGCTCGATAAGCATAAGCATGGGGAGGCTGCAAAGTAAGTATCCCAGGCAGATGAGCAGAGCCGCGAGGAACGGCGGGATGTTATTGTCGTCTTTGTCCCGCACGGAGAGGATGATGCAGAAAAGGGGGACACCCGCGCAGCACGAAAGGCCCGCCATGATCCATGTGCTACACTCGTCGGCCTCCGCCGCCACCACCTCCCCTGCTCGTCGTCGGCCATGCTTAGCTTAATTTGCTTATCGATAATCTCCGTGCGGTTGGATCGCGGCAGCACTTATATATGTTTCGGGGGCGCGTAGATCGTGGGAACAAGAAAACCGCATAGCGAAATTGTGGGAACAAAAAAAAAGGGAGAAATTAAAACGCCATAGAAACGGGAACGGAGGAGTGATTATCTAGGGTTTGGTTGATTTGCTTTGGTTTGTTACGGTGCGTAGGGTAAACAGTTTTTTTTAGAGAGAACCATCCTTTATTCATCAAATCCATCAGGTGGATTTAAGAACCAAACATGCCGCCCCAGGCTTAGGAAAATAGAGCCACTTATATATGTTTCGGGGTCCTTTTTGTATTTTTATTAGGCTGGTCTGTTTCTCCTCTTTTTAAGGGGCTTCCTTGTAATTGTGCACCGATGTGGATTAATCTTTACTACTCCCTCCGTCCCGAATTAAGTTACTAGATGTAGGGGTGCGCCTTGGCGCACGATCCCGTTAAATTTACACCAATTTACAATTTATATAACAATAATGAAAATTATAAAGATAGATGATAACATGTTTTATAGGTTCTACAACAAAGTCAATATGGAACTTTGGATAAAACACACGAAATTATGAAGGTAGCAGCAAACCCTTATATACAATCATGGAAATCAGGAATATATTACGATAACTACCACTCCGATTTTTTCAAGAGCCATAGAAATAAGGATCGGCAAAAGCAACATCAACATAAGTGCATTGCAGCATGGTCTTTAGGGACCTCAACACACAGAAAATATAATTCTAACAAGTACTTGCACCACCAACATTTAACACCGCTGCAAATGAGAAGATAAATTAACCAACAGTTAAATATGAGGAAAATAAAAGAAACAGTTGAGTAGAAGATTAAATCTAGTTAAATCTAATGTCCCAATATAAAACAACATTACCATGTATTAAGTTCACTGGTGCCCCCACCTTTTGCACTGGTGAATGATTTGTAAAAAGCTATATTATTTGATGACAAGTAGTCAGCGAATAAGCAGATGTAAAAAATATAGGAAAATATTTTACATATAGCAAATGGCAAATCAACCATGACACGCTATAAGGAGAGCACTGTTTGGAAATGAGAAACAGCATCTTTGAAGAGCAACAGGTCAAGCAATCGTATATGTAAAACATAGCAAATCGGAGGGAAGAGTTGAGCACATTCTTTTGCTTCGTACTCCCGTGTTTCAAAGAGTTGAGCAAATCGGAGGGAAGAGTTGAACAGATTGGAAGAGTGGGAGCAATAATACAGTCAGTAACTCAATGTATAGATGGATGCTTACAATAAAAGTAGTAGTTAATAGGACTAATGGGATACTTTCAGAATGAAGAAACACATCTCTTTTCCACAGTAGCAAAGCTGGAAAAGGTTCAACCAGAAGGCAGACCCACTCCACAATGACTCAGGCTTAGTTAATTTATTGTGCAAAGTATGCATACGCATTGTTGAAATTTACAATTTTTTAACAAAGCCGGTTCAGGCTAAGTTAAATACTATGTTGAGCCCAGTATGCTATGCAGCAACATACATGCAAATCAAGTGGTGACCATTGAATCCGTCTACATATTCCAGGTTAATGAATCAAGATAACATATTTCTGTGCTAATGAATATAAAGATTTAGGATTCGTACAAATTTTGTCCTCTTTGGCAAGTTTACTTAATCCTCACATAATGAAGATATTTACTAAACCCTCACATAAAGAAGATAATTGATGTTCACAGTTACCGACTTGATTTTCAAGGTTGCTAGCTACTGATCATGTCAAGAATCTTCACATAAAGATTTTCAAGCTTGCTATCTACTGATCATGTCAAGGATCTTCACATAAAGAAGATAATTATGTTCACAATGACCAATTTTATTTTCAATCTTGCTAACTACTGATCATGTCAAACATCCGAAATTAACATGGGACACGGACATCGAACATAGGCTCGTGCCGAGAAAATAACCGATGAGAAAGAAATCACCAGAAGCACAGGCGTCCAGTGAGAGAAAGAACGCAGCAACAGGCAGACGACACGGCAGTCTCTAGCAAGAGGTGTACCTGCAAGGAAGGAATGGAAGAATATAAGAGAGAAAGCATCAGCTCCAAGTGCTGCCGTGGTGTTGGCTGCCCACAAACCTCTATTGGATGCTCTGCACCCACGACACCACTACTTTACCAACCACAAGCAAGTTTCGGCATCTCGTGAAGAGGAATAACTAAAATATGCATGGAGTTCATTTCAAGAGCATGATTACTTCAAAAGTATATTCGCCACTGCTTTACCAATATACTACATCTGCTGAATAATTCAAGATAGCAAGAAAATAATAAAGTAGAGTAATAGCAACAGAGTAAAAGTATGGAGATATCTCCACAATAGCTATAATTGGTGCTCCAATAGTACACAATAGCAAGAATAAGATAGTTTTTTTTAATTGAGTATAGCTAATGTCCTTCCCAAAGTTAACACTAATAATCTTAATTTAAACTAATAATCTTCTATACTTCCCGAATTTTACTTCTGTGGCTGTCATTGACAAACTGACCAAAAACATGCTTGGGAGAAGTTTATTTATTCACTGCCAAACGTAAATGGTTGTTCCTATGACTACATAATTTCGTTAATATATTGTAACATCAGGTTGGGGTTGTACTTGCTTTCTGCTTCCTACTCCTTTGCCAGGTTTGCATTTATCTTCCACTCGGACAGTTTATACGATTATAACCAGATCACTTCATACCAACTTCATATTTCACATGACGACTTTCTACACCTGACCATTTTCTATATCATACCTATTTGTTGTTCCTATGACTACATAATTATTTGATATGGTAAAACCCACTATGTAATACTGCAACTGATACTTTTAGATTTATATAGTTTTCATCAAGGCCCATGTATGCAAATATATGTTGTAAATTTCCACTGCAACGCGCGGGGTATTCATCTAGTATGCTACTGATTCCAAAAACGGCGATGCTATGTGTACAGCACTTTTTTTACGATTCATGTACGATGTGCCTAATCGAACCATCCACATCTATGACAGAATTAAGCAGGCCATCAGATCGGTAGTCATATAGGTATCGGACACAACAGTGTCATACGCAGAGCAGTTTCCGCTCAGGAAATCTGCCACCGCATTAACTCAAAGGCCCCAAGTAAGGTACTCCTATCTCTTCTCTGTCTTTCTCTTCCGGCGCGAGCGCAACCAAATGTTGTTTGTGCTCCCATCACAATTACTCAAGTCACGATTTCTCCAAGATAGATCCGTTGTTTGCAGTGAACGGGATACAAGGTACTCTATCATCCATATAGTATGATGCTTTCCTCCCAGTTCCACATCTCTCTCACTGGCTTCTTTCAATCCCCTTGCTGCTTGTTGCCGTCCCTGCGATCTGGGTGCATCAATTGGAGTTGGAGGCTCGACCACAAGTGTGTTGTTGCTGATTCATCAAATGGTGGAGCCGTGGAGGAACCAGACTACCAGAGCCATGCGCCCCAGGCGCCCCATGGTCTACTTCCAAAATCAATCAAAGGTTGTCCAATCCCATTTTGTTTCCCGTTCAGTGGAAGTGATTTGTCATATAAAATTAGTCATACCTAGTTCTGTAATTCTTAAACCACAAAAGGGAACCCACCGTTGTTATTTAGGCTCTTGGTGGGCTTTTGGAAATAGAGAAATTAACACAAACTTTCTTAGCAATGACAATTAATCCCAGCAGTAGTTCAATCCAAAGAAGCTAGCACATTTTTACCATCTCAATTTATTCAAAGTTATTGAAGGAGGTAAACTACCTGAAGCTTCTGGGAAGACCAATTCTTGTCATGGTGAATCTGGGCACTGACACTTGATAACCGAATAAAATCAAAGAACAACAGAGCACCAGATCAAGACCCTATGAATCAGTGGCAACACAAGACCAAATGGGTTTACTGACACCAGAATACCCTGGGTAAGGCGCTGTAAATTAGAAATCCTATATAAGACATAATCACATCATGAAAATGGTGAATAAAATGGTAAATAGAGTACAAAGGACTGAAGCCATACCAGTAAGGAACATGTGTTAGAGACAGGTCCCACTAAAGATTTAAGTGAAGCGTCGAGAGTTAACTCATACATGGATAATTTATGGTGACCATCATCATGATATTCCTACAGATAACAATAGATATAATCCCAGATTAATTAGGAACCACCCAAAAGTAAGGAAGGGGAAATGCTATCTTTGAAGATACAAGGCACATGTACAGTCTCTAAGAAAGGAACAAGCTTTATCACCTTCGGAGCCATCCAAAGTTGCAAAAGACCAATATCCTTCTCATTCTCGCTGAGCCGTACATGTGAAAGGCAATTGCTTTTAAGTTGTGACGGATATCCTTGAGTCTGTTGAGTGAGAGACCATTCCATTAACAATATGTTTTCTGCCCAAACTGAGCGCATATTGTTTTAGCATGCTTGCATGACACATATTTTGGAAGTATGAGAAAAAGCAGAAATATACTTGTTTTTTCAAGAATTATAGCATACATCACTTTCTTTAATCTTGTCTAAATTTTCCCAGAAATAAGGGATAAATCCCATCCTCATAAAAGATTTTAAGAAAGGAGCACGCTGAACCGAAAATAGCATTCGAATACTAAAGCCTTAAGAAAGAGGGTGTCATTCGCTTTTTTCATACCTTATGTTCATCATTCTCAAGGGTTTCTTTAATGGTATCAACTTTTGATGCAAGCCTTAAAAGAGCGCATTAGGACCGTGCCTGCCTCACGCATCTGGACGGAGCACAAAGCGCACAAATATTCAGAAGCATATCATTTGCAGGTGACCAAACCATGAATAAAAAAAAGTATTGAACAATGGTATGAAATATAAAATTTGCAAGGGAGCAGGGATTTAGAATTTAAAATTTAGAGAAACTCAAATTAAAACCCAGCCATCGTAACTAACATAGTTTGCGTGATAATTCTGAAAAGCCAGTCAAGCAACTACACCTCAACCTCATTGCCCAACCAAGGTGCCAAAAAAGAGGACACCTGAAACTCTTTGTTTTTTGAAAGGGCACAATATATAAAACCTGAAGCATTCGACACTGTCTGAATCAGTGAAGAAAAATAGAGTAACATGACAGATTTCACTACAGCAAAAGCTTATTATATCATAAATGTACTTGAAATACACTGAACATTACTTAGGAATTATCACCCCATTTAGTCTAATAATAAATCATGTTCCTGGAAGTAGATAATCGAAAAACACTGTGAATAGATCAACATTGGATGCTTTTCTACAGCACATAAAATTTATATCATAGGCTAGTGCCATTTATATCTTAAGATCATTCTTCGGCTACCTTCAGCCACTTCTGGTTTTCACATCCAAACTGCACGTATATTTCAATAATGCAGAAAAACTAAAAAAAGAATCACTGAATAAGAAAAGCACCAAAGAAAATAGCAACAAACCTGGAAGATTAAGAGAATATTTCCATACCAAACATGAAGAAAACGTAGATTGTCAGTAATACTTCCTGTGCGCATAAATGTGCTACAAAAGTAGATTGTCTAACGTAGAAAATCTGAAAAGATAAAAACACCCTGCTAGACTCATCTAGTTCTCTAAAGAACAAAGTCATTTTTTGCTCCATAATTGACTGAGCACAGCATTGCAACCAATCTACAAAATTAATTCTGAAGATTCTTACTCAATTACCAGCTACACCCCACCATAGGGAATATACGATTGTATTCATCTTCTATCTCAGCCACCATGCATGATATACTAATTCTTGTACATCTGCTTTTTAAAATGGCATTGCCAGCAGAGTTTGTAGTTTATGCAAGAGAGAACAATTGAGATTCAGAGAGTCATATAAATATACTTGGAACAGAAGAGGTGATAGTACCAAATCTCCTCAAAGAAGCTCGGAAAGGTCAGCACAAGCTGATGAAACTAACCAAATAACATGGCCCAATTATATTAGGTAACAGATTAGCTTACTATGACTTCAGATGCCATATCATGCGGCAATGATGGTGAACAATTTAAACCATCAGAAAATAGAGTAAAATACTTGAATGTTACCATTGTGCAGCAAACAACAGTGTAATTACTGATATCACTCGGGGCATTCTGAACATGCAATTCGCTTCCTTTTTTCTCCTTTGTGAAGCAGTACTCCCTATAAAAATCTCTATTTGTAAGAGAAACAGAGAAAATAGTATGAGGTAACTGTTAAGCTGAATCTAAATGCAAATATTACACCTTACGAAATATTAGCAAACGGATCATGATAATCTATTCCTCATAAACTAATTAGCAAAGAAAAGCCCCATCTCCAAACAAGCACATGATGGCTTATCGTTTTCACCTTAAAAGATTATCAGACCAATATACAAATTACTCATCTCTAACTCTTAATAAAAATACAATGTGCCTTATGCTTCTTACATTCGTTTAGTAGTACAACACAAATCCTTTTATCATAATTACCAGATCAACACAGAGATTCTTTCAGATAGCTTCTAACCAGGGATACTTAATTGACAAAACTACAAGATCGCTTATAAAAACCAGGGATCATTAATCAGGACCAGATATCTTGTAATTTAATATTAAAAACCGAGATTTATTTAAGGGAAACACACTGTGCTCAAACAACAATCGCTGTTTGTACACCCGAATTGCTGCACCAAACCATGGTTATTTAGGATTGGCTGTGACTTCATATAAACACTGTGGAACTAAATGTTTCTCATTGACAAAAGTATCAGGAAAGGATAAAACATTTCCACAGTCCAAGGAATTATTCACTCACTTATTTCTTGTCAAGCAACATCAACAGACCACCAGCCCAGGATTTATTACACAAGGTAGAAGCAAGAGGATTCAAATGTTCCATACCGTGATATTGTGGCATTACAAAATTACACACGGATAAGTAATTTTGTAAAAAGAGCAATGAAGATTCACTTGTGGGTAAAAAGCATTCGGCCCCTCAGGATGCTCGTGAACCTCAATTACGTTTAACTCATATGGAAGCAACTTGAAAAGCACGGTATCAAACAGAAGCTATTAGGAAACTATCCTTCATAATCTACGGTAAAACTCTTAGAAACCTGAAACTAAGCTATCATGCATGAACTGAATCTGATGACCACTCACATGCACCAAGAACAATATTGGTTGATTAGCACTTGGATCAACACTGGGAAGCAAGTTGAATGCAATTGGCGAGGAAACCCAAATATTTGGAAAATTCAGTCAGAAATTGATTCTGATGAGAAGATTGTAGTGGCAAGAAAATACCTGAAACATGGAAGCCTTTCTATTAGAGCTTCTTGATGGCCATGTCCATGAACACGCCGATGTGGTATCATCAACCGAGCCCTTGAAGATAAACCCAAAGCCATCCTCACTGAGAATATGTTGGGCACGATGTGGCATCGTCAACTTTTTCTTCTTCCCATATCATCTACCTCACAAGCAACAACAAATCACCCAATCAACAACTTAAATGAACATCCGAACCAAAGCATCGAGAGGAAGAGACCATACCTGTACAGAAAAACACCTACACTGTGGTTCCTCTACCACTAACCAGAAGCGAGCACAAAGCTGCACAAAGAACACACCGACGTGAGCACACATTAGAGGTATATACTGAAAAAGAAGTGCCGCTCGGGCTCAAGAACAACACAACCAGAGATCGAGGAAGGGGATGGGGAAAATGCGTCTGTAACCAACCTCAACCAGCCAACCACAGGCCATCCAACCCACACAGCAGGGCGACCACGAAATCAATGGCATGAGGCGGAGCTGATAAGGGCGACGGTGACGCTTCTCCCAGCGATGGCGATGACGATACGAGGTAGAGGCAGCGCTGCTCCCGGTGAGAGGACGACAACACGAGGCGTAGGCAGCGCTGCTCCAGGTGAGGTCGACAACACAAAACGGAGGCGGCGCTGCTACCAGTTAGGACGACGACGTGAGGCGGAGGCGGCGGTGCTCCCGGTGAGGTCGATGACGCAAGGCGGCGCTGCTCCCGGTGAGGACGACGATGCGAGGCAGAGGCGGTGCTGCTCCGGTTGAGGACGTCGAGGTGGAGCTCGAACCTCCATCGATGCTCTGCCCTGGCCGTCGTCGTTCCCCGAGACGGCGGCGCCGGCCTTCGCCGTCCTCCCTCTGTCCCCGCGGTGGTGGAGGAGCGCACGAAGCTGCCAGGGTCGCCGTGCTAAGGCCGTTGCTGCCGCGGCCGGCCGCCTCGCGCCATCCTCGTGCCGCGCCGCCGCCGCTCCAGCCGCCTGCGCCTGCGCCGTGCCGCCGCCGGGGGCCGCCGCCGCCTCCTGGCCCTTGCGCCGGCTCCGCACCGCCGCCGCCGCTCCAGCCGCCTGCGCCTGCGCCATGCCACCGCAGCTCGGCGCCGCCGCCGGTGGCCGCCGCCTCCTGGCGCTCTCTCCCTCGGGTGATTGGATAGGGTTTCTGGACAGGGGATTGGGGGACACGGGAGTAGGCACGATTTTAGCTCAGTGGGAATTTTTTGGATTTTTTTTAAACGGACGAAGGGGTGCGCAAGTGGGCACGGCAAGTGGATGAGCAAGTGGGAAGGTTACCGCCCTCTGACCACTGGACCCCGATAACTCGTCCCCACCCGTCATCGACCTAGAGGCTGAAACATCCGGTGCAAAGAAAATGCGTCGGCACTCAAAAAAAAAAACAGGCCGAGATGATCGGCCGAGATGATCCGGGAGGGCGATCGGACGGCCCAGAGTGGCTAATCACTGTGGATGCGAGCTGCATATGCACGAGTTATAGGCGGAGATGCGGCGTCAGACCAAATAACATTTTGCAGAAAACCCCTCCCCACATTTAAAACCTTCCAAATTAGACCGGATCAAAACTGAAATCTTCTCAACCTCCGTCTCTGACCTCCCCGCCGTCCACCGCTGCACTGCAATCCGCCGCCTCCAGGAGCTCACCCCAGGAAGGACGACTTCAGCCTCCCCCCAAAGCCCAGGGCGGCCAACATCGCAGCCGGAACCCACGCGGACGCCTCCAAATTGCTGACGGGAGCAAGGCTGCTCCGCTCGCCGACGGACGGCTCGACCAAAGCCGCGCCGGTGGAGGGCTAGTATCGGAGCGCGGTATCAACCGTGCCGCTCCCGTTCCGCTCCAGCCTCTTCAGCACGTTCCCTTGACCCCTTCCCCGACGGGAGCTTGCCCTCCGCCTTCCTCTCCGAGCCCACGAATCGACCGTGATGAGCTCACCTTCTCTTCCTCCGATTTTCTGTGACCATGTGAAACGCACCGCGCTTCTCCTCCAGTAGCCGCCCTACGCCCAGCCTCCTGCAATTTCACTGAATAAGATTCAGGTTTAGTGACCTGATTAAGTTCACAGTTTCAGTCCCGGCATTCTGAACTTTGTGGTTGCTGTCATGGCAATTAGTTTGGCAGCCACAGAACACATGCACATCATGCATACTCAACCAGAGCATCTCAATGCTATAATATCAACACTGAAGCAGCTGGCCGTCAAGCACAAAGGAATTTAAACATCAAGATCTCTCGAGTGAATTTTCAGAAGCACAAAGAAATTCAGTGTAAAATTTAAACATCAAGCTCGCGTGAGTAAAATCAAAGTTACCGAATGAATTTTCAAAATCCATGACTCAAACAGAATTGCTAGCTTCAGATTACAATATCATATTGGGATCACAATACTCAGCTGCAAGTACACACAAGCATATTCTTGTGTTGCTGTGCACACTTCATGCTTCGATATAACACTAGCAATCAATATCCATGGACTTGGATATAATCGAATTACAAGATATTTAAGCAGCTTTATTAGAGTTCAGAAACGGGCGAGGCTCGCATGGGGCATAGAAGCTGAGCATCATGTTGGCATGGTACCTGCAGTAGACACACAGGAAACCATGAACAGCCAGAACAAGGAACACCCTAACAGGCATTACACTTCGACAGTTCTTCAGTTCAGGTTACGATCAGTGACAGTGAGTGGTAGGTCGCCCAGAATTTCGCCAGGGTCTCTCTACGGTGCTTCCCGCATTTACTAGATCTCGAGGCAAACAACACTGCACAGCGATCGGGTAGAGAGAGGGAGAGTACCAGGGGACGACAGGGTCAGAGGCCGAGGCGCGGCGTGAAGCGGGAATGACGATGGTGACCGGGAGGCGCTTATTGAGATCGTGGAGGATCTCGACGAGCGGGCGCGTGATCCCCGACGGCGCAACGTCCACCGGCACCATGTAGTATCCCGTCGACCCCGCGGCGGCTGCCAACAACGGCCTCCTCGGCGCCGCTCCGGCCACCACGCGCACCCAGCTACGGCGAACGGAGGATTGGGGGAGCGACGAGGGGGTGGGCCGGGACGAGAGGAATGTAGAGCCCATGGCGGACGAGGCAGGGCCCTCAAGCAGCGCCGCTGCATATCCGGCCACCGGGGGGTTGGGGAAAAAACCCGTTTTCAGCTCGAGGAGGAAGAGGATGGCGCGTGGGAGGAAGAAGGTGGCGAAAAAGTGAGAGAGGAAGAGGATGCCGCAGCGCGGAGTGGGGAATAAAGGCGGCGGCAGCGGCGTGGGACGAGGGGGGAGGGAGGAGGAAGGCGGCGGTCGGGCGGCGTTGAGCGGCGAAGCGAGCGAGGAGAGCAGTTCGTCGGTCGGGAAGGAGTTCTGCGCTTGTCGGGAACATCTCAAGGACGTTTTTGAAAAATGACCTTCATGTCAGTTAATTCCGGACGGAGGGAGTATTAAAGCAAAAAGCGGTGTCCGATGTCATATTTTCAGTTTCCGATTTTACCCTCAGACAAGATAACAAATTACCCACTAATACCATTAATAAGTGAAAAAACGATTCGTCGCCGTTAGGCCCCGGCTCGGCCGCCGCCCACAGGTTGCGGTTGAGCTCGTGCTCGAGGAGGGAGTAAAAGTCGACCTCAGATGGATGGGGAGCGAAGGGGGCTGAGGGGCGGAGGAGATGGGGAAGGCGAGAGTGGGGCTGGAAGTGGAGGCCGCGCGGATGTGGGCGAGAAGGATGGGGTGGGCTGTCTGGAGGGAGCGGACCGCCGCCTCGGCCACAGCGGCGCCGGTGCGAGGTGAGAGGCGGAGCGCTAGGAACGTGGTGCCCTGCGGCGTGTCAGATGCCGCCCATGGCGTGGCTTCTATCCCGTCTGGAGCGAGGCATTGGTTCAGCTCGTGGGGATCGGATACATGGGTATCAGCGATCTCATCGACTGGAATAATCGCGGCGGCGCTGGCTCCGGGAAAACGAGGAGACTGAGTCGCAGCGCTTGATGTACCTCGGGTTCCTACATTCAAATCGAGTTGATGATGCAACTACAGATCCCGCTCCAGGTACGTACGGTTGCTATTTGCTGTGCAAATGTTCTTCTCTTTCCTTCAATGTCGAAAAATAGGAATATATAGAAGTAAGAATTAGCCTAAATCGAAGGGAGAAACGACTAAACGTGAGGTACGGATGTTGTTTAGTACAGAGATTTTATTTTCTGTGACATGCAATCAGATCAGGCGTAGCTTGCTGTGGATTTAGATATGGTGATTGGTTGAGTTTGGAGGAAGGAGGGATAAAACGGAAGAAAAAGAAAGCAATCAACATTTTCACTATTTATCCTATGGTGAGTCCCAACAGCCAATTTCATATGTCTCTGGCCTAGGCTATGTTGCCATGATGATAAAAAAAAGTAGTATGTATTTATAGAAGTATTTGTTTTGTAATTCTGAATGATGTGATTTCTTTTAATAAAAGGTCATAGTAATTTACAAAAGGCTTGTCATTTAAAACCTCGGCGTATTGAGGAGGAAGACGCTTGAAAGCCCCGCTCACCCGAAGTGATTTAGAAAAGTGATTCTTTGTCAATGGTGATTAATCATGGTATCCACAACGTTGCATCTTTTCGGCCAAATCCGGATTTCGTTTTGCTTCTCCTGGTCGATCGACTCGACTCTTTTCCCTATCCCTGGCCTCTGACCTCATTTCGTACTTCCTCTATACCCTCGCTTGAATGAAGACACCCGATCTCGATCGGCCTGACTTTCCCAAATGGATACCCACATTAAAAAAGGATTTGTTTTGGATTCACCGTGAATGATTATTGGTAACATTTAACATATAATATACAATTTAGTTAATTTGTTCATATTTATATTAAAGGGCCCCAAGTTCTATTTTTGCTCCGGGCCCATAAAATCTTAGGACCAGGCCTGGCGATGGCAGTTGTGGACACTGGGAGCCGGGGTTGGTCTGGTGCAATTACAGTTTGGAGATATGATCTATGGGATCCTCAGCCTACGCCGCCGGCCGGAGTCGAGCGACGTCGCTTGCCGCTCATAAAGCTGAAGCTTCCTTGATAATATCCCCGCAACACTGGAACAACAACTTCAAGGCGGCCATTTTACCAAATGCATCAGCTTGGACAAGCCTGCTCCTTCCCGCTGCCATGATTTTTCCTAGCACCTGCAGGTACATGAGACCCATAGATTGATTAAAATGAGAAGTTAAAAATAAAATTTGTGTTCTGAGTAGCTACAGTACTATTTCTAGCACGTGGTCTCAAAGTTGTAAAGTTCAGCAGCTCAGAACAAGATGCAACGACATAAACGGCGGCAGAAGGCAGCAGCGGTGGTGGTCTTTTCTTGGCCTGGGCGTGATTAGGCTTGCCGTCGTCATGTACCAGAACCGGCATGCCAAGAGGTACGCTTAATACTCCACGAGTCTGGATCCAATCTGATTCTAGCTGAAGGCATTTTGGTCATCTAATAGAATTCATGGCAAAGAAACATGAATCATTGTAACCACCTATAATACGGAGAGTGTGTCCTTATTTTGTCAGCCTAAGGTTTTGGATAAATTTCCTGATGAGATTTGTCCATATAATAGAGAAATAACATCAGGTATTTGCTATACTGCTTTGACATGTGCATACCACCGAAGGAGATGCATGTGAATGTGATGCCGGAGTGACTTCCTGATTGATATCACTATTACAGTGTAGGTATAGATTTCGGAGTTGTCACTGATTGCTGGCACTATTTGTGGTTTCATCTCCCAATATGGAAAATTAAGAGTGACTTGTTTGTCTTCCAGACCCATGTCTAATTTAGTTATGGAAGATCTGTATGTATAGTTGTAAAGCTTGTGCTGCTGGCACCTTTCTCATTCCTCGCTGAAAGTTTCTATGGTTGGTTACTTGATTTAATCTCACATGTGACAGTATAACATGTGATATTCAGTTTACTCATGGTGTTCTCACTCATATGGGTATTAGCAAATTTCAGCCCCGCAGAGTCTTGTAGATTAGTGTAGTTGAGTACATATTTTGTCAACTAATGTTACAATATCTTTTCAGAAGATCGGATCTCTTGACCCTTCTTGTCTTCTCCAAGAATGACGATTTGCTGTAGTGAGATCTAAAATTCTTTGACTGCCTAGATTATGTACTATGTTGGTGTCTTTTTCAGGTAATCTTTAGATGGAGCTACACAATAGTTCTGAAATCTCTGTTGGTTTCTTATGAAAGTGTGCCTTGGGCTTTTGCAGTTTCAGAGCAGTCAAATCTCCAGTATTTGTGCACTACAACTATAAGAAATTCAAAGCCATGATTGTACTGAAGAAGGGTTCATAAAGTAATCAGAGTATGTTGTAGAGCATGTTGACATCCTTGGTCTTCAGGTAGTTATGGTCTCAAATATATCAGTCTAGGCATCTCACATACTAGCATTCATTCTTAAGTTTGCGGATATATCTGAATTTAGTTACTTCAGAATAATGGTGTATTCTCTGAACATTTACTACTCCCTCCGACCTATATTACTTGTCATTGGTTTAGTACTACTTTGTACTAAACCAACAATAAGTAATATGGGTCAGAGGGAATACTATCAAATTTACTTCCAGAAGGATGCACATTGAGTCAGCAAAGCACATAAATGCTTCGAATTAGGATGATATAAATCTTTTATTCTTTCTGTCATATAATTTTAAATCTTTCTCTCTGAACTATCAGAGGATTAGTCAAAAGGAAATTCTAAGGCAACATCTTTTATTCTATCTGCAATGTTCATTCAATCTTATACTCGATAACTACAACAGGCTGTGTCAAAAGATTGGAGGATCAAAGCTACTTCATGTAAATCAAATTTCAATCCTGAGTAAGGCTCTCCTCAACGAGTGCGGTAGCCTGTGAAGATTAACAGGATCCGGAAAGAAAAGGACATTCAAGAATCCTCTATAATGGAGTATGCATATATATATACCATGAACAATATTTTACTATAAGGGTGAACATGCTAGAAAATTTAATGGAGTATGCTGGAGTCGGCGGGTTACATGTAAAGCCATAACGGGTTTTTTCAAACACAGATATGGTGAATAGCTCTCCTGGTGTTATTTAAGACTTATCTATGTCAGACTAATATTCGTTGTTTCATGTGTAATTGTATAATATACTATTGAAAAGAAAGAGTTAAAGACGGAACGAAAGAGCGAATGGAACCCGTTGCAAAGCGCGGGCATTTAGCTAGTAGAAGCAGTATCCGGGTCTTTCGAGACCCGTCTCCCGTTTAAAAAAAAAGCTAGATTAAGAGCATCAGCACTTGACCTGAGTCTTTTATGGGTGAACTCGAAGCCACTACAGCACGCAGTCAAGGTGTCGACGGCCTATGCACCTCGCCGTCTGTCTAGGCAGGGGGCGGCACATGCTAGATTACCGTCGCATAAAAATGCCGTCGTTATAGGTGGCTAGGCCGACGGCCAAGCCGTCGGCATAGATAAGTATTTTTTTTCATTTTTTCAAAAGATTTTTCTTTGACCCATAATCACACTGACACTGGGACATATTTAAATGTTAGGTCAAATCACTCACTCCTAGTTAGACTTTACGATCAGTCACCCATCCTTAGACTACTCCAACCCTATAACGCTTAATTTCTTTGTTTCTTTCTAATGAGCTTTCAAGAAAGAAGTTATACTTCGTTGATAATAGTATCATATCAATCCTATTAACTCTTGGATCAGGATGTCACACGCCTTTATGTTTTGAATTTCAAACAATTTTTTAAGTAAATAAAAATGAATAAATAATAATAATCATCATGAATTCAAATAACATTAAAAAAATTAATTTAGTTTCTTTTTAAATTAATAATTAATATTTACTAATCCATAAATCAGTATTTGATAAATAATATGTCTAAATTGATCAAAAAAATGAGGGGAACCTAAATATGACATTCATATGATCATTTTTAACATGCATTGTGTCTTTTTAATAGTGTATTGCAAGGTTTTTCAAAGAAAATATGTCAAACCATAAGAAATAAAAGCATCCACGATAGCCAGCCTACGAATGGAAGTCCACGATAGTCCTTACATTTTTGTGTTTGTGTTTGCGTGAACTAAAGAGCGCAGTGGCGGAGCCACGTTGTAACACCCATGAATTTATGACAAATTTGAAGTGCCCGTTATGTATTCCACCACAATTCCAGAATTATTGTTGTGATATACATAACGTAGTTCGTAACCAGTTCCAGCTATTAATAAATAATAAAAGAGATTATATAGGTGGTCACACAGACCAAACCTTATATTATATCAATATGCAGCGGAATAACACTTTGGGTCCATATCGTCAAGCTTTAACCGCACAGGCAAAAGGCGACAGTAGGAAACGAGCCTAGTTCGCAAAGCCATCAAGGGTCCTTCCTTCTTGATCTTTCTCCTTCAAGTCTGGCCAAGATTATAGCCAGGGACAGAGCCGTGAGCACATTGGATGCACTCGCAAACTATCTTATAAAGAAAAGGGAAATGCATGGCTCATATAGTGGTCTAAGCTCTAAGTTCATTTGCATAAAGCTAGTTTTCTTTCCCAAGAATATTCATTAAGAGGTAAGAAAATATTTAATTCTCTAAGTTGAATCTAGGATGGAACCTCAAGTGTCGGTCATACTCATTAATCAAGTCAAGTCATTCCATGTCATTGTTTACTTCATATATGTAAAAATTCATGATAGAGGTTAAGTACCGCTAACCCAACTGTCCATGACCGCGGACGCGGCTATTCGAATAGTTTTGAAACCTTTACAGAGGGGTACACTTTACCCACAAGATTCAATACATCTACCGGGAATAATTCACGGATCGTCATACACAAGTATGCGAGGTTCAGATGATCAAACAAAATCTTTCACTTGTCTACTCTAGTACAGGATCCTCCCTAAGAGTCCAGATACGGAATGGCACTCATAGTTTTTCCGGCTATAGGGTACTACATTTTGTACTCTCATAGTCTGTGGCATTCTCCATCACAGTTGTGGCAAGTCCCGGCTTCGGGGGCATCCCGCGGGATCCATCCCCTATAAGTTCAATGGGGTCTCCCATACTACGGCAAACAAACTACGGACTAAGCCCTTCCCATTTAGGGGTAATGTGGTCGTACAGTATGGTTGGTCTGGCATATACTTCACACCTCATCATTCAAAATTCATTTAATAGTCATTAGTCGTTAGGACTTTTCTTTCAAAATATCAACTTGGCTGGACAATCGGCCTCCAAGGTTTTCAAATCCAGTCCATAACTTCCAATAGTGTTCCCATCTAGATTACTTCAATTGTATTAGCGGCTAAGCAAGCTAATGGAATCATGCTATAACTAAGGGGGTTGGTGGATAGACTCAGTTTGGTGCTCTTGCAAGACCTCACTATAATTTATGCCTCTACTCTAGCAATTCACTCATGCAATTTAATTTGAAGACAAGTAAGTATGAAATTTGGAAACTAGGTATTGGGTATGATTCAAAAGATGGCTTGCCTGGTTGGGCAATGTCATAAAATTCTTCATCTTCATCTCGGGTTGTGTAGTCTCCATTACCATTGCTTGGTTGACTTCGGGATCCATTCTCCTTAATCTCATTGTCGTCTAATTGTCGGAAAGCAAATAAGCATACAATCACCACACAATTCACAAAAACCACCTATTCACTCAAATAAGGATACTTGGGTAAGGGAAGCGATCTAGGAAGTATATAGAGAGTGTTTTTGAAGATAATTGAGTTACGATGGATGAGAATATTGATTTGTGGTATTGAAGTAGGGTTCATTTATTTTGGATCATGAAATATCTCTTGCAAGTCCTTATTAACCGAGGTCATGGACTACAAGTAGGTATTCAAGATTAGGGTTCAACTAAGTGGCGTCATATCATTTTGATTTCCTTTGAATTATTGAGGCAAGTTTCAAGTCCAAAGATAGCTATTATTAACTATTGGAGTTTCAAATATCTTCTATAAGTTCAACTTGAACTAAGGACAAATCTTACAGATTAATATTTGAAATGGTGATTTATCCTTGGTGGATTTATAAAATTTCCATTTACAAATTTGAGTTTACCGAATCCTATACTAGGAAAGCTTATTTACCCAAATAGTAAATAGCATTGGATTAAAAAGGTTAAAATATGAAATCTAATCTTGGAAACAGATACCTATTACTATTTAAGGATTTTGAGGGTTGGATTCATATTTTTTTAAATTTTATTTGATCTTCTAAGAATTTTCTAAGGAGATAAAGCTCCTATTTTGTTATTTTTATCATATTTAGTATAAAATTCTAAATATGTTTTCAGCACATCCATTGGATAGATAAAGTTTAGAGCTTTCCAAAAAGTATTTATTTGCTAGATTTGGATTCCTAGATCACTAGGAATTAAGTTTTGAAGTTGTGGTACTAAACAATTAATAAAATGGTTTTCTAAAAAAAAACTAGAGTGGACTGGAATTTTAAACGGGCCGGCGACCCATACTCGGGCCAGCTCAACAGGGGGTCTTGGGCGCGCGTGCGGGAAAAAAAGATCTGGCATGCGAGGCCTGCCTGTCAGGGCGTTATTATGCGAAGGGGTATGGGAGCGTCTGGTCCGTCCGATGAGGCTGGATCCGAGGACCCTAGGCCGTCTTCCTCACTCGACATGGACGGGAGAGGGAGAGAGGGCAGAGGTCGACGGAGGTCAGGTGGCTCACCGGAGAAGCGACGGGCTGTGGCGAGGTGTCCATCCGGCGGAGAGTGGTCTTCTCGTGCTCCTCCATCAAACTCCGGGTCAGGGAGGCCCTTGTTCTCCGGGAACGCGCGATGGCCGTGCGGTGATCTGCGGGGAGAGCGCCACCGGCGAGCCCGAACGAGGAAGAGGGATACCAGGAGGGGATGTCTAGGAGGTTGCTGGTGGGGGTTTGGGTTCTATGGCGTGCTCGATGCTCCTTTTATAGGCCAGAGAAGGGGGAGCGGGAGTGTGACCTCGGGCGGCGGAGCAATTCGCTCCCAGGTAAAGAGGGGGCGAGGGAGGTAACGGAAGGTCGCCTCGGTCTGTGGGGCACCGGTGAATATCCCCGGCGTGTCAGGATAAGCGGGGCTCAGGGATTCAGAGGGGAGCCCGAGGGGAGAGCTACGACTGCTTTACCTCGGTTCTCCGACCATGTTAGGGTGAGGGGAGGTAAAGGGGAAGAGTGGGGAGGGCAAGTGGGAGCAACGCAGGGTTTCTAGAGCAAGTTGCCTTGCCTAGGGACGGCTGGACCAAATGGTCCACTTGCAATGCAAATCTGGCTCGTATCTGCCACCAGGTGTTCGACCAAATGGCCGCAAGAAAATGAAATTCAAATTTTGAAAATTTTGGAATTTGACTGATCACTCTAGTGGATAAGCATTCTAAATAAATTTTTATTAGGCCAAAATATTCTGTTTTTCTTGCAGGCTAATTGCATTTAGGAAAGATTGCTGTATTGAATTCAAATTTAGGACCAAATTTAAATAGTGTTTACTATTGTTTCTAACCCCAAAATTCGCAGGCTTGCAGAATTCATAACTTTTACTAGTTCATGGTGAAATAATACGTGATGGTTTAGTTCACATATTTCTTATTCCAGAGGCTCAAAGTAGGGTAATCAATAATATCCTGCAGATCAATTTTCTTTTTTTGTTTCCAATTTAGGATTTTATCTTTCTTCTCATTTCTTTCTATTTTTTATTTCCTATTGTTTATGATTGATTGACTTCAATACCTAAGGAGGTGTAGCATGTACTCATGCAAATTTTAAGTATGTAGAAAACAATTTAATCAAATACTCCCTCCGACCATTAATACTTATCTTTAACAAGATATACATAAATACTAAAAATTGTCTAGATACATCAAGTTGAAGACATATATTAGTGGTCGGAGGGAGTAACTCATTGTTTTAAAGAAAGATTTATTTGTTCTCAAAATTTGGTTAAGAAATATTTGAGGTTTTAAAAGATTCTTGAAATAGGTTGATGTTTGAAATAAAATAATACGGTAGTAGTTTTGAAACTTAGGCTCAAAGGATTTGAGTCAAAACATGTTTCTTATTCTTTTTATTTGAAGCATATAAGACAAATGGTCAAATTTACAGGTTAATAAAAGATAAGGAATTAATCTTGTAATAAAAATAAGAGTTTTTGTTGGCTCAAAATTTTGGTATTTGAATAAATTTCATTACTTTCTATTTTTCAAAAATTTGGGTTGTTACACACGTTTCAAAAAATGGGTGTACAACACACCAAAAAGTAGTCAAAATATGATGGATTTTTTAAAGGTATATTTTCATGCTTATGTGTATTATGCCTAGACAAAGTTATTTCTTCAATGTAATGGGTGTACATCTGACCCAAGTACTCATCTGGCTTCGCCTATGAGCATCTTTTTCAGTGTATATTATGATTTATACCATGTGTGTTTGTTAAGGGTTAATTTAAGTGTAAAACAACATCAGATTAGTGTGTCTTATTGGCAATTTGTTCACTAGCACCACAAGTTATTATTTCTAGCGTGAAGATTGGTCCATATCCCCAAGCTTGATCCATCCCCTTGGCTCCGCTCTTATGACGAGGGATATGCAGAAGGCAGCCTCGGCACGCTTAATTAAGGCCACCGGATCCGTACCTAGCGGCAAATTAAAATTCATAGCTGATAGACTCAAGAAGACGTACTACAATTATAATGAAAGGTTAGAAACCGATCTGTGTTCGTGTACGAGTAGTATACGAGACCTGTCGTGTATTGTAATTGTAACTGTTGGTCTGTTATATATACGAGATATGTGGAGGCTTTTGCCTCACACAACCCTAAAATCAAACTTGGTATCAGAGCCAAAACCCACCACCACCACTCGCCGTCGCCGAAACCCTAACCCTAGGGTCGGCCGCCGCCTCTCGCCTCGAGCCGTCAGCCATGTCGTTATCGGCGCAGACCTCCTCCGCCCTCGGCTCGGCCTCCTCTTCCGCTCTGGCTCTGTCAACGGCGATCGGCGCCATGACGTCTACAACGACCGTCTCTGCCGGCACCTCGCCGATTCCCGCCATCGCCGTCCGCCTTGACCACAGCAACTTCATGTTGTGGAAGACGCTGGTCGAGACTACTCTCTCCGGCGCAGGTCTTCATGGCCATCTCGACGAATCTATCGCCGCCCCGGATCAAACCCTCACTGAGGGTACGGGCGATGCTGCCAAGATCGTCGTCAATCCTCTCTTCGCGCAGTGGTGGACTCAAGACAAGAAGGTCCTCGCGCTGATCCTCGGATCCATGGTGCCCGAGGTCGCAAGCAAGCTGATCCGCTGCTCCACGGCGGCAGCAGCATGGAAGGCCGTTCATACAATGTTCGGCGCGTAGAATCGTGCCGGTGTACGGCAAATCCGGCGTTAACTGCCGGCGCTGAGGAAGTTGGAGTTGACGGCCAGCGAGTATATGAACAAGGTGACGGCCCTCGCCGACGCCATGGCCGCCGCTGGTTCTCCCCTCTCGGATGAAGAGGTCATCGATCAGATGCTCACCGGGTTAGGCCCTGCCTTCAATCCGATCGCTGCTTCGCTCGGCGTCACCAACGCCACCGTCACCCTCGACGAGTTCTACTCCATGGTCCTCAATTATGAGGCGCTGCAGCAGTCGCAGCAAGTAGGGTCCGAGGACTGGTCCTCCTCGGCCAACGCCACTTTACGTCAAGGGATGGGTGGTCCCCCTGGCGGCCAGCGCGCTCCTGACTCGTGGCGCCCTAACGGTGGGCGTCCTGGCGGCAGCTACTCGCCGTCGCAGCCCGCTGGCTCCTACCCATAGCAGGGTTCTTACCAGCAGCAGGGCGCTGGTGATCAGCGTCGCCTCAACGGGAACGGCAATGGTGGCCGTTCCGGAGGGGGAAACGGAGGTGGAGGCAATGGGCGCAACGGGGGCGGCGGTGGTGGCAATGGCCGTAACCGCTGGCGCCCGAAGTGTCAGATTTGCAAGTATTGGGGGCACGAGGCTGCAGATTGTCGCAGCCGTTATGATGCCCGCTCTGGGAACGCTGCTTCGACGAGCTCTTCGGACTCACAGTCGGCGCCTTGGTACTTCGACACCGGCGCTACGGACCATCTTACGAGTGAGCTCGAGCATCTTCAGATGCATGAGCGCTATGGCGGGAAGGATCAAGTTCAAGTAGCCAATGGTACAGGTTTGTCTATTTCGCATATTGGTCATTCGAACATAGCCGGTTCCTCTATTCGCTTGAAAAATATTCTTCACGTTCCACACATTCGCAAGCATCTGCTTTCAGTCTATCGTCTTGTCTATGATAATGATATTTTCATTGAGTTTCATCGTCATTTTTTCCTTGTTAAGGACAAGGCAACACGGAAGGTTCTTCTGCGCGGTAGGAGCAAAGGGGGTCTCTATCCACTGCCGTTTAGCCGCGCCACGCCTCCGTCTTCTCATCATGCTTCGGCGACCACGTCTTCTGAGTGGCATCAGCGTCTCCGTCATCCTACCAATAAAGTCGTAGAGTCTATTGTTAGGCAAAATAATCTAGAGTGTTCTAAAGACAATTCAACTTCAGTTTGTGATGCTTGTCAGTGTGCTAAAAGTCATCAGTTATCTTATAGTGCTTCCTCTCGTGTTTCCACTATGCCTCTTGAATTGGTTCATTCTGATGTTTGGGGCCCCGCTCGTGCTTCTTCCGGTGGTTATAAGTACTATGTTAGCTTTATCGATGACTACTCTCGTTTTGTTTGGATCTATCTTCTTAAACACAAATCTGATGTTGAACAAGTTTTTTATGCGTTTCAGGCTCATATAGAGCGTCTTTTGAACACCAAGATTAAAGCCGTTCAGTCTGACTGGGGCGGTGAATATCACAAGCTGAGTCGTTATTTCCAGCGTACCGGTATTTCTCACCGAGTTTCTTGTCCTCACACCTCCCAGCAGAATGGCATTGCCGAGCGCAAGCATCGCCATATCGTTGAGACTGGCCTCGCGCTGTTGGCTCACTCCTCTCTCCCATTGCGTTTTTGGGATGAAGCTTTTCTTACGGCATGCTACTTAATCAATCGTATGCCTACCCCCGTACTCAACAAGGATACTCCTATTCATCGGCTCCTGCAGGTTGAGCCCAATTACTCCTTCCTTCGTATTTTCGGATGTGCCTGTTATCCTAGTTTACGAAAATACAATTCGCACAAACTTGAGTTTCGGTCCAAGATGTGCGTGTTTCTTGGGTATAGTCCTATGCATAAGGGGTACAAATGTTTGGATCGGTCTACCGGTCGCATCTATATCTCTCGTGATGTCGTGTTCGACGAGTCTGTTTTTCCTTTTGCTACTCCCGGTGTCACGGTAGATGTTGCCTCGCTTGAGGAAGCTCTTTCCTTTCCTTCCGATGAACCGGCTACGGATGTTCCAGTGCGAAATTACGACCTAACCTATTTGGCTACTAATCCTCCTGTGTTTAGTGCTCCTCCTGTACAGGTTCCAGCATCGGCGGCAGGGACGTCTTCTGGCGTCACGACGACGTCTCCTGCCGCGGCAGGGCATCCGACCGCTGCGCTGCCGCGGCAGCCGCAGCCTGCCGAGTCATCTGCGCCACCTTCTGCCGTGGCAGGGATTCCGCCTGTCGTGCTGCCGCGGCAGCCGCCGCCCGCCGCGCCAACTCCAGCGCCGCTCTCGCCCCCACCTGCGTCGACCGAGGCTGTTGCTGCTCCGTGTCACCCCATGGTGACGCGCACTCGTGATGCCACTCGACGAGAGAAGGAGTACACGGATGGCACGGTACGCTATGATCCGAAGCGTCGTGCATTCTTCGCCACCCCAGTTTCGCATCATGATGCTCTCCACGAGCCAGAGTGGCGTGCAGCCATGGCAGATGAGTTTGCTGCTCTACAGTCTACAAATACCTGGGTTCTTGTGCCTCGGCCTCCTGGAGTTAACATTGTGGGCAGCAAGTGGATTTTCAAGACGAAGCACCGCTCGGATGGCACCGTCGACAAGCACAAGGCCCGTCTCGTTGCTCGTGGTTTTACTCAGCGGCATGGTATTGACTACGGTGACACGTTTAGTCCTGTTGTGAAGCCAGCCACAGTTCGCTTGGTTCTCTCCTTGGCAGTTTCTCGTGGTTGGAGTCTGCGTCAAGTTGATGTCAGCAATGCCTTCCTCCATGGTTTTCTTTCGGAAGATGTCTATATGCAGCAACTGCCGGGATTCGAAGATGCTGCTTGTCCCGGCTATGTTTGCAAACTTCAGCGTGCTCTCTATGGCCTGAAACAGTTGCCACGTGCTTGGTACGCTCGTTTGAGTACTCTACTTCATCAACTCGGTTTTGTTTCGTCGAAGGCCGACACTTCCCTCTTCATCTTCAATGAAGGAGGTGTGCAAATTTTTATGCTCGTCTATGTTGATGACATTGTGATTGCTGGATCTACTACTGCTGTGGTTGATCGTCTTGTTCAGACCCTCTCGGCTAGTTTTCCTATCAAGGATCTTGGCAGCCTGGAGTATTTTCTGGGTCTAGAAGCGTCCTACAATTCAGGGGGCATGACACTCACTCAGCGGAAGTATGCTTTGGATCTTCTTCATAGAGTGAGTATGAAGAATTGTAGAGCCACTTCTACTCCTCTGGCCACCACGGAGCGTTTGGACCGTGTGACTGGATCACCCTTGAGTACTGACGATGCTTCTCGGTACCGTAGCGTGGTCGGTGGTCTCCAGTATCTTACAATGACTCGGCCTAACATATCGTTTGCTGTTAACAAGGTGTGTCAATTCTTATCGCAGCCTACTGATGTACATTGGGAAGCTGTGAAGCGAATACTGCGCTATGTTAAAGGAACTGTGGACACAGGACTCAAGTTCAGGAGTTCTCCTCTTACTGGTGTGAGCATCTTCACTGATGCAGATTGGGCAGGATGCATAGATGACCGCCGTTCCACCAGTGGGTTTGCTGTATTCGTTGGACTGAATTTGATTTCGTGGAGTTCCAAGAAACAGCCCACAGTTTTGAGATCCAGCACTGAAGCTGAGTACAAGGCATTGGCAAATGGTGCAGCTGAAGCTATTTGGATAGAATCACTACTCAAGGAGTTAGGTGTATTCCAGCAGCGACCAGCCATCCTATGGTGTGATAATCTAGGGGCAACATACCTGACGGCGAACCCAGTCTTCCATGCAAGAACAAAGCACATAGAGATTGACTTTCACTTTGTGCGGGAGCGCGTAGCGGCTGGAGCCTTGGACGTCAGATTCATCTCGACTCATGACCAATTGGCCGATTGCTACTTGGTGGTGATGGCGCCAGAAAAGAGCTAATGCCTAGTTGATGTGGAAGCAGACGTCCTTGTGCGTGGTGCTTGACCAGCCCGTTGGGAACCCCAAGAGGAAGGTATGATGAGTGTAGCGGCAAATTTTCCCTCAGTTAAGAAACCAAGGTTTAATGTCGATCAGGAGAAGAGAGGCGATGACGACTGAAGGTGATGCTTGCTAGCTTGCGACAGCAGCAGACAATTTATATGTGGCGCCTCGTCCAAGCTTTGCTTGCTAGCTGCAACGTGGAACCTGCACACACACAAACAAATACTTTGTTCCCAACTTGCTATGAGGTTGTCAATCTCACCGGTTTGCTTGAAACAAAGGTTATGAGTGTATCGAGTGGAAAACAATATAGTATGCGAGTAAAGTAAACAGTACGGGAAAAGTAAACAGGTGATTGCAATATGATTAAAATAGGACCGGGGTCCACAGTTCACTAGTGGTGTCTCTCCATAGATAAAATAACATGCTCGGTAAACAAATTACATTTGGGCAATTGATAGAATAGAGCTAACGTGATATGTCAAGAAGATCACTATAAGATTTACTCTGGGCATTACAACAAAATACATAGACCGCCATCCAACTGCATCTATGACTAATAATCCACCCCCGGGGATATCATCCGAACACCCTAGAAGTATTAAGTTGCGAACAACAGATAATTGCATTAAGCAAAGTGTGTAATGTAAACAAAGTATATGCCCTTGAGCATATGAATGTTGTTTTCTCCCTAGTAGCAACAGCACATCTACCACCTTAGAGGTTTCTGTCACTCCCCCAGGTGAAATAGAGGCATGAACCCACTATCGAGCATAAATACCCCCTCTTGGAGTCACTAGCAACTACTCGGCCAAGATAGCTACTAACAACGGAGAGCATGCAAGATCATAAACAACATAGAGATAACAAAAGATATAATTCAGTACAGCAACTTAATCAGAAACACCAATATTCATCAGATCCCAACAAACCAACATCATAGAATTACATAACGGTGATCTCAATCATGTATGGCAGCTCATGAGATCTAAACATGAAGCACATGGTGGAGAAGACAACCATCTAGCTACTGCTATGGACCCATAGTCCAAGGTAGACTACTCACTCATCACTTCGGAGGCAACCATGGCGATGAAGGAGACCTCCGGTGGCGATTCCCCTCTCCGGCAGGGTGCCCGGAAGAGCTTCTGGACCCTCCCGATCTTCAGGTCGACGGCGGCGGCGGATCGCGATGTATTCTGGAAAACTGATCGGGCCTTAGGTTTTTCTCGTCGGGGGGTAAATATAGGCGAAGGGGCGATGTCAGGAGAGGGACCAGGCGTCCTCACACAGGGGTGGCGCAGCCAGGGGCTGGGCCGCGCCGCCCCCTTGTGTGGGGCCCTGGTGGCCCCCCTCCGACACTTCTTCGGATGTCTGGAAGCTTCCGGGTAAAATATGACTTCAGGAACTTGTTTCGTCCAATTCTGAGAATATTTCCTGTGTATCACTTCTGAAACACAAAAACAGCAGAAAACAGGAAACTGGCACTGTGGCACTTCGTTAATAGGTTAGTTCCAGAAAATGTATAAAAATGCCACTAAGTGTAACGAAACAGTAGGCAAATGGTGTAAAACGAAGCATGGAGCATCAAAAATTAGATACGTTTGGGACATATCAAGCATCCCCAAGCTTAACTCCTGCTCGTCCTCGAGTAGGTAAGTGATAACAAAAGAATAATTTTTGAGGTGACATGCACCTACACAATCTTGATCATATATGTAAGCATTGGTGAGCTGGGATCAATAGAACTTAAAACATGGGCATGAAGATATAATCATGACAATAAGAACTTAGCAACCATGTTGTAAACATGCAAATGAACACAAACAAAAGATCATGGCAATGAAACAATGAAAGTCAAACGTGTGTTCAAATCATAAGGAAAACATACAAGTGGTTTTCAGCTTGTCCTTCATGGAGAGCAAAACATAAATGCATAGGACACCTCAAAGTTTAAGAAGGCGACTAGATACAAATAATTTAAGAACAAGTGAAACCAACAATATGAATCAATCAATGAACTTTGGGACAATGCATATCACACTAAGAATGACAACTATGCTCTCTTAATGGTGCATAAAGAAAGAAAGTGGTGACTCAACATAAAAGTAAAAGAAAGGCCCTTCGCAGAGGGAAGCAGTGATTAAGCATGTGCTAGAGCTTTTCATTTTGTAAAACAGAGATAAAAAATTGGTTTTGAGAGGTGGTTGTCTTTGTCAACGACTGGCAATGGGGTTCTTACTATCTTCCATACAAAAATGAAGCCGGTTTTTGAGAGAGAGATTGGCACTTTGGTGCTCTTTTTATAAAACTTGGCACTCCTCCCCACCTTTTTTCTTTCACAAACCATGGCTAACCGATTCCATCGGGTGCCCACCAACATTCACATACCATGGAGGAGTGCCTTTTTTATTTTTTTTCTCTTTTTTTTCTTTTTTGGAATAAGCAATATGGAAGATAGCAAATCCGACCACTACGTCCCCATGAGCTGAAAACAGTGTCACAAAACGAGAAGTATTTTGAAGGTTTTTGAAAGGTAGCACATGAAAATTTTACTTTGGAATGGCTTACAAATACCATACATAGGAGTTTATAGTGGACACTTTGGAAAACTTGGCTTTTAGGAGTTGGATGCACGAGTAGAGCTCATACTCAGTACAAGGTGAGGGCTAGCAAAAGACTGGGAGCGACCAACTAAGAGAGCAATAATGGCCATAATCATGCAAAGCGACAAAGCGACATTAAAAGAAGCATACGATGGCATCAAAAGTTAAAAACTAAATGATCATGAAGGCTATTGGCGACTTTGTAAGAGTCTAACATGTGTGAGCATGTGCCAAGTCAACCCAAATAAAGCATCAAGGAGAAAACCAAAATAATGCTTCCATATAATAAAAACAACGCATGATTTTTTCAAAGGCTCATTAAGCAATCTCAGTTATTTGAGACAAGTCATGCTACAGCAAAACCACTAAGCATACTATCAAAAAGACATCAAACATGACATGAAAAAGCCTAAGCCGCAGTCTACACAAGCTCCTTCTTGTACCACTATTTTGCACAAAGCTTTTTCTCTTTTCCAACACCATTTGAAATTTTTAAAGATACCTCTTTTGATGAAAACCAATAAAGATCAGAGGCAAAAATACACCTTGATGAAAATATATGAAAAGATCTGAACGCAAATCAAGGCGAAAACGAAAACCAAAAGCAGTAGCAGAAAAAGTAGAACGCTTGATTTTAAATAAGAGTGAAAACTAGAGCGTTCTTTGTAAATGAAAACGAGTACATCTCCTCCAAAGGAAATTTGTTGGGGTCCAACCATTTATTGCAGCAAACAAACAAACTAAACAAACTAAGAAAACTAAAACAACTGACGCTCCAAGAAAAACACATAGTGCATGAAGCAATAAAAATATAGTGTTTTGAAAGGTGACCTGATTTTTGCCGATGAAGAAGGGGTGCCTCGGGGGCATCCCCAAGCTTTGACGCTTGTACTTCTTGGATATTTCTTGGGGTGCTGGGCATCCCCAACCTTGAGCTTTTGTCCATTCTTCAACTCATCTCATCATTCTCCAATCCCTACACTTGAAAACTTCCTTCATACAAAACTAAACACAATTCTATTAGCAACATTAGTGTAAGCATAAAATATATTCAACCTCTTTTTAGCTTCAGGTTTCAACCCAAAACCACCATATATAAAGTATATACTACTGTAGCAACTTCCACAAGAGTTCCATGATCAAAAAGAACTCAAAAGAAAGCGATAAAGTGGCAAAAACGAATATTGGCAGAAATCTGTCAAAACTGAACAGCTGACAAAGGACGAATTTTTGAGGGATTTTCTGTTGCTCAAATCAAAAATGTTTAACTAATAAAAGTTTGGATATAACCTGGGGCATATGCACAAGAAATCGCAGGTCCAAAAGATAAACAGAGAATTTTCACGAATTTTTACGGTGCAGCACCGAAAACAGTTTCAGGACAGCAGTTTCCCCAAATCTTTACCTCACTCAAATTAGAGGCTTCTCTTGGCACAAAAATGAAATAACAAGATAAGGAGCGGTCATTACAGTAGTAATGACTTCCAAGACTCAAATAAAAGAAAAAGTACTGTAAAGAAAACATTGGGTTATCTCCCAAGAGTGCTTTTCTTTAACGCCTTTGAGCTAGGCGCAGAAAAGTGCGAATCAAGTAATATCAAGAGATGAAGTGCTAGGATCAGCACGTGCCTTACGTCTCCCTTTCTTACCTTTGCTCTTGACTCTAGGAAAGACATGGTTATTGCAAGGTGGAGTAGTAAATGTTATATTGCCTTTTCCCACATCGATAACAGCGCCAAGGAGCTTCAGAATGGATCTTCCAAGTGTGATTTGTCCTTTTCCTACACATTCAATAACAAGATAATCAGTAGATATCATTCTTCCGAGGATTTTTGTAAAGACTCCTTCAGCTATTCCAAGGGGAAATATGGTGGCATTGTTAGTAAGAAAAATTTCTTCTCCTCCCTCAGAAAGCTTCCAAAGGCTCAAAGATTCATAAACATCCTTTGGCATGAGACAAAATTCAGACATAATATCACAACGAGCATGAAAAGTTTCACCACTAATGGTGATCTTTATTGTAGGATACCAGCTCGAAGGTTCAGTATTGGTTGGCACATAATCAAAATGCTGGCGCAAAGTATTGTAGCAAGAATGCAAACTAGCAGTGTGAGTCTCAAGAGTATTAAGTCTATTAAAAATGCTCACAAGAGAGGAATCAAAATAGGTTGGCATGCTATAAATTGTAATCAACTTCTTTATAATATTGAAGGCTAGATCTCCATCACAATGAAGGAAATCTCCTTCTGCAGTAGCATCCAAAGCATATCGATAACGAAGAGAAAGTCCAAAGTAAAAACTACTAAGAAGCAAACTCAAAGTCATTTTAGGTTCAGTTTTTCCATGCCATTCATAAATTCTAGACCAAGCTTCTTTAAAGCTTTCCTCATCTTTCTGCTTAAATGTAAAGATCATGTCCGCGGGGGACATAGTAGTAGCAACTAAACTAGACATGATAAACTAAAAGCAAAGAAATAACAACTACCAAGGATTCTAATTTTTTTGGGTTTTTGATATAAAAAGCAATGCAGGTAAAATAAAATAAAGTAAAGCAAACAAATAACAAAGCAAAGAATGTGTGTGCGAAGAACTCCCCTCGCAGAAGTCTTCTCTCTTCCCCGGCAACGGCGCCAGAAAAGAGGCTGCTACTTGGTGGTGATGGCGCCAGAAAAGAGCTGATGCCTAGTTGATGTGGAAGCAGACATCCTTGTGCGTGGTGCTTGACCAGCCCGTTGGGAACCCCAAGAGGAAGGTATGATGAGTGTAGCGGCAAATTTTCCCTCAGTTAAGAAACCAAGGTTTAATGTCGATCAGGAGAAGAGAGGCGATGATGACTGAAGGTGATGCTTGCTAGCTTGCAACAGCAGCGGACAATTTATATGTGGCGCCTCGTCCAAGCTTTGCTTGCTAGCTGCAACGTGGAACCTGCACACACACAAACAAATACTTTGTTCCCAATTGCGATGAGGTTGTCAATCTCACTGGTTTGCTTGAAACAAAGGTTATGAGTGTATCGAGTGGAAAACAATATAGTATGCGAGTAAAGTAAACAGTGCGGGAAAAGTAAACAGGTGATTGCAATATGATTAAAATAGGACCGGGGTCCACAGTTCACTAGTGGTGTCTCTCCATAGATAAAATAACATGCTGGGTAAACAAATTACGGTTGGGCAATTGATAGAATAGAGCTAACGTGATATGTCAAGAAGATCACTATGAGATTTACTCTGGGCATTACAACAAAATACATAGACCGCCATCCAACTGCATCTATGACTAATAATCCACCCCCGGGGATATCATCCGAACACCCTAGAAGTATTAAATTGCGAACAACAGATAATTGCATTAAGCAAAGTGTGTAATGTAAACAAAGCATTTGCCCTTGAGCATATGAATGTTGTTTTCTCCCTAGTAGCAACAGCACATCTACCACCTTAGAGGTTTCTGTCACTCCCCCAGGTGAAATAGAGGCATGAACCCACTATCGAGCATAAATACCCCCTCTTGGAGTCACTAGCAACTACTCGGCCAAGATAGCTACTAACAACGGAGAGCATGCAAGATCATAAACAACATAGAGATAACAAAAGATATAATTCAGTACAGCAACTTAATCATAAACACCAATATTCATCGGATCCCAACAAACCAACATCATAGAATTACATAACGGTGATCTCAATCATGTATGGCAGCTCATGAGATCTAAACATGAAGCACATGGTGGAGAAGACAACCATCTAGCTACTGCTATGGACCCATAGTCCAAGGTAGACTACTCACTCATCGCTCCGGAGGCAATCATGGCGATGAAGGAGACCTCCGGTGGCGATTCCCCTCTCTGGCAGGGTGCCGGGAAGAGCTTCTGGACCCTCCCGATCTTCGGGTCGACGGCGGCGGCGGATCACGATGTATTCTGGAAAACTGATCGGGCCTTAGGTTTTTCTCGTCGGGGGGTAAATATAGGCGAAGGGGTGATGTCAGGAGAGGGACCAGGCGTCCTCACACAGGGATGGCGCAGCCAGGGGCTGGGCCTCGCCGCCCCCTTGTGTGGGGCCCTGGTGGCCCCCCTCCGACACTTCTTCGGATGTCTGGAATCTTCCGGGTAAAATATGACTTCAGAAACTTGTTTCGTCCAATTCCGAGAATATTTCTTGTGTATCACTTCTGAAACACAAAAACAGCAGAAAATAGGAAACTGGCACTGTGGCACTTCGTTAATAGGTTAGTTCTGGAAAATGTATAAAAATGCCACTAAGTGTAACAAAACAGTAGGCAAATGGTGTAAAACGAAGCATGGAGCATCAAAAATTATAGATACGTTTGGGACGTATCACCGATGTATTTACTAAGCCGGCCACACGACAGATGTTAGATCGTTTCCAATCCAATCTGAATCTTGTATGTAGTAGTAGTTCAGATTGAGGGGGAGTGTTAGAAACCGATCTGTGTTCGTGTACGAGTAGTATACGAGACCTGTCGTGTATTGTAATTGTAACTGTTGGTCTGTTATATATACGAGATATGTGGAGGCTTTTGCCTCACACAACCCTAAAATCAAACTAGCACTACACATGATTAGTGTTGCAATGGGAAAAGTACTTATAGTTTAGAAGACTGAACTTGTAACTAACAATTTTTTTACAAATATGAACGTCTGCCTAATGCTAATGTTAAAAATAACCACCTGCTAATGTTAAAAATAACCACCTGGAATGAGAAAATGGCGCCAAGTAGCTCCTTCCGCCAGAGCACATGACGGAGCAAAGTTGCCGCCAAAGATGTTGGTGGAATGGCCTTTCCGCCCTTGGCAATGGCGGAATGAAGATAGAATCATATAGATACATCACTATGCATTTGTTAGGCTGTACGGCTAGGAGACATGCATGCATTCATTCATAGATTGTTTGACTAAAGTATTGCCGTGGCACAAAGCATGCAGCCTCCCCTACCGCCAAGTGGAGGTGTCCTTTTGGCCCGCTCCTCATGCATGCTGCCGTTTCTGTAGCTGAGCGCACAAACAGCATGCCACGTTACCTTCCGCCTTTGCCAAATACGGGAAAAGTCTTTTCCGCCAGTTTATTTGACGGAAAGTTTAGTCCGCCATGTGTGTTGGCGGGAAGAGTCACATAGTTCTTTGTCCTTATTTTACAAGATAAAAAAAATTGAAGAGGGTTATTTTTAACATTAGCGTTGAGCAGACAGTCATATTTGGAAAAAAAATCTTTAAAAATGGTCCTCAGCAGAAAGCTCCAGATGCATCAATCAAGCACAGGAACGGAGATACCACAGTTTGAAATTGAACAAGAATTCCATCTATGTCTCTATGGACGCGTTGTGTACGTAGAACCTGTGGGAAAAGGTAGGGGAGCTATGTCAACGACATGCCATCGGCCCAGCCTGTTCTACACCGACGGCTAAAATATGCCAACGGCCTCGTTGGTGGACTGCCTAGCTTGTGGTCTACGCCGATGGCCCCGATAAAAAGCCGCCGGCACAGAATGTCGACGTTTCCGTGGTGCTGCACTCAAAATATCTCTTGATCGCCGTTATTTTTTGGATAAGCTGGCCGTAGGGGCCAAGCATGTCACCTCCATTAATTTTGCTAACAACATTGGCACAATCAGTAGACAATTTTACTGCAAGGTATAGATCACTCGCTAAAGCCATTCCCTCCCTACTTCTAGGGTCTCTCGATCCTTTGCTCCCCTGATGATAACAGCAGACACTCCCATGAACAAGCATGTCTCATCCCTTGCAATCACTGCCACTGTTGCTAACCTGGAATTCTTGGAAAGCGTGGCGTCGACGTTGATCTTGGTTACACCAGCTGATAGTGCAATCCAGCAAGGTGCAGCCGTGCAGGTACCTTACGTCCTTGTTTGGGCGCAGCTGGCGATTTCGAAACCTCAGATCATCAATGAACCTATTGATGAAGCTTAATATCGATAGTGGGCTCTAGAATATTTCCTCATGCAAAGCTTTCTATCGAGCATGCCATATATCCCAAAGAGCTAACCATTGTTCTTGTTACTTCAGCTTGTGGTAGCGAGCCGATCACTACCGCTAACCACCCTCTCGCATCCGGCTCTTGGATATTGATCACAACCTCCACCATCTCCTCCGGGAGCAAGGCACACATACTTCACGCCATGTTACATTCGAGAATGGAATGCCTCCATGAATCTTGCGCACCTCATAAAGCAATAGAGCTGTGCATCGCCATATTCCAATGATGAAGCAGATCGGCCGATGGGAGGGAGTGCTTGGCTAGACGCCAAAGGAAAGCTCTCAGCTTCGAAGGAACCTGCATCCGCCAAAGCTTGGTCCAGTCCTTCTGCTCCCTTTCACCAGTGGAAAACGGGCCTTTGGCCTGGACCCTTTAGTCCCGGCCTCCATCTGGGCCGGGACTAAAGGCCCGGCCACGTCGCCCCAAAATCGCCTAGCCGCCCAGGAGGCTTTGGTCCTGGCCCGTAACGAGCCTTTAGTCCCGGTTTGAGACACAAACCGGGACTAAAGGGCTATGCGGTGTGCAGCCCGCATGTGCGCCTCCTTTAGTCCCGGTTTGTGTCTCAAACCGGGACTAAAGTCATCTGCCTATATATATTGGCCACAGCCCCCCTCTCCCCTCTACCTTGCATTTTTCTTGGATGGAAGAGTGTGGGTGTGTGCTAGCTCACCATTTTTCTTGGATGCACTAGAGGTGTTTGTTGAAATGTGTGTTAGAGCGATGTCGCTTCAGTTCACCGAACACAACTACGATATGAGATGCCCGAGCCACGCTTAAACCTCTTCCTCTTTATTTCTACTTATTCTAAAAGGTTAGCAACTATATTTCCTCGTTTAGACCGTGCGGTACTAATTTTTAGGATCGTGATTGTATTTGATATACTGTCGTATAACGCAGATGAGCCATCCATGGATGTACGGTGATCGACGCATAGCCGCTTACAGAGAAGGCGTGCATTCTTTTCGAGATACAGCCGATGCGAACAAGCATGGTGGTGGCTATATGTTTTGTCCATGTGTTGAATGTCGGAATGAGAAGGATTACACTTCCTCAAGAGTCATTCAGAGCCACCTACTTCGGCCCGGTTTTATGTCGGGCTATAATGTTTGGACCAAGCACGGAGAAAGAGGGGTTATGATGGAAGATGACGATGAAGAAGAAGAGAACGATGATGACAACTACCGATCTATGTTCCCTGAGTATGCTGATACCCCAATGGAAGATAATAAAGAAGAAGATCAGGGTGAAGAACGGGAACCAGATGAGCCCGTTGATGATCTTGGCCGGGTCATTTCTGATGCACGGTGAGGCTGCGATACAGAAAAGGAGAGGTTGCAGTTCGAGCAGATGTTACAGGACCACAACAAATTATTGTACCCAACTTGTGAAGATGGCCAGAAGAAGTTGGGTAGCACACTGGAATTGCTGAAGTGGAAGGCAGAGACCGGTGTGACTGACTCGTCATTCGAAAAGTTGCTGGTACTGATGAAGAAGATGCTTCCAAGAAAGAACGAATTGCCCGCCAGCACATACGAAGCAAAGAAGCTTGTCTTGCCTCTAGGATTAGACGTGCAGAAGATACATGCATGCCCTAATGACTGCATCCTCTACCGCGGTGAGAAGTACGAGAATATAGATAAATGCCCGGTATGCACTGCATTGCGGTATAAGATCAGAAAAGATGACCCTGGTGATATTGAGGGCGAGCCACCCAGGAAGAGGGTTCCTGCCAAGGTGATGTGGTATGCTCCTATAATACCACGGTTGAAACGTCTGTTCAGAAATAAAGATCATGCGAAGTTGTTGCGATGGCACATGGAAGATCGTATGAAAGATGATAAGTTGAGGCACCCCGCTGATGGTCGGCAGTGGAGAAAAATCGAGAGAGAGTTCCCGAGATTTGCAGGTGACGCAAGGAACTTATGGTTTGGTCTGAGTACAGATGGCATGAATCCTTTTGGGGAGCAGAGTTGCAGTCACAGCACCTGGCCCGTTACTCTATGTATCTACAACCTTCCTCCGTGGTTGTGCATGAAGCGGAAGTTCATTATGATGCCAGTGCTTATCCAAGGTCCAAAGCAACCCGACAACGACATTGATGTGTACCTAAGGCCATTAGTTGATAAACTTTTACAGCTGTGGGCCGAACTAGGTGTACGTGTGTGGGACGAGCACAAACAAGAGGAATTTGACCTTCGAGCATTGCTTTTCGTAACCATCAATGATTGGCCTGCTCTTAGTAACATTTCAGGACAGTCAAACAAGGGATACAATGCATGCACGCACTGTTTGGATCAGACAGAAAGTATATATCTGGACAAATATAGGAAGAATGTGTACCCATACAATCGTCGTTTTCTTCCGCCCAAGCATCCCTTAAAGAAAAAAGGCAAGCATTTCAATGGCAAGGCAGAACCCCGGGGGAAGCCTGTCATCCGTACTGGTGCTGAAGTATTTGATATGGTCAAAGATTTAAAAGTAATCTTTGGAAAGGGTCCTGGCAGCCAACCTGTTCCTAACGGCCCTGATAAGCGCGTACCCATGTGGAAGAAGAAATCTATATTATGGGAGCTACCCTATTGGGAAGTCCATGAGGTCCGCTCCGCAATCGACATGATGCACCTGACGAAGAATCTCTGCGTGAATATTCTAGGCTTTCTGGGCTTGTATGGGAAGTCAAAAGATACACCGGAAGCACGGGAGGACCAGGAATGTCATAAAGGAAGAGATGGCATGCATCCAGGGCAGTTTCAAGGGTGTGCCAGCTATGCTCTTACCAAGGAAGAGAAGGAAATCTTCTTTGAAGTCCTTTTTAGTATCAAGGTCCCGACTGGCTTCTCGTCGAATATAAAGGGAATCATAAATATGAAAGACAAAAAATTCCAAAACCTAAAGTCTCATGACTGCCACGTGCTTATGACGCAATTGCTTCCGGTTGCATTGAGGGGAATTCTACCGGAAAATGTTTGCCTGGCAATTATGAAGGTGTGTGCATTCCTCAATGTAATTTCTCAGAAGGTAATCGATCAAGAAAGTCTATCAGGGTTACAGATTGATGTCCAATGTCTGGTCAGCTTCGAGTTGTTGTTCCCGCCATCCTTTTTCAATATAATGATGCACCTCCTAGTTCACCTAGTCGAAGAGATTAGAATTCTCGGTCCTGTGTTTCTACACAATATGTTCCCATTCGAGAGGTTCATGGGAGTCTTAAAGAAATATGTTCGTAACCGTGCTAGGCCAGAAGGAAGCATCTCCAAGGGCTATAAAACAGAGAAGGTCATTAAGTTTTGTGTGGACTTTCTTCCTGACCTTAAGCCGATTGGTGTTCCTGAATCTCGGTATGAGGGTAGGCTGACAGGAAAAGGCACACTAGGAAGGAAAGCAAAAGTATGTATGGACGGGCATTCTTTCTCTCAAGCACACTACACAGTTCTACACAGTTCCACCGTGGTGGCTCCGTATATCGTGAGACACAAGAATATTCTACGCTCCGAAAACCCGGAAAGACTGACTCTTGGATTAAAGGAGAACACGAGAAGACTTTTGGCAGTTGGTTACAGACACATCTCATGAATGACGACACCGTTGGAGATCAGCTGTACTGTTTGGCCAGGCCACCATCTTCGACCATATGTACTTTCCAAGGGTACGAGATAAATGAGAATACATTTTACACGGTTGCCCAAGATAAAAAGAGCACCAACCAAAACAGTGGTGTCCGCTTTGATGCAACAGACGAGAATGGGCACTGTTTGGAAACATATTACGGGTACATAGAGGAGATATGGGAACTTGACTATGGACCTACTTTTAAGATCCCTTTGTTTCGGTGCAAATGGGTGAAGCTGACAGGAGGCGGGGTAGTTGTAGACCAAAAGTACGGTATGACAACAGTGGATCTCAATAATCTTGCGTACATGGACGAACCATTCGTCCTAGCCAACGATGTCGCTCAGGTTTTCTATGTGAAGGACATGTCTACAAAAACGAGAAAAAGAAATCAGCAAAAGAAGACATCGTCCGATGAGCCAAAGCGCCACATAGTTCTTTCAGGGAAAAGAAACATCATGGGAGTAGATGACAAGACAAACATGTCAGTAGATTATAATAAGTTTCATGAAATTCTGCCCTTCAAAGTGAAAACTGACCCAAGCATCCTACTGAATGATGAAGATTCTCCATGGCTACGACCGAGAAGAAAACAGAAATAATAGATAGGATTGTTGGTGCAATAATGTAATAATGTATTAAACCTTTTATGTAATGCATGCATGATGAAGATTCTCCATGGCTACGACAGACACGGTTACATGGATGGCTGGATGTGAATAATGGTATGGATCGGTCATCACCGCTCTTTAGAAAAAAAGCCGGCTCACTAGTTCTTTTCCCGTCCTGCTCTTTATACACACCGTGCTGCGTCTTCCTAAAGCGCCTCCCCTCAAAGCCAAAACAAAAGCAATGGCCGCCGTCTCCCGCCATAGGAAGGAGCAGTAATTGCATGTGATTTGTTGGATCTACCATTGCCGAAATTGATTGGGCATTCCATAAATACATTCGGCTTAGTGGGTTCCCAAAACAAACCTTCCTCTATCTGTGCAATGCAGCCGTGGCGGCGATCGCAGTTGATGATGAGGAGAAACGCCTTCGCCGGGTTCGCCCTTCGGGTCATCATCATTAGGCGACGCAGAAAAAGAGTAAATGGCCGGGGGCAGTGTGCACTGCTAGACTAGTAACTGCATCTCAACATTTACACGTACGCGCGCATGCATTATGATGATCATCGTGCTAATTGTTCTGTGCCGCGCACCATTGGCTGGACTTATGACGGGCGCGTCGCTTGATTTTGGTGGAGCGAATCGAAGAAACCTGGTGTGTACATGGTGCAAGTACGTAGAGATGCGCTTGCGCGAGATGTGCCGGGCAAAAGCGATGCAATATACTGGAAAGGAATATCCTAGCAATGAAAGGAAATAGATAGCTAGAAATATGTGAGAATCCTACTTTTCATATTCATAGTTTTATCAGATTCTAAAATATACAAAAAGAATATTAATCAATATAGTTTTAATTGAAAATGGCAAACTAGTTAATAGTTTAGATAGTTAAAATAATTAATTTTGAAAATAGAAAATAGTTTTGAATTAGTTATTCAATTTCAAACACTTTTCATATTCATAGTTTTATCAGATTCTAAAATATACAAAAAGAATATTAATCAATATAGTTTTAATTGAAAATGGCAAACTAGTTAATAGTTTGGATAGTTAAAATAATTAATTTTGAAAATAGAAAATAGTTTTGAATTAGTTATTCAATTTCAAACACTTTTCATATTCATAGTTTTATCAGATTCTAAAATATACAAAAAGAATATTAATCAATATAGTTTTAATTGAAAATGGCAAACTAGTTAATAGTTTGGATAGTTAAAATAATTAATTTTGAAAATAGTTTTGAATTAGTTATTCAATTTCAAACACTTTTCATATTCATAGTTTTATCAGATTCTAAAATATACATTAGTTATTCAATTCAAAATTAAAAATTAATATTTGAAATGAAAACCTGAAAAACTTCATGCTTTGGCGCGCATTTATTGCCTCTTTAGTCCCGGCTGGAGCCACCAGCCGGGACTAAAGGGGGGGCTCGGGCGCCAACCGCCCACCACCCTTTAGTCCCGGTTGGGGGCTCAAACCGGGACTAAAGACACCCTTTAGTCCCGGTTTGAGCCCCCAACCGGGACTAAAGGGGGGGGGGGTGGTATATAAGCCCCTCTTCTTCCTCCCCGGCACTTAGTCATTTTTGCTTCGACACGCGCGAGGAGCTTCCTTTGCCGATCGTTGCGGCCACCGAGAAACTCACCGCGCCGCCACCGAGCCTCCCCGAGCCGCGCCGCCACCGCCGCCACCCCTCCGGCCGCCACCGAGCCGCACCGCCACCGCCGCCACCGAGCCGCGCCGCCACCGCCGCCACCGAGCCGCTCCTACTGTCGCGCGGGTCCTCTCAGTGAGACGCCCGCCGCTGCCCCTTTTTTTTTGTTAAGTGTTAATTTGTTAGGTTAGATTAGGTTAAATTTTGTTAGGTTAGATTTTTTTAAATTTTGTTATTTGTTAGATACAATTTATTATTTGTTAGTGTGTAATAGAAATAGCAAATAGAAATAAGTTAGAAAAAATAGAATTACTTTGCAAATAGAAATATAATTAAATAGAAATAGAATTACTTTGCAAATAGAAATATAATTAATTTGCAAATAGAAATAGAATTACTTTGCAATTAGAAATAGAATTATTTTGCAAATAGAAATAAGCTAGAAAAAATAGAATTACTTTGCAAATAGAAATAGAATTACTTTGCAAATAGAAATAGAATTAATTTGCAAATAGAAATAGAATTACTTTGCAATTAGAAATAGAATTATGTTGCAAATAGAAATAAGTTAGAAAAAATAGAATTACTTTGCAAATAGAAATAGAATTACTTTGCAAATAGAAATAGAATTAATTTGCAAATAGAAATAGAATTACTTTGCAATTAGAAATAGAATTATTTTGCAAATAGAAATAGAATTATTTTGCAAATAGAACTAGAAATATTTTGCAAGTAGAAATAGAATTACTTTGCAAATAGAACTAGAATTATTTTGCAAATAGAAATAGAATTACTTTGCAATTAGAAATAGAATTATTTTGCAAATAGAAATAGAATTAAATAGAAATAGAATTACTTTGCAAATAGAAATAGAATTAATTTGCAAATAGAATTAATTTTGCAAAATAATTATTAGCAAATAATTGTTAGCAAAATATTATTAGTAATAGAAATGCTATGTAGATTGTTAGTAAATAGGTTAGCAAAATATTTGTTATGTAGTAATAATTATTAGCAAATATTTGTTAAGTAGTAATAATTGTTAGCAAATATTTGTTAGGGTTAGTAGTTATTTTGTTTTGTTATTAGTTAGGGTTAGTAGTTAGATAATAAGTAAGATTATTTTGTTAGTTATTATTGCATATAGCATTCATAATTGAAATATAAATGTCGGTTTTTTGCAGAAACTATGGATCCACATAGCAGGAACCTCGAAGAGGAAGAACTTCTCGAAGATATAATCAAAGACGCCCCCGACGTTGAACCAGCTGAATCTCCGTCGTCGTGTTTGAACCCCTCCGGAGATGGAATGGAGGTCGACCGATACGAAGATGAAGCCGACGGGGCAGGAGATAGCTCCAATGACGGAGAAGGGGATAGCTCCACTGATGGAGAAGCCGGTGGAGAAATAACAAAGTCCGGCGAGGTATTCATATGAAGTTCGGCAATCACTTGTAATATGTGAAAAATATTGGAGACAGCTCTATATTGTATACATATACATTAATTTGTCGAATGTTTCTTCCTCTTAGGCCTCCACATCGAGCAAAGCTGCGAAACGAGGCCCGACTAAAAAGTTGGATGCACGGACGCATTACACCTTTGAGGTGATATTGCCTACGGGCGAACCCAAGCTTTCTAAGAATGCTGCTGACACATTCAAGAAGCAATGCGGAGTTCTCGTTAGGGATCACGTCCCGATCAGCGTTCGGGAGTGGAACAAGCGCAAAGGGGCAGCCGATAGTGACTATGTCGCCGACAGGTACAAAGATAATCTTTGGAATGATCTCATGTCACATTTTAACCTGCCAGAATGTGAGAATGAAGACGCCGCAAAAAAACTGAGGGCCAAAGTCAAGCAGTGGACTCTAAAGAAGATGGCCGAACCATTCCGTAGCTAGAAGAATAAGCTATGGAAAAACTATCGGAAGACAAAGAAAGTGCCAGTATTCGCGGGGTATCTAGCCAAGCAGGCGAATCACTGGAAGGCATTTCAGGAGTACAAGGAGTCAGAAGATGCCAAGGCATTATTAGAAAAGAACAAGAAAAATGCCGACAAGAAGAAATATCACCACACGCTGGGGCCAGGGGGCTATGAGACTGCCATCCCAAAGTGGGATAAGAAAGAGCAAGATATGCTAGCTAAAGGCATCATACCTGAACCCATCTGTGATGAGTGGGAATTGAGAGCAAGAAATTGGTTCCTTGCGCATGGTGGTTCGTACGACGAAGAAACAGGGGACCTTATCTGCAGTGACGGTCTTAGGATACCCAGGGAGAATTAGAAAAACATAGTGAAAGAAATTAAAGAGGGAAAAAGATAGTTCACTCTAGATAGAGAGAAAGATTTGCTCACACTGGTCCTCGGCAATGACGAACATGGAGGACGAACACGAGGCTTCGGTCCTTCTTACCCGTGGTGGCTTGGGTTTGCCAGAGACCAAGACAATTACAGAAGCCGAGCGAGAGCAAAGAAGCGACAGCAAGATGAGGAGAATGACAAGTTCAACCAGTTGCTTGCCAGGCTTAACGAGCACCAGAAGCAGATTGACGAGCTTAGAGGAGTAGCGCGCCAGGAAGATCCTGCACTCGATATTACCGGCGCCCCATCTAAGCGGAAAAGCAGCGTGGCTGAATCTGAGGCCCCGCCCGACGATGCACGAAGAATGATAGAGAGCGGTCCCGGCTACCCCGTGGATGGAATCAAGGAGTTAATATCATGTAAACTCCATCAGAGATTCAAGAACATATCCATGAAGGTGGCCGTCAGACAAGCTTTACCTTCTGTCCCTGATATACGCTGGCATGGCCGTGAGATTCCAGCTGGCTTTGTTAAAGTCGGGGTGGATGAAATCGTGGCGGGGTTTCATGATATGGAGCTCGACATAGCTGGACCCGAAGATGAGAGGACACTCGGAGAAGTACTGGGTGGAGTCATCCTATGGGACAAGAACTACATCAAGCTTCTAGGCTCGGCCCCAATGAAAACACCGCCTCCGAGTCGTCATAGGTCACCTACACCTCCATCACCTCCAAGCCCTCCACATGACGACGGCCACCACAACACGAGTCCATCTCGATCACCGCCGCCGGACTTGGGTCGGCCGTCTCCGCCGCCGCCCGCTAAGGATACTAAGCGGAAGCGTGCCAGCAAGAACGCTCCATCGACGAGTTCTAAGCGACGGAGCTCCCCAAAGCGCAAACTGTCGCCCCTCCCAAAGGTACCTCATGCTAATCTTCCTATCAGACCTTATGATCGTACCGACGAGGAAAACGCCAGGATAGCAAAGGAACATTATGATGCACAGATGAAAAAGAAGGAACCCGAGCCTCGCCCGGAATACACCGAGAAGCAAATAGCATATGCAAAATACTTCACGACCCTTCTATCACAGTATGACTTACACCATAAGCCTGACGACTATACACGCACATTGCAGAAGGAAGGGAAAAAGAGCGGATCACGTGCAAGTGCAAGTGGGAGCAAATCAAGTTCAACTACAAGCAAAAAAAGATCAGACGTTCCTCAGCTTGGACAACAGGCCAAATAGTCGATCCCACCCCTCAGGGTGTTACCCGAGAATGTTCCCTCTCTGGTGCAGGGGCAAGATTTGGAATTAGCAAAGAAGTGGGTGGCTGAATGGGGTCTAAGTGTTGAAGACGTTCTGGCTTCCCAAGACGACAGGTTACCCAAGGCTGTGGTAGCCCCTAAGCCACAGTTTGTCATGGGAGCGCCTTTGGTCAGCAAAGATAAGTTTGATGATCTCCCAATAAATATGCGTTACTTGCATACATGGTACTTAAGTTAAGCAAAGAATGGGAGAACGATGATCGTGGCGTGTGTCCCACGGGAGTACTACGGCCGTCCCGAAGACATCCATATCGACTTTGATGAACTCTTCCAAATGAACAATGCCGACGCCCTCGACAAATCGCTTATGAGTTGCTATTATCTGTAAGTTTTTCAATTCGTTGTCTGCATATAACTTGTTCAGTTATTTCAATTCATTGTCTACATATAACTTGTTCCGTTCTGACTTGTACACTATTATGCAGAATGAAGATTCTGGAATGTAAAAGTAGGAGCATCCTAAATATTGGGTTTATTGACCCAGATAAAATACATATAACGATGCTAACTGATAACCCCAAGGGGACGGAGGAAAACCTTCTAAGGTTTCTAACAGATCAAAATTTCTGTGACCACATACTGTTTCCATACAACTTCAGGTGAGGGTCTTACTCTGTTGTGTCCATTCACTTATAAGTGTAATTGATAAGTTACTGACACACATATATATATACATGTGCAGCTACCACTGGATTCTGTTGGACATTCAAATTGATAAGGGAAGAGTTGATGCCTTCGACCCATTATCGAGACCCTTGGAACAGTTCCAAAGCCTGCAGGACATGCTCCAAGGGTAATTTCAATCATTCTTGCGCTCTATCGGTCTCTTTCGATGATTTTCTGATATATCAATTAATAAAAAACTTAGCAAATCATTTTTCTTGTCGGGCAGGTTTTGGAAGCGGTTCAAGTGCGTGACTGACGGTATCGAGCATGAGAAGCTGAACTTTAGAGCGGCTCAGGTAAGTAGTAGTATGATATACTTCTATTTTCAATACATTTATGATGCTAGATTATTATTTTGATTATATATATTCTATTCTCGTAAAGTGCGACCAGCAGCCACGGGGGACGCATCTATGCGGATACTATGTTTGCGAGACCATTCGCACGTTTACCTCTGAGCACAAGGAACAGATACGACGTAAGCAATGAACATTCACACCTCTATTTTTACCCGTCATTCTTTTTTATCATGATTGATATTCATATTCATCTCCTCTTCTTATATAGTACACGGCCATGAGGGAGAAGTACCTACCAGAGCAACGCGCGATTGCTATTGCAGAGGAGCTAGCGACCTTTCTGAGGACGGAAGCTATAGACGACAAAGGACGATTGAGTGTAGCTAGGGGCCATTACTGATGTTGGTCCATGTAATCGAATAGACGGGCTCTAGTCCCGATAATTCTAATCTCCATATAATTGTATATATATGCTCGCTTGTAAGATAAGTTAATCTTATATATATGCATAAATTAATTCCCGAACACCAAACCAGGCACCAAATGAGGCATCACGTTAATCCCCCGAACACCTAAACCCTAAAACCCCTAAACCCTAAAACCCTAAAGCAAAAAACAAAATCTGTAGATGCCCTTTAGTCCCGGTCTGTGTTACAAACCGGGACTAAAGGTCCTAGCCCTGGATGCGCTCGGAGGCGCCCACGTGGACACCCTCCAGTCCCGGCTGGTAACCGGGCCGGGACTAAAGGTTTAGCCTTTAGTCCCGCCTCTGTAGTCTCGGTTTGCAAACCGGGACTAAAGGCCCTTACGGGCCGGGACTGGAGGCCCTGTCCCCACTAGTGTTTGCATATTGGATTTCCCCGTACCCTCCTTCAACCAAGCGGTTTGTCCTTCAAGTCTCAATCAACCTTCTATAAGCAGATCGCACCGAGAACACTTCTCGCTTGTCATAGTGACAAGCCCAACGGTCTGGTCTCATGACCTTAATCATTTCTGGTGACCATGAGTCTAGGGTACCAAGCAATAAGACCGTAGTATCGGTTGATCCCGGCATGGAGGAGATTAATTATTGAAGAGGTTGCTAGCCTAGTTGTCTCACAATAAGAGAGGTTATAAGCACATACCCATATATTAGAATGTTATTCTTCATTCGGCACACTCACTCGTGCCTAATCTATTTTCCGCATGAAAACTCAAACAATCTTTGTTACTTTTCATTATGTTACTTTACTTTCTAGTTTACGCTCAATACTCTTTCCAGCAAATCATTTTCCACTCACCACCTTCATTTCTAATTGTTGCGGTCAATCCAGTCAAGACCAGTGGCACCTTGGGTGCGATAGAAACGCTCATAATAAGCACTTGCTTACGGTCCTTCATTTGGATTCGACATAAAACTGAATTAATACTTACGCCAATATATGCTCTGACGAACCTGTGATCTTGCAGGTCATCAACGTTTTCCTCACAAACTTCACGACCAATATTGGGCTATACTCACTTTCACCATTGTTTAATTTATTCTGTGGGTCCCAAATAATACTTATAATCTTTCATCGATCAATCTCTCGCACATGATATCCTTTGTCCAAGTGTTCGGATGGGGACGCGGTAGTTTTGGGTTTAAAATCTCCTTTGCAGCCTCCCAAAACATTTGAGCACGAGAGCACTCGATCAAGGCGTGCATCAGGTCTTCAATAGTGGTTTTTGCAAAGTGAGCAAACAATTTTTCCAACCTCTTTTCTCAAAGCAATTGAACATTTAAAGCCTATTTTGAATATCCAAAGAAGCAAAGAATTTCTATTTAAGCAGAATCCAAGCCTTCTAAACCGTTTTGTTCATGCACTTGGGAGTGCCACGAAAAAAATGAGCATTATAGGACAAGTCGTTGAGTAATAATAGCCGTGAGGTTCCAAATTATTGAGTCCTCCGTGTCTTCTCGAAGGTGAACATTAGTGTTGTGATGCCTGTTAACTGGCAGATCAAATGCAAAGGGGCTGGATTTTGGTCTGACGCTGACGCTGACGCTGACGCGCATATGCTGGAAGCTGAGTGTGTTGGTGCAGATTACTCTGAACATGCGGGAGGGGACTTCGACCTGATCACAATTTTTTCTGCTCAGCTTGATGCCCCGCGCCGAGTGCGCCAATGTTATGCCCAAATGCTTGCAGTACTGGAGATATTAGTTCAAGGCTTCATCTCCACCATATTGACGCCGATGCTCCTTCTGTATCACTTTCGAAGGCGTCCTTGTGCTCGTTGTTTGGTAAGCTACAATGAGTTTTCCGCACCACAAATCTATATGTCGAGATGCTACACATCAAGTCATTTGCAAGCTGCTGTTCATGATGTCTTAGCAATCTTCACACCGCTCGGGTTGATCCACCGGAGAAGGGTGAGAGCGTCTTCGTTGTCGTTCCTCAGATTTTGCGGAGAAGATATATCTGTTTTGAGCTCGGTGATACATACATTTGATCTACAGCTCAATCTTCACCTCGGATGCGTCTGCCAACAAGATTGTTGGTTGAGCCGCTAGCACTACGGTTGGCAAGGCTGCAAGCGGCCCTTGAAGAACACAATTGAAGGTTCATCATGTCCGAGTTCTCGCCGGACCCGCTCTAGTTGTGTACTTCTGCTCAGACAACATGACTTCTCGGTAGTTTACTGTCAATGTGTACATCTAGGCACTAGTTGTTTGAACCAAGGTTTTGACTCCCGAATTTAAAAAAATCCCGAGGGGGCTCAGGATTTCCGGTTACCGTGGTAACCGAGAAATCCTGACGGTTTACCGAGAAAATTCAATATATTAATTTTTTTTTTGGGTAGAAGCTTTAAAGAAGTTCGTAAGCAAATAGTTATCAGTATGTAGCCTGTAACGCAGTGGTACTAGGACATATACGCACTGAGGTTCATCAGGTTGCTAGTTTGAAACTGCAGACCCAATTTTTTTGCATAAATATATCATTTTACATTCTGGAAAATGTTTATACTAAAAATGAAAAGTGTAACATCCCAGGTTTTCAAATTTTAAAACCAGCATGCATTTATTCATATAGTGCATTTTTTGAAAACAAAGCCTTGTTTAAAATTTTGAAATAAGAAACTTTTATTTTTTAAAAATAGCCAAATGGCTCATATGAGCTAATTTGTTTCTTCAAAAACATTTCTTCTTTTATTTTACACCTTGTCTGAAGTTTATTCAGTTCAAAAACCCTCTAGCCTTTTACAATTTTTTGCAAATTTGAAGAGATTCAAATTTATGCAAGTTTTATTGCAAAACAAATGTCTTTGTTTCAAAATAGAAAAAGAAAAGGAATTTTGACAAAAAAAATAAAGAAAAGGCCAGGGGCGCCGATTTGGCCCAGGCCAGAAAGCCGGCCAAGGCCCAGTTAGCCCCGCGCCCCGAACCGGTACGCCGCCGCGCGCAGATGCTGACAGGTGGGCCCCACCTGTCAGGCGTCTTCAACCTCCCGCCAGAGTCCGGCCCGAGCACAGAGTTGCCCCCAACCGTCCGATGCTTTCCCCACGCTAAACCCTAGCCCCTCCTGCAAGCCAAGCCCCTCTATATAAACCCCCGCACCCCCTCTCTCGCCGCACACACTAACCACGTAACGTCACGCCCCCAGGCCGCCGTGTTTTGAGCTCGAAGCTCCGCGGTATCGCCACCCTCCAGCCGACCCTCTGCGCCCTATTGAGAAGCAATCGACGCCGCCGCAACCACCCACGAGCTCGTCATGTCCGTGCGCACCTCGTCGTCACCTTCTTGTTCGCCCAAGAGCTCGGCATCGTCGGAATCGTCCACGCCTAGTGCAAACCTCATCGGAACCGTAGCCTCGCGCTGGTGAGCCCCCCTCCCCTCTCTCCACTATCTGATCCCGATCCCATGGCCCAGATAGAACCCCGTCCAAACCGGTACGGGCTGATCTGGGGCGTTAGATCAGTTCTAGATCTAACGGCCCACAGCGCCGATCCGCCAGAACCCGTACGGGCCGATCACAAGCTGCCACGTGTCAAGCCCCTGGCTGCCCTGTAACAACTCAGAAAATTGTAATCCACTTCCTATTGATTAAAGTGCCAAATTTTGGGATCAAATAAAACTTCTCAATTCATATTGCATGCATACATGTATTTTCCATTATATGTTTTCTATGATTTTATGTGTGTTATTATTTGTTGGGCAATAGCTAGTTAATTCTAACTTAACCAACAGAATCAATTGAGAAAGATTATAAGAACCAAAGAAACAAGAAACCAAAGAAAGAAAGAAAGAAAAAGAGAAGAATAAGGTGATCTATGAAATCTTATTGACTACCCTACTTTGAGCCTTTAGAATAAGAAATCTGTAACTCAACTCAGTGATTGGCCAGTTAGTTGAGCTTGACCAAGTCACATACTAACTCAACCAAGAAGTTTCCAGCCAAAAATCAAATCAGAACATCACTCAAACATCAGCCAAACTTTGAATCTAAAACAGTGACAATACCAAAATTTGAAATAAGATTTCTGCAAAACTTAACCTTTCCTTGCAACAAAAATATCTTTGGAGACCTTGTCTAATATGTTGATCACCCAAAGTGAAAAATTTCAAAAATTCAAATTTTAGTTTCTTGCGGGCATTTCGTCGAACACCTGGCAGACGAAAATCGAGCAAAATCGTGTTACTGTGAGGATCACTGCTCCCATTCGCCGCTGGCATGTAGCCATGCTCCTGGACAATGCCGTGGTCGAGCCCCGCTCCCTCTGCCCCGACCCGAGCCGTGAGAAGTGGAGGGAAGAAGAGAAACGTGCTCGGACCCCCCTCTCTGTCCCTCTTCTTCTCTGCATGCACCCGACCGCCATGACTGCGCCAGAGCCGACCCACAGCCCTCTGCAGCCGAGGCGACAACCCTCCAGCACGCCCCCGAGGCCGCCGTGCCCGGTGCGACCTTCGAACGCCGCCAGGACCCCCGCACTGGCCACCTTCTGGTCGCCCTTGCCCCCGGCCTCCCGAGCCTATAAAACCCCCCGTCGACCCCCCAGAAGACGCACACACTCACCGCAACCGATCCCCACTCTTCTCTCTTCCTCTCTCCCTCGGAATCATCCGAGCTCTGCAAGAGAGCGCCACCGCGTTCTGGAAGAGTCTGGCCACCGTTGGACACGCCGCCGGTGCCAGGCGGAGGAGTCGAGCTGCCGCCGCCATTCTGCGTCATCGCCGACGACCCCTGCTTCCTCTCCGTCGAGCCCTCGCTGTCGAACGCTCGTCCCTGCAAACGCCGGTGAGCCCCGCCCTGGCCGAGGAAGACGACGTGTGGTAGCCGTTAGATTCCGATCCATCGGTCGCGTACCGATTCGGTGCGTTAAGTGATCTGACCGGTGGGCTCCACCTGTCAGGTTTAGTTTTGTTTCTTTCCCGCCCGGAGCGAAGCGGTATGGGCCGGCCCGTTCGGGTTTCGTTTTAAGTCAGCCCAGCTAGGTTCGAATTCGGTCCGTTTCGTTTTATTTAATTTCCCGCCTATTTCAAATTAATCCAAATAACTTTCAGATATGATTTTCAAACTTGAATTCAAAGAGATTTACAAATCCATTTTTAGCAAATGAATATGCGTTGGAAAGCTGACAAAATGCTCTAGCCTGTAGAAGTGGTTAGAATTCAATTTGAATTAGGGATTTAAATAAATAAGAATAGTGTGACCTTAGCTTTATAAACCATAGAAAATTTCTAGAAAATTGTTGAAGCCTTCTAAAATTATGAAATTTGGTTTGTGAACTCACTAATCAACTTCCCTACTGTTAGTCAACCTTAATCAACTCAAACCTTGTTAGTGGTACCCATTAGACCCTAATCCCATCTTAGTTTGAAGCATAAAATGATAGATTTCTATTGCACCCTTAGAATTAAATTTTGCCCTCAATACCAATCCACTTAATTAAACCCTCCTCACTTGAACTAGTCCAACCCCCCTTAGCCAATACCCATGCTTGGAAAGTAAGCCACCTATGGTACTTGGTAGACAAATTCAACTTGCACACTTAATACAGACTTGGAAGCAAAACTTGCAACCCAATTCTATAAAATCCACCATGAATATTATTGTTTGAAAACAAGTTTGTGTGTTTGAAGTGATGTTAGTATTGTATGGTGATTGTGTGTTCTGTGTTTACTCGTTATTAGACGCTAGTGTTGCTGAGGAGGATATTGAGGGGGAATATTATCAAGAAGAAGAAGAATACCCCGGACACTTTGCCAACCAAGGCAAGCCATCTTTTGAATCATACTCCAAATGCCTAGTTCTACTATTGCATTCTACTGGTTTTAAGTAAATTGCATGATTGAATTGCTAGAGTAGAATGATAGATGTGTAGTGATATCTTGCTTAGCAAGAGCATCAAGCTGAGTTATCCAACCATAGCTTAATGGTATCATCACTCAACCTAGTTGCTTAGTCGCTAATAAAAATGTAGGCAATCTCTAAGTGGAACCCCCTTTGAACTGGGTGACTTGAACTTGAAAGCTTGAAATGGAGATCCCTCCTACATGATGGTTTTTATGAAGGAAAGTAATCTTGACTAAAGACTATGGAATGTATTTGCTAAATGATAATAAGTGATGTACCATGTGAGCCAACCATTACCGTACGACCACATTACCCCTAAATGGGAAGGGGCTTAGTCCGTAGTTTGTTCACCTTAGTATGGGAGGTCTTGTATCATCCTTTATGGAAGTGCGCCGTGCGCGGGTACTTCTGAACCAAGTGGAGATTCCACTCATCCGGCATCCCAGAGCGGGCAAAACTAGAGGCGCCGGAACGGGGATTTCCATATCCCGGGCTCTAGGGAAGGATCCTGTACTAGGGTGAGCAGGTGAAAGAATTTGTTTGATTATCTGAACCCCGCATACTTTGTGTATGACGATCCGTGGATTTCTCCCGGCAGATGTATCGAATCTTGTGGGTAAAGTGTACCCCTCTGCAGAGGTTTCAAACTATTCGAATAGCCGCGTCCTCGGTTATGGACAGTTGGCAAACTGTACTTGACTTTTGTCAAGAATGATAATAACCTATGTGAACTTGGTGAATGATATGACTTGACTTGACCTTGATCTCGACACACTTGAAGTTCCCTTAGATTAAACTTAGAGAACTAAACTTCTTTTCTACCAATGAGCATTCTTGGGAAACAAAACGAGCTTTTGCAAACTAAACTTAGTGCTTAGTCCACCATATCAACCTTGCATATCTACTTCATCATTTCATTTGTAAGATGGTTTGCGAGTGCATCCAATGTACTCACGGCTGTGTCCCTGGCTATCAACTTGGCCAGACTATGGGGAAGAGTATCCGGAGGAAGGGTATGAAGAAGAGTATCAGAACTAAGATCTTCTACTGAGTCGCCATTGCCTGTAGGGTGAAGGCATGGACCCGAAGACGTTATTTCCGCTGCTATATTGTGTTGTAATATGAACTTGGTCTCTATGACCCTTGTATTTGAACCACCGTATTGTAATGTCTATGGAACTAGTTACCAACTACGTTATGTGTATCACAACAATGATTCTGGGATTGTGGTGGAATGCATAACGGGCACTTTGAATTTTTGATAAATTCGGGGTCGTCACAAGTTGGTATCAGAGCCTAGGCTGACCATAGGAGACCTTAGTTAGAATGGGCGTTCAAGAAACCTTTAAAAAAACAAAGAGATAAGTAATGGTTTAAAATTGCTTAGTCTTTTCCTCTCCATTTACAAAGTTTTGTACATGCTTCAGTTTTTACCTACTTAAAATTTTGCACACTTGAGTTGATCACTAACTTAATCTAATCTAAAACTTTGTAGATGGCCCCGGTATTCACCGAGCAGTACCAGTTGGGCCATGGTGGCAGCCTGTGTTTCGAGCGCGACCTCACCACCCTGACCTTGTTCCTGGATTGTCTGTATCCGGAGTTCAAGGGAGCCGTGCTCAATGAGCACCCGGATGGAGAGCTACGATGGCTTGTCAGGGCCAGTTGCCATGGCAAGAAGGGAGATTTGAGTTCTCCAAGGATCAAGTTCGAGCTTGTGGAGAACACTTGGGCCGATGGTTTGGTCCGAGCTATGCAGGAGATGCACGCCCGTTTGTGCGGACTGCATGTGGAGGAGATCCAGGGAGAGCGCTTTAGGAACTTTGCCCGGCGTGATGCGGATGGGCGTCCCGCAAACATGCCAGGGCAAAATGAGCCGAGTACCTACATCGATCACATGGACTTCTTGCTGTACTCCACTCAGAAGGAGGCCGATCATGCCCGTACCAAGGCCAACCTTGAGCACTTCGCACTGGTGGAGGCAAGGAGCACTATCAGGATTCTTGCTAAGGATCGCAAGAGTCTTCGCCGCCAGCGCGATGAGAGGGATCACACCATTGATGAGTTGAAGGCCAATGTGGCTGAACTGACTGAGTACATTGAGAGTCTCAAGAGCCACCTTGGTGAGGAGGAAGGCATTGATCTCTGCAAGGAGGATAATGCCCTCATCAGTGACGAGGATGACTTCATGGAGGACCTTGATGATGAGGAGGATCCTGAGGAGAATGGATTCATTGTGGATGATGAGGAGGAAGACCCCGAGGAGCCCGATGTTTAGATTGGAGATTCCCGTGTTATCTAGTTATGAGTTTACTTTAAGTCACTTCGTGTAGGTGTGAGTTGTATCCCCCTCTCTAGTAGACGAGTCGCAATGGTTTGTCGTAAACCATTTGTAATGTGTGAACTCGTATGTATGATATGTTTGATGCTTGTTAAATGAAATATGAATTTGGCCCTTAAGGCCTTAGTAAGACAAAAATTGCATCATCCATGTTACATTTAAATCTTAGCCAAACTAGTTTTTCCCTCTTGTCTTACACACCTTATCTTCAGATGCCACGAGCACCCCCACCCCCGAACCCGGAAATGGCCGAACTGCTAAGGTTGATCATGGAGGACCGAGAAGCAGCCCAAGCTGAGCGCAAGCTAACTTAGCCACTCTTCAGCAACTAACTCAGATGGCAATGAACCACAACAATTGCAATGGAAATGGCCATGGTGAAGGAGAAAACAATGGCCATGGTGATCACCGATCCAAGTTAAAGAGTTTCCAAAATACCAACCCTCCAATATTCACTAAGTCTGAAGAACCCTTAGATGCCGATGACTGGCTTCGCACCACGGAGAACAATTTGGCAGTCGCCGAAGTTGGTGAAAATGAAAAGGTCTTGTACACCACCCACTATCTTGCGGGAGCTGCAAGAGCTTGGTGGGACAGCACTCGTGCAATGCAAGCCCAAGGGTATGTGATGCCTTGGGAGGAGTTCAAGAGCAAGTTTAGCAAAGCCCATGTTCCTTTGGGATTGGTTAAAAGGATGAGAGATGAGTTCAGAAATCTGAAGCAAGGTTCCCTATCTGTGGTGGATTACCGTGACAAGTTCCTTACCTTGTCTAGGTATGCCCCCGATGACACCAATACCACCGAGAAAAAGCAAGAAAGGTTTCTGGATGGACTTCATGATGAGATGCAATGTGACTTGGTCAGCATTCACTTTGCAGACCTGGAGTCATTGGTTGACTCTGCCATACAGATGGAGGGCAAACTCAAGCAAGCTGCAGAGAACCGCAAGCGCCGTATGATGTATCAAGGCAACTCGAGCAATTCGCAGAAGCCAAAGGGAAATCCACCCATGGGTTTCACCCCTAGACATATGAGGCCATCTGCACCTGCTCCACGTCCCAACTTCCCTAGCCGTCCACCCGGCAACAACTTCAACCATGCACCTCCAAGACCTAATGGCAACAACTTCAACCCCAATGCTCCAAGGCCCAATGGAGCCCCTGTGCCACCCAAGTCTGGTGACAAGTCTGGTGTTACCTGTTATGAGTGTGGACTCAAAGGGCACTACTCCAATGAGTGCCCCAAGAAGCTGAATGATGCATCCAAGACCACTGCTCCTGCTCAGCAACAGCGCCGTGTGGGAAATGGCAAGAACTATCCACCAAGGAACCAACCTCACCCTCGAGGCCGTCTGAACCACATGAATGTTGAAGAAGCTCAGGAAGCAACCGACATTGTGCTTGGTATGTTCCCTGTTAACTTAGTTCCTACAAGAGTTCTGTTTGATTCTGGAGCTTCGCATTCGTTTGTGACTCAGTTATTCGTTGATAAAAGTGGACTTCAACCAACACCCCTGAAAAATACCATGTCTGTGCAAATACCTGGGTCCATAACCAAGGCTAGTTGGACCTGCTTGGCAGTGCCCATAGAAATCCATGGGATCTCCTTCTTAGCCAGTTTGATTGTGTTAGGAACCAAAGGATTGGAAGTAGTCCTAGGTATGGATTGGATGTCTCAACATCAAGGAGTTATAGATTGTGCCAAAAATACCATCACCATGAGGAGTAGCCATGGAATTTTAGTAAAGCATGTGTCAGTTAAACCCACCCAAATCCCCAGATGTCATAAGAGTATCTCAGGGCCAACTATAGAGGAAGTTCCTATCGTCTGTGAATACCCGGATGTTTTTCCCGATGAGCTACCCGGAATGCCACCGGATCGGGATATTGAGTTTATCATTGAGCTTATCCCCGGAACTGGATCCATAGCCCAACGACCCTATCGTATGAACACAACTGAACTAGTGGAGTTGAAGAAGCAATTGGATGACCTTTTGAGTAAGGGATTGATTCAGCCAAGTTCATCTGCTTGGAGATCACCCGTCTTGTTTGTGGATAAAAGTGACGGTTCCAGCCGACTGTGCACTGATTACCGCAAGCTAAATGATGTGACCATCAAGAATAAGTATCCTCTCCCAAAGATTGAAGATCTGTTTGACCAACTGACTGGAGCTCGAGTCTTCTCAAAGATAGACCTTAGAACTAGATACCATCAACTGAAGATCCGTGCAACCGATATCCCCAAAACAGCCTTCACTACTCGATACGGATTGTATGAGTATACCGTAATGTCCTTCGGATTGACCAATGCCCCTGCCTATTTCATGAACCTCATGAATAAGGTTTTCATGGAGTTCTTGGATAAGTTTGTTGTTTTCTTCATTGATGACATTCTTATCTACTCCAAGCCCGAAGAAGAGCATGCCACCCATTTGAGATTAATCTTAGAGACCCTGAGAGAGCACCAGCTTTATGCCAAGTTTAGCAAATGTGAGTTTTGGTTGAAGGAAGTTGGATTCTTAGGCCATGTATTATCAGCTGGAGGAATATCAGTAGACCCAAAGAAGATCAAATCAGTCATGGAATGGGAAGCCCCTACCACTCAAACCGAAGTTAGAGGTTTTCTCGGATTAGCGGGATATTACCGCAAGTTTGTTGAAGGGTTCTCAAGCATTGCCTGGCCAATGACACAACTGTTGAAGAAGGACAAGAAGTTTGAATGGACCCCTAAGTGTGAAGAGAGTTTTCAAGAGCTCAAGAAGCGATTGGTGACCGCTCCCGTCCTAACCATGCCCGATACCACCAAAAACTTTGATGTCTATTGCGATGCTTCCAAGCTTGGACTTGGTTGTGTGTTAATGCAAGAAGGCAAGGTCATAGCTTACCTCTCACGGCAGCTTTGACCTCATGAAGAAAATTATCCAACCCATGATCTGGAGTTAGCAGCCGTAGTTCTAGCTCTGAAGACCTGGAGGCATTATCTTATGGGTAACCGTTGTGAGATCTACACGGATCACAAGAGTTTGAAGTATATTTTCACTCAGAAGGAGTTGAACATGAGACAGAGAAGATGGATAGAGTTGATCAAGGAGTATGATTTGGAAATCCATTACCACCCCGGTAAGGCCAATGTAGTTGCCGATGCATTGAGTAGGAAGCCATGTTCGTTGAATATGATGATCAAAGAGGAGCAACCTATGTTGCATCAAGAGTTGGAAAAATTTGGATTGGAACTAGTCAATCGAGGATTCTTAGCCAACCTTGAGTTTCAACCCACCTTGATGAGCCAAATCAAAGAAGCCCACAAGGGAAATAAGAGTATTGACGGGATTAAGCGCAGGATTAGTTCCGGCAAGGTGCCCGGATTTGAAGAAGATGATCAGGGAGTTCTTTGGTATAAAGGCCGTATTTGTGTACCTGCGGTCTCAGAATTGAAGGAAGTTATTATGAAGGAAGCCCATGAGACACCTTACTCCATCCACCCCGGTGGAACTAAGATGTACCAAGAATTGAAGGAACAATTTTGGTGGCATGGAATGAAGCGTGAGATTGCATCGTTCATATCTAAGTGTGATATTAGTCAAAGAGTCAAGGCTGAACATCAACGTCCTGCTGGATTGCTGCAACCTTTGCAAGTTCCGGAATGGAAGTGGGAATCTGTTGGAATGGATTTCATCACTGGATTTCCAAGGTCTAGCCGTGGAAATGACTCTATCTGGGTCATTGTGGATAGACTTACCAAAGTTGCCCACTTTATTCCTGTCAAGACCACTTATACTTCAGGACAGCTGGCAGATCTTTATCTATCCAGAATTGTTAGTGTGCATGGAGTCCCTAAAACCATAGTTTCTGATCGAGGGACCCAATTCACCTCGAGATTTTGGAAAAGTTTGCACCAAGCCTTGGGAACCAAATTAGCCTTTAGCACAGCTTACCACCCTCAGACTGATGGACAGACTGAAAGAGTAAATTAAATACTTGAAGACATGTTGAGAGCCTGTGTTCTATCCTATGGAGCTAAGTGGGAAGATTGTCTACCTTTCGTGGAGTTTTTCTACAACAACAGTTATCAAGCCAGTTTGCAAATGGCCCCATTTGAAGCTTTGTATGGAAGGAAGTGTCGTACCCCTTTGAATTGGTCAGAAACAGGAGACAGTCAGATATTTGGACCTGACATTCTGCAAGAGGCTGAAGAGAAGGTTCGCATGATCCGTGACTACCTCAAGGCAGCCCAGTCGAGACAGAAAAGTTATGCCGACAAGAGGCGTAGAGAACTGACCTTCTAGATTGGAGATTTTGTTTATCTCAGAGTATCACCTCTCAAGGGAATGCAAAGATTCCAAGTCAAAGGAAAGCTTGCACCAAGGTATATTGGACCCTTCAAGGTACTAAGCCACCGAGGAGAAGTGTCATATCAGTTGGAAATGCCCCCTGAATTGTCTGAAGTACACGATGTCTTTCACGTGTCTTTACTTCGGAAATGTCTTGAAATGCCGGAGAAGCCAGAAGTCTTCAAGAATATTGATCACCGTTCTGTGGACATCAACAAGGATTTGACCTATCGTGAAAGGCCTATCCGTATCCTCGAGGAAGCATATAGAACCACTAGAACCCGAAGCATCATGTTTTTGAAAGTTCAGTGGAGTAATCACACTGAAGATGAAGCCACTTGGGAACGAGAAGATTACCTCCAGAAGGAGTTTCCCAATCTTTTTAGTTCTTAATTAGTGAATCTCGGGGACAAGATTCTTTTTAAGGGGGCAAGATTGTAACAACTCAGAAAATTGTAATCCACTTCCTATTGATTAAAGTGCCAAATTTTGGGATCAAATAAAACTTCTCAATTCATATTGCATGCATACATGTATTTTCCATTATATGTTTTCTATGATTTTATGTGTGTTATTATTTGTTGGGCAATATCTAGTTAATTCTAACTTAACCAACAGAATCAATTGAGAAAGATTATAAGAACCAAAGAAACAAGAAACCAAAGAAAGAAAGAAAAAGAGAAGAATAAGGTGATCTATGAAATCTTATTGACTACCCTACTTTGAGCCTTTAGAATAAGAAATCTGTAACTCAACTCAGTGATTGGCCAGTTAGTTGAGCTTGACCAAGTCACATACTAACTCAACCAAGAAGTTTCCAGCCAAAAATCAAATCAGAACATCACTCAAACATCAGCCAAACTTTGAATCTAAAACAGTGACAATACCAAAATTTGAAATAAGATTTCTGCAAAACTTAACCTTTCCTTGCAACAAAAATATCTTTGGAGACCTTGTCTAATATGTTGATCACCCAAAGTGAAAAATTTCAAAAATTCAAAATTTAGTTTCTTGCGGGCATTTCGTCGAACACATGGCAGACGAAAATCGAGCAAAATCATGTTACTGTGAGGATCACTGCTCCCATTCGCCGCTGGCCTGTAGCCATGCTCCTGGACGATGCCGCGGTCGAGCGCCGCTCCCTCTGCCCCGACCTGAGTCGTGAGAAGTGGAGGGAAGAAGAGAAACGCGCCCGGACCCCTCTCTCTGTCCCTCTTCTTCTCTGCATGCGCCCGACCGCCATGACTGCGCCAGAGCCGACCCACAGCCCTCCGCAGCCGAGGCGACAACCCTCCAGCACGCCCCCGAGGCTGCCGTGCCCGATGCGACCTTCAAACGCCGCCAGGACCCCCGCACTGGCCACCTTCTGGTCGCCCTTGCCCCCGGCCTACCGAGCCTATAAAACCCCCCGTCGAACCCCCCAGAAGACGCACACACTCACCACAACCGATCCCCACTCTTCTCTCTTCCTCTCTCCCTCGGAATCGTTCGAGCTCTGCAAGAGAGCGCCGCCGCGTTCTGGAAGAGTCCGGCCACCGTTGGACACGCCGTCGGTGCCAGGCGGAGGAGTCAAGCTGCCGCTGCCATTCTGCATCATCGCCGATGACCCCTGCTTCCTCTCCGTCGAGCCCTCGCCGTCGAACACTCATCCCTGCAAACACCGGTGAGCCCCGCCCTGGCCGAGGAAGACGACGCGTGGTAGCCGTTAGATTCCGATCCATCGGTCGCGTACCGATTCGGTGCGTTAAGTGACCTGACCGGTGGGCTCCACCTGTCAGGTTTAGTTTTGTTTCTTTCGCGCCCGGAGCGAAGCGGTATGGGCCGGCCCGTTCGGGTTTCGTTTTAAGTCAGCCCAGCTAGGTTCGAATTCAGTCCATTTCATTTTATTTAATTTCCCGCCTATTTTGAATTAATCCAAATAACTTTCAGATATGATTTTCAAACTTGAATTCAAAGAGATTTACAAATCCATTTTTAGCAAATGAATATGCGTTCGAAAGCTTACAAAATGCTCTAGCCTGTAGAAGTGGTTAGAATTCAATTTGAATTAGGGATTTAAATAAATAAGAATAGTGTGACCTTAGCTTTATAAACCATAGAAAATTTCTAGAAAATTGTTGAAGCCTTCTAAAATTATGAAATTTGGTTTGTGAACTCACTAATCAACTCCCCTACTGTTAGTCAACCTTAATCAACTCAAACCTTGTTAGTGGTACCCATTAGACCCTAATCCCATCTTAGTTTGAAGCATAAAATGATAGATTTCTATTGCACCCTTAGAATTAAATTTTGCCCTCAATACCAATCCACTTAATTAAACCCTCCTCACTTGAACTAGTCCAACCCCCCTTAGCAAATACCCATGCTTGGAAAGTAAGCCACCTATGGTACTTGGTAGACAAATTCAACTTGCACACTTAATACAGACTTGGAAGCAAAACTTGCAACCCAATTCTATAAAATCCACCATGAATATTATTGTTTGAAAACAAGTTTGTGTGTTTGAAGTGATGTTAGTATTGTATGGTGATTGTGTGTTCTGTGTTTACTCGTTATTAGACGCTAGTGTTGCTGAGGAGGATATTGAGGGGGAATATTATCAAGAAGAAGAAGAATACCCCGGACACTTTGCCAACCAAGGCAAGCCATCTTTTGAATCATACTCCAAATGCCTAGTTCTACTATTGCATTCTACTGGTTTTAAGTAAATTGCATGATTGAATTGCTAGAGTAGAATGATAGATGTGTAGTGATATCTTGCTTAGCAAGAGCATCAAGCTGAGTTATCCAACCATAGCTTAATGGTATCATCACTCAACCTAGTTGCTTAGTCGCTAATAAAAATGTAGGCAATCTCTAAGTGGAACCCCCTTTGAACTGGGTGACTTGAACTTGAAAGCTTGAAATGGAGATCCCTCCTACATGATGGTTTTTATGAAGGAAAGTAATCTTGACTAAAGACTATGGAATGTATTTGCTAAATGATAATAAGTGATGTACCATGTGAGCCAACCATTACCGTACGACCACATTACCCCTAAATGGGAAGGGGCTTAGTCCGTAGTTTGTTCACCTTAGTATGGGAGGTCTTGTATCATCCTTTATGGAAGTGCGCCGTGCGCGGGTACTTCTGAACCAAGTGGAGATTCCACTCATCCGGCATCCTGGAGCGGGCAAAACTAGAGGCGCCGGAACGGGGATTTCCGTATCCCGGGCTCTAGGGAAGGATCCTGTACTAGGGTGAGCAAGTGAAAGAATTTGTTTGATTATCTGAACCCCGCATACTTTGTGTATGACGATCCGTGGATTTCTTCCGGTAGATGTATCGAATCTTGTGGGTAAAGTGTACCCCTCTGCAGAGGTTTCAAACTATTCGAATAGCCCCGTCCTCGGTTATGGACAGTTGGCAAACTGTACTTGACTTTTGTCAAGAATGATAATAACCTATGTGAACTTGGTGAATGACATGACTTGACTTGACCTTGATCTTGACACACTTGAAGTTCCCTTAGATTAAACTTAGAGAACTAAACTTCTTTTCTACCAATGAGCATTCTTGGGAAACAAAATGAGCTTTTGCAAACTAAACTTAGTGCTTAGTCCACCATATCAACCTTGCATATCTACTTCATCATTTCATTTGTAAGATGGTTTGCGAGTGCATCCAATGTACTCACGGCTGTGTCCCTGGCTATCAACTTGGCCAGACTATGGGGAAGAGTATCCGGAGGAAGGGTATGAAGAAGAGTATCAGAACTAAGATCTTCTACTGAGTCGCCATTGCCTGTAGGGTGAAGGCATGGACCCGAAGACGTTATTTCCGCTGCTATATTGTGTTGTAATATGAACTTGGTCTCTATGACCCTTGTATTTGAACCACCGTATTGTAATGTCTATGGAACTGGTTACCAACTACGTTATGTGTATCACAACAATGATTCTGGGATTGTGGTGGAATGCATAACGGGCACTTCGAATTTATGATAAATTCGGGGTCGTCACATGCCCATTTTCAAAATTTGATTTAAATTGTTTTCAATTGCTGCAAACTTGCAAAAATTCTAGAAAAAGATCTACAACTCCGTTTTGGACGAATTTTATGTCTATGGAAAGCTTAGGAAGTGTAGAATTTATTAGTGTAGATTATTTTCCAATTTTTGTTATAAAATCTAGATCTAATCTTAGATTGATTTAAACCCTATTTTATGCAAATAAATTTATATCTTTTCTTCTGCAATTTCAAATCCTTTATTTTTGTAGTCATTAGATTGCTCTGGACTTGTAGATTGTTTTAGAATAAAAAATCTCATCTTTTGAAACATGCACAAACTTGGTCTAGTTTATTTGCTTCTAGATCACTATTTTGCAAATAATTAAAGAACTAAAAGTGCTTTTTGATTAATCCCTTTTGCATTGGTTTTGTCTTATTAAAACCGATCATCTGAGAACCTTGATACGTCTCCAACGTATCTATAATTTTTGATGCTCCATGCTTGTCTATACACCATTTGCCTACTGTTTCATTACACTTCGTGGCACTTTTATGCATTTTCTAAAACTAACCTACTAACAAGTTGCCACAGTGCCAGTTCCCTGTTTTCTGCGATTTTTGTGTTTCAGAAGTGATACACAGGAAATATTCTCGGAATTGGACGAAACAAGTTCCTGAAGTCTTATTTTTTCAGGAAGCTTCCAGAGATCCAAAGAAGAAACGGAGTGGGGCCACGAGGGGGCCACACGCCAGGGCGGCGCGGCCTGGCCCCTGGCCGTGCCCCCCTACGTGTGAGACCACCTCGGTCCACTTTTGATGATGCCCCTTCGCCTATAAAGACCCCCCGATGGAAAAAAACCTAAGTACCCAATCAATTTTCCAGAACACATCGCGATCCGCCGCCGCCGTTGACCCGAAGATTGGGAGGGTCCAGAAGCTCTTCCCGGCACCCTGCCGGAGAGGGGAATCGCCACCAGAGGTCTTCTTCATCGCCATGCTTCCCTCCGGAGCGATGAGTGAGTAGTCTACCTTGGACTATGGGTCCATAGCAGTAGCTAGATGGTTGTCTTCTCCACCATGTGCTTCATGTTTAGATCTCATGAGCTGCCGTACATGATTGAGATCACCGTTATGTAATTCTACATGTTTGGTTTGTTGGGATCCGATGAATATTGGTGTTATGATTGAGTTGCTATACTGAAATATATCTTATGTTATCTCTATGTTGTTTATGATCTTGCATGCTCTCCGTTGTTAGTAGCTATCTTGGCCGAGTAGTTGCTAGTGACTCCAAGAGGGGGTATTTATGCTTGATAGTGGGTTCATGCCTCTATTTAATCTGGGGGAGTGACAGAAACCTCTAAGGTTGTAGATGTGCTGTTGCTACTAGGGAGAAAACAACATTCATATGCTCAAGGGCATATGCTTTATTTACATTACACACTTTGCTTAATGCAATTATCTGTTGTTCGCAACTTAATACTTGTGGAGTTCTCGGATTGATTCGCCACAAGTGGATTATTAGTCATAGATGCAGTTGGATGGCGATCTATGTATTTTGTTGTAATGCCAAGAGTAAATCACATAGTGATCTTCTTGACATATCACATTTATCTTTATTCTATCAATTGCCCAACTGTAATTTGTTTACCCAGCATTTGTTATTTATCTTATGGAGAGACACCACTAGTGAACTGTGGACCCCGGTCCTATTTCCATCATATTGCTATCACCTGTTCACTTTACTCGCACTGTTTACTTTACTCGCATACTTCTACTGTTTTCCACTCGATACGCTCATAACCTTTGTTTCAAGCAAACCGGTGAGATTGACAACCTCATCGCGAGTTGGGAACATAGTACTTGATTGTGTGTGTGCAGGTTCCGCGTTGCAGCTAGCAAAGCAAAGCTTGGACGAGGCACCATATATAAATTGTCCGAAGCTGTCGCTAAGCCAGTCCGCATCACCTTCAGTCGTATTGTCTGCTCTTCTCCTGATCGACAAACCTTGGTTTCTTAACTGAGGGAAAATTAGCTGCTATATTCATCACACCTTCCTCTTGGGGTTCCCAACGGGCCGGTTGTTTTACTTCATCAACTCGGTAGCATCAAGCTTCTTTTCTGGCGCTGTTGCCGGGGAAGAGTGGAAGACCTCTGCAAGGGGAGTTTTTCACACACACATCCTTTACTTTGTTTTATTGTTTTGCTTTACTTTATTTTTACTTGCATCGTTTTATATCAAAAACCCAAAAAAATTAGAATCCTTGGTAGTTGTTATTTCTTTACTTTTAGTTTATTATGCTGTTCCCTAAGTACGTTCTGGAAGACCTCTCAGTAGGTAGTGGTTCAATTATTGGGAAAGATAACATTGAGGAGTTCTTTAATCACATTAGTATGCATAAGGAAATTGAGAAAAAAATCTTTGGTTGAGCTAGCTCCTAGTAATGAAGTTGCTTCTACTTATTTGATTCACATGTTGGAAACTAGGTTTGCTAGTCTTAATCCTTTTATGCAATACATGTTCCTTAAGCTTCATGAAATTAAGGATCCCGAAAAGAAAGCTTTTATCTTGGAAACTTTGCGCGTAGAATTTAGAGATGTTGCAATTGAGGCTAGGAAAGTTTTTAAGAAGTTTAATAAGCTTGGCTCGCCTGTTGAAATTATTGGTACACCCAATGAGGATTCTAGAATGCCAATACCTTGTAAACTTGTAGGAATTCATAATGCCTTGGCAACTAATACTAGTTGGATTTGTCCTAAAAATCTTTTTGATGAAAATAGTGTACCAAAGCGTGACTACAAGGGATACTCAAAACCTCAATTGGATAGTATTCATTTCTTTATTCCTATAGTGGATCCTAATCCCCCTTTCATTATTACTTGATTCACAATTTTCTGCGCCTAGCTCAAAGGCGTTAAAGAAAAGCACTTTTGGGAGATAACCCAGTATTTTATTTCCAGTACTTTTTCTTTTATTTGAGTCTTGGAAGTCATTACTACTGTAATGACCGCTCCTTATCCTTTTTATTTTATTGTTGTGCCAAGAGAAGCCTCTAATTCGAGTGAGGTAAAGATTTGGGGATGTTGCTGTCCTGAAACTGTTTTCGGTGCTGCACTGTAAAAATTCGTATAAATTCTCTGTATATCTTTTGGACCTGCGATTTCTTCTGCATATGCCCCAGGTTATATCCAAACTTTCGTTAGTTGAACACTTTTTGATTTGAGCAACAGAAAACCCCTCAAAAATTCGACATTTTTTCAGCTGTTCTGTTTTGACAGATTTCTGCCAATATTTGTGTTTGCCGCTTTATCGCTTTCTTTTTGAGTTCTTTTGATCACGGAACTTTTGGAGAAGTTGCTACAGTATTATATGCTATATATATGGTGGTTTTGGGTTGAAACCTGAAGCAAAAAGAGGATGATTATATGTTATGCTACACTAATGTTGCTAATAGATTTGTGTTTAGTTTTGTATGAAGGAAGTTTTCAAGTGTAGGGATTAGAGAATGATGAGATGAGTTGAAGAATGGACAAAATCTCAAGCTTGGGGATGCCCATGCATCACCCCAAGAAATATCCAAGAAGTAAAAGCGTCAAAGCTTGGGGATGCCCCTGAGGCACCCCTTCTTCATCGGCAAAAATCAGGTCACCTTTCAAAACACTATATTTTTATTGCTTCATGCACTATGTGTTTTTCTTGGAGCGTCAGTTGTTTTAGTTCTCTTAGTTAGTTTAGTTTTGTTTGCTGTAATAAATGGTTGGACCCTAACAAATTTCTTTTGGAGAAGTTGTCTTGCTTTTCATTTGCCAAGAACACTCAGTTTTTCACTCTTATCGTTCACCGAGTGTTCTTCTTTTTCGGCTACTGCTTTTGGTTTTCGTTTTTGCCTTGATTTGCATTCAGACCTTGTGTTATCTTTTCATCAAGGTGTATTTTTGCCTCTGATCTTTATTGGTTTTCATCAAAAGAGGTGTCTTTAAAAATTCCAAATGGTGTTGGAAAAGAGAAAAAGCTTTGTGCAAAATAGTGGTACAAGAAGGAGCTTGTGTAGACTGCGGCTTAGGCTTTTTCATTTCATGCTTGATGTCTTTTTGATAGCATGCTTAGTGGTTTTGCTGTAGCATGACTTGTCTCAAATAACTGAGATTGCTTAATGAGCCTTTGAAAAAATCATGCGTTGTTTTTATTGTTTGGAAGCATTATTTTGGTTTTCTCCTTGATGCTTTATTTGGGTTGACTTGGCGCATGCTCACACATGTTAGACTCTTACAAAGTTGCCAATAGCCTCTATGATCATTTAGTTTTTGACTTTTGATGCCATCTTATGCTTCTTTTAATGTCACTTTGTCGCTTTGCATGATTATGGCCATTGGCGCTCTCTTAGTTGGTCGCTCCCAGTCTTTTGCTAGCCCTTGCCTTGTACTGAGTATGAGCTCTACTCGTGCATCCAACTCCTAAAAGCCAAAGTTCTCCAAAGTGTCCACCATACATACCTACTAGCAATTTTCTATTCCAAGTAAATTTGACTTGCTTTTATCTTCTCTTCAAATTAAACTCTTACCAGTAGTATGCGAAAATTGGTCAGTAAAGCTCTCACGAACCGGAAGGCACACTTTACTTTTTCTTGTTCTTAAAAATTTGACATTGTGGTCTTTTATGTTGAGTTGTTATGCTTTCAAGTTGTAAGTTGGATTCTAGCCCAACCATGCTGTCATGGGGCAAGCTTTCAACATTGCACTTCTTATTTGAGTTGATATCGTGATCTTTTGTTTATGGATGCCCGCGGTGTGAAATGAGTTGGGAATCTTGAGGGGATCATGGAGTTTGTATATGTGTTAGGGAAACGCCTGGGCCGCCAATCTAAGCCATGCATAATTCATGGTGGAAATTTTTAGCATACCCATGGTGGACATTCGACGACGCATCTCATAACAAAAAGCTAAACAAATGGCAAATAAAAGAGATGTCGAGGTGTTCATTGTCTGCTTGTCCTGTCATTTTGATGTGGGCTTGTTCCATGTCATCGGGCACGGAGGTACCCCGTTGGCGGTTTTCAATGATACATATATACTTACAATGACAAGAGCTTTGCTTGGGACTCTAAGTTGAGTAGCATGGGGTTTGGGTACTCGTATTCACAGGACACGAGGTTTTTGACTTATGATTTGTCAAGCATATGCATCATAATTGTTCTTGCATTAACTCTAACCATTCAAGATGCTTATGATGGGGGTAATGAGAGCTCAAAGCTGGTAAGTAACATAATTTTTGAAGGTCTATAAAACTTGCAATCACTGCTTCCCTCTGCGAAGGGCCTTTCTTTTTCTTTTATGTTGAGTGACCACCTTCTTTCTTTATGCACCATAAGAGAGCAAAGTTGTCATTCTTAGTATTATGTGCATTGTCCCAAAGTTTTCATTGATTGATTCATATTGTTGGTTTCACTTGTTCTCAAATTATTTGTATCTAGTTGCCCTCTTATACTTGAAGGTGTCCTATACATTTATGTTTTGCTCTCCATGAAGGACAAGCTGAAAACCATTTGTATGTTTTTCCTTATGATTTGAACACACATTTGACTTTCATTGTTTCATTTTCATGATCTTTTGTTTGTGTTCATTTTCATGTTTACAACATGGTTGCTAAGTTTCTTTATTGTCAAGATTATATCTTCATGCCCATGTTTTAAGTTCTTATGATCCCAGCTCACAAACGCTTACTTATATGATCAAGATTGTGTAGGTTCATGTCACCTCAAAAATTATTCTTTTGTTATCACTTACCTACTCGAGGACGAGCAGGAGTTAAGCTTGGGGATACTTGATACGTCTCTGATGTATCTATAATTTTTGATGCTCCATGCTTGTTTATACACCATTTGCCTACTGTTTCGTTACACTTCGTGGCACTTTTATGCATTTTCCAGAACTAACCTACTAACAAGTCGCCACAGTGCTAGTTCCCTGTTTTCTGCTGTTTTTGTGTTTCAGAAGTGATACACAGGAAATATTCTCGGAATTGGATGAAACAAGTTCCTAAAGTCTTATTTTTCTGGGAAGCTTCCAAAGATCCGAAGAGGAAACGGAGTGGGGCCACGAGGGGCCACACGCCAGGGCGGCGCGGCCTGGCCCCTGGCCGCGCCTCCTATGTGTGAGACTGCCTCGGTCCACTTTTGACGATACCCCTTCACCTATAAAGACCCCCCAACAGAAAAAAAAAACCTAAGTACCCGATCAATTTTCCAGAACACATCGCGATCCACCGCCGCCGTCGACCCGAAGATCGGGAGGGTCCAGAAGCTCTTCCCGGCGCCCTGCCGGAGAGGGGAATCGCCACCGGAGGTCTTCTTCATTGCCATGCTTGCCTCCGGAGCGATGAGTGAGTAGTCTACCTTGGACTATGAGTCCATAGCAGTAGCTAGATGGTTGTCTTCTCCACCATGTGCTTCATGCTTAGATCTCATGCGCTCCCTACATGATTGAGATCACCGTTATGTAATTCTACATGTTTGGTTTATTGGGATCCGATGAATATTGGTGTTATGATTGAGTTGCTATATTAAAATATATCTTATGTTATCTCTATGTTGTTTATGATCTTGCATGCTCTTCGTTGTTAGAAGCTATCTTGGCCGAGTAGTTGCTAGTGACTCCAAGAGGGGGTATTTATGCTCAATAGTGGGTTCATGCCTCTATTTAATCTGGGGGAGTGACAGAAACCTCTAAGGATGTAGATGTGCTATTGCTACTAGGGAGAAAACAACATTCATATGCTCAAGGGCATATGCTTTGTTTACAACACACTTTGCTTAATGCAATTATCTGTTGTTCGCAACTTAATACTTGTGGAGTTCTCGGATTGATTTACCACAATTGGATTATTAGTCATAGATGCAGTTGGATGGCGGTCTATGTATTTTGTTGTAATGCCCAGAGTAAATCGCATAGTGATCTTCTTGACATATCACGTTTATCTTTATTCTATCAATTGCCCAACTGTAATTTGTTTACCCAGCATGTGTTATTTATCTTATGGAGAGACACCACTAGTGAACTGTGGACCCCGGTCCTATTTCCATCATATTGCTATCACCCGTTCACTTTACTCGCACTATTTACTTTACTCGCATACTTCTACTGTTTTCCACTCGATACGCTCATAACCTTTGTTTCAAGCAAACCAGTGAGATTGACAACCTCATCGCAAGTTGGGAACAAAGTACTTAGTTGTGTGTGTGCAGGTTCTGCATTGTAGCTAGCAAAGCAAAGCTTGGACAAGGCACCATATATAAATTGTCCGAAGCTGTCGCTAAACCAGTCCACATCACCTTCAGTCGTATTGTCTGCTCTTCTCCTGATCGACAAACCTTGGTTTCTTAACTGAGGGAAAACTAGCTGCTATATTCATCACACCTTTCTCTTGGGGTTCCCAACGGGCCGGTTGTTTTACTTCATCAACTCGGTAGCATCAAACCTTAATTGCAATATTTTCACACAACTTAAGTTGTGTGAAATCAAAATTTCTTTTGCATGCATGCATACATGTCTATGTTTGCCATTTAGAATTTATGTGTTTATGTTTGTGTTTAATTTTCTTGTTTAGATTGTGAAGAGGAGCCGAACTACAATTGTGATTGTTGTGAGTGTGCTGGTTGATGGCAAGGCAAGTGACACACATTCTTCCACCTATTTTTACTACTGCATTAGTGTTTTCCAGTAGTATGCATGATAGGTTGATTTTCAAAGGAGTTTATAAAATACTTAAAACCTAGTAGTGTGTAGCCATCCTTTCAACCCCACTTGCTAGGATTGCAAATTACTTGGGAAAATGATGCCATACTTTGTTGAGGTTTCATTCTAAGAAAATTAAACTACAACTTCAATAAAATACCTGGGTGGATTGGTGTGGCTTTGGGTGTGTTAAGTGGCTGCTTGGGGCCACATATCTTGGCAGTGAAAACCATGGTATGTGGTAAGTGACCTGAGTAGTGCACTTGTGGTTTGCCACTCAGGAATACAAAGATTAACATGTCTTCCATGTATAGTGTACTTCCAGTGCAGCCTTATGACACTATGGGCTCTGTCTTGATTGAGTATGATGTGAGGGTTCAACTTGTAGTAATGACAAGAGGTGGTATTTAGGTACAGTCATGCTAGTATGGTTGAATTCTTCTTCTGAAAGGTCTCATCTCATTCTTCACTCTAGGTAGAATGGGTCTTAAGGTGAAAGTGCACAACTCCTCCAAGGTGTATAATGATGTCTACGAACACTTCTATTCTTGTAGACAGTGTTGGGCCTCCAAGTGTAGAGGTTTGTAGAATAGCAGCAAGTTTCCCTTAAGTGGATCACCCAAGGTTTATCGAACTCAGGGAGGAAGTGGTCAAAGGTATCCCTCTCAAGCAACCCTGCAATTATGATACAAGAAGTCTCTTGTGTCCCCAACACACCCAATACACTTGTCAGACGTATAGGTGCACTAGTTCGGCGAAGAGATAGTGAAATACAAGTAATATGAATGATTATAAGTTGTAAATGCAATCTGAAATAAATATCGCTGCGAGCAAACATGTAATAGAACTGAATGTAAACGGTGTTTCAATGCTTAGAAACAAGGCCTAGGGATCATACTTTCACTAATGGACACTCTCAACAAAGATAACATAATTGAACACATAAATATCTATCTTCACTATGCTACTCTAAACTGTTCTCCAATGGATAACATACACTAATCATGTGTAGGGCTACGAAGCACTCCTCAAAGTTTGCATTTCCCCAAAGTAGATTACCCCATACTATCACCTTGAGCGCACTAGATGGTTCCAACAAACACCAACAATTTATAGAGACACTAGCCAAAGAGACACACATAATGCGCACACTGTCATCCTTCACATCATCGTACAAGGTGTTGCTACTTGGTGATGGCGCCTCAAAAAGAGGCTGCTAGCGTGGAGCAGTAAGTCCTTGTGCGTGGTGATGACCAGCCCGTTGGGAACCCCAAGAGGAAGGTATGATGAGTGTAGCGGCAAATTTTCCCTCAGTTAAGAAACCAAGGTTTAATATCGATCAGGAGAAGAGAGGCGATGACGACTGAAGGTGATGCTTGCTAGCTTGCGATAGCAGCGGACAATTTATATGTGGCGCCTCATCCAAGCTTTGCTTGCTAGCTGCAACGTGGAACCTGCACACACACAAATAAATACTTTGTTCCCAACTTGCGATGAGGTTGTCAATCTCACCGGTTTGCTTGAAACAAAGGTTATGAGCGTATCGAGTGGAAAACAATATAGTATGCGAGTAAAGTAAACAGTGCGGGAAAAGTAAACAGGTGATTGCAATATGATTAAAATAGGACCGGGGTCCACAGTTCACTAGTGGTGTCTCTCCATAGATAAAATAACATGCTGGGTAAACAAATTACAGTTGGGCAATTGATAGAATAGAGCTAACGTGATATGTCAAGAAGATCACTATGAGATTTACTCTGGGCATTACAACAAAATACATAGACCACCATCCAACTGCATCTATGACTAATAATCCACCCCCGGGGATATCATCCGAACACCCTAGAAGTATTAAGTTGCGAACAACAGATAATTGCATTAAGCAAAGTGTGTAATGTAAACAAAGCATATGCCCTTGAGCATATGAATGTTGTTTTCTCCCTAGTAGCAACAGCACATCTACCACCTTAGAGGTTTCTGTCACTCCCCCAGGTGAAATAGAGGCATGAACCCACTATCGAGCATAAATACCCCCTCTTGGAGTCACTAGCAACTACTCGGCCAAGATAGCTACTAACAACGGAGAGCATGCAAGATCATAAACAACATAGAGATAACAAAAGATATAATTCAGTACAACAACTTAATCATAAACACTAATATTCATCGGATCCCAACAAACCAACATCATAGAATTACATAACGGTGATGTCAATCATGTATGGCAGCTCATGAGATCTAAACATGAAGCACATAGTGGAGAAGACAACCATCTAGCTACTGCTATGGACCCATAGTCCAAGGTAGACTACTCACTCATCGCTCCGGAGGCAATCATGGCGATGAAGGAGACCTCCGGTGGCGATTCCCCTCTCCGACAGGGTGCCGGGAAGAGCTTCTGGACCCTCCCGATCTTCGGGTCGACGGCGGCGGCGGATCGCGATGTATTCTGGAAAACTGATCGGGTCCTTAGGTTTTTCTCGTCGGGGGGTAAATATAGGCGAAGGGGCGATGTCAGGAGAGGGACCAGGCGTCCTCACACAGGGGTGGCGCGGCCAGGGGTTGGGCCGCGCCGCCCCCTTGTGTGGGGCCCTGGTGGTCCCCCTCCGACACTTCTTCAGATGTCTGGAAGCTTCCGGGTAAAATATGACTTCAGGAACTTGTTTCGTCCAATTCCGAGAATATTTCCTGTGTATCACTTCTGAAACACAAAAACAGCAGAAAACAGGAAACTAGCACTGTGGCACTTCGTTAATAGGTTAGTTCCGGAAAATGTATAAAAATGCCACTAAGTGTAACGAAACAGTAGGCAAATGGTGTAAAACGAAGCATGGAGCATCAAAAATTATAGATACGTTTGAGACGTATCAGGTGTCTCCAGAGATTACAATAATAAAGCACTAGAGTAGCATAATATATGAAGAACAGCATCTACCAATTCAACTAGATACAAAGCTCACGATCACATATAGATCACATCATGGGAGAGAGAGAGAGAGAGAGATGAACCACATAGCTACCGGTAGAGCATTTAGCCTCGGGGGAGAACTACTCCCTCCTCATCATGGGAGACAGCAACATCGATGGAGATGGCGGTGAAGTCGATGGAGATGGTGATGGAGGTGATGGAATCGATGGAGATGGATCCGGGGGCACTTCCCCATCCCGGCAGGGTGCCGGAATAGAGACTTATGTCCCGTGAAATTGGTCTTCGATGGCGGCGGCGCTGCGAAACTTTATCTGGGAAAATGCCGACTGCTTTCGGGTTTTCGCTTCGGGGACTTTTTATAGGCGAAGGGGCAATGTCAGAGGGTGGCCAGGGGCCCCACACCATAGGGTGGGGCATCCAGGGGTCCACTCGCGCCACCACCTGGTGTGGTTGCCCCGTGCCCCCCTCTGACTCTTCTTAGTACCCCGTCTCGTATCGGGGGAAAATAGGAACTTTGGGCTTTGTTTCGTCCAATTTCGAGAATATTTCCTGTGTAACTTTTCTGAAACACAAAAATAGCAGAAAACAGGGAACTGGCACTGTGGCATCTCGTCAATAGGTTATTTCTGAAAAATGCATAAAACACCACAAAATGTAAGAAAACACAAAGCAAATGGTTCATAAATAAGCATGGAGCATCAAAAATTATAGATACGTTTGAGACGTATCATAAAACTAATTGATTAGCCATGTTCCCGGTATATGGACAACTTAAGTCTCTAGATATGGAATGTACGGAAGAATCTTATCACCTTTTTGGAATGATTAAAACTTATTAGAAATGGAGAATGCCTCAGGTTTATGTACCTGGCAGTGAAAACCATGGTATTGTAGTAACTTGAGGGATTAACCTGGTTTTGTAGAGTGACTACCCGGGGCTACATACCTGGTAGTGAAAACCATGGTATGTGGTGGTGACCTAGGAGTTATCTTGACCTTAAAGAAAAATCTAAATGTTTTTAAAATGTTTTGATTTGGAAAATATAGGATAAAATTGGCTTTATGCAAATTATCCTAAAAGATCCACCAGCCAAATATTATATAGTATAGTCTTTTCACAATAGCCATCAAATATGTGTCATTTACCAGTACGTCGTTGTACTGACTCCTTTTATTGGGGTTGCATATTCAAATGTGTAGGTTATTCAAAGGAAGAGCAATTGGTAGGGATCTCGATTCTACATTCCAAAATGTCTGCCTATGGCACTTGCTGAAGATAGAGGCTCATTGCAATTTATTTCCGTTGTGTTTTATTTGTGTTAAACTCTGGTATTTAAGCTAGTCCAAGTGGCTAAGCAATTTTTTAAGGTTTATAGACTTACGTATCTGGATTTGCGATGTAATAAATGATAGTATCTGCAATGATTAGTATATTTTGTACCGTTGTGCTTGATGACCCACAAGTATAGGGGATCGCAACAGTCTTCGAGGGAAGTAAAACCCAAATTTATTGATTTGACACAAGGGGAGCCAAAAAATATTTATAAGCCTTAACAGATGAGTTATCAATTCAGCTGCACCTGGAAACAAACTTGCTCACAGCGGTTTAGCAATAGCAATAGTTTTATAGTGGTGGTAGTAACGAAATAGTAGCAATAATAGTAAAATAAAAACGGTAATAGTAGCAATAGTAACCAGTAGGATGGAATAATGTAGGCATAGGGATGGATGTACGGGCGTTGCATGGATAAGATAATTCATGAAATCAGTCAGACATGGGCAATTGCAGATAAATAATATAAAGCATCCTAGTACTAACAATCATAGGCATATGTTCCGCATATAGTCGTACATGCTCGTAATGAGAAACTTGCACGACATCTTTTGTCCTACCAGCCTGTTGCAGCAGGGCCTGAAGGGAAACTACTAGTAATTAAGGTACTTTTTTTAATAAAGTACCGGAGCAAAGCATTAGCACTCGGTGAACACATGTGATCCTCACATCATAGCCATCCCCTCCGGTTATCCCAATTTCTGTCACTTTGGGGCCTCGGGTTCCGGACAACAATATGTGTATACAACTTGTAGGTAAGACCATAAATAACAAGTATCATCATATAACAATAACAAGTTCAGATCTAAAATCATGGCACTCGGGCCCAAAGTGACAAGCATTAAGCACAACAAATTGTAACAATATCATAAACACTAATAAAAGATACTAGGCACTATGCCCTAACAATCTCATAGTAAATTACATGAATGATCTCATCCAATCCCTACCATCCCCTTTGCCTACAACGGGAATTACTCACACATGGATGGGGGAGTCATGGATGGTTGATGGAGAGATGTCGATGATGATGGTGATGAAGATCTTCTCCAAATCCCCGTCCTGGCAGGGTGCCAGAACAGAGTTTCTGGTTCCGAATCACGGTTTCTGATGGCGGCGGCGCAGCGGAAGTCTATCTGGGAAAAATGCCGAACCCCCGCTCCTTTCAGGTCGGAGGGTATATGTATGTGGAAGGAGGGTCGAGGCGACGGCCGAGGCGGCCTCACCATAGGTGGGCGCGGCCAGGGCTGGGCCGCGCCCCCTGGTGGTGAGCCCAGGCCACAGCCCCCCTTCGTCTCTCCTTCTAGCTCCGTGGGTCTTCTGGCAAAATAGAATTTTTGCAGTATTTTCCAGGATTTTTCCTGAAAGTCGGATTTCTGCACAAAAATGAGACACCAGAGCAATTCTGCTAAAAATAGCGTTAGTCCGTGTTAGTTGTATTCAAAACACACAAATTAAAGGAGAAACAATAGCAAAAATGTTCGAGAAAGTAGATACGTTTTGGACGTATCAACTCCCCCCAAGCTTAGCTATTTGCTTGTCCTCAAGCAATTCAGTTAACAACTGAGAGCGATAAAAGAAACTTTCACAAACACATTTGCTTCACGGATGTATATATACTAACTATATGATCAAGTACTCAGGCAATTCATAATAAGAAATATGCTACTAATGTTACCTCGTAGTCAAGCAAGCTATGAAAAAGTGCCAATATACTAATAACAAGCAACATGAAACATAAGAAGTTGCAAAATTGTAATGCTCATAAATGATATGAAAGAGTGGTATCCCGCTTGCCTTTATTTGTGGAGCAAAACATAAATGTTGAGGCACCTATGAAGTCCAAAGGAAGACTAGAAGTAAAAATATCAAAGATACAAGCATCAAGTTATACCACAATTAACCGTGTTCTGGGACAAGCACATTACACTAAGAATAATAGCTATGCTCTCAAGAAGGTGCTTTAAAGTTAGAAGATGAAGACTCAACATAAAAGTAAAAGAAAGGCCCTTCACAGAGGGAAGCAGTGATTTAACATGTGCTAGAGCTTTTCATTTATAAAACAGAGATAAAAATTTATTTTGAGAGGTGGTTGTTTCATGTCAATGACTGGCAATGGGGACTTGCTATCTTCCATAATAAACAAGTGAGAGCGGTTCCGAGTTCTTTAAAAATTTGGCACATTGGTGCTCTTTTATAAAGCTTTGGCACTCCTCCCCACCTTTTTCCTTTCTCAAACCATGGCTAACCGATTCCATCGGGTGCCCACCAATATTCACATACCATGGAGGAGTTCCTTTTTTCTTTTTTAGAATTAGATTGCAATGGTCTGACCAGCTCTCTTGCAAAATTAATGACGAGCAGATGAAGCTGCCTAGTCAAGGGGTACTTAATTTAATATGGAAGATAGCAATTCTGACCACTACGTCCCCATGAGCTAAAAACAGTGGCACAAAATGAGAAGTAGTTGAAAGTTTTGAAAGGTAGCACATGAAAATTTACTTGGAATGGCTTTGAAATACCGTGCATAGGAATTTATAGTGGACTCTTTGGTAGACTTGGTTTTTGGTGATTGGATGCACGAGAAGTATTCCCTTTCAGTACAAGTGAAGGCTAGCAAAAGACTGGGAAGCGACAATCGAGAGAGCAATAGCTATCATAATCATGCTTGCGACAAAACAAAATTAATATAGGCATAAAAATGATACAAGAACTCTGAGGCAAAGTAAATCATCAAGGCTTAATTGACTTTTTGTTCAGTCATATGCATGCTTGAGCATGTGCCAAGTCGATTCAAATGAAACTTTCAGAGGTGGATACCACAATAACATACCATATTATGAATAAAATAATGCAAGCAAGCATCTACATGACATGCTACAAACTATTAGTAAATTGGAACTAATCATATGAGAGCAAGAACTACAAAGCATCCATTAGATAACATATACCTTACATGAACTGACTAAGCATGTCCACATAGATGAGTATATGTACAAAAATGAAAACAAATAGAGTTCATACCGGCCTCTTACCACATCTTGGATTGTTATATGTCATCATTATTGCCTTTCACTTGTGTGTCTTGAATAATATGAAGTGAATACCAAGCTCCAATGGAGTCATAGGGGACTAAACTCTGCAACAAACTTTACAAAACCGAAGAAGAACAACAAATATTTTTGGGTTTTCAATTTTTGAAACAAGAACAGAAGGAAGCAGCAAACAAAGCAAAATATTTTTGGATTTTTTAAATATCAAACCAAAAATAGCAAGTAAAGTAAACCAAAGCTAGAAACTAAAAAGGCAAACAAAGAGAAACAATGGAAATATTTTTGGTCTTTTTGTGTTTTGGAAAGAAGAAATAAGAACAAGAACAACAAAGAAAATAAAGCAGAACATGGATATACAAAGGACCGACAAAATATGATATGTAGATGAGTGAACCATCAGTGTACCTCCCCCCCAAGCTTAGGCTTTTGGCCTAAGTGGAGATCAATCCCAGCTCGGCCATGAAGTGGCGTCCCCAAAATATGACGAAGAAGCACCTTCGTCCTGATATGAGCTCGAGGGCGCCCCAGTGTGGTACGTGGTGTAGTGATAGGCCGGCTCCTCCTCTTTCTCCCGGTCCACGACGCTATGTTGTACGTTGAAGCCGAGCACCCTAAGCTGCTCGTCCAACTCCTCCTTCGTGCGTGACCATGGCCAACTATGAATATTGAACAAACTAGGCTGTGGTAAGGGCACTTCCCTTTCCTCTCCATCTGTGAATAACATTCTATAAACTAATTTCCCTGCACATGAGTTAGCAGTAACAAAATGATGGAGCTTCATGGCAGCAAGATCAAGCCTCTGTGGAGTCAATAATATATCATGAGGAGCAATAGGAAGTCTAAGAGCAGCAACAATGTGCGCATCAATAATGCCTCCATAAATAGGTCCCCTAGCGGCTAGGCAACGAGCAATAAGAGCACCGAGGTTATACTTCCTGCTAACATCAAGAGCGGTAGCTAGAAAAGCTAAATGATAATTGGAGATATTGCTAGTGTTCCCTCTACCAAGAATGCTAGTGGCAAGATACTAAGTAAAATATCTAATAGCTGGGAGTTGAATGTTCCTTATCTTGCCACGATGTGCTGTGCGGTCATCATCGTTAGTCACTCCTCGGTAGAGCTCCAACAAATCAGTGGGCTGATGTAGCATCTTCTTTGCCGTCCCAATCATGGGTATACCTAGAATATCACAAAACCTCTCCAAAGACATGGTGATAGACTTATCATAAATCTTAAATGCAATGGAAGGATTGAAATGGGAGTTAGTGAATTTAAAGCTTTCAACAAAAATCTTTGTGAGAATAGCATATTTATTACTCTCATCCATCATGTATGTAGTCAATCCAACCCTGTTAATAGGGAGCAAGAAGTCATCAAGAATCCCTGCATCACTGAAAAAATCAGCACATGGGAAGGTCAATGGATGCGCATCTCCATCGTCTCCCTCAAGGTTTGGTGACATAAGATCTTCATTGTAGGATATCCTATATTGAGCGGTGGATCTTGAAGGCCTTGATGACCTTGGTGCTTCTCTTTCAAAGACTTCCCCATAGGTGTAGTTGTTCATGTCCCTTTTCTGAAATTTTTGACAAACCTCATAAAAAGTGATTTTGAGACAAACAAATATAGGAAACTACTATAGGGAGTTACTAAAGGGCTAACATGCATCAAAATAACATTTTTAAGCAATAGAACAAGCATGCAAACTCATTTCACCTGTCACCTATAGAGCTAAAATACTCAAGAAATACTCCACTAAACAAAATTCTACTTGGATAATTGGAGGAGTCACATACCGGAGAACAAATGCTCCAAATCTCAGCAACAATGATGGGCTAAGCAAGGAGATCGAAAAATCAAGATGAAGAGCAGCAAGAACACGAGTTTGAGCAGGTGTGTCATTGTTCTCGGGAGAGAGAAAGAGATGGGGAGGAAGAGATAAGTGAAAGGCCAGGGGGCCCCCCTCACCATAGGTGGGCGCGGCCAGGGCTGGGCCACGCCCCCTGGTGGTGAGGTGGCATGGTAGCTCCCCCTAAGGTCTCCCAGGTGCCTCTCTGCCCCATTTTTGACATAAAAATTTAAAAAGATTTTTCTGGAATTTTTCGAGAAACTTTATTTTCGAGGATTTTTCAGAAATTGACAACAGATTAAAAAGTCGGGAAAACGAAGATGGCATGATTGCAAGCAAATCAAAACCAAGTATGCAGCAGCTCTAAGATATTCTAATCATTTAACTAACAAGGTGAACAAAAAATGAACAAGTAAATATAAGTGAGGTAAAGTAAATGCGGTGAAAACAAAGTTTTGTTCATATAAATTCACTTTGTTAACAAGGTTGATCAAATCTTGTTACCAAACTAACTTTTTATGAGGCAAAACTTTGCATTTCACTATATGCTTATGTTACCTCGACCTTGATAGGCATAGTCCCAATCATAACAATTTTATATTCTTCCTTGGGCTTCCGCTTTGAACAAATAATTTGACCAACTCGAATGGTCTCAACATTCTTGATTGAATTTAGAGCGTTCTTTCTATCAATATTCTGGGGAAAATAAACCGTATACTCTTTTTCATTGACATTAAAAGTTACTTTTCCTTGATTGCAATTAATAACCGCACCTATAGTGTTTAGAATGGGTCTCCCAAGAATAATAGACATATTATCATCTTCAGGCATTTCTAACACAACAAAGTTAGTTAATATCAAACAACTGTTAGCAACTTGAATAGGAACATTTTCACATATACCAATAGGAATAGTAGTAGACTTATCAGCCATCTTCAAAGATATATCAGTTGATACCAATTTTTCTAGATCAAGTCTCTTATAATGAGCAAAAGGCATGACACTAACTCCGGCTCCCAAATCACATAAAGCAGTTCTAACATAGTTATTTTTAATGGAGCAAGGAATAGTTGGTATACCTGGATCTCCAAGCTTCTCCGGAACTTTACCATCAAAAGAATAATTAGCAAGTAGAGTGGAAATTTACTCATTAGGAATCTTCCTTTTATTAGTAACAATATCTTTCATATACTTTGCATAAGGAGGCATTCTAATAGCATCAGTCAAAGGAATTTGCAAAAATAGAGGTCTCATCCATTCATAAAACCTGTTGTAGTGTTCTTCTTCCTTGGACTTGTGTTTCTTACCAGGAAAAGGCATTGGTTTCTGCACCCAAGGTTCTCTCTCATTACCATGCTTATTGGCAATGAAGTCTTCTTTGGTGTACTTTGCATTCTTATCAAGCTTTTCTGGTTCCTCTTCAACTTCTTCTTTATCGAAAGCATCACCTGGTTCAGTTTCAGCATCAAAAATAGAAACACTATTAGGATCTTTACCTGCTTTAGAGGATTCTGCGGTTGTTTTATGCTTCTTCTTCTTCTTCTTGGAAGGAATATCATCATTTGAGGTGCGTTGAGAATCTTGCTCGATCCTCTTAGGATGTCCTTCAGGATATAAGGGGTCTTGAGTGGTAGCACCTCCTCTTGTGCGTATTTCACACGCTTGTTTTTCTCTTGCGGCATTAACTAGAAAATCTTTTTGCACCTTGGTAAGCTGATCAATTTGAGTCTGAACCATTTGAAAATGTTTAACAAGTATCTTCACATCATTGGAGGTTCTCTCCACAATATCCTGCAACTTGTTAATAGCTCTAGAATTTTCTAACAAATGATTCTGCACCATTCTATTAAAATTATCTTGCTTAACAAAAAAATTATCAAACTCATCTAAGCATTGATCAGGAGGTTTAGAGTAAGGAATATCTCTATCATCAAAACGTTGGAGAGAGTGTACCTCAATAGTGGATGAGCGAGGGATTGGCTTACATAATTCTTCTATAGGAGGTAAATTCTTCACATCTTCAGCCTTAATACCTTTCTCCTTAAGAGATTTCTTGGCTTCCTTCATAACTTTATCATTTAATTCAATCATTCCTCTCTTCCTCGGTGTCGGCTCTGGAGTTGGCGCAGGTATTGGTGCTAGAGTTGGCTCAACTAGAGTCCAACCATCATGATTCTTCAGCTTCAGCCAGAGTTCTTTCCCTAAAAACACAACCAGCACAACTATCCAGATATGACTTAGATTCATCAGTTAGTCCATTATAAAATATATCAAGGAGTTCATTTTTAGGCAATGGCTCTTTAGGCAAAGCTCTAATAAAAGAACAAAACCTTCCCCAAGATTCAGGCGGTATTTCTCCTTTTCCCTGTTCAAAGTCAAAGATTTTCTGCACAGCAGCATATTGAGCACTAGCAGGAAAATATTTCTGAAAGAAAGCATTAACAAAAGCAATAGGACTATGAATAGATCCAGGAGACAAGCTATTAAACCAAGTTTTAGCTGCATCTTTCAATAAGAAAGGAAAAATCTTAGCAACAAAGTAAGTGCGAAGCTTAATATCATCAGAAAACAAATTACTCAAAGTAGAAAGCTCATTCATGTGCTCCATAGCACTTTCATTCTGAGTACCACAAAAAGGCTCTTTCTCAACAATAGATATGTAAGATAAATCTAAAGAGAAATCATAATCCTTGTCTCTAATATTTATGGGAGAAGCAGCAAACTTAGGATCAGGAGACAATTTATATCTAACAGCACGTCTCGCTAGAAGTTCCTTAACAGCTTTAGCATCACGAGTAGCACGAGCTTCAGCAATAAAATCATCATCAAGCTCAATATAAGCATCATCAAAATCATCACTAGGACATTCCCTAGACTCAGGTGAACTAACAGGTGTAACAGTGGTGTTTCTCATCTTAGCTCTAGCAATTGTAGTATCTAAAAAGGAACCTAGTGACCCACTCTCATCAAGCACTGTAGAAGCATCATCTAAATTATCAGTGGCATTTTTAAACTCAGCAGAAGTAGTAGCAGTACCATGTGTATGTGGTGGTGTAAGCAACTTACTCATAACAGATGGTGAATCAAGAGCAGCAGAGGTGTTCAAAGTCATACCTCTTCTTGTAGTGGATGGCAATATAGGAACTTTTCCATCATGAGGTTTACCCATGATGAAAGGATTACAGTGAACAATATGAATTCCAAGTGAACTTACAAATAAAGCTATGCTCCTCGGCAATGGTGCCAGAAAATAGTCTTGATGACCCACAAGTATAGGGGATCGCAACAGTCTTCGAGGGAAGTAAAACCCAAATTTATTGATTCGACATAAGGGGAGCCAAAGAATATTTATAAGCCTTAACAGATGAGTTGTCAATTCAGCTGCACCTGGAAACAAACTTGCTCGCAGCGGTTTATCAATAGCAACAGTTTTATAGTGGTGATAGTAATGAAACAGCAACAGTAATATTAAAATAAAAGCGGTAATAGTAGCAATAGTAACCAGTAGGATGGAATACTGTAGGCATAGGGATGGATGTACGGGCATTGCATGGATAAGATAATTCATGAAATCAGTGAGACATGGGCAATTGCAGATAAATAATATAAAGCATCCTAGTACTAACAATAATAGGCATGTGTTCCGTATATAGTCGTACGTGCTCATAATGAGAAACTTGCACGACATCTTTTGTCCTACCAGCCTGTTGCAGCAGGGCCTCAAGGGAAACTACTGGTAATTAAGGTGCTTCTTTTAATAAAGTATCGAAGCAAAGCATTAGCACTCGGTGAACACATGTGATCCTCACATCATAGCCATCCCCTCCGGTTATCCCAATTTCTGTCACTTTGGGGCCTCGGGTTCTGGACAATAATATGTGTATACAACTTGTAGGTAAGACCATAAACAACAAGTATCATCATATAACAATAACAAGTTCAGATCTGAAATCATGGCACTCGGGCCCAAAGTGACAAGCATTAAGTACAATAAGTTGCAACAATGTCATAAGCACTAATAAAAGATACTAGGCACTATGCCCTAACAATCTCATAGCAAATTACATGAATGATCTCATCCAATCCCTACCATCCCCAAAGTGCCAGAACGGAGTTTCTGGTTCTGAATCGCAGTTTTTTATGGCGGCGGCACAGCGGAAGTCTATCTGGGAAAAACGCCGAACCCCTGCTCCTTTCAGGTCAGAGGGTATATGTAGGCGGAAGGAGGGGTCGAGGCGACGGCCGAGGCGGCCTCACCACAGGTGGGCACGACCAGGGCTGGGCCGCGCCCCCTGGTGGTGAGCCCTGGCCACAGCCCCCCTTTGTCTCTCCTTCTGGATCCGTGGGTCTTCTGGTAAAATAGAATTTTTGCAGTATTTTCCGAGATTTTTCCTGAAAGTCAGATTTCTGCACAAAAATGAGACACCAGAGCAATTCTGCTAAAAACAGCGTTAGTCTGTGTTAGTTATATTCAAAACACACAAATTAGAGGAGAAACAATAGCAAAAGTGTTCGGGAAAGTAGATACATTTTGGACGTAACAATGATATCCGTGATCTAGGGAGTAGCACTTAACACAGGAGTTCGGCCATTTTGAAAAGGTAGGGCACTACAGAATGGTATAAGAGCATAGTATTGCCTGTAGGATCGAGACCCTAGATTTGGAATGGACTAGGAAGCCCTAGGATTGTGTTTTCTTCCTTCAAAAAGAAAAACAATTCAGTTTTCTAAATAAAATTATCTACATTTTAGTTTGTTACATTTTCTTGTAAGACTTATCTTATTCATTTAATTATTCTATTCTGTTCTCTTCCATTTTTAGATGGCAATTTTCACCAAGATGAAGGCTCCCTTTGATGATGACACGGAGTACTTCAGTGACCAGCTTTCCCGCCTCTCCCAGATGCTAAACTTGGCCCCTCCCAAGCTTCGTGGAAGAGAGTTGCAAAGTGGCGTTCCAGGAAGATCACAGGACATACCATTGAGCCACCCACTAAGACTGTGGTTTACGTGAGAAGGTACCCTCCCTGGGAGATAGGAGTTGTAATGGCCATGCAAGAGGTGTTAGCTCACATCTGTGAGACGTACTCCAAGGAATATTTGATCTTGGTACTCCCTTCCACCTTTTTGGGAGACGTAACTTTGAAGGATGGCCTATGAGGACCCTAGGAGCAAGTGGTGCCCAATTCTAATGAAGAGGAGACTTCTATGGAGAAGAGCAGTGAGGAGCACATTGGCACCAGAGTCAAACGCCGCCGGACTGGAAATCGAAACGCATACCTTGCGCAGTTAAAGTAGACTAGACCACCAATATTCCTAGATTATAGAACCAATGATTTATGGATGCTTCCTTGATCATACCAAATTGGTGTATGACCATACTATATCGTTATCGTGTATTTCCAATAACTTATCAATAAAGATTTTCAAAGACTATTTGGTTTATGCTTGTTTGTTGTTTGGATTGTTGTATTGTGCATGGGTAGGAAAAAAATTCTCCTTTTTAGTCCTATCTATCTACTACTCACCCGTGCTGAAACCACCTCAGACGTCGCCTCGCCGTGAAAACAACAATGATAACAAAAACAACAACAACATCTATGATGTGGTCTAACAGTTAGCCACAGCTCAAGCCCAGCTCATGCAAATGATGACCCAATTCATCCAAGCAAGCGCAAACAATAACAACAACCCACCGCCACTGCCACCGCCACTCCCACCCCAACTTGATAGACTGGCTCAATTCCCGAGGCTCAGACCCAACAAGTTTTCTTCTGCCACAGACCCAATAGTGGCCGATGACTGGCTACATTCTGTCAACAAGGACTTGGTTACTTGCGAGTGCACTGATGCTAAAAAGATTAGATTCACTGCCCACCTGCTTGAGGGACCAGCCAGACGCGTGCGTAGACATCAGATAGCTCTACTTGCCCACTAGTTTGGGGATGATAAGCAGAAGCAATCCTATGATTAACGTCATATCTAGCAAGAGTTTTCCTAAAACCGTCATGAATAAAATGAGAACCTCCGTCAGTCATAAGATATCTAGGCACACCAAACCTAGGAAAAATAACATCCTTAAGCATTTTTAATGAGGTCTCACGCACTCTTCATAGGTATGGCTTCTACCCATTTAGTAACATAGTCAACATCTACGAGTATATGATTATAACCTTCTGAATGAGGAAAAGGACCCATAAAGTCAAATCCCCAACAATCAAACGGTTCAATAACAAGAGAATAACTCATAGGCATTTCATTGCGTCTAGAAATATTACCAACTCGTTGGCATTCATCACAAGATAAAACAAATTTTCTAGCATCTTTAAAAAGGGTAGGCCAATAAAAACCTGATTGTAGAACTTTTTGTGCAGTTCTGTCTCCAGCATGATGCCCACCATAAGGACTTCCATGGCATTTTCTCAATATCTCTTGTTGTTCATATTCTGGAACACATCTTTGCATAATACCATCCACTCCTTCTTTATATAAGTGTGGGTCATCCCAAAAGTAATGCCTCAAGTCATAAAAGAATTTCCTTCTTTGCTGAGCTGTAAAGGTTGGAGGCAAATACTTGGAAACAATAAAGTTAGCATAATCAGCATACCAAGGTATCACATGTGAGGTTACCTTTATTGAAGCCAGCTGTTCATTTGGAAAACTATCATTAACAGGAATACGATCAAAAGAAATGTTTTTCAATCTAGACAAATTATCAGCAACAGGATTTTCAGCACCTTTCCTATCTATAATATGCAAATCAAACTCTTGTAAAAGCAACACCCATCTAATAAGCCTAGGCTTAGCATCCTTCTTTGACATAAGATATCTAATAGCAACGTGATCAATATGAATAGTAACTTTTGAATCAATGATATAAGGTCTAAACTTATCACATGCAAAAACAACAGCAATAAACTCCTTCTCAGTAGTAGCATAATTCTTCTGAGCAGCATCAAGAGTCTTACTAGCATAATGAAAAACATTCAACTTCTTATCTACGTGTTGTCCAAGAACAACACCTACAGCAAAATCGCTAGCATCGCACATAATCTCAAAGCGTAAATTCCAATCAGGTGGTTGAATAATAGGAGCAATAGTTAAAGCCTTCTTAAGAGTTTCGAAGGCTTCCTTACAATCATCATAAAAAACAAATGGAACATCTTTTTGAAGAAGATTAGTAAGAGGCTTCGAAATCTTAGAGAAATCTTTAATAAACCTCCTATAGAAACCAGCATGACCAAGAATACTGCGAATACCTTTAACATCTCTAGGACAGGGCATTTTTTTGATTGCTTCAACCTTTACTCTGTCAAATTCAATACCTCTTTCGGAGATTTTATGTCCAAGAACAATTCTTTCATTCACCATAAAGTGGCATTTTTCCCAATTAAGAACAAGATTAGTTTCCTCACATCTCTGCAAAACTTTATCAAGATTGCGCAAACAATTATCAAAAGAAGTTCCATAGATGGAGAAATCATCCATGAATACCTCCACAATTTCTTCACAAAAACCATGAAAAATAGCAGACATGCATCTTTGAAAAGTAGCAGGAGCATTGCACAAACCAAAAGGCATACGTCTATAAGAATAAGTTCCATAAGGACAAGTAAAAGTGGTTTTCTCTTGATCTTGCTTTTAAACAGCAATCTGAGAGAAACCAGAATAACCATCAAGAAAACAAAAATGAGTTTTCTTAGATAACATTTCTAGCATTTGATCTATAAACGTTAATGGATAATTATCTTTCTTAGTAACTTTGTTTACCTTTCTAAAATCAATGCACATCCTATAACCAACTACTACCCTTTGAGGAATAAGCTCGTTATTCTCATTAGGCACAACAGTGATACCTCCTTTCTTAGGAACACAATGAACATGACTAACCCATCTACTATCAGCAATAGGATAAATAATACCAGCATCAAGGAGCTTCAATACCTCATTTCTTACCACTTCCTTCATCTTAGGAATTAAACGGTGTTGATGTTCAACAACTGGCTTTGCATCTGGCTCCATGTTAATAGCATACTGACATATAGTAGGACAAATTTCTTTTAAATCATCAAGAGTATATCCCATAGCTCCTCGGTGTTTCCTCAATATTTCCAATAACCTTTCTTCTTCCTTTCCGGAAAGTTTAGAGCTAATAATAACATGATATATTTTCTTATCATCAATATAAGCATATTTAAGATCATCAGGTAATGGCTTTAATTCAAAAACAGGATCTTCCTTAGGTGGTAAGGTGGTACCCAAATCCTCCACAGGTAAATTGTGTTTAATCAGCGCTGGTTGACGAAGAAGAATATGGTCAATTTCTTCTCTTTCTTCCCTGAAGATCTCACTTTAATGATCCTCCATAAATTGCTGCAATGCATTATTAGGAGCAAGAGCAATAGAGGCAAGCTGTTCAACTCAAAAAATTTCATGAGGCAATTCATTTTTATAAGGAGCTTTAGTAAACTTAGAAAAATTAAACTCATAAGATTCTCCATCAAATTTAGTCAAAATTTTCTCCTTCTTACAATCTATAATAGCTCCACAAGTATTTAAAAAGGGTCTACCAAAAATAATAGGACAAGTTTTACTAGGTTCTGTACCAAGTATTGGAAAATCAGTAGGATATTTAGTCTTACTGCATAGAACTTACACATCTCGAACAATGCCAATTGGAGAGATAGTTGCTCTATTAGCAAGCTGAATAACCACATCGATTTCCTCCAGTTCACAAGGGGCAATTTCATGCATGATTTCTTTGTAAAGCTCGAAAGGAATAACACTTGAACTTGCACCAATATCACATAAACCATAATAGCAATGATCACCAATCTTGACAGAAAGCACAGGAACACTTGTTTTCCTAGATCTACTCAGATGTGAAACAATGTTAGAAGCATCTTCACAAAAGACAATATGTTCATCTCCTACATTTTTAGTAACAAGGTCCTTCACTATATCCTTCTTTGCACTTTTCTTAAGTACACTAATTAAAGTAGAATGCTCCTTTACCTTAGCAGGGAAAGGTGTTTTCTCAAAATAAGGCTCAGGCAAAATGCGATCAATAGTACAAACTTCAGTAGTTCTAGCAAGAATACAACTAATAGTGTCTTTATAAGGCGCATGGTAATTGTTCCAATCTTTCTTTGGAATATCAAGATAAGAGGCAAAGGCCTTAAAACAATTAGCATGTATTTAAGAATCAAGACCATAAACAGCACTAACATTGAGAAAGTCATCGGTTCCCATAAAAGCTTTAATGCATTCATAATCATAATTTATACCTGACTTTCTACCTTTGTTGTTCTCCCATCCTTTAGTATTTTCTTGAATACGGTCTAGAAGATCCCATTTAGCTTCTTCTTTCATACGTGTGAATGATCCGGAGCAAGAAGCATCCAATAAATCCTTGTCATGAAGAGTAAGCCTTGCATAAAAGTTATTAATAGGGATTTCTATTTTCGTGCCCTCAGGTCGTTAGTTGTACTTAGTTTTCCCCAGCTTGTTAGTTTTTCCTTAGTTTTCCCCAAGCCGTTGTCTGAAACCCTCAGAAGGAGCTCAGACGGGAGGATTCCCGTTAAGTGACCGTTTCTGTGCTGACGTGTGGGGCCACGTCATGTGGGGCCGCGTCGCGTGGGGCTGGTAGAAAGGGACCGCGTGGGACAGGACGAGACCGTGTTTGGTTGTACGTGAGAGCTCGGTTCTGTCTCTCTCAGGCCAAATTGGCATTGACTTTTCAGAGCGCCTTTTTCCCCTCTCTCTCTGTAAACAGTTCTCTCTCTCTTCACCAAATTAGTATCAAATCTAGAGAAGCTTCTATTTTTGTCTTTCTTCAATGATTGCTGCCTTTTGGCCCTCGTTTTTTGCCCAATATGTTAACAAATCTAGAAGCTAATCTAGAAGCTAGTATAGTATAATATATAAAATGCATACAGCAGCCAAAAGAAGCCAATAACGATGTTAATGTTCACGACAAACTAAGCTGAAAATAATATAAGACGCAATGTATGCCCAACATGAAGGTTCTTCATTCTTCATCATATATTTCGGATTCGCTATATTCCATGAGACGAAAAAAATATTGACTGAACTCCTTCCGTCTGTAGTGTGCAGCCAATAGATCCTCCAAACGGTATGGCCTTTGTTCTATTTTCATACCGTCGGAATCTAATCTATCCACAAGTCGTGGCCACTCATCCCAGGCCTTTCTATCATCAAAGTACTGTCTGATATAACCGCCCTCATAGTAGATGCAGCCAGGTCGAACTGTCGGGTGCACTCTGGTATCGACGGAGATACACCGTTTATAACTGACAAAGAAGGCACGACTGCCAATGTTGATGGCATGGAGAGAGCGGCTCTCAGTGTCCACACGGTACACCAATGGTTGACCTTCCTCCAAATGCCTGTTGCCAGGGCTGCCGCCGAACAACACAAGCAGCAGATCACCATCAGACTCCACAAGGTAGAACTTGTCATTTCCAAGTTCTGGAAATGAAAATAGTGTCTCTATGTTGATAGTGCTCGCGCGCTTCTCCAACTGGACATTGTTGGTGCACACTAATGTTCCGAACTCAAAATTATTCACAGCTATTGCATACAATTCACCATTGAACAGGGTAAGGCAACTCAAAGAATGGTGCTCGATCAAAAATCTTCCTTCTCCCCAATCTTCTACATCTATATCCTTAGTAGGAGAGCTCTCATCGACCCAAGCAATTTCATTGGGGTAACCTGTGCAAATGAAGACCATAGTCGGGGACTTCATTACAGCGACTGACTCCACAATCATAGATGGCATCTGCACCTCAAACGTAGCGTTCAATGTCTTTGTGAGTGGGTTCAGAAGCCGTATCTTGTGCGGCTGGTTCCTCTGGGCAAGCACGATGACGCCACGGTAAAAGTCGACGAAGTAGTATCTAAAAGGGAGTTGATGAAGATAACATTCAGCACTAAGATGTTTATGATTGAAAATAAAAATAGATTAACTCTATAGATATGGAGGAATTTGAACCTTCCATGAACTTCCGTTAGATCGATGGTGACGTAGCAGGATGTGCGGAGGTTGAGGAAGGAGAACTCAGCGGCGCGTGGAAGGGCGTGTTCTACCACGATCCATTCATGGAGGTGCACGTCGGGCTCAGGTAGATCTGAGCGCCAATTTGTACAAACTTGCCTCAAAGCAGCGTAGGTGTCCACGTACTCCTCGTTCGCCAGTAAGCAGTCGCCGATCTTGTGAAGTGGTCCGTCACCCTTAAGAGAGGCCCAGTTCACGGAGGCGCCACACTTGGATGCGCCGCCCTCGGATGCGACGGGCTCGGATGCGATGGGCTCGGAGGCGATGGGCTCGGGGGCGACGGCCGCCGGCGCATTCTTCTTCTTCATCACCGGCAGGGGAGCGCGCGTAGGGCGGCTGGGGTTTTTTTTAGAAGGTGATGGGACGTGAGAGGCGTGGTTGCATACGTGAGTTATGATGAGACTATGTGCAGAGGGAGGGAGAGGGGCTCTGTACTGGCAAAGTGACGGTTCGTCTCAGCAGTTGACGTTTTGGTCTCAACACGCACACCGCGCGGCTAACCGCTGCTCACCACGACACGCGTCCGTGGGACTACACGTCAGCACCGTTACGTGTACTCAGTTCTACCCTCGAATCTTACACTGGAAAAATATCTGTACTCAGTTTTCCCCTCGAGTACGAATACTGCCTAGTGCAATATACTCAGTTTTACCCTCAAGTGGCTGGTCAACAGAGAGTCAACAGATGGGATTAAGCCATCTAATTGAGTCATTTTATGCGCAAAAAAATTCAAAAAAATAAAATCATAGTGCCTCCAACTCATGCGCAAATTAAAATCATAACAAACATATATAAATCAAGTTTTCACACAAATGGCCACTTCTGAAATCACTTGTAGCTATGAAGGTTCATGGCTTTCCACTCAAACCCCTTCTCAAAACATCTATACCCAAAATATAGTTTGTCTGAATGAGGCCATAATTTTTACACTCATGTATATTTGAATTGCTAATACTTTGAGGTAGGCCAACCTGGGTTTCATTGTACAAAACATGTGTTTTTTTTCTAAATCTCTTATTTGAATTCCTTAGCCTATTTACTATTTACTTGCCCTTGTATCCTTGATACTACTCATTTTTACCCTCTCCCTTCTCACAGAAGCCCAAACTTGGCCTGATTGGTCGAGCTGTTGTTACACGGATCGTGCCCACCTACCGTCGATCCTATGATCCAACGGGCAGGATCGTGCCACCCTCTCTCTATATGTCGGTGGCAAAGTACTACCCCTCTATGTATGCTAAATGACGAGTTTGCCACCGGATTCAACAAGTTGGGTAATCACGAATTTCTTGTAGGCATTACTTTTCACGGTAAAATGATAAACTATCACGAATTTCCATTTCTTGTAGGCTTTACTTTTCACGGTAAAATGATGAACTATCATGAATTTCCATTTCTTTTAGGCATTACTTTTCACGGTAAAATGATAAACTATCATGAATTTCCATTTCTTGTAGGCATTACTTTTCACGTTGAAATGATAAACTATCACGAATTTCCATTTCTTGTAGGTTTTACTTTTCACGGTAAAATGATGAACTATCACGAATTTCCATTTCTTTTATGCATTACTTTTCACGGTAAAATGTTAAACTATCACGAATTTCCATTTCTTGTAGGCATTACTTTTCACGCTGAAATGATAAACTATCACGAATTTCCATTTCTTGTAGGCTTTACTTTTCACGGTAAAATGATGAACTTTCACGAATTTCCATTTCTTTTAGGCATTACTTTTTTGTTGAGATATAAACCACCCCCACAACGGTCATCTCCTCCTTAATTTATTGTGTAAACCCCACAACGGTCATCTCTACCTTAATTTATGGTGTAAACCCCACAACGGTCATCTCTCCCTTATAAACCCCCACAACGGCCATCCCTCATGTCAATAGGTTCTGCCTCTCTCTTCTTCGTTTCTGCCTCTCTCTTCTTCGTTCACATACACTTGATCCATTTCCATGGCTTCCACGTCTCGGACGCCGACCGGAAGGGGAAGGGGAAGGGGAAGGGGAAGGGGCGGCTGATGTCTACGCACTTCTATTCTTGTAGACACTTGTTGGGCCTCCAAGTGCAGAGGTTTGTAGAACAGCAGCAAGTTTCCCTTAAGTGGATCACCCAAGGTTTATCGAACTCAGGGAGGTTAGAGGTCAAAGCTATCCCTCTCAAGCAGCCCTGCAATTACGATACAGAAAGTCTCTTGTGTCCCCAACACACCCAATACACTTGTCAGATGTATAGGTGCACTAGTTCGGCGAAGAGATTGTGAAATACAAGTGGTATAGATGATTATAAGTAGCAAATGTAACTTGGAATAAAAATCGCTGCGAGCAAACAAGTAACAAAATAGCAAGTAAACGGTGTGCAATGCTTGGAAACAAGGCCTAGGGATCATACTTTCACTAGTGGACACACTCCCAACAATGTAACATGAATGAACAAGTAACTTCTATTTGCTAAGGTACTCTGAATTACTCTCCTATTGAATAACACTAATCATTGTGTAGTGGCTACAAAAGCACCCCTTAAAGTTCATCAAGTACTTGACAAACACCACTCATAGAGATATCCAAATCAGATCACAATTCAAGATAGAAATCATTGCAACTTAGACCAAGTACTAACACGGTGCACACACTCTCACCTTTACACCATGAAAGGAGGAATAGATCACTCAAACTATCATAGCAATAATTATTCTCATAATCCACAAGGGATCACAATTATAGCCTAAACCAAGTACCACCATGATGCACGCACTGTCACCGTTACACCATAACAGGAGGAATAGATTACTTTAATAATATCACTAGAGTACACAAAATATCTGAATAATAACATGTACTTGTTCAACATGATACAAAGCTCACGATCACATAAAGATCACATCATGGGAGAGAGAGGTGAACCACATAGCTACCAGTAGAGCCCTCAGCCCCGGGGATGAACTACTCCCTCCTCATCATAGGAGACAGCAAGGTTGATGGAGATGGCGGTGAGGTCGATGGAGACGGCAGAGACGGCGATGGAGACCGATGGAGATGGCTCCGGGGGCACTTCCCCGTCCCGGCAGGGTGCCGGAACAGAGACTTCTATCCCCCGAAATTCATCGGTGGCGGCGGCAGAGCTACGGAACTCTTTCTGGAAATCTGATCGGGGGCTTAGGTTTTTCTCGTCAGGGGGTAAATATAGGCGAAAGGGAGCTGTCAGAGGAGGGACCACGGCCCCTCACACGGGCCCGGCGCGGCCAGGGGTCTGGCCGCGCCACCCCTGTGTGTGGGGGCCACGTGGCCCCCCTCCTTCACTTCTTCTGATCTCTGGAGGCTTCCCCGTGATATAAGACTTCAGGAACTTGTTTCGTCCAATTCCGAGAATATTTCCTATGTATCACTTCTGAAACACAAAAACAGCAGAAAACAGGAAGCTGGCACTGTGGCACTTTGTAACAACTCAGAAATTGTAATCGACTTCTTAATAAATCAAGTGCCAAATTTTGGACCCAAATAAAACTTTTTATCTATTATTGTATGCATACATGCATTTTCTCTTATTTGTATTCTATGATTTTATGTGTGCTATTTTTGATTGTGCATTGATTAGTTAGTTCTAAGATAACCAACAGAAGCAAAAGAGAAGATTTATAAGAAGCACAGAAACCAGAAATAAAAATAAGAAAGAAAGAAAGTTAATATGATCTAGGAATTGTTATTGACTACACCACTTTGAGCCCTTGGATTAAGAAATCTGTAACTCAAATCAGTGATTGGCCAACTAGTTGAGCTTAACCAAGTTATGGACTAACTCAACCAACAAAGATCTACCAAAAATTCAAACTAGAACATCACACAAACTTGAGCCAAAGTTTGAATCTGAAACAGGGACTATATCAAATTTGAAATATAAATTTCTGCAAAACTTCTTCTTTCTCCAGAACAAAAATATGACAGGATACCTTGGCCAATATGTGGAGCACCCAAAGTGGAAAATTTTGAAAATTCAAATTTTGAGTTCTTGCGGGCATTTCGTCGAACACTGGCAGAAGAAAATCCAATCGAATCAAACTTCACTGGAGCTGCACTGTGCTGGCTCGCTCCCGCACTGTCGTCATGCTCCTTGGCCTCTCCTCGATCGACTCCAGCGCCCCCAGCCCCGACCCAAGCCAGGAGAAGCGGAGGGACGGCGAGGTTTGCACCCAGGGCCCCCTCCCAGTAACCTGCTGCCCTGCACGATGCCGACCAGCTTGGAGGCGCCAGAGCCGACCCACAGCCTCCCGCGGCCGAGCCATAACCCTTCCAGCACGCGAGCGTGGCCGCCGTGGCCGGAGAGACCTTCGAACGCAACCAGGACCCCCGAGCCGGCGAGCTTCTGGTCGCCTTGCTCCCGGCCTCCTGAGACTATAAATACCCCCTCCGATCAAACGAAGCGACTCACCTCACTCCCCTCTACCTCCCAGACATAGTCGCTTAGCCCCGCTTGCCCTAGCTCACCGTCGCCAGCCTCGCCGGAGTGGTACTGGACAAGCAGAGCGCCGCCGCGTTCGACCACCTGGGGGCAAGCTGCTGCAGGGAATCGGTGGAGGAGACGCACCGCAGCCGATCCCGCACGTCGCCGACGAGCTCTGCATCCTCTACGCCTCGCCCTCGCCGTCGAACGATCTTCACTGCACGCAGGTGAGCTCCCGCCCGTGCTGAGGAAGAAGATGAACCTGCGCCGTTCGATCTCGATCGGACGCTAGCGTACCGATTCGGGTTTTGTAATTAGGTCTGACGAGTAGGTCCCACCTGTCAGGTGATACGTCTCAAACGTATCTATAATTTTTGATGCTCCATGCTTTGTTTTACACCATTTGCCTATTGTTTCGTTACACTTAGTGGCATTTTTATACGCTTTCCGGAACTAACCTATTAACGAAGTGCCACAGTGCCAGTTTCCTGTTTTCTGCTGTTTTTGTGTTTCAGAAGTGATACACAGGAAATATTCTCGGAATTGGACGAAACAAGTTCCAGAAGTCATATTTCACCTGGGGCCTCCTCTGACATCGCCCCTTCGCCTATATATACCCCCTGACGAGAAAAACCTAAGTGCCCGATCAGTTTTCCAGAATACATCGCGATCCGCTGCCGCCGTCGACCCGAAGATCGGGAGGGTCCAGAAGCTCTTCCCGGCACCCTGCCGGAGAGGGGAATCGCCACCGGAGGTCTCCTTCATCGCCATGATTGCCTCCGGAGCGATGAGTGAGTAGTCTACCTTGGACTATGGGTCCATAGCAGTAGCTAGATGGTTGTCTTCTCCACCATGTGCTTCATGTTTAGATCTCATGAGCTGCCCTACATGATTGAGATCACTGTTATGTAATTCTATGATGTTGGTTTGTTGGGATCCGATGAATATTGGTGTTTATGATTAAGTTGCTGTACTGAATTTTATCTTATGCTATCTCTATGATGTTTATGATCTTGCATGCTCTCCGTTGTTAGTAGCTATCTTGGCCGAGTAGTTGCTAGTGACTCCAAGAGGGGGTATTTATGCTCGATAGTGGGTTCATGCCTCTATTTCACCTGGGGGAGTGACAGAAACCTCTAAGGTGGTAGATGTGCTGTTGCTACTAGGGAGAAAACAACATTCATATGCTCGAGGGCATATGCTTTGTTTACATTACACACTTTGCTTAATGCAATTATCTGTTGTTCGCAACTTAATACTTCTAGGGTGTTCGGATGATATCCCTGGGGGTGGATTATTAGTCATAGATGCAGTTGGATGGCGGTCTATGTATTTTGTTGTAATGCCCAGAGTGAATCTCATAGTGATCTTCTTGACATATCACGTTAGCTCTATTCTATCAATTGCCCAACTGTAATTTGTTTACCCAGCATGTTATTTTATCTATGGAGAGACACCACTAGTGAACTGTGGACCCCGGTCCTATTTTAATCATATTGCAATCACCTGTTTACTATTCCCGTACTGTTTACTTTACTCGCATATACTCTACTGTTTTCCACTCGATACACTCATAACCTTTGTTTCAAGCAAACCGGTGAGATTGACAACCTCATCGCAAGTTGGGAACAAAGTATTTGTTTGTGTGTGTGCAGGTTCCGCGTTGCTACTGGCTGAAGACGAGTCAACAAGTATCGTTAACGGCGCCCTTGTTGGAGTGTTACTAAGCCAGTGCGCATCACCTTCAGTCGTCACCGTCTCCCTTCTCCTGAACGATAAACCTTGGTTTCTTAACTGAGGGAAAACTAGCCGCTACACTCATCATACCTTCCTCTTGGGGTTCCCAACGGGCTGGTCAAGCACCACGCACAAGGACATCTGTTCCCACGTCAACTCGGCATCAGCTATTTTTCTGGCGCCATCAACCGTTCACAAGTGTAGGGATCAACTACTTTTCTAGCGCCGTTGCCGGGGAGGAGAGAAGTCTATATTTTCCCCCATCAACTTGGCACCATCAATTACTTTTCTGGCGCCATTGCCGGGGAAGGAAGAGAAGACTTCTGCGAGGGGAGTTCTTCGCACACACATTCTTTGCTTTGTTATTTGTTTGCTTTACTTTATTTATTTACCTGCATTGCTTTTATATCAAAAACCCAAAAAAATTAGAATCCTCGGTAGCTGTTTTTACTTGTTTACTTTCTTTTTGCTGAAATGGCCAATCCTGAAAACACCAAGTTGTGTGACTTTGCTAGCACAAACAATAGTGATTTTATCTGCACTCCTATTGCACCACCTGTTCCTGCTACCACTTTTTATGAGATCAAGCCTGCTTTATTGAACCTTGTTATGAAAGAGCAATTTTCTGGTGCTAGTACTGAAGATGCTGCAGCTCATCTCAACAATTTTGTTGAGCTATGTGAGATGCAGAAATATAAAGATGTTGATAGTGATATTATTAAGCTCAAGTTGTTTCCTTTTTCTTTGAGAGGAAAGGCTAAAGATTGGTTGCTGTCTTTGACTAAGAATAGTATTGATTCATGGGCTAAGTGTAAGGATGCTTTTATTGGTAGATACTATCCTCCTGCTAAGATTATATCATTGGGTAGCAATATTATGAAGTTTACTCAGTTTGATAATGAACATGTTGCTCAAGCTTGGGAAAGAATGAAATCTATGATAAAGAATTGCCCCACTCATGGACTGACTACTTGGATGATTATCCAAACTTTTTATGCAGGACTGAATTTTTCTTCAAGGAACCTACTTGATTCAGCTGCTGGAGGCACTTTTATGTCCCTCACATTGGGCGCCGCCTCGAAGCTACTCGACAACATGATGGTAAATTATTCTGAATGGCACACCGAGAGAGCTCCACAAGGTAAGAAGGTAAATTCTGTTGAGGAAACCTCTTCCTTAAGTGATAAGATTGATACCATTATGGCTATGCTTGCTAATGATAGGACTCATGTTGATCCTAATAATGTTCCTTTGGCCTCTCTGGTTGCTCAAGAAGAACAAGTTGATGTGAATTTCATTAGAAACAACAATTTTAACAACAATGCTTATAGGAACAATTTTGCTAGTAACAATTATAGGCCGTATCCTTCTACCAATGGTAATGGTTATGGTAACTCTTATGGTAATTCCTACAACAATACTAGGGCCGCGCCCTCCGAGCTTGAGGTAATGCTCAAGGACTTCATCGGTAAACAAACTGCTTTTAATAAGTCTGTTGAGGAAAAGTTAGGCAAAATTGATGCTCTTGCTTCTAAAGTTGATAGCCTTGCTCATGATGTTGAACTTCTGAAATTAAAAGTGTTTCCTAATGATGTGAATGTGAGCAATATTGTTGCTGCCGCTAATGCTAACCAGGTTAGAATTGATGAAAATATTAGATTGTTAGCAGAATTGCATGCCAGGTGGGAAAGAGAAGATGAGATGGCTAGAGAGATGAAGGTATGTACTATTACTACCTCTAATGATGTTGCTCCTACTGATAGCAATCCTCTTACTTTGATTGGTGTAGAGAAAACTCCCACTCCTTGTGCTAAAAAGCCTAAAACTGCCAAAACTTTTTCTCAAAAGAGTGCTGAAATTTTTCGGAGTGTACGAGATGATAGCTCTATTTCTTTTAATGATTTTGATGTTGATGGCTGCAATATATCTGAAGTAATTTTGTTCTTGCAAAAGCTTGCTTTGACTCCCAATGCTAGTTCTTTAAATATTGCTTTTACTAAGCATATTACCAATGCTCTTATAAAGATTAGGGATGAAAAGTTGAGGCAAAAAGCTTCCGTTCCCAAGAAGTTAGAAGATGGTTGGGAACCCATCATTGATATGCATGTTAATGGTTATGATTGCCATGCTTTATGTGATCTAGGTGCTAGTATTTCTATCATGCCTAGAAAGATTTATGACATGCTTGATTTACCACCGCTTGAAAAGTGTTATTTTGATGTTCCTATTGCTGATGTTGCTAAGAAGAAACCTTTGGGAAGGATTAATGATGTTCTTATTGTGGTTAACAATAACCTTGTTCCCGTTGATTTTCTTGTTATGGACGTTGAATGCCATGCTTCATGTCCTATTATTTTGGGAAGACCTTTTCTTCGAACTGTAGGTGCTATTATTGATATGAGGGAAGGCACTATCAAGTATCAATTCCCACTAAAGAAAGGTATGGAACACTTCCCTAGGAAAATAAAGAAATTACTTTTTGACTCTATTCTTAGAGCAAATTATGAGCTTGATGCTTCATCTCTTGATATTACTTGATTCGCACTTTTCTGCGCCTAGCTCAAAGGCGTTAAAGAAAAGCACTCTTGGGAGATAACCCAATGTTTTCTTACAGTACTTTTTCTTTTATTTGAGTCTTGGAAGTCATTACTACTGTAATGACCGCTCCTTATCTTGTTTATTTCGTTTTTGTGCCAAGAGAAGCCTCTAATTTGAGTGAGGTAAAGATTTGGGGTTATTGCTGTCCTGAAACTGTTTTCGGTGCTGCACCGTAAAAATTCGTATAAAATCACTGTTTATCTTTTGGACCTGAAATTTCTTGTGCATATGCCCCAGGTTATATCCAAACTTTCGTTAGTTGAACACTTTTTGATTTGAGCAACGGAAAGTCCCTCAAAAATTCGTCCTTTGTCAGCTGTCCAGTTTTGACAGATTTCTGCCAATATTTGTTTTTGCCACTTTATCGCTTTCTTTTGATTTCTTTTTGATCATGGAACTCTTGTGGAAGTTGCTACAGTAGTATATACTTTATATGTGGTGGTTTTGAGTTGAAACCTGAAGCTAAAGGAGGGTTGAATATATTTTATGCTTACACTAATGTTGCTAATAGAATTGTGTTTAGTTTTGTATGAAGGAAGTTTTCAAGTGTAGGGATTGGAGAATGATGAGATGAGTTGAAGAATGGACAAAAGCTCAAGCTTGGGGATGCCCAGCACCCCAAGAAATATCCAAGAAGTACAAGCGTCAAAGCTTGGGGATGCCCCCGAGGCACCCCTTCTTCATCGGCAAAAATCAGGTCACCTTTCAAAACACTATATTTTTATTGCTTCATGCACTATGTGTTTTTCTTGGAGCGTCAGTTGTTTTAGTTTTCTTAGTTTGTTTAGTTTGTTTGCTGCAATAAATGGTTGGACCCCAACAAATTTCCTTTGGAGGAGATGTACTCATTTTTATTTGCAAAGAACGCTCTAGTTTTCACTCTTATTTAAAATTGAGCGTTCATCTTTTTCTGCTACTGCTTTTGGTTTTTGTTTTCGCCTTGATATGCGTTCAGATCTTGTCATATCTTTTCATCAAGGTGTATTTTTGCCTCTGGTCTTTATTGGTTTTTATCAAAAGAGGTGTCTTTAAAAATTTCAAATGGTGTTGGAAAAGAGAAAAAGCTTTGCGCAAAATAGTGGTACAAGAAGGAGCTTGTGTAGACTGCGGCTTAGGCTTTTTCATGTCATGCTAGATGTCTTTTTGATAGTATGCTTAGTGGTTTTGCTGTAGCATGACTTGTCTCAAATAACTGAGATTGCTTAATGAGCCTTTGAAAAAATCATGCGTTGTTTTTATTATATGGAAGCATTATTTTGGTTTTCTCCTTGATGCTTTATTTGGGTTGACTTGGCGCATGCTCACACATGTTAGACTCTTCCAAAGTCGCCATAGCCTTCATGATCATTTAGTTTTTGACTTTTTATGCCATCGTATGCTTCTTTTAATGTCGCTTTGTCGCTTTGCATGATTATGGCCATTATTGCTCTCTTAGTTGGTCGCTCCCAGTCTTTTGCTAGCCCTCACCTTGTACCGAGTATGAGCTCTACTCGTGCATCCAACTCCTAAAAGCCAAGTTTTCCATTGTGTCCACCATACATACCTACTAGCAATTTGCTATTCCAAGTAAATTTGACTTGCTTTTATATTCTCTTCAAATTAAACTCTTACCAGTGTTATGCGAAATTCGGTCAGTAAAGCTCTCACGAACCGGAAGGCACACTTTACTTTTTCCTGTTCTAAAAATTTGACATTGTGGTCTTTTATGCTGAGTTGTTATGCTTGCAAGTTGTAAGTTGGATTCTAGCCCAGCCATGTCGTCATGGGGCAAGCTTTCAACATTGCACTTCCTATTTGAGTTGATATTGTGATCTTTTGTTTATGGATGCCCGCTGTGTGAAATGAATTGGGAATCTTGTGAGGATCATGGAGTTTTTATATGTGTTAGGGAAACGCCGGGCCGCCAATCTAAGCCATGCATAATTCATGGTGGAAATTTGCAGCATACCCATGGTGAACATTCGACGACGCATCTCACAATAAAAAGCTAAACAATATAGCAAATAAAAGTGATGCCGAGGTGTTCATTGTCTGCTTGTCCTGTCATTTTGGTGTGGGCTTGTTCCATGTCATCGGCCACGGAGGTACCCCATTGGCGGTTCTCAATGATATGCATATATTTACAATGACAAGAGCCTTGCTTGGGACTCTAAGTAAACTAGCATGGTTTGGGTACTCGTATTCACGGGACACGAGGTTTTCAACTTATGATTTGTCAAGCATATGCATCATAATTGTTCTCGCATTAACTTTAACCATTCAAGATGCTTATGATGGGGGCAATGAGAGCTCAAAGCCGGTAAGTACCATAATTTTTGAAGGTTATAAAACTTGCAATCACTGCTTCCCTCTGCGAAGGGCCTATCTTTTACCTTTATGTTGAGTCACCACCTTCTTTCTTTATGCACCATTAAGAGAGCATAGTTGTCATTCTTAGTGTGATATGCATTGTCCCAAGGTTCATTGATTGACTCATATTGTTGGTTTCACTTGTTCTTAAATTATTTGTATCTAGTCGCCCTCTTAAACTTTGAGGTGTCCTATGCATTTATGTTTTGCTCTCTTTGAAGGACAAGCTGAAAACCACTTGTATGTTTTTCCTTATGATTTGAACACACGTTTGACTTTCATTGTTTCATTACCATGATCTTTTGTTTGTGTTCATTTGCATGTTTACAACATGGTTGCTAAGTTCTTATTGTCATGATTATATCTTCATGCCCATGTTTTAAGTTCTATTGATCCCAGCTCATCAATGCTTACATATATGATCAAGATTGTGTAGGTGCATGTCACCTCAAAAATTATTCTTTTGTTATCACTTACCTACTCGAGGACGAGCAGGAGTTAAGCTTGGGGATGCTTGATACGTCTCAAACGTATCTATAATTTTTGATGCTCCATGCTTTGTTTTACACCATTTGCCTATTGTTTCGTTACACTTAGTGGCATTTTTATACGCTTTCCGGAACTAACCTATTAACGAAGTGCCACAGTGCCAGTTTCCTGTTTTCTGCTGTTTTTGTGTTTCAGAAGTGATACACAGGAAATATTCTCGGAATTGGACGAAACAAGTTCCAGAAGTCATATTTCACCTGGGGCCTCCTCTGACATCGCCCCTTCGCCTATATATACCCCCTGACGAGAAAAACCTAAGTGCCCGATCAGTTTTCCAGAATACATCGCGATCCGCCGCCGCCGTCGACCCGAAGATCGGGAGGGTCCAGAAGCTCTTCCCGGCACCCTGCCGGAGAGGGGAATCGCCACCGGAGGTCTCCTTCATCGGCATGATTGCCTCCGGAGCGATGAGTGAGTAGTCTACCTTGGACTATGGGTCCATAGCAGTAGCTAGATGGTTGTCTTCTCCACCATGTGCTTCATGTTTAGATCTCATGAGCTGCCCTACATGATTGAGATCATTGTTATGTAATTCTATGATGTTGGTTTGTTGGGATCCGATGAATATTGGTGTTTATGATTAAGTTGCTGTACTGAATTTTATCTTATGCTATCTCTATGATGTTTATGATCTTGCATGCTCTCCGTTGTTAGTAGCTATCTTGGCCGAGTAGTTGCTAGTGACTCCAAGAGGGGGTATTTATGCTCGATAGTGGGTTCATGCCTCTATTTCACCTGGGGGAGTGACAGAAACCTCTAAGGTGGTAGATGTGCTGTTGCTACTAGGGAGAAAACAACATTCATATGCTCGAGGGCATATGCTTTGTTTACATTACACACTTTGCTTAATGCAATTATCTGTTGTTCGCAACTTAATACTTCTAGGGTGTTCGGATGATATCCCCGGGGGTGGATTATTAGTCATAGATGCAGTTGGATGGCGGTCTATGTATTTTGTTGTAATGCCCAGAGTGAATCTCATAGTGATCTTCTTGACATATCACGTTAGCTCTATTCTATCAATTGCCCAACTGTAATTTGTTTACCCAGCATGTTATTTTATCTATGGAGAGACACCACTAGTGAACTGTGGACCCCGGTCCTATTTTAATCATATTGCAATCACCTGTTTACTATTCCCGTACTGTTTACTTTACTCGCATATACTCTACTGTTTTCCACTCGATACACTCATAACCTTTGTTTCAAGCAAACCGGTGAGATTGACAACCTCATCGCAAGTTGGGAACAAAGTATTTGTTTGTGTGTGTGCAGGTTCCGCGTTGCTACTGGCTGAAGACGAGTCAACAAGTATCGTTAACGGCGCCCTTGTTGGAGTGTTACTAAGCCAGTGCGCATCACCTTCAGTCGTCACCGTCTCCCTTCTCCTGAACGATAAACCTTGGTTTCTTAACTGAGGGAAAACTAGCCGCTACACTCATCATACCTTCCTCTTGGGGTTCCCAACGGGCTGGTCAAGCACCACGCACAAGGACATCTGTTCCCACGTCAACTCGGCATCAGCTATTTTTCTGGCGCCATCAACCGTTCACAAGTGTAGGGATCATCAGGCCCGTCTTATTTTTCCCCAGCCGAGCGAATCGTTTTCTGGGCCAGGCCCGTTCGGGTTTGTTCTGAATTGGGCCCAAATAGAGTAGATTCGGTCCGTTTCATTTTCTAAATTATTCTCCCGCCTTTTTAATTAATTTGAATATGTTTCAGATGTTATTTTCAAACTTTAATTCCTAGAGTTTTACAAATCCAAATCTAGCAAATAAATAGGCATTGGAAAGCTTATAAAATACTCTACCCAATAGTACTGGTTAGAATTCAAAATAAGTTAAGAATTAAATTAGATATGAATAGTGTGACCATAGCTTGTTTAATCATAAAGGATTTCTAGAAAATTATTTAAGCCATAAAAAATCATGAAAATTAAAATGTGAACTCACTAATGACCCCTCTTACTGTTAGTCAACCTTAGTCAACCCCAAACCCTATTAGGGTGATCAATTAGGCCCTAACCCAATCCTATGTTATAGCATAAACTGATAGATCCCTAACATACACTTAGAATGATTTTGCCCTCATTACACATTCACTTAGTTAACCCCTCCCACTTGAACTTGTCTTAGTAACCATAAATCAATACCAATGCTTAACAAGTGAACCATCTAGGACACTTAGTAGAGAATCTAGCTTGCGCACTTGAAGAAAAACTTAGAAGAAAGACTTACAATCCAACACCATAAAGTGCAACATGAAATGCTATTGCTAGCAAACCAAGATGTGTGTTTGGTGTGCTGTTAGACTTGTGAAATGATTGTGTGCCTTGTGTTTATTCGTTATTAGACGCTAGTGTTGCCGAGGAGGATATTGGAGGGAATTATTCTCAAGAAGAGGAAGAAGAATACCCCGGACACTTTGCCAACCAAGGCAAGCCATCTTTTGAATTATACTCCCAATGCCTAGTTTTAATATTGCATTCTACTTGTTTTAAGTAAATTGCATGATTGAATTGCTAGAGTAGAATGATAGAAGCATAGTGATATCTTGCTTAACAAGAGCATCAAGTTGAGTTTATCCAACTCTATTTAGTGGTCATCACTCAATGTAGTTGCTTAGTCGCTAATAATATGGAGGCCATCTATAAGGGGAAACTCTAGTTGAAATTGGTGACTTGAACTTGAGACTTGAAATGGAGATTGCTCCCACATAATGGCTTTATGAAAAAAAATCAATCTTGACTAAGAACTATGAAATATATTTCTAAATGACAACGAGTGATGTACTATGGGAGCCAATTATACCGTACGACCACATTACCCCTATATGGGAAGGGGCTTAATCCGTAGCTTGTTTATCTTAGTATGGGAGGCCTTGTATCAATTATTCATGGAAGGACACCGTGAGCGGTTACTTCTGGACCAGGTGGATTCCACTAACCCGGCTTCCGGGATGGGCAGAACTAGAGGCGCCGGAGCGGAGGATTCCGTACCTCGGGCTCTAGGGAAGGATCCTATACTAGGGTGAACAAGTGAAAGAGTTTGTTTGATTATCTGAAAATCGCATACTTGTGTATGACGAACCGTGGATTTCTCCCGGCAGATTTATCGAATCTTGTGGGTAAAGTGTACCCCTCTGCAGAGGTTTTCAAACTATTCGAATAGCCACGTCCGCGGTCATGGACGATTGGCAAGCTGTACTTGACTTTTGTCAGGACTAAAAGTGACAATGGTGAACTTGGTGAATGACTTGACTTGACAATGATGTTGACACACTTGAAGTCCTCTTTAGATTGAACCTAGATAACTAAACTTCTTTTCTACAAATGAACATTCTTGGGAAATAAAACTAGCTTTTGCAAATAAACTTAGTGCTTAGTCCACTATACCAAACCTTGCATATCTACTTCATCTTTTCCTTTATAAGATGGTTTGCGAGTGCATCCAATGTACTCACGGCTGTGTCCCTGGCTATCAACTTGGCTAGACTATGGGGAGGAATACCAGGAGGAAGGGTATGAAGAAGAGTACCAGAACTAAGCTCGTCTCCATGAGTCACCATTGCCTGTAGGGTGAAGGCATGGACCCAAAGACGTTATTTCTGCTGCTATATTGTGTTGTAATATGACTTGGTCTATATGACCATTGTATTCGAACCATCGTATTGTAATGTCTATGGAACTGTGGTATCAACTACGTTATGCAAGTCACAACATTGATTCTGGGATTGTGATGGATTGCATAACGGGCACTTCGAATTTGTTATCAAATTTGAGGTCGTCACAAGTTGGTATCAGAGCCTAGGCTGACCATAGGAGACCTTAGTTAGAATGGGCGTTAAATGAACATTTGATAAAAGCAAAGATACAAGAACGGTTGCAAAAATTGCTTAGTCTTTCCTCTCTAGTTGCAAAGTTTTATACATACTTCAGTTTTGCCTACTTAAAATTTTGCACACTTGAGTTGATCACTAACTTGAACCAATCTAAAATTTTGTAGATGGCCCTGGAGTTCGTTGAGCACTACCAGTTGGGCCAGGGTGGCAGCCTTTGTTTCGAGCACGACCTCACCACCTTGACCTTGTTCCTGGATCGTCTGTATCCGGAGTTCAAGGGAGCCGTGCTCAATGAGCACCCAGATGGAGAGCTACGGTGGCTTATCCGAGCCAGTTGCCATGGCAAGAAGGGGAAATTGGGTTCTCCAAGGGTCAAGTTTGAGCTTGTGGAGAACACTTGGGCCGATGGTTTGGTCCGAGCGATGCAGGAGATGCACGCCCGCTTGTGCGGACTGCATGTTGAGGAGATCCAGGGAGGACGCTTCAGGGACTTTGCTCGGCGTGATGCGGATGGACGCCCCGCAAACATGCCTGGGCAGAACGAGCCGAGTACCTACATCGATCACATGGACTTCTTGCTGTACTCCACTCAGCAGGAGGCCGATCGTGCCCGTACCAAGGCCAACCTTGAGCACTTCGCCTTGGTGGAAGCGAGGAGCACTATCAGGATTCTTGCGAAGGAGCGCAAGAGCCTTCGTCGCCAGCGCGATGAGAAGGATCAGGACATTGAGGAGTTGAAGGCCAATGTGGCAGAGTTGACTGAGTACATTGAGAGTCTTGAGGATCACCTTGGTGAGGAGGAAGGCATTGACCTCCGCAAGGAGGATAATGCCCTCATCAGCGACGAGGATGACTTCATGGAGGACCTTGATGATCCGAAAGATGGTGGGCACAATGGATTCATTGTGAGTGACGAGGAGGAAGACCCCGAGGAGCCCGCTGTTTAGATTCGAGATCCACGTGTTATCTAGTTATGAGTTCCACTTTATTTTCACTGCGTGTAGGTGTGAGTTGTATCCCCCTCTCTAGTACACGAGTAGCAATGGTTTGATGTAAACCATTTGTAATGTGTGAGCTCGTATGTATGATATGTTTGTTGAGTGTTGAATGAAATATGAATTTGGCCCTTAAGGCCTTAGCAAGACAAAAAAAAATTGCATCATCCATGTTACTTTTAAATCTTAGCAAAAATTAGCTTTTCCCTCTTGTCTTACACACCTTATCTTCAGATGCCGCGAGCACCCCCACCCCCGAACCCGGAAATGGCCGAATTGCTAAGGTTGATCATGGAAGACCGGGAAGCAGCCCGAGCTGAGCGCCAAGCTAACTTGGCCACTCTTCAGCAGATAACCCAGATGACAATGAACCACAACAATGGCAATGGCCATGGCAATGGTGAAGGAGAAAACAATGGCAATGGTGATCACCGATCCAAGTTGAGGAATTTCCAGAATACCAACCCTCCTATGTTCACTAAGTCTGAAGAGCCCTTAGATGCCGATGATTGGCTTCGCACTATGGAAAACAATTTGGCAGTCGCCGAAGTTGGTGAAAATGAGAAGGTCTTGTACACCACCCACTATCTTGCGGGAGCAGCGAGAGCTTGGTGGGACAGCACCCGTGCAATGCAAGCCCCAGGGTATGTGATGCCTTGGGAGGAGTTCAAGAGCAAGTTTAGCAAAGCCCATGTTCCTTTGGGATTGGTTAAAAGGATGAGAGATGAGTTCAGAAATCTGAAGCAAGGTTCCATGTCTGTGGTGGATTACCGTGACAAGTTCCTTACCTTGTCTAGGTATGCCCCAGATGACACCAACACCACTGAAAAGAAGCAAGAACGGTTTCTGGATGGACTTCATGATGAGATGCAATGTGTCCTGGTCAGCATTCATTTTGCCGACCTGGAATCATTGGTTGATTCGGCCATTCAGATGGAAGGCAAACTCAAGCAAGCTACCGAGAATCGCAAGCGCCGTATGATGTATCAAGGCAACTCGAGCAACTCGCAGAAGCCAAGGGGAAATACACCTATGGGTTTCGCCCCTAGACCTATGAGGCCGTCTGCACCTGCTCCACGTCCCAACTATCCCAACCGTCAACCCGGCAACAACTTCAACCGTGCACCCCCAAGACCCAGTGGCAACAACTTCAACACCAATGCTCCGAGGCCCAATGGCGCCCCTGTGTTACCCAAGACTGGTGACAAGTCTGGTATTACCTGTTATGAGTGTGGACTCAAAGGGAATTACTCCAATGAGTGCCCCAAGAAGCTGAATGATGCATCCAAGACCACTGCCCCTGTTCAACAACAGCGCCGTATGGGAAATGGCAAGAACTATCCACCAAGGAACCATCCTCGCTCTCAAGGCCGTCCGAATCACATGAATGTTGAAGAAGCTCAGGAAGCAACCGACGTTGTGCTTGGTATGTTCCCTGTTAACTCAGTTCTTGCAAGAGTTCTGTTTGATTCTGGAGCTTCGCACTCATTTGTTACCCAATTATTCGTTGATAAAAGTGGACTTCAACCCACACCATTGAAAGATGTCATGTCTGTGCAAATTCCAGGGTCAGTAACCAAAGCCAGTTGTACCTGCTTGGCAGTACCCATAGAAATTCATGGGATAGCTTTCTTAGCCAATTTGATAGTATTGGGAACCAAAGGTTTGGAAGTAGTTCTTGGTATGAATTGGATGTCTCTCCATCAAGGAGTGATAGATTGTGCCAAGAAGACCATCACCATGAAGAGTAGCACTGGAATCATAGTCAAGCATGTATCCGTAAAACCAACCCAAACCACCCGGTGTCATAAGAGTATCTCAGGGCCGACCATAGAAGAAGTTCCCATTGTCTGTGAATACCCGGATGTTTTTCCCGATGAGCTACCCGGAATGCCACCGGATCGGGATATTGAGTTTATCATTGAGCTTATTCCCGGAAGTGGATCTATAGCCCAGCGACCCTACCGTATGAACCCCGCTGAACTAGTTGAGTTAAAGAAGCAATTGGATGACCTTTTGAGCAAAGGATTGATTCAGCCAAGTTCTTCTGCTTGGAGATCACCTGTTTTGTTTGTGGATAAAAGTGACGGTTCTAGCCGACTGTGCACTGATTACCGCAAGCTAAACGATGTGACCATCAAGAACAAGTATCCTCTCCCAAAGATTGAAGATTTATTTGACCAACTGACTGGAGCCAGAGTGTTTTCAAAGATAGACCTTAGGACTGGATACCACCAACTGAAGATCCGTGCAACGGATATCCCCAAAACCGCATTCACTACCCGATACGGATTGTATGAGTACACCGTGATGTCATTTGGATTGACCAATGCCCCTGCTTATTTCATGAACCTCATGAATAAGGTGTTTATGGAGTTCTTGGATAAGTTTGTTGTTGTCTTCATTGACGACATTCTTATCTACTCCAAATCCGAAGAAGAGCATGCAAACCATTTGAGATTAATTCTAGAAACCCTAAGGGAGCATCAGCTGTATGCCAAGTTCAGTAAATGTGAGTTCTGGTTGAAGGAAGTTGGATTCTTAGGCCATGTACTATCAGCCGGAGGAATATCAGTAGACCCAAAGAAGATCAAATCAGTCATGGAATGGGAAGCCCCTACCACTCAGACTGAGGTTAGAGGTTTTCTCGGATTAGCAGGATATTACCGCAAGTTTGTTGAAGGGTTTTCAAGCATTGCCCGGCCAATGACCCAATTGTTGAAGAAAGACAAGAAGTTTGAATGGACCCCTAAGTGTGAAGAAAGTTTTCAAGAGCTCAAGAAGCGACTGGTGACCGCCCCCATCCTAACCATGCCCGATATCACCAAAAACTTTGATGTCTATTGCGACGCTTCCAAACTTGGACTTGGTTGTGTCTTGATGCAAGAAGGCAAGGTCATAGCTTACCTCTCTCGGCAGCTTCGACCTCATGAAGAAAATTATCCAACCCATGACCTAGAGTTAGCAGCCGTAGTTCTAGCTCTGAAGACCTGGAGGCACTATCTGATGGGCAACCGTTGTGAGATCTACACTGATCACAAGAGCTTGAAGTATATCTTCACCCAGAAGGAGTTGAACATGAGGCAAAGAAGATGGATAGAGTTGATCAAGGATTATGATCTGGAAATTCATTATCACCCCGGTAAGGCCAATGTAGTGGCCGATGCATTGAGTAGGAAGCCGTGTTCATTGAACATGAGGATCAAGGAGGAGCAACCTATGTTGCACCAAGAGTTTGAAAAGTTTGGATTGGAACTAGTCAGTCAAGGATTCTTAGCCAGCCTTGAGTTTCAACCCACCTTGATGAGCCAAATCAAAGAAGCCCAGAAGGGAAATGAGAGTATTGACGGAATCAAGCGCAGAATTGGTTCCGGCAAGGTGCCAGGATTTGAGGAAGATGATCAAGGAGTTCTTTGGTATAAAGGCCGTATTTGTGTGCCCGCTAATTCAGAATTGAAGGAAGTAATTATGAAGGAAGCCCATGAGACACCTTACTCCATCCATCCCGGTGGAACCAAGATGTACCAAGATTTGAAGGAACAATTTTGAAGGCATGGAATGAAGCGTGAGATTGCATCGTTCATCTCTAAGTGTGATATTTGTCAAAGAGTCAAGGCTGAACATCAACGTCCTGCTGGTTTGCTACAACCTTTACAAGTTCCAGAATGGAAGTGGGAATCTGTTGGAATGGATTTCATCACGGGATTTCCAAGGTCTAGCCGTGGTAATGACTCTATCTGGGTCATTGTGGATAGATTGACCAAAGTAGCCCACTTTATTCCTGTCAAGACCACTTATAACTCGAGACAGTTAGCTGACCTGTATCTCTCTAGAATTGTCAGTTTGCATGGAGTCCCTAAAACCATAGTCTCCGATCGAGGAACCCAATTCACCTCAAGATTTTGGAAAAGTTTGCATCAAGCTTTGGGAACCAAATTAGCTTTTAGTACCGCGTACCACCCTCAGACTGATGGACAGACTGAAAGAGTGAATCAAATACTTGAAGATATGTTGAGAGCCTGTGTTCTAGCCTATGGAGCTAAGTGGGAAGATTGTCTGCCTTTCGCGGAGTTCTCCTACAACAACAGTTATCAAGCCAGTTTGCAAATGGCCCCATTTGAAGCTTTGTATGGAAGAAAGTGTCGTACCCCCTTGAATTGGTCTGAAACCGGAGACAGCCAGATATTTGGACCGGACATCCTGCAAGAAGCCGTGGAGAAAGTTCGCATGATTCGTGAATACCTAAAGGCAGCCCAGTCGAGGCAGAAGAGTTATGCCGACAAGAGACGCAGAGAACTGACCTTCCAGATTGGAGATTTTGTGTATCTCAGGGTATCACCTCTCAAGGGAATGCAGAGATTCCAAGTAAAAGGAAAGCTTGCACCAAGATATATTGGACCCTTCAAGATACTAGACCGCAGAGGAGAAGTGTCTTATCAGTTAGAAATGCCCCCTGAATTGTCTGAAGTGCACGATGTCTTTCACGTGTCTTTACTTCAGAAATGTCTTGAAGTTCTGGAGAAGCCAGAAATTTTCAAGAATATTGATTACCGCTCGGTGGACATCAACAAGGATTTGACCTACCGTGAAGTACCTACCCGTATTCTCGAGGAAGCCTATCGAACCACTCGAACCCGAAGCATCAAGTTTCTGAAGGTTCAGTGGAGTAATCACACCGAAGATGAAGCTACTTGGGAACGAGAAGACTACCTTCAGAAAGAGTTTCCCAATCTTTTCAGTTCTTAACTAGTGAATCTCGGGGATGAGATTCTTTTTAAGGGGGGAAGATTGTAACAACTCAGAAATTGTAATCCACTTCTTAATAAATCAAGTGCCAAATTTTGGACCCAAATAAAACTTTTTATCTATTATTGTATGCATACATGCATTTTCTCTTATTTGTATTCTATGATTTTATGTGTGCTATTTTTGATTGTGCATTGATTAGTTAGTTCTAAGATAACCAACAGAAGCAAAAGAGAAGATTTATAAGAAGCAAAGAAACCAGAAATAAAAATAAGAAAGAAAGAGAGAAAGTTAATATGATCTAGGAATTGTTATTGACTACACCACTTTGAGCCCTTGGATTAAGAAATCTGTAACTCAAATCAGTGATTGGCCAACTAGTTGAGCTTAACCAAGTTATGGACTAACTCAACCAACAAAGATCTACCAAAAATTCAAACTAGAACATCACACAAACTTGAGCCAAAGTTTGAATCTGAAACAGGGACTATATCAAATTTGAAATATAAATTTCTGCAAAACTTCTTCTTTCTCCAGAACAAAAATATGACAGGATACCTTGGCCAATATGTGGAGCACCCAAAGTGGAAAATTTTGAAAATTCAAATTTTGAGTTCTTGCGGGCATTTCGTCAAACACTGGCAGAAGAAAATCCAATCGAATCAAACTTCACTGGAGCTGCACTGTGCTGGCTCGCTCCCGCACTGTCGCCATGCTCCTTGGCCTCTCCTCGATCGACTCCAGCGCCCCCAGCCCCGACCCAAGCCAGGAGAAGCGGAGGGACGGCGAGGTTTGCACCCAGGGCCCCCTCCCAGTAACCTGCTGCCCTGCACGATGCCGACCAGCTTGGAGGTGCCAGAGCCGACCCACAGCCTCCCGCGGCTGAGCCATAACCCTTCCAGCACGCGAGCGTGGCCGCCGTGGCCGGAGAGACCTTCGAACGCAACCAGGACCCCCGAGCCGGTGAGCTTCTGGTCGCCTTGCTCCCGGCCTCCTGAGACTATAAATACCCCCTCCGATCAAACAAAGCGACTCACCTCACTCCCCTCTACCTCCCAGACATAGTCGCTTAGCCCCGCTTGCCCTAGCTCGCCGTCGCCAGCCTCGCCGGAGTGGTACTGGACAAGCGGAGCGCCGCCGCGTTCGACCACCTGGGGGCAAGCTGCTGCAGGGAATCGGTGGAGGAGAAGCACCGCAGCCGATCCCGCACGTCGCCGTCGAGCTCTGCATCCTCTACGCCTCGCCCTCGTCGTCGAACGATCTTCACTGCACGCAGGTGAGCTCCCGCCCGTGCGGAGGAAGAAGATGAACCTGCGCCGTTCGATCTCGATCGGACGCTAGCGTACCGATTCGGGTTTTGTAATTAGGTCTGACGAGTAGGTCCCACCTGTCAGGCCCATCTTATTTTTTCCCAGCCGAGCGAATCGTTTTCTGGGCCAGGCCCGTTTGAGTTTGTTCTGAATTGGGCCCAAATAGAGTAGATTCGGTCCATTTCATTTTCTAAATTATTCTCCCGCCTTTTTAATTAATTTGAATATGTTTCAGATGTTATTTTCAAACTTTAATTCCTAGAGTTTTACAAATCCAAATCTAGCAAATAAATAGGCATTGGAAAGCTTATAAAATACTCTACCCAATAGTACTGGTTAGAATTCAAAATAAGTTAAGAATTAAATTAGATATGAATAGTGTGACCATAGCTTGTTTAATCATAAAGGATTTCTAGAAAATTATTTAAGCCATCAAAAATCATGAAAATTAAAATGTGAACTCACTAATGATCCCTCTTACTGTTAGTCAACCTTAGTCAACCCCAAACCCTATTAGGGTGATCAATTAGGCCCTAACCCAATCCTATGTTATAGCATAAACTGATAGATCCCTAACATACACTTAGAATGATTTTGCCCTCATTACACATTCACTTAGTTAACCCCTCCCACTTGAACTTGTCTTAGTAACCATAAATCAATACCAATGCTTAACAAGTGAACCATCTAGGACACTTAATAGAGAATCTAGCTTGCGCACTTGAAGAAAAACTTAGAAGAAAGACTTACAATCCAACACCATAAAGTGCAACATGAAATGCTATTGCTAGCAAACCAAGATGTGTGTTTGGTGTGCTGTTAGACTTGTGAAATGATTGTGTGCCTTGTGTTTATTCGTTATTAGATGCTAGTGTTGCCGAGGAGGATATTGGAGGGAATTATTCTCAAGAAGAGGAAGAAGAATACCCCAGACACTTTGCCAACCAAGGCAAGCCATCTTTTGAATCATACTCCCAATGCCTAGTTTTAATATTGCATTCTACTTGTTTTAAGTAAATTGCATGATTGAATTGCTAGAGTAGAATGATAGAAGCATAGTGATATCTTGCTTAACAAGAGCATCAAGTTGAGTTTATCCAACTCTATTTAGTGGTCATCACTCAATGTAGTTGCTTAGTCGCTAATAATATGGAGGCCATCTATAAGGGGAAACTCTAGTTGAAATTGGTGACTTGAACTTGAGACTTGAAATGGAGATTGCTCCCACATAATGGCTTTATGAAAGAAAATCAATCTTGACTAAGAACTATGAAATATATTTCTAAATGACAACGAGTGATGTACTATGGGAGCCAATTATACCGTACGACCACATTACCCCTATATGGGAAGGGGCTTAATCCATAGCTTGTTTATCTTAGTATGGGAGGCCTTGTATCAATTATTCATGGAAGGACACCGTGAGCGGTTACTTCTGGACCAGGTGGATTCCACTAACCCGGCTTCCGAGATGGGCAGAACTAGAGGCGCCGGAGCAGAGGATTCCGTACCCCGGGCTCTAGGGAAGGATCCTATACTAGGGTGAACAAGTGAAAGAGTTTGTTTGATTATCTGAAAATCGCATACTTGTGTATGACAAACCGTGGATTTCTCCCGGCAGATTTATCGAATCTTGTGGGTAAAGTGTACCCCTCTGCAGAGGTTTTCAAACTATTCGAATAGCCGCGTCCGCGGTCATGGACGATTGGCAAGCTGTACTTGACTTTTGTCAGGACTAAAAGTGACAATGGTGAACTTGGTGAATGACTTGACTTGACAATGATGTTGACACACTTGAAGTCCTCTTTAGATTGAACCTAGATAACTAAACTTCTTTTCTACAAATGAACATTCTTGGGAAATAAAACTAGCTTTTGCAAATAAACTTAGTGCTTAGTCCACTATACCAAACCTTGCATATCTACTTCATCTTTTCCTTTATAAGATGGTTTGCGAGTGCATCCAATGTACTCACGGCTGTGTCCCTGGCTATCAACTTGGCCAGACTATGGGGAGGAATACCAGGAGGAAGGGTATGAAGAAGAGTACCAGAACTAAGCTCGTCTCCATGAGTCGCCATTGCCTGTAGGGTGAAGGCATGGACCCGAAGACGTTATTTCCGCTGCTATATTGTGTTGTAATATGACTTGGTCTATATGACCATTGTATTCGAACCATCGTATTGTAATGTCTATGGAACTGTGGTATCAACTACGTTATGCAAGTCACAACATTGATTCTGGGATTGTGATGGATTGCATAACGGGCACTTCGAATTTGTTATCAAATTTGAGGTCATCACACACTTCATTAATAGGTTAGTTCTGGAAAATATATAAAAATGCCACTAAGTGTAATGAAACAATAGGCAAATGGTGTAAAAACAAGCATGGAGCATCAAAAATTATTGATACGTTTGAGACGTATCAGCATCCCCAAGCTTAACTCCTGCTCGTCCTCGAGTAGGTAAGTGATAACAAAAGAAATAATTTTTGAGGTGACAAGCACCTACACAATCTTGATCATATATGTAAGCATTGTGAGCTGGGATCAAAAGAACTTAAAACATGGGCATGAAAGATATAATCATGACAATAAGAACTTAGCAACCATGTTGTAAACATGCAAATGAACACAAACAAAAGATTATGAAAATGAAACAATGAAAGTCAAATGTGTGTTCAAATCATAAGGAAAAACATACAAATGGTTTTCAGCTTGTCCTTAAAAGAGAGCAAAACATAAATGCATAGGACACCTTCAAGTTTAAGAGGGCGACTAGATACAAGTAATTTGAGAACAAGTGAAACCATGATCATGAATCAATCAATGAAAACTTTGGGACAATGCACATTATACTCAGAATGACAACTATGCTCTCTTAAACGGTGCATAAAGATAGAAGGTGGTGACTCAACATAAAAGTAAAAGAAAGGCCCTTCGCAGAGGGAAGCAGTGATTAAACATGTGCTAGAGCTTTTCATTTATAAAACAGAGAGATAAAACTTGAGTTTTGAGAGGTGGTTGCTTTTGTCAATGACTAGCAATGGGGTTCTTACTATCTTCCATACAAAAATGAAGCAAGTTTTTGAGAGAGAGATTGGCACTTTTGTGCTATTTTATAAAGCTTGGCACTCCACCCCACCTTTTTTTCTTTCACAAACCATGGCTAACCGATTCCATCGGGTGCCCACCAACATTCACTTTCCATGGAGGAGTGCCTTTTTTTTTCTTTTTGGAATAAGCTATATGGAAGATAGCAAATCCGACCACTACGTCCCCATGAGCTGAAAACAGTGTCACAAAACGAGAAGTATTTTGAAGTTTTTTTGAAAGGTAGCACATGAAAATTTTACTTTGGAATGGCTTACAAATACCATGCATAGGAATTTATAGTGGACACAATGGCAAACTTTGGCTTTTAGGAGTTGGATGCACGAGTAGAGCTCATACTCAGTACAAGGCGAGGGCTAGCAAAAGACTGGGAGCGACCAACTAAGAGAGCAATAATGGCCATAATCATGCAAAGCGACAAAGCGACATTAAAAGAAGCATACAATGTCATCAAAAGTCAAAAACTAAATGATCATGAAGGCTATTGGCGACTTTGTAAGAGTCTAACATGTGTGAGCATGCGCCAAGTCAACCCAAATAAAGCATCAAAGGAGAAAACCAACTAAATGCTTCCATATAATAAAAACAACGCATGATTTTTTCAAAGGCTCATTAAGCAATCTCAATTATTTGAGACAAGTCATGCTACAGCAAAACCACTAAGCATACTATCAAAAAGACATCAAGCACGACATGAAAAAGCCTAAGCCGCAGTCTACACAAGCTCCTTCTTGTACCACTTTTTTGCATAAAGCTTTTTCTCTTTTCCAACACCATTTGAAAAATTTATAAACAACCCTTTTGAGGAAAACCAACATAGACCAGAGGTCCAAATACACCTTGATGCAAATATAAAACAAGATCTGAACAAAAATCAAGGCAAAAAATGCAAGCTAAACGCAGTAGCAGAAAAAGAAAACACTCGTTGAAGCGATAAAAGTGAAAAATGGAGTGTTCTTGGCAAATGAAAAGTGAAGTATGTCTCCCTCCAAACCAACATGATGTGATCAACCATTTATTGCAGCAAACAAAACTAAGCTAACTAAGAAAACTAAAACAACTGACGCTCCAAGAAAAACACATAGTGCATGAAGCAATAAAAATATAGTGTTTTGAAAGGTGACCTGATTTTTGCCGATGAAGAAGGGGTGCCTCGGGGGCATCCCCAAGCTTTGACGCTTGTACTTCTTGGATATTCTTGGGGTGATGCATGGGCATCCCCAAGCTTGACCTTTTCTCCATTCTTCAACTCATCTCATCATTCTCCAATCCCTACACTTGAAAACTTCCTTCATACAAAACTAAACACAATTCTATTAGCAACATTAGTGTAAGCATAACATATATTCAACCTCTTTTTGCTTCAGGTTTCAACTCAAAACCACCACATATATAGCATATACTACTGTAGCAACCTCCCCAAAAGTTCCATGATCAAAAGAACTCAAAAGAAAGCGATAAAGTGGCAAACACAAATATTGGCAGAAATCTGTCAAAACTGAACAGCTGACAAAGGTCGAATTTTTGAAGGATTTTATGTTGCTCAAATGAAAAAGTGTTCAGCTAACAAAAGTTTGGATATAACCTGGGGCATATGCACAAGAAATTGCAGGTCCAAAAGATAAACAGAGAATTTATACGAATTTTTACGGTGCAGCACCGAAAACAGTTTCAGGATAGCAACATCCCCAAATCTTTACCTCACTCAAATTAGAGGCTTCTCTTGGCACAAAAACGAAATAAACAAGATAAGGAGCGGTCATTACAGTAGTAATGACTTCCAAGACTCAAATAAAAAAAAGTACTGTAAAGAAAACATTGGGTTATCTCCCAAGAGTGCTTTTCTTTAACGCCTTTGAGCTAGGCGCAGTAATTTGCAAAGATGCTCATGTGGGCGCCATATAAGAGCTTGAGGCAAAGGCGTCATATAGGAACTTAAAGCAATAGAGAGCATCAAAAAGCAAATGTGAAAGACATTTATATCTGAACCACTTCCTATGAAAAATAGTCTTGTAGAGAGACAAGTCATGAAAGCGCAAAGCAAAAAGCATAGGAAGGCAAAACAAATACAACTTCAAAAATTGCAGCATAGAGAGGGGAAACTCAATATTGTTGAGATCCATCAAACCATGTTTCCCTCTCTCATAATAACTTTCAGTAGCATCATGAATAGAACTAACAATATAACTATCACATAAAACATCCCTATCATGAGCCACATGCAAAAAAGAATTAATACTCACCATAGGAACAATAGTAGTACGAGCAGATTAAACAGAATAATTATTCTCATCACCATAATCATCATAAATAGGAGGCATATTGTAATCATAACTAATTTTATCCTCAATAGTAGGTGAAATGAAAATATTATACTCATCATCATAGGCTAGAGAACTACTATGTCGCAAAGCATACTCATCAAACATATCATCATAAGAAGGAACATCACATATGGGAGATAAAATATTATCAGAGCAAACTTTCTCCACTAAAGCTGGGGAACTAAAAATATCATGCTTAACAAAACCAGCTTCCCCAAGCTTAGACTTTTCTATAGCATTAGCAACAACGGTGTTCAAAGCATTCATACTAACAACACTATTAGCATGCAAATTAAGCTCCAAAGGTTTTTCAATTTTCTCTTCAAACACTTCATATCTAAACTCAGGAAAAAGACTATAGAACTCATTGTTTTCCATTTAAGCCTAACTAGTGAAAATAAAAACAAGAAACAAAAAGATGTAATTGCAGAATCTAAAGGAAATAACTTCGAGCACTCACACAGGAGGATGCGAGTACCTTTTACCTTACCTCCCCGGCAACGGCGCCAGAAAAGAGCTTGATGTCTACGCACTTCTAGTCTTGTAGACACTTGTTGGGCCTCCAAGTGCAGAGGTTTGTAGAACAGCAGCAAGTTTCCCTTAAGTGGATCACCCAAGGTTTATCGAACTCAGGGAGGTTAGAGGTCAAAGCTATCCCTCTCAAGCAACCCTGCAATTACGATACAGAAAGTCTCTTGTGTCCCCAACACACCCAATACACTTGTCAGATGTATAGGTGCACTAGTTCGGCGAAGAGATAGTGAAATACAAGTGGTATAGATGATTATAAGTAGCAAATGTAACTTGGAATAAAAATCGCTGCGAGCAAACAAGTAACAAAATAGCAAGTAAACGGTGTGCAATGCTTGGAAACAAGGCCTAGGGATCATACTTTCACTAGTGGACACACTCCCAACAATGTAACATGAATGAACAAGTAACTTCTCTTTGCTAAGGTACTCTGAATTACTCTCCTACTGAATAACACTAATCATTGCGTAGTGGCTACAAAAGCACCCCTTAAAGTTCATCAAGTACTTGACAAACACCACTCATAGAGATATCCAAATCAGATCACAATTCAAGATAGAAATCATTGCAACTTAGACCAAGTACTAACACGGTGCACACACTCTCACCTTTACACCATGAAAGGAGGAATAGATCACTCAAACTATCATAGCAATAATTATTCTCATAATCCACAAGGGATCACAATCATAGCCTAAACCAAGTACCACCATGATGCACGCACTGTCACCGTTACACCATAACAGGAGGAATAGATTACTTTAATAATATCACTAGAGTACACAAAATATCTGAATAATAATATGTACTTGTTCAACATGATACAAAGCTCACGATCACATAAAGATCACATCATGGGAGAGAGAGGTGAACCACATAGCTACCGGTAGAGCCCTCAGCCCCGGGGATGAACTACTCCCTCCTCATCATAGGAGACAGCAAGGTTGATGGAGATGGCGGTGAGGTCGATGGAGACGGCAGAGACGGCGATGGAGACCGATGGAGATGGCTCCGGGGGCACTTCCCCGTCCCGGCAGGGTGCCGGAATAGAGACTTCTGTCCCCCGAAATTCATCGGTGGCGGCGGCGGAGCTACGGAACTCTTTCTGGAAATCTGATCGGGGGCTTAGGTTTTTCTCGTCAGGGGGTAAATATAGGCGAAAGGGAGCTGTCAGAGGAGGGACCATGGCCCCTCACACGGGCCCGGCGCGGCCAGGGGTCTGGCCGCACCACCCCTGTGTGTGGGGGCCACGTGGCCCCCCTCCACTTCTTCTGATCTCTGGAGGCTTCCCCGTGATATAAGACTTCAGGAACTTGTTTCGTCCAATTCCGAGAATATTTCCTGTGTATCACTTCTGAAACATAAAAATAACAGAAAACAGGAAACTGGCACTGTGGCACTTCATTAATAGGTTAGTTCTGGAAAATATATAAAAATGCCACTAAGTGTAACGAAACAATAGGCAAATGGTGTAAAAACAAGCATGGAGCATCAAAAATTATAGATACGTTTGAGACGTATCAGCGGCCGGGGTGGTGGATCATCATCATTGCCACCACCACCGTCAACACTGCCATTGATCATAGAGGAGTTCTTCATCACCATCTATGAAGACCCTTTGGCCAAGAAGGTACGTACGCGTTCCCACATATATGATGCATGTGATTAATTATGTGCATGTTCTAAAAAACCTTTAATTTCAAATGATCGGCGCTCGATCTCTTTGCAGGCACTCCCACAAAAGTTTGCGGACTATCTTGACGTCTAGGAGCCCGCAAAGGTGTATCTGTGAGCAGCTGACTGCGGTCCTCGTCTCTGGACCGTGGAGGTCCTATTTGACGGACAAGGCCAGATGTACCTCGACAAGGGCTGGGAGAATTTCGCCATCGCGCATGGTGTGGATTTTGTCTGCTTCCTACACTTCAAATATGAAGGCGATTATGTGCTCACAGTGAAGGTGTTCGACGGAACAACGTGCAGGAAGTACTACTACACGGACGACGAAGATACTGACGATGAAAGCGACGACGACGTGAAGCCATGCATCTAAGGGGATTATGACCAAGAATATATATGTAGCTTCATATGCATCGATTTATAGATCTAGCTATTTTCTATATATTATGCATGTAAAAATAATAGGGAATCGCAATTTCCACTATGATTCGAGCACCACAGCCTCCAAACGATGCTGATGCCGATATCGGCATGGACAGAACGGGTATGCATGCACGCCGCCACTGCTAGGTCACCGTCGGGATGCACCCTCAATCCCGTCCCCTCATTCGATCACTGACACACCAGAGATACCGCCGAGGCCAATGACGAACGTACATGCTGATGCCAATGCCGAACATGCACGCTGCTGTGGGCACGGCCACGCCGCCCCGCTATGCTGGACGCCACAGACCACCGCGAGGTCTTTCCCTTTGCCACCACACTCCCCTAGCACCTATCTATACACGCCAGAAAGGAGAGACACTAGTTTTCTCTACATTGCTCGCGTTTGTGTCCGACACCGTGATACGTCTCAAACGTATCTATAATTTTTGATGCTCCATGCTTTGTTTTACACCATTTGCCTATTGTTTCGTTACACTTAGTGGCACTTTTATGCATTTTCCAGAACTAACCTATTAACGAAGTGCCACAGTGCCAGTTTCCTGTTTTCTGCTATTTTTATGTTTCAGAAGTGATACACAGGAAATATTCTCGGAATTGGACGAAATAAGTTCCTGAAGTCATATTTTACCCAAAAGCTTCCAGACATCCGAAGAAGTGTCGGAGGGGGGCCACCAGGGCCCCACACAAGGGGGCGGCGCGGTCTGGCCCCTGGCCGCGCCACCCCTGTGTGAGAGCCCCTGGCTCCACCTCTGACATAGCCCCTTCGCCTACATATACCCCCTGACGAGAAAAACCTAAGGGCCCGATCAGTTTTCTAGAATACATCGCGATCCGCCGCCGCCGTCGACCCGAAGATCGGGAGGGTCCAGAAGCTCTTCCCGGCACCCTGCCGGAGAGGGGAATCACCACCGGAGGCCTCCTTCATCGCCATGATTGCCTCCGGAGCGATGAGTGAGTAGTCTACCTTGGACTATGGGTCCATAGCAGTAGCTAGATGGTTGTCTTCTCCACCATGTGCTTCATGTTTAGATCTCATGAGCTGCCATACATGATTGAGATCACCGTTATGTAATTCTATGATGTTGGTTTGTTGGGATCCGATGAATATTGGTGTTTATGATTAAGTTGCTGTACTGAATTATATCTTTTGTTATCTCTATATTGTTTATGATCTTGCATGCTCTCCGTTGTTAGTAGCTATCTTGGCCGAGTAGTTGCTAGTGACTCCAAGAGGGGGTATTTATGCTCGATAGTGGGTTCATGCCTCTATTTCACCTGGGGGAGTGACAGAAACCTCTAAGGTGGTAGATGTGCTATTGCTACTAGGGAGAAAACAACATTCATATGCTCAAGGGCATATGCTTTGTTTACATTACACACTTTGCTTAATGCAATTATCTGTTGTTCGCAACTTAATACTTCTAGGGTGTTCGGATGATATCCCCGGGGGTGGATTATTAGTCATAGATGTAGTTGGATGGCGGTCTATGTATTTTGTTGTAATGCCCAGAGTAAATCTCATAGTGATCTTCTTGACATATCACGTTAGCTCTATTCTATCAATTTCCCAACTGTAATTTGTTTACCCAGCATGTTATTTTATCTATGGAGAGACACCACTAGTGAACTGTGGACCCTGGTCCTATTTTAATCATATTGCAATCACCTGTTTACTTTTCCCGCACTATTTACTTTACTCGCATACTATATTGTTTTCCACTCGATACACTCATAACCTTTGTTTCAAGCAAACCAGTAAGATTGACAACCTCATCGCAAGTTGGGAACAAAGTATTTGTTTGTGTGTGTGCAGGTTCCACGTTGCAGCTAGCAATCAAAGCTTGGATGAGGCGCCACATATAAATTGTCCGCTACTGTCGCAAGCTAGCAAGCATCACCTTCAGTCGCCATCGTCTCTCTTCTCCTGATCGACATTAAACCTTGGTTTCTTAACTGAGGGAAAACTTGCCGCTACACTCATCATACCTTCCTCTTGGGGTTCCCAACGGGCTGGTCATCACCACGCACAAGGACGCACTGCTCCCGCATCACCACACGAGTAGCAGCAATTTTCTGGCGCCGTTGCCGGGGAAGAGAGAAGACTTCTGCGAGGGGAGTTCTTCGCACACACATTCTTTGCTTTGTTATTTGTTTTGCTTTACTTTATTTATTTTACCTGCATTGCTTTTTATATCAAAAACCCAAAAAAATTAGAATCCTTGGTAGTTGTTATTTCTTTGCTTTTAGTTTATCATGTCTAGTTTAGTTGCTACTACTATGTCCCCCGCGGACATGATCTTTACGTTTAAGCAGAAAGATGAGGAAAGCTTTAAAGAAGCTTGGTCTAGAATTTATGATTGGCATGGAAAAACTAAACCTAAAATGACTTTGAGTTTGCTTCTTAGTAGTTTTTACTTTGGACTTTCTCTTCGTTATCGATATGCTTTGGATGCTACTGCAGAAGGAGATTTCCTTCATTGTGATGGAGATCAAGCCTTCAATATTATTAAAAAGTTGATTACAATTTATAGCATGCCAACCTATTTTGATTCCTCTCTTGTGAGCATTTTTAATAGACTTAATACTCTTGAGACTCACACTGCTAGTTTGCATTCTTGCTACAATACTTTACGCCAGCATTTTGATTATGTGCCAACCAATACTGAACCTTCGAGCTGGTATCCTACAATAAAGATCACCATTAGTGGTGAAACTTTTCATGCTCGTTGTGATATTATGTCTGAATTTTGTCTCATGCCAAAGGATGTTTATGAATCTTTGAGCCTTTGGAAGCTTTCTGAGGGAGGAGAAGAAATTTTTCTTACTAATAATGCCACCATATTTCCCCTTGGAATAGCTGAAGGAGTCTTTACAAAAATCCTAGGAAGAATGATATCTACTGATTATCTTGTTATTGAATGTGTAGGAAAAGGACAAATCACACTTGGAAGATCCATTCTGAAGCTCCTTGGCGCCGTTATCGATGTGGGAAAAGGCAATATAATATTTACTACTCCACCTTGCAATAACCATGTCTTTCCTAGAGTCAAGAGCAAAGGTAAGAAAGGGAGACGTAAGGCACGTGCTGGTCCTAGCACTTCATCTCTTGATATTACTTGATTCGCACTTTTCTACGCCTAGCTCAAAGGCGTTAAAGAAAAGCACTCTTGGAAGATAACCCAATGTTTCTTTACAGTACTTTTTCTTTTATTTGAGTCTTGGAAGTCATTACTACTGTAATGACCGCTCCTTATCTTGTTTATTTTGTTTTTGTGCCAAGAGAAGCCTCTAATTTGAGTGAGGTAAAGATTTGGGGATATTGCTGTCCTGAAACTGTTTTCGGTGCTGCACCGTAAAAATTCGTATAAATTCTCTGTTTATCTTTTGGACCTGCGATTTCTTGTGCATATGCCCCAGGTTATATCCAAACTTTTCTTAGTTGAACACTTTTTGATTTGAGCAACATAAAATCCCTCAAAAATTCGTCCTTTGTTAGCTGTTCAGTTTTGACAGATTTCTGCCAATATTCGTTTTTGCCACTTTATCGCTTTCTTTTGAGTTCTTTTTGATCATGGAACTCTTGTGGAAGTTGCTACAGTAGTATATACCTTATATGTGGTGGTTTTGGGTTGAAACCTGAAGCTAAAAGAGGTTGAATATATTTTATGCTTACACTAAAGTTGCTAATAGAATTGTGTTTAGTTTTGTATGAAGGAAGTTTTCAAGTGTAGGGATTGGAGAATGATGAGATGAGTTGAAGAATGGACAAAAGCTCAAGCTTGCGGATGCCCAGCACCCCAAGAAATATCCAAGAAGTACAAGCGTCAAAGCTTGGGGATGCCCCCGAGGCACCCCTTCTTCATCGGCAAAAATCAGGTCACCTTTCAAAACACTATATTTTTATTGTTTCATGCACTATGTGTTTTTCTTGGAGCGCTAGTTGTTTTAGTTTTTTAGTTTGTTTAGTTTGTTTGTTTGCTGCAATAAATGGTTGGACCCCAACAAATATCCTTTGGAGGAGATGTACTCGTTTTCATTTGCAAAGAACGCTCTAGTTTTCACTCTTATTTAAAATCGAGCGTTCATCTTTTTCTGCTACTGCCTTTGGTTTTCGTTTTCACCATGATTTGCGTTCAGATCTTTTCATATCTTTTCATCAAGGTGTATTTTTGCCTCTGATCTTTATTGGATTTCATCAAAAGAGGTATCTTTAAAAATTTCAAATGGTGTTGGAAAAGAGAAAAAGCTTTGTGCAAAATAGTGGTACAAGAAGGAGCTTGTGTAGACTGCGCCTTAGGCTTTTTCATGTCATGCTTGATGTCTTTTTGATAGTATGCTTAGTGGTTTTGCTGTAGCATGACTTGTCTCAAATAACTGAGATTGCTTAATGAGCCTTTGAAAAAATCATGCGTTGTTTTTATTGTATGGAAGCATTATTTTGGTTTTCTCCATGATGCTTTATTTGGGTTGACTTGGCGCATGCTCACACATGTTAGACTCTTACAAAGTCGCCATTAGCCTTCATGATCATTTAGTTTTTGACTTTTGATGCCATCGTATGCTTCTTTTAATGTCGCTTTGTCGCTTTGCATGATTATGGCCATTATTGCTCTCTTAGTTGGTCGCTCCCAGTCTTTTGCTAGCCCTCACCTTGTACTGAGTATGAGCTCTACTCGTGCATCCAACTCCTAAAAGCCAAGTTTTCCATTGTGTCCACCATACATACCTACTAGCAATTTGCTATTCCAAGTAAATTTGACTTGCTTTTATATTCTCTTCAAATTAAACTCTTACCAGTGTTATGCGAAATTCGGTCAGTAAAGCTCTCACGAACCGGAAGGCACACTTTACTTTTTCCTGTTCTTAAAATTTTGACATTGTGGTCTCTTATGCTGAGTTGTTATGCTTGCAAGTTGTAAGTTGGATTCTAGCCCAGCCATGCTGTCATGGGGCAAGCTTTCAACATTGCACTTCTATTTGAGTTGATATTGTGATCTTTTGTTTATGGATGCCCACTATGGGAAATGAATTGGGAATCTTGTAGGGATCATGGAGTTTGTATATGTGTTAGGGAAACGCCGGGCCGCCAATCTAAGCCATGCATAACTCATGGTGGAAATTTGCAGCATACCCATGGTGAACATTCAACGACGCATCTCACAATAAAAAGCTAAACAATATAGCAAATAAAAGAGATGTCGAGGTGTTCATTGTCTGCTTGTCCTGTCATTTTGGTGTGGGCTTGTTCCATGTCATCGGGCACGGAGGTACCCCATTGGCGGTTCTTAATGATATGCATATACTTACAATGACAAGAGCCTTGCTTGGGACTCTAAGTAAAGTAGCATAGTTTGGGTACTCGTATTCATGGGACACGAGGTTTTCAACTTATGATTTGTCAAGCATATGCATCATAATTGTTCTTGCATTAACTTTAACCATTCAAGATGCTTATGATGGGGGCAATGCGAGCTCAAAGCCGGTAAGTACCATAATTTTTGAAGGTTATAAAACTTGCAATCACTGCTTCCCTCTGCGAAGGGCCTTTCTTTTACTTTTATGTTGAGTCACCACCTTCTTTCTTTATGCACCATTAAGAGAGCATAGTTGTCATTCTTAGTGTGATATGCATTGTCCCAAAGTTCATTGATTGATTCATATTGTTGGTTTCACTTGTTCTTAAATTATTTGTATCTAGTCGCCCTCTTAAACTTTGAGGTGTCCTATGCATTTATGTTTTGCTCTCCATGAAGGACAAGCTGAAAACCACTTGTATGTTTTTCCTTATGATTTGAACACACGTTTGACTTTCATTGTTTCATTACCATGATCTTTTGTTTGTGTTCATTTGCATGTTTACAACATGGTTGCTAAGTTCTTATTGTAATGATTATATCTTTTATGCCCATGTTTTAAGTTCTATTGATCCCAGCTCACCAATGCTTACATATATGATCAAGATTGTGTAGGTGCATGTCACCTCAAAAATTATTCTTTTGTTATCACTTACCTACTCGAGGACGAGCAGGAGTTAAGCTTGGGGATGCTTGATACGTCTCAAACGTATCTATAATTTTTGATGCTCCATGCTTTGTTTTACACCATTTGACTATTGTTTCGTTACACTTAGTGGCACTTTTATGCATTTTCCGGAACTAACCTATTAATGAAGTGCCACAGTGCCAGTTTCCTGTTTTCTGCTATTTTTGTGTTTCAGAAGTGATACAGAGGAAATATTCTCGGAATTGGACGAAACAAGTTCCTGAAGTCATATTTTACCCGGAAGCTTCCAGACATCCGATGAAGTGTCGGAGGGGGGCCACCAGGGCCCCACACAAGGGGGCGGCGCGGTCTGGCCCCTGGCCGCGCCACCCCTGTGTGAGAGCCCCTGGCTCCACCTCTGACATAGCCCCTTCGCCTACATATACCCCCTGACGAGAAAAACCTAAGGGCCCGATCAGTTTTCCAGAATACATCGCGATCCGCCGCCGCCGTCGACCCAAATATCGGGAGGGTCCAGAAGCTCTTCCCGGCACCCTGCCAGAGAGGGGAATCGCCACCGGAGGTCTCCTTCATCGCCATGATTGCCTCCGGAGCGATGAGTGAGTAGTCTACCTTGGACTATGGGTCCATAGCAGTAGCTAGATGGTTGTCTTCTCCACCATGTGCTTCATGTTTAGATCTCATGAGCTGCCATACATGATTGAGATCACCGTTATGTAATTCTATGATGTTGGTTTGTTGGGATCCGATGAATATTGGTGTTTATGATTAAGTTGTTGTACTAAATTATATCTTTTGTTATCTCTATGTTGTTTATGATCTTGCATGCTCTCCGTTGTTAGTAGCTATCTTGGCCGAGTAGTTGCTAGTGACTCCAAGAGGGGGTATTTATGCTCGATAGTGGGTTCATGCCTCTATTTCACCTGGGGGAGTGACAGAAACCTCTAAGGTGGTAGATGTGCTGTTGCTACTAGGGAGAAAACAACATTCATATGCTCAAGGGCATATGCTTTGTTTACATTACACACTTTGCTTAATGCAATTATCTGTTGTTCGCAACTTAATACTTCTAGGGTGTTCGGATGATATCCCCGGGGGTGGATTATTAGTCATAGATGCAGTTGGATGGCGGTCTATGTATTTTGTTGTAATGCCCAGAGTAAATCTCATAGTGATCTTCTTGACATATCACGTTAGCTCTATTCTATCAATTGCCCAACTGTAATTTGTTTACCCAGCATGTTATTTTATCTATGGAGAGACACCACTAGTGAACTGTGGACCCTGGTCCTATTTTAATCATATTGCAATCACCTGTTTACTTTTCCCGCACTGTTTACTTTACTCGCATACTATATTGTTTTCCACTCGATACACTCATAACCTTTGTTTCAAGCAAACCGGTGAGATTGACAGCCTCATCGCAAGTTGGGAACAAAGTATTTGTTTGTGTGTGTGCAGGTTCCACGTTGCAGCTAGCAAGCAAAGCTTGGACGAGGCGCCACATATAAATTGTCCGCTGCTGTCGCAAGCTAGCAAGCATCACCTTCAGTCGCCATCGTCTCTCTTCTCCTGATCGACATTAAACCTTGGTTTCTTAACTGAGGGAAAACTTGCCGCTACACTCATCATACCTTCCTCTTGGGGTTCCCAACGGGCTGGTCATCACCACGCACAAGGACGCACTGCTCCCGCATCACCACACGAGTAGCAGCAATTTTCTGGCGCCGTTGCCGGGGAAGAGAGAAGACTTCTGCGAGTGGAGTTCTTCGCACACACATTCTTTGCTTTGTTATTTGTTTTGCTTTACTTTATTTATTTTACCTACATTGCTTTTTATATCAAAAACCCAAAAAAATTAGAATCCTTGGTAGTTGTTATTTCTTTGCTTTTAGTTTATCATGTCTAGTTTAGTTGCTACTACTATGTCCCCCGCGGACATGATCTTTACGTTTAAGCAGAAAGATGAGGAAAGCTTTAAAGAAGCTTGGTCTAGAATTTATGATTGGCATGGAAAAACTGAACCTAAAATGACTTTGAGTTTGCTTCTTAGTAGTTTTTACTTTGGACTTTCTCTTCGTTATCGATATGCTTTGGATGCTACTGCAGAAGGAGATTTCCTTCATTGTGATGGAGATCAAGCCTTCAATATTATTAAAAAGTTGATTACAATTTATAGCATGCCAGCCTATTTTGATTCCTCTCTTGTGAGCATTTTTAATAGACTTAATACTATTGAGACTCACACTGCTAGTTTGCATTCTTGCTACAATACTTTGCGCCAGCATTTTGATTATGTGCCAACCAATACTGAACCTTCGAGCTGGTATCCTACAATAAAGATCACCATTAGTGGTGAAACTTTTCATGCTCGTTGTGATATTATGTCTGAATTTTGTCTCATGCCAAAGGATGTTTATGAATCTTTGAGCCTTTGGAAGCTTTCTGAGGGAGGAGAAGAAATTTTTCTTGCTAATAATGCCACCATATTTCCCCTTGGAATAGCTGAAGGAGTCTTTACAAAAATCCTAGGAAGAATGATATCTACTGATTATCTTGTTATTGAATGTGTAGGAAAAGGACAAATCACACTTGGAAGATCCATTCTGAAGCTCCTTGGCGCCGTTATCGATGTGGGAAAAGGCAATATAATATTTACTACTCCACCTTGCAATAACCATGTCTTTCCTAGAGTCAAGAGGAAAGGTAAGAAAGGGAGACGTAAGGCACGTGCTGGTCCTAGCACTTCATCTCTTGATATTACTTGATTCGCACTTTTCTGCGCCTAGCTCAAAGGCGTTAAAGAAAAGCACTCTTGGGAGATAACCCAATGTTTCTTTACAGTACTTTTTCTTTTATTTGAGTCTTGGAAGTCATTACTACTGTAATGACCGCTCCTTATCTTGTTTATTTCATTTTTGTGCCAAGAGAAGCCTCTAATTTGAGTGAGGTAAAGATTTGGGGATATTGCTGTCCTGAAACTGTTTTCGGTGCTGCACCGTAAAAATTCGTATAAATTCTCTGTTTATCTTTTGTACCTGTGATTTCTTGTGCATATGCCCCAGGTTATATCCAAACTTTTCTTAGTTGAACACTTTTTGATTTGAGCAACGGAAAATCCCTCAAAAATTCATCCTTTCTCAGCTGTTCAGTTTTGACAGATTTCTGCCAATATTCGTTTTTGCCACTTTATCGCTTTCTTTTGAGTTCTTTTTTATCATGGAACTCTTGTGGAAGTTGCTACAGTAGTATATACCTTATATGTGGTGGTTTTGGGTTGAAACCTGAAGCTAAAAGAGGTTGAATATATTTTATGCTTACACTAATGTTGCTAATAGAATTGTGTTTAGTTTTGTATGAAGGAAGTTTTCAAGTGTAGGGATTGGAGAATGATGAGATGAGTTGAAGAATGGACAAAAGCTCAAGCTTGGGGATGCCCAGCACCCCAAGAAATATCCAAGAAGTACAAGCATCAAAGCTTGGGGATGCCCCCGAGGCACCCCTTCTTCATCGGCAAAAATCAGGTCACCTTTCAAAACACTATATTTTTATTGCTTCATGCACTATGTGTTTTTCTTGGAGCATCAGTTATTTTAGTTTTTTAGTTTGTTTAGTTTGTTTTTTTTCTGCAATAAATGGTTGGACCCCAACAAATTTCCTTTGGAGGAGATGTACTCGTTTTCATTTGCAAAGAACGCTCTAGTTTTCACTCTTATTTAAAATCGAGCGTTCATCTTTTTCTGCTACTGCATTTGGTTTTCGTTTTCGCCATGATGTGCGTTCAGATCTTTTCATATCTTTTCATCAAGGTGTATTTTTGCCTCTGATCTTTATTGGATTTCATCAAAATAGGTATCTTTAAAAATTTCAAATGGTGTTGGAAAAGAGAAAAAGCTTTGTGCAAAATAGTGGTACAAGAAGGAGCTTGTGTAGACTGCGGCTTAGGATTTTTCATGTCATGCTTGATGTCTTTTTGATAGTATGCTTAGTGGTTTTGCTGTAGCATGACTTGTCTCAAATAACTGAGATTGCTTAATGAGCCTTTGAAAAAATCATGCGTTGTTTTTATTGTATGGAAGCATTATTTTGGTTTTCTCCTTGATGCTTTATTTGGGTTGACTTGGCGCATGCTCACACATGTTAGACTCTTACAAAGTCGCCATTAGCCTTCATGATCATTTAGTTTTTGACTTTTGATGCCATCGTATGCTTCTTTTAACGTCGCTTTGTCGCTTTGCATGATTATGGCCATTATTGCTCTCTTAGTTGGTCGCTCCCAGTCTTTTGCTAGCCCTCACCTTGTACTGAGTATGAGCTCTACTCGTGCATCCAACTCCTAAAAGCCAAGTTTTCATTGTGTCCACCATACATACCTACTAGCAATTTGCTATTCCAAGTAAATTTGACTTGCTTTTATATTCTCTTCAAATTAAACTCTTACCAGTGTTATGCGAAATTCGGTCAGTAAAGCTCTCACGAACCGGAAGGCACACTTTACTTTTTCCTGTTCTTAAAATTTTGACATTGTGGTCTCTTATGCTGAGTTGTTATGCTTGCAAGTTGTAAGTTGGATTCTAGCCCAGCCATGCTGTCATGGGGCAAGCTTTCAACATTGCACTTCTATTTGAGTTGATATTGTGATCTTTTGTTTATGGATGCCCGCTATGGGAAATGAATTGGGAATCTTGTAGGGATCATGGAGTTTGTATATGTGTTAGGGAAACGCCGGGCCGCCAATCTAAGCCATGCATAATTCATGGTGGAAATTTGCAGCATACCCATGGTGAACATTCGACGACGCATCTCACAATAAAAAGCTAAACAATATAGCAAATAAAAGAGATGTCGAGGTGTTCATTGTCTGCTTGTCCTGTCATTTTGGTGTGGGCTTGCACGGAGGTACCCCATTGGCGGTTCTCAATGATATGCATATACTTACAATGACAAGAGCCTTGCTTGGGACTCTAAGTAAAGTAGCATAGTTTGGGTACTCGTATTCACGGGACACGAGGTTTTCAACTTATGATTTGTCAAGCATATGCATCATAATTGTTCTCGCATTAACTTTAACCATTCAAGATGCTTATGATGGGGGCAATGAGAGCTCAAAGCCGGTAAGTACCATAATTTTTGAAGGTTATAAAACTTGCAATCACTGCTTCCCTCTGCGAAGGGCCTTTCTTTTACTTTTATGTTGAGTCACCACCTTCTTTCTTTATGCACCATTAAGAGAGCATAGTTGTCATTCTTAGTGTGATATGCATTGTCCCAAAGTTCATTGATTGATTCATATTGTTGGTTTCACTTGTTCTTAAATTATTTGTATCTAGTCGCCCTCTTAAACTTTGAGGTGTCCTATGCATTTATATTTTGCTCTCCATGAAGGACAAGCTGAAAACCACTTGTATGTTTTTCCTTATGATTTGAACACACGTTTGACTTTCATTGTTTCATTACCATGATCTTTTGTTTGTGTTCATTTGCATGTTTACAACATGGTTGCTAAGTTCTTATTGTCATGATTATATCTTTCATGCCCATGTTTTAAGTTCTATTGATCCCAGGTCACCAATGCTTACATATATGATCAAGATTGTGTAGGTGCATGTCACCTCAAAAATTATACTTTTGTTATCACTTACCTACTCGAGGACGAGCAGGAGTTAAGCTTGGGGATGCTTGATACGTCTCAAACGTATCTATAATTTTTGATGCTCCATGCTTTGTTTTACACCATTTGCCTATTGTTTCGTTACACTTAGTGGCACTTTTATGCATTTTCCGGAACTAACCTATTAACGAAGTGCCACAGTGCCAGTTTCCTGTTTTCTGCTGTTTTTGTGTTTCAGAAGTGATACAGAGGAAATATTCTCGGAATTGGACGAAACAAGTTCCTGAAGTCATATTTTACCCGGAAGCTTCCAGACATCCGAAGAAGTGTCGGAGGGGGGCCACCAGGGCCCCACACAAGGGGGCGGCGTGGTCTGGCCCCTGGCCGCGCCACCCCTGTGTGAGAGCCCCTGGCTCCACCTCTGACATAGCCCCTTCGCCTACATATACCCCCTGACGAGAAAAACCTAAGGGCCCGATCAGTTTTCCAGAATGCATCGCGATCCGCTGCCGCCGTCGACCCGAAGATCGGGAGGGTCCAGAAGCTCTTCCCGGCACCCTGCCGGAGAGGGGAATCGCCACCGGAGGTCTCCTTCATCGCCATGATTGCCTCCGGAGTGATGAGTGAGTAGTCTACCTTGGACTATGGGTCCATAGCAGTAGCTAGATGGTTGTCTTCTCCACCATGTGCTTCATGTTTAGATCTCATGAGCTGCCATACATGATTGAGATCACCGTTATGTAATTCTATGATGTTGGTTTGTTGGGATCCGATGAATATTGGTGTTTATGATTAAGTTGCTGTACTAAATTATATCTTTTGTTATCTCTATGTTGTTTATGATCTTGCATGCTCTCCGTTGTTAGTAGCTATCTTGGCCGAGTAGTTGCTAGTGACTCCAAGAGGGGGTATTTATGCTCGATAGTGGGTTCATGCCTCTATTTCACCTGGGGGAGTGACAGAAACCTCTAAGGTGGTAGATGTGCTGTTGCTACTAGGGAGAAAACAACATTCATATGCTCAAGGGCATATGCTTTGTTTACATTACACACTTTGCTTAATGCAATTATCTGTTGTTCGCAACTTAATACTTCTAGGGTGTTCGGATGATATCCCCGGGGGTGGATTATTAGTCATAGATGCAGTTGGATGGCGGTCTATGTATTTTGTTGTAATGCCCAGAGTAAATCTCATAGTGATCTTCTTGACATATCACGTTAGCTCTATTCTATCAATTGCCCAACTGTAATTTGTTTACCCAGCATGTTATTTTATCTATGGAGAGACACCACTAGTGAACTGTGGACCCTGGTCCTATTTTAATCATATTGCAATCATCTGTTTACTTTTCCCGCACTGTTTACTTTACTCGCATACTATATTGTTTTCCACTCGATACACTCATAACCTTTGTTTCAAGCAAACCGGTGAGATTGACAACCTCATCGCAAGTTGGGAACAAAGTATTTGTTTGTGTGTGTGCAGGTTCCACGTTGCAGCTAGCAAGCAAAGCTTGGACGAGGCGCCACATATAAATTGTCCGCTGCTGTCGCAAGCTAGCAAGCATCACCTTCAGTCGCCATCGTCTCTCTTCTCCTGATCGACATTAAACCTTGGTTTCTTAACTGAGGGAAAACTTGCCGCTACACTCATCATACCTTCCTCTTGGGGTTCCCAACGGGCTGGTCATCACCACGCACAAGGACGCACTGCTCCCGCATCACCACACGAGTAGCACACCATCAGTCAAAGTGTTGAGGTCGTCGTCGATGTCCTCGACCATTTCTTCTCTTCTTTGCATGGTTAAACGCGTCTAGTTCATATCTATCTAATGCGTCTAGTCTCGCCTCATGCAGTTCTTTGTGGACGTCGATCTCATCTTGGCACCCCGCAGGCCACCTCCTCTGTGCCATTGCTGTAGAGCTCCGTTTAAAAATCTAATCCTACCCGTGTATTGCCCCTTGTATCAGCGTCATGGCCCCACTTGTCATTCGATATACCGAAGCCCCACTCGTCCGCGTTTTGGTCAGGGATACGGCGATGCTTACGGTCAAACAAAGATGGATGCTCTGACGTGTCTTTGCGGGCTCTACGTGGCCCTACTAGTCAGCAGTTAACGGTCAAAGGTGTTCAACCGTCGGGCAACCGGCCGTTCCAGCACTGGTGACGGTTTCAGACAAGGGCTTGGACAAAACTGAGGAAAAGTTAAGTGGCTGGGGAAAACTGAGTACAACTAACGAACCAGGGGCACGATAATAGAAATCCCTTATTAATAACAATATTCCTGGGGAGCTCATGAATGGGACATTTTAGCATTAGTGACTTCAGTCTCCCCCACGCTTGGGCAATACTCTCTCCATCATGAGGCCAAAAATTATATATCTGATTACGATCTTTATGAATCTCACTTGGAGGATAAAATTTGGAATAAAAGAGAGGTACAATTTCCTCCCAGCTAATAGATGGACCATCCTTGAGCGGCTTATACCATTCCGCAGCTCTGCCCTTCAGTGATAAAGAGAATAACTTCCTCTTAACCTGGCTTGATGAAATACCTGCACACTTGAACAACTCGCATAATTCATGTATAAAGAGTAAATGATCACCCAGATGGACAGTTCCATCTCCTGAATAGCGGTTATTTATAACATGTTCAACAATTTTCATAGGTATTTTAAAAGGATCTAATTGAGCAGGTGGTGGTTCATCTACCACCGTAGCAGAGGCAGTAGTGTTCCCAAATAGGGAACCAAATGGATAATTCTCCATAGCAAAATAAAATAAAAGACAGAAATAAAAATAACACTCACAACGAAAGTTACCTTTACCAATTCCACTCTTCAATAGCGCTTCACTCCCCGGCAACGGCGCCAGAAAGTAGTCTTGATAACCCACAAGTATAGGGGGTGTATCGTAGTACTTTTGATAAATAAGAGTGTCGAACCCAACGAGGAGCAGAAGGTGTTGACAAGCGGTTTTGATAAAGGATTCACTGTAAATACTGGCAAATAGGTTTTCAAGAGTATTTGGTAATGCAAGTAAATAAAAGACAATAATAGTAATTGCTGCAAGTGGCCCAATCCTTTCTAATGCAAAGGACAAGCCGGTTGTGTAACTTATGATTACCAAACGTTCCTGAGGACACACGAAAGTTTCTGTCGAGAGCTTTCGCTTCAAGTTGCTAAGTAATCTTCATTGCTTTGATAAGTGTTATGGGGGTGAACCTGTGCTAGCGTACTACCCTTACTAGGACTAATACACACATGTGATTATACCCCCTACAAGCATCTGCAAATACAAGAAAACAATTAAGATAAATCTAACCACAGCCTTAAACTCTGAGATCCTACGCTCCCTGGTGCAATGGTTTCCTAACGGGGGTTTAGGTTTCTGTCGCTCCGGCAACCCCACAATTAGTAGCCAAATACACGATGCATTCTACTAGGCCCATAAATGGTGAAGTATCATGTAGTCGATGTTCACATGACACCACTAGTAGAATAATACCACAACATACAAATATCAAACCATTAAATATTACTCAACATTGTTTCACTACTAACATCTCGACTTCTCCCATGTCCTCAAGAACTAAATGAACTACTCACAAGACATCATATGGATCATGACAAGAGGTGAAATAATGGTAAATAACAATCTAAACATAAACCTTAATTCAACGGTTCCACTCAATAGCATCAACTAAAAAGGTAATTAACACCGGGAAAGTTTCCCCTAAGAATTGGATAAGATTCAACCCAAGATGTTACAGCGGGATGGCGTGGTGATCGTGAAGATGAAGGTGCTGATGATTATGATGATGGTGATGATGTTCTCGATGAAATCCAGCGCGATGGTGATGACGATGGCGACGATCTCCCCTCTTCGGGAAGGAATTTCCCTGGCAGATTTCTGCCTGCCAGAGAGCTTTTCTCTCTCGGTGTTTTCTGCCCTGCAGAGGCGGTGGTGTCTATCTCTGATGCCCCCCCCCCTTGACTTAGGTTTTCAGGGATGACAATATAAGCGAGGGGCGATGGCAGTAGTGGGCCAGGGTAGCCTCACCACAGGGTGGCGCGGCCAGGGGTGGGCCCGCGCCACCTGGTGGTGAGCCCACCCTGCTGCTCCTCTTGCTTGTAATATATGAATTTCTGGGTATTTCTCTAGAATTGTTGATCTTCAGAAATATGGTACCTTGACGGTCCTTTTTCCAGCAGAATCCTAACTCCGGCAGCAAGTTTTCCAATGATCATCGAACATGTAAAAACAGAGGAAAGAACATAAGTATCATCTCTAAATATGAAATATATCAATGAATAACAGTAAATTATGATATAAAATAGTGATGCAAAATGGAAGTATCATCTCTTTCTCCAATGATTAGTGTTTGTTATCCAACCATAGAATAATTCGAGGTAGCGTAGTGAAGAAAGATATTTATGGGTTCAATTATGTTATCATTGTTGAGAGTGTCCACTAGTGAAAGTATGATCCCTAGGCCTTGTTTATAAGCATTGAAACACCGTTTACAACCTGTTTTGCTACATGTTTGCTCGAAGCAATTTTTATTTCAGATTGCAATTACCACTTATAATCATCCATATTACTTGTATTTCACTATCTCTTCACCGAACTAGTGCACCTATACACCAGACAAGTGTATTGGGTGTGTTGGGGACACAAGAGACTTCTTGTGTCTTAATTGCAAGGTTGCTTTAGAGGTATATCTTTGACATCTTCCTCCATGAGCTCGATAAACCTTGGGTGATCCACTTAAGGGAAACTTGCTGCTATTCTACAAACCTCTGCACTTGGAGGCCCAACACTCTCTACAAGAATAGAAGCGTGCATAGACATCAGGCTCTTTTCTAGCGCTGTTGCCAGGGAGGTAAGGTAAAAGGTACTCACATCCTCTGGCTACTAAGCTATCTTCTAGTACTGTTGCTGGTGTGTGAGTGCTCGAACTTATTTCCTTTAGAATCTGCAATTATATCTTTTTGTTTATTATTTTTATTTTCACTAGTTAGGCTCAATGGAAAAATCAACAAAATTAGAGAGCTTTATAGTATTTATCTTGAGTTAGGACATGAAGTGCTTGTAGATAAAATTTAAAAACTATGGAACTTTATTTGCATGCTAATAGCGATGTTATTAGTATGAATTCTTTGAACACCATTATTACTAACTAGTCATCAACCCGTGCACCTGCACAGTCTAGTTATTTCAATAACACATTAATAAAACTTATGTTAAATGAATAGTTTGTTCTAAAAATGCATAAGTGATGAGTAAAAATAAGTGGTAATAAGCATTGAATGTTTACTCATATAACTACCAAATTTTTTTACTGCCAATATGTATAAAAGTTTTTGATCTTCATTTCAAGCACGGTTGTATTTTTTGTTCCTGATGCGTGTGTGTGAGAATATATGTCTTTACTTTGACATGCATGTTCCAAGAACCTATACAAAAAAACCATTTAAAATACTTTGGACTCCAAAAATATTAACTTATTTTGTTGTTTTAATATAATTTGAACTACAAATACTAAATATGTCATGGTTTCCTTTAGTGTTTCCTATCAGGCATGATTTAAGCATGTGGTGCGTTGGTACCATGCTGAATAGTCATCACTAAAAATTAGCACATAGATAGATAGATAGATGTGAGCTGCCGATTTTTTTTCAAAGATCGTCCTTAGCCTATTCAAAAGTGTACACACAAAAATAGTAAGGGATTAAATTCTGTACCATCGCTGAACAAAATGTTGTTAATAGGATATAAACTCAAAAGGTTTTACAGGCATGCAACAATAATGTATATCAATTGTTGTTTCGCTATATTATCATTCAGGTTCATGACTCGATCTATATTTCCCCATTCCCCAGTGTATATGCATTATGGTGTCCTACAATATTATTTAGTTTTATATTTGAGTAAATATTGATGTAGCATTTACATATTTGATTTATGACCCTTCACGGTAATGACATAAGCATATTAGAAGACAGGTTATGAAGAATGTTCAGAAGAACTTATCCTTAGTAGAACAAAATATATTCTTGATTTATTAATCTGCATAAGGTCTCAGAAACAGATACACCTCTATTTTGTAGTTTGAAATGGGATACTCCTCGATTAAGTCCGAAGAATCTGTATATCAGTAGTATTTGGGATATTGTAAAACAACTAAACCCAGAAGGTTGTCAGCTCAGCGAACTAAATCCAGTTCTGCAGCACACCGTGAATCCATATATGTACCCATCATACACACGACATAGGACGTGCACACACGGAAAAATGGAGTGATTTTTTTTTTTTTTGCGAGGAATGGAGTGATTATTTTGACATAAACTGAGTTTGTAGTTCCGGGCTAGAGCACCACTTTAAATTTATGTTTACATGTCCACACTTGTATGGTTTCTGAAAACCATATTACAGTCTGAAGAAGATAAAACAAAGCATTAAGTCACTTGATTTAATGGAGAAGAAAATTTTACCTGAAACTTGCATACGGGCGCAAGTGCAATCTGCAGCATGCATAGTGTTTACAGCCGGTGTTTGACCGAGAGGATCCGACAATGTATCTATGAACTTCTCTCCAGTTTTCTAGATCAAAGTATTAGACAGATCTGATTGGAAAAATAAAACGTCCAATTTTAAGATTAGATGGATCTGATTGGAAAAAGAGAGCGTCAGCTAGAGATTACATGAAATCAGCAAAATTTATCTCGTATCCGCTGCAGCTGCCTGATGTTGGCGTCACATGGTGCAGACTTAGGCGAGTGCCGCTGTCATCAATATGATGATAGCCACGGGGGAGGAGCGGCGACTGACATCTCATCCTTGCGCTCGAACTGGACGGGGAGAAGTTAATCAGGGGATCATCTCGAGCGTCTGGTACGTGATTCGAACTGGTGACCTTATTAGATGGTTAGGCCTGACGCGTCGGGCAGAGACGACTTAAATCCAACGGCTAGACAGATTATACGCATAAATCAGACGGACGAAAACAACTAATTTCTAGGATTAACGTGGAAGCTTCTACGGTGCTTCCAATTAGTAAATATAAGATGCTATGGAAAAGTTTAATCTTGGGGAAGCTGGTTTTGATGAGCATGATATTTTCAGTCCACCTACTATTGAGGAGAAAATTAATTATGATTACAATATGCCTCCTATATTTGATGACTATGGTGATGAGAATAATATTGATAGCTATGTTGTTGAATTTACTCCCGCTATGATTAATAAGAATGACTATGTTTATGTGGAGAGTATTAATTCTTTTATGCATGTGGCTCATGATAAGAATGTTTTATGTGATAGTTATATTGTTAATTTTATTCATGATGCTACTAAAAGTTATTATGAGAGAGGGAAACATGGTTTTATGCATCTCAACAATATTAAGTTTCCCCTCTTTATGTTGAAAATCTTGAAGTTGTACTTGTTTTGCTTTCCTATGCTTGTTACTTTGTGCTTTCATAACTTTTTTCTTTACAAAATTCTTTTTCATAGGAAGTGGGTTAGACTTAAAAGTGTTTCATATTTGCTTTTTGATGCTCTCTTTGCTTCAAGCTCTTTTCTGGCGCTTATATGAGCATCTTCTCAAATTACTGCGCCTAGCTCAAAGGCGTTAAAGAAAAGCACTCTTGGGAGATAACCCATGTTTTCTTTCAGTACTTTTTATTTTTGTTGAGTCTTGGAATTGTTACTACTGTAATGACCTCACCTTATCCTTTTTATTTCATTTTTGTGCCAAGAATACCTCTAATAGGAGAAAGGTAAGATTTGGGGAAGTTGCTGTCCCGAAACAGATTTCTGCGTTTCGTTGTAAAAAATCATGAAAATTCCCAAAAACTCATATTGATCTGTGATTTTTTATGCACATGCCCCAGGTTATTATCTAAGTTTCGTTAGTTTTAACCTTTTCGATTTGAGTAACAGAAGATTTTCGAAAAACTCGATCTTTACCTGCTGTTATGTTCTGACAGATTTCTGCCACTATTTGCATTTGCCTCTTGATCTCTTTCTTTTTGAGTTCTTTTATTGGAAGAGCTTTTAAAAGAAGTTGCTACAGTAGCTAATGTTTTAATAGATGTTGTACTTGAGTTGAAACTGAACCAAAAGTGGATCTATTATCTTGCATAAACTAATGTTGCTAATGAGAATTGTGTGAAGTTTTGTATGAAGGAAGTTTTCAAGTGTAGGGAAAGGAGAATGATGAGATGAGATGAAGAATGGACAAAAGCTCAAGCTTGGGGATGCCCATGTCACCCCAAAAAATATCCAAGAAGTACAAGCGTCAAAGCTTGGGGATGCCCAAGGCACCCCTTCTTCATCAACAAAAATATCAGGTGATCTTTAAAGACACTATATTTTTATTGCTTCATATGCTATGTGTTTTTCTTGGAGCGTCTTTATTTTTGTTTTCATTTTTCTTTTGTTTAGTTTTCTGTAATAAATGGTTGGATCACAGCATGTTTGTTTTGGAGAGAGACACACTCCGTTTTCATTGCCTAGAACACTCTAGTTTTCATTATCGTTCTGTGAGTGTTCTCTTTTGCTAGTACTGTGTTTAGCTTTTGCTTTTCACCTTTATTTTTGTTCAGAACTTTTTAGTTCTTTGTAGCTAGGTGTGTTTAGACCTCTGATCTTTGTTGATTTTCACCTTTGAGAGTTGTTTCAAATAGGTTGATTGGTGTTAGAAAAGAGTAAAATGTTTCATGCTTATAGTGGTGCAAAAAGGGATCTTGTTTAGACTGTTGCTTAGACTTTAGCATGTCATGCTAGATATTATTTTGATTATATGCTTACTAGTTATTGTTGTTGCATGACTTGTCTCAAATGATTCAGAGTGCTTAATGTGCTTTTGAAAGAATCATGCATTATTTTTATCTTATAGAAGAATAATATTCTGGTATTCTCCTTTGAAGCTTTATTTGGGTTGACTTGGCGCATGCTCACACCATGTTATGACTATAAACCAGTCGCCTCAAGCCTCTATGATCATTTAGCTTTTGACTTGTAATATCACTTTATGCTTTGATTAATAATGTTTTGTCGCTATGCATAATTATGGCCGTTATTGCTCTCTTAGTTGGTCGCTCCCAGTCACTTGCTAGCTTTCACCTGTACTGAGTATGAGCTCTACTTGTGCATCCAACTCCCAAAAACAAAAGTTTGCCAATGAGACCACCATATCTACCTACTAGCTAGCATTATTGCTATTCCAGGTATATTCATCATGCTTTTATCTATCTTCCAAATTAAATTTTTTGTTATGAGAAAATTAGTTAGTAAAGCTCTCACGAACTTGATGGCACATTTACTTTCTTGCACTTAATAAACTTGACCATTGTGGCTCTCTTATTAAGATTATATTCTTGCAAGTTGTAACTTGGGAGTTGGCTCAGCCATGCTGTCATGGGGCACGCTTTCAACATTGCACTTATTCCTATTTAGTTGATATCATGATCTTTTGTTTATGGATGCCTAGCTGTGTGAAAGGAGTTAGAAACTTGTAATCTCATGGAGTTTGTAGATGTGTTAGAGAAATGCCTGGGCCGCTAATCTAAACCATGCATCATTCATAGTGGAAATTTATAGCATAACCATAGGGGACATTTGACGACGCATTTCATAATAAAAAGATATACCCAATGGTAAATAAAAGAGATGTCGAGGTGCTCATTGTTTGTTTGTCTTTTCATTTTGATGTGGGAAAGCTTCCATATCATCGGGCAGGAGGTACCTGTTGTGGCGCCGAGTTGATGGACCAGTTGGGAACCCCAAGAGGAAGGTGTGATGAGTACAACATTAAGTTTTTCCCTTAGTATGAAACCAAAGTTTAATCAATCAATAGGAGAAAGAAACCACTTTCGAAGGTTGTTGCTAACTGGCTTTTGGCAACACACTACCGGTGCCAGCAGCAACGTGGAACCTACACACAACACAATCAAAGTACTTTGCCCCAACTTGCAGTGAGGTTGTCAATCTCATTGGTTTGCTGTAAACAAAGGATTAAACATATTGTGTGGAAAAAATATTTGTTTCAGTAAAGTAATAATGCTTGCGGAAAGTAAACGGTGCTTGCAGTAGATGGTAATATAAATGTAAAAGAATGGACCGGGGTCCATAGTTCACTAGAGGTGTCTCTCTATAAAGATAAATAACATATTGGGTAAACAAATTACAGTTGGGCAATTGACAGAATAAAGAATGCATAACAATGCATGTACAAGTCATGAAGATCACTATGAGATTCACTTGGGCATTACAACATAATACATAGACCGTAATCCAACTGCATCTATGACTAATAATCCACCCTCTGGATATCATCCGAACAACCATTGGTATTAAGTTGCAAGCAACAGATTATCGCCTTAAGCAAAGTGTGTAATGTAAACAATACAATTATCCTTGAACAAAAGATTGTTCTTTTCTCCCTAGTAGCAACAGCACATCTACAACCTTAGAAGTTACTTTCACTCTCCTAGATTACTAGAGGCATGAACCCACTATCGAGCATAAATACTCCCTCTTGGAGTCACAAGCATCTACTTGGCCAAAGTATCTACTAGCAATCGGAGAGCATGCAAGATCATAAATAACATAGACATGATAAATCGCAAATCAACTTGACATAGTACTCTATATTCATCGGTCCCAACAAACACAACATGTAGAATTACATAACGATGATCTTGATCATGATAGGCAGCTCACAAGATCTAAACATGAAGCACATGGAGGAGAAGACAACCATCTAGCTACTCCTATGGACTCATAGTCCAGGGTAGACTACTCATGCATAACTCCAGAGGCTGGTATGGTGATGAAGAAGGCCTCCGGTGATGATTCCCCTCTCCGGCAGGGTGCCGGGAAGAGCTTCTGGACCCTCCCAAACTCAGGTCGACGACGGCGGTGGCTTGCAGTATATTTCGTGGAAAACTGTTCGGGCCCTTAGGGTTTTCCCGATGAAGTGAATATATAGGCGGAGGGGCGACATCAGAAAGTGGACCAAGGGGCACACCACCTGGTGGCATGGCCAGGGGTGGCCCACGCCACCCTATGGTGCGGCTGCCCTCTATCCCCTCTCCATCTATCCTTTGGACTCCATCTTCATGTCAGGTAAATAGGAACTTCGGCTTTTGTTTCTTCCAATTCCAAGAATACTTCCTGTCTAACTTTTCTGAAACACAAAAACAGCAGAAAACAGGAATTGGCACTGTGGCATCTTGTCAATAGGTTAGTTTCGGAAAATGCATAAAAATGCCATGAAGTGTAAACAAAACACAAGGCAATTGGTGTAAAACAAGCATGGAGCATCAAAAATTATAGATACGTTTGCGACGTATCAAGCATCCCCAAGCTTAACTCCTACTCGTCCTCGAGTAGGTGAGTGATAACAAAATAATAATTTTTTAGGTGACATGCACCAACATAATCTTGATCAAAACAATGTAAAGCATTGCATGCCGAGATCAAAGTAATTTAAACATGGGCATAAGAGATATAATCTTGACAATAGAACTTAGCAACCATGTTACAACATGAAAAGTAACACAAAAAAAGATCATGAGTAATAATGCATTGAAAGGTATTTGTTTGTTTTGAGCATATAGAAAACATAGCAAAGTGGTATTCAGCTTGTCCCTCATGGAGTAGCAAAACATAAATGCATAGGACACCTTCAAGTTCAAGAGGGTGACTAGATACAAATAATTTGAGAACAAGCAATACCATAATCATGAATCAATCAATAATAAATTTTGTGACTCTGCACATTATACTCAGAATGACAACTATGCTCTCTTAGTCAGTGCATAAAGGTAGAAGATCATGACTCAACATAAAAGTAAAAGATAGGCCCTTTCGTAGAGGGAAGCAGGGATTTAGCATGTGCTAGAGCTTTTCATTTGTAAAACAGAGATAAAAAATTGTTTTGAGAGGTGGTTGTTCCTGTTAACGACTTGCAATGGGGTACTTGTTATCTTCCATCCCAAAGAAGTTGAGAGCGGTTCTGAGTTCTTGAAAAATTGGCATATAAATGCTCTTTTATAAAGTTTGGCACTCCTACCCACTTTTCTTTTCACAACCATGGCTAACCGAATCCTTCGGGTGCCCACCAACTTTCACATACCATGGAGGAGTGCCTTTTTTCTTTTCTTTTTTAAAGGTTACAATGGTCTGACCAGCTCCCTTGCAAAATTAGTGATGAGAAGATGAAGCATGCAAGTTAAGGGGTACTTAATTTAATATGGAAGATAACAAACCTGACCACTATGTCCTCATGAGCTGAAAACTGTGTCAGAAAATGAGAAGTATTTTGAAGGTTTTGAAAGGTAGCACATGAAAATTTGCTTGGAATGGTTCAAAAATACCATGCATAGGAATTTGTAGTGGAATCTTTGAAATAACTTTGGTTTTTGGGAGTTGGATGCACAAGAAGTATTCCCTCTCAGTACAGGTGAAGGCTAGCAAAAGACTAGGAGCGACCAACTAAGAGAGAAATAACGGCCATAATCATGCATAGCGACAAAACATTATTAACCAAAGCATAACGTGATATTACAAGTCAAAAACCAAATAATCATAGAGGCTTGAGGTGACTGGTATTGTCAAACAAGGTGTAAGCATGCGCCAAGTCAACCCAAATAAAGCATCAAAGGAGAATACCACAATAATATGCTTCTATATAATAAAAACAACGCATGATTCTTTCAAATGCATATTAAGCACTCTCAGTCATTTGACACAAGTCATGCTACAGCAATAACTACTAAGCATATAATCAAAATAATACCAAGCATGGCATGCTAAAGTCTAAGCACCAGTCTAAACAAGCTCCCTTTTGCACCACTATAAGCATGAAACAATTTTACTCTTTTCCAACACCAATCAACCTTTTTGAAACAACTCTCAAAGATGAAAATTAACAAAGACCAGAGGTCTAAACACTCCTAGCTACAAAGAACTAACAAGTAATGAACAAAAATCAAGGTGAAAAACAAAAGCTAAACACAGTACAAGAAAAAGAGAACACTCGCAGAACGATAAAAGTGAAAACTAGAGTGTTCTAGGCAATGAAAACAGAGTGTGTCTTCTCCAAAAGAAATATGTTGGGGTCCAACCATTTATTGCAGCAAACAAAACAAAAGAAAACTAAAATAAAAAATAAAGACACTCCAAAAAAAACACATAGCATATGAAGCAATAAAAATATAGTGTCTTAAAAAATGACCTGATGTTTTTGTTGATGAAGAAGAGGGTGCCTTGGGCATTCCCAAGCTTTGATGCTTGTACTTCTTGGATATTTCTTGGGGTGACATGGGCATCCCCAAGCTTGAGCTTTTGTCCATATTTCATCTCATATCATCATTCTCCTTTTCCTACACTTGAAAATTTCCTTCATACAAAACTTCACACAATTCTCATTAGCAACATTAGTGTATGCAAGATAGTAGATCCACTTTTTGGTTCAGTTTCAACTAAAGTATAACACCCATTAAAACATTAGCTACTGTAGCAACTTCTTCTAAAAGTTCTATGATCAAAAGAACTCAAAAAGAAAGAGATCACAAGGCAAATGCAAATAGTAGCCAAAATCTGTCAAAATAGAACAATAGGTAAAGATCAATTTTTTTGAAAATCTTCTGTTGCTCAAATCGAAAAGTGCAAAACTAATGAAAGTTAGATAATAACATAGGCATGTGCACAAGAAATCGTACATCAAAATGACATTCTAGGAATTTTCACGAATTTTTACGGTGAAGCGCAGAAATCTGTTTCGGGACAGCAACTTTCCCAAATCTTACCTTCCTCCAATTAGAGGTTTTTCTTGGCACAAAAATGAAATAAAAATGATAAGGAGAGGTCATTACAGTAGTAATAACTTCCAAGACTCAACAAAAAAAATTACTAAAAAGCAAACATTGGGTTATCTCCCAGGAGTGCTTTTCTTTAACGCCTTTCAGCTAGGCACAAAAAGTAAGAATCAAGTATTTTCAAGTGAAGAAGCATCAAGATCAATACCAGAAGTCTTTTCAACAAGGAATTGTATTTTATCCATATAATTTTTAGAAGATCCTCTATGAACACGCTTGGGTTCACTACTTTCATCAAAAGGGTTTTCAGGAACAATCCAATCAAAATTCTTTTCCAAAGCTTCATGCATTCCTATGAGTTTAAAAGGTATTGGTATCTTGATTTCCTCCCTATTTGTACCAATAACATTTACACATGAGCCAAGCATATTAAAACGATCAAAGACTTTCCTAGCTTCTATAACAACATCTCTAAATTCTTTACGCAAAGTTTCCAAAATAAAATCCCTCTTTTCAGCGTCTTCGATATCATGAAGATTAAGAGACATTTGCTACATTGTGGGGTTAAGGTTAACAAACATAGCCTCCAACATGTGAACTAAATAAGCAGTAGCAGTTTCATAATTAGGAGCATGTTTGGCTAAGGATCTATCCTCAACATCTTTGGGCTTACTGACATGATTAAAGAACTCTTCAATGTTATCCTTCCCAATTATAGAACCACTACCTACTGGTAGGTCTTTCAGAACGTACTCAGGGATCAACATAATGAACTAAAAGTAAAAGTAACAAAATACCAACTATAGAAGGAACTAATTTTTTTGTATTTTTGATAAAAAGATGCAAACAAAAATAAAGAAAAGAAACTAAGCAAAACAATAACAAAGTAAAAAGATTGGAAGTGAGAGACTCCCCTTGCAGAAATCCTCTTTCTCCCCGGCAATGGTGCCAGAAAAACTTGTTGCGGCGTCGAGTTGATAGACCAGTTGGGAACCCCAAGAGGAAGGTGTGATGAGTATAGCAGTAAGTTTTTCCCTTAGTATGAAACCAAAGTTTAATCGACCAGTAGGAGAAAGAAACCACTTCCAAATAGGGATGAAAGTGGAGCGGAAACTTTCCGACTTTTTCTATGGAAAAACAGAAATAGAATGAAAATATCGAAGCAAAAACGGAAATCTATGGAACGGAAATGAAAACGGAAATTTTTTGGCGAAAGTGGAAACGGAAATGGAATGGCGATTTCTGGTGGAACAGATGCGAAAACGGAAGTTTCCATTTCTGACTAATACAGAATTTCTGTTTTATTGTTGTTTTGCATAGCCAATCTAGCAGGCCTGATATGTGACCTTGTCATATTGAACTATCAAACCAACCCACCCCTACTCCCCCATTACACTTAGTAATCTCTGTAGGTTTGGGGAACAAGTTTTTCGATTTACTTGACTTGCTTGAGTTTTGCTGCATGATTCAGGTGCTCTTTTGGTTCCAATAATCATCCGCTTTTCGTTCGTGTTTGCGTCGTATTCGTTCCATGTCTGTTTCCGGAAGTATTCATTTTCATATTTGTTTCCGGTGTTTCTGTATTCATTTTTGCTTCCGTATAAAAATATAAAAACAAATATGGCACCACTTAGTTCCGTCCGTTTCCGCTCTGTTTTCATCCCTACTTCCAAAGGTTGTTGCTAACTGGCTTTTGGCAGGGCGCACTACCGGCGCCAGCAGCAACGTGGAACCTGCACACAACACAACCAAAGTACTTTGCCCCAACTTGCAGTGAGGTTGTCAATCTCACTAGTTTACTGTAAACAAAGGATTGAACATATCGTGTGGAAAAGATGTTTGTTTGCAGTAAAGTAATAATGCTTGTGGAAAGTAAACGGTGCTTGCAGTAGATGGTAATATAAATGTAAAAGAATGGACCGGGGTCCACAGTTCACTAAAGGTGTCTCTCCATACAGATAAATAACATGCTAGATAAATAAATGACAGTTGGGCAATTGACATAATAAAGAATGCATAACAATGCATGTACAAGTCATGAAGATCACTATGAGATTCACTTGGGCATTACAACATAATACATAGACCTTAATCTAACTGCATCTATAACTAATAATCCACTCTCTGGATATCATCCAAACAACCGTTGGGTATTAAGTTGCAAGTAACAGATTATTGCCTTGAGCAAAGTATGTAATGTAAACACGGAAAGTTTATTTGAAACATGGGCACTAGTGATCTCTGTAGTTTTAGATTTTTGAAAATTTCAAAATTTCACATTTTTATGTCTTTAAAAATTATGGCGTTAAATATATAGAAAGATATTTACAGTAGGAGCACACGTGAAAAAGTCCTGTTAAAAAATACTTTATATTTTAGGATATACAAAAAAGACAAATTTCTAACAAAAATATATATTATTTTACTACTACTTTACTACTATTTACTATCAGAAATTTGTCTTTTTTATATCTTTTAAAATACAATATATTTTTTCACAGGACTTTTTCGCACACACTCCTCTTGTATGTATCTATCTATATATTTAACGCCATAATTTTTAGAGATATAAAAGTGCGACATTTTAAAAAATACAAAATTCTAAAAGTGAAGGGAGCACTAGTGCTCATGTGCACCAAATCCCCTCTCATGTAAACAATACAATTATCCTTGAACAAAATATTGTTGTTTTCTCCCTAGTAGCAACAGCACATCTACAACCTTAGATGTTATTGTCACTCTCCCAGATTACTAGAGGCATGAACCCACTATCGAGCATAAATACTCCCTCTTAGAGTCACAAGCATCTACTTGGCCAAAGTATCTACTAGCAAGGGAGAGCATGCAAGATCATAAATAACATAGACATGATAAATCACAAATCAACTTGACATAGTACTCAATATTCATCGGATCCCAACAAACACAACATGTAGAATTACATAACGATGATCTTGATCATGATAGGCAGCTCACAAGATCTAAACATGAAGGACATGGAGGAGAAGGTAACCATCTAGCTACTGCTATGGACCCATAGTCCAAGGTAGACTACTCACGCATCACTCCAGAGACTGGCATGGTGATGAAGAAGGCCTCCAGTGATGATTCCCCTCTCCGATAGGGTGCCGGGAAGAGCTTCTAGACCCTTCCAAACTCAATTTGACAACAACGGTGGCTTGCAGTATGTTTTGTGGAAAAGTGTTCAGGTCCTTAGGGTTTACCCGATGAAGTGAATATATAGGCGGAGGGGCAACTTCAGAAAGTGGACCAGGGGCCCACACGACCTGGTGGCATGGCAAAGGGGTGGCCCGCGCCACCCTATGGTGCGGCTACCCTCTAGCACCTCTCTATCTCTCCTTTGAACTCCGTCTTTATGTCAGGTAAATAGGAACTTCGGCTTTTATTTCATCCAATTCCGAGAATATTTCCTGTGTAACTTTTTTGAAACACAAAAACAGCAAAAAACAGGAACTAGCACTGTGGCATCTTGTCAATAGGTTAGTTCCGGAAAATGCATAGAAATGCCACAAAGTGTAAACAAAACACAAGGCAATTAGTTTAAAACAAGCATGGAGCATCAAAAATTATAGATACGTTTGCGACGTATCAGTACCCCATGGGCGTTCTCAATGATACATGTATGCTTACAATAACAAGAACTTATTTGGGACCTAAGTCGATTAGCATGGTTTAGGTACTCGTATTCAAGGGACATGAGATTTTCAACTTATGAATTATCAAGAATATATCTCATAATTGCTCTCACATTAACCTTAACCATTCAAGATGCTTATGATAGGGTCAATAAGAGCTCAAAGCTAATAAGTACCATAATTTTTGGAAGCTTTATAAAACTTGTAATCCCTACTTCCCTTTGCGAAGGGCCTTTCTTTTATGTTTATGTTGAGTCTTCATCTTCTATCTTTATGCACCAATTAAGAGAGCATAGTTATCATTCTGAGTATAATGTGCATAGTCCCAAAATTTATTATTGATTTATTCATGATTATGGTATTGCTTGTTCTCATATTATTTGTATCTAGTCACCCTTTGAACTTTGAAGGTGTCCTATGCATTTATGTTTTGCTACTCCATGAAGGACAAGCTGGATACCACTTTGTTATGTTTTCTCTATGCTCAAAACAAACAAATAACTTTCAATGTATTATTATTCATGATCTTTTGTTTGTGTTGATTTTCATGTTGTAACAGGGTTGCTAAGTTCTATTGTTAGAATTATATCTTTTATGCCCATGTTTAGAGAACTTTGATCTCAGCTTGCAATACTTTACATTAACTTGATCAAGATTGTGTTGGCTGCATGTCACCTCAAGAATTAATTTTTGTTATTACTTACCTACTCGAGGACGAGCAGGAGTTAATCTTGGGAATGTTGATACGTTGCAAACGTATCTATAATTTTTGATGCTCTATGCTTGTTTTACACCAATTGCTTTATGTTTTGTTACAATTCATGGCATTTTTATGCATTTTCTAGAACTAACCTATTAACAAGATGCCACAGTGCCAGTTCCTGTTTTCTGTTGCTTCTGTATTTCAGAAAAAAGTCGTACAGGAAATATTCTCGGAATTGGACGAAACAAAAGCCAAACCTCCTATTTTGCTGTCACAAAGACGGAGTCCAAAGCAGAGACAGAGGAGGGCACCGAGCCGGCCAAACCAGGTGGTGGCGCGGGTCACCCCCTGGCCGTGCCACCCTATGGTGTGGGCCCCTCGGGTGCCCTTTGACACATCCCTTCCGACTATAAATTCCCTCCGAGGCGAAAACCCTAAATAGTCAGGCATCAATCCACGAAAAGTTCTGCAGTGCCATCGCCAACGAAGACCAATTTCGATGGACAGAAGTCTCTGTTCTGGCACCCTACCGGGATGGGGAATTTCCCCCAGAGCCATCTTTATCGACTCCACCGTCATCTCTATCGACATTGCTGACTCCCATGATGAGGAGGGAGTAGTTCTCCCCTGAGGCTGAGGGCTCTACCGGTAGCTATGTGGTTCATCTCTCTCCCCCTGGTGTGATCTTTATGTGATCATGAGCTTTGTATCTAGTTGAATAAGTAGATGCTGCTCTTCATCTGTTATGCTACTCAAGTGGTTTTATTAGTGTAATCTTCGGAGACACCTCGTACCATGATGTGAAGGTGACAGTGTGCGCATTATGTGTGGCTCTTAGGCTAAATTTTACAGTAATACTTATCATGAGTTATGATCTGAGTTGGATGTCTCTATGAATTGTGGTGTTTGTTGGAACCATCTAGTGCGCTCAAGGTGATAGTGTGGGGCAATCTAGTTTGGGGAATGCGAACTTTAAGGAGTGCTTTTACAGCCCTACGCTTGGATTAGTGTTTGTTATCCAACCAAAGAGTAATTCGGGGTAGCATAGTGAAGAAAGATATTTATGGGTTCAGTTATGTTATCATTGTTGAGAGTGTCCACTTATGAAAGTATGATCCCTAGGCCTTGTTTCTAAGCATTGAAACACCATTTACAACCTGTTCTACTGCATGTTTGCTCGCAGCGATTTTATTTCAGATTGCAATTACCACTTATAATCATCCATATTACTTGTATTTCACTATCTCTTCGCTGAACTAGTGCACCTATACACCTAACAAGTGTATTGGGTGTGTTGGGGACACAATAGACTTCTTGTATCTTAATTGCAGGATTGCTTGAGAGGGATATCTTTGACCTCTTCCTCCCTGAGTTTGATAAACCTTGGGTGATCCACTTAAGGGAAACTTGTTGCTGTTCTACAAACCTCTGCACTTGGAGGCCTAACACTGTCTACAAGAATAGAAGTGTGCGTAGACATCACATAACAGGCGAAGAGTGGTGTGATGGTGGTGTGGAAGAACTCGGAAGTGCCAAAAATGGGAAAATAGTTTCATCAAAAACAACATCGCGAGAGATAAACACACGATCGGAAGGAACATGGAGGCACTTGTAGCCTTTGTGAAGAGATCTATACCCGAGAAACACAGACTTTTTAGGCCAAAATTTAAGTTTGTGGTTATTGTAGGGACGATTATGCGGCCAACACACACACACCCAAAGACTTTGAGAAACATGTAGTCAAGAGTTTCATGAAGTAACAACTCTAATGGAGTTTTCATGTGGAGAAGGCAAGTAGGAAGCCGATTTATCAAAAAAATAGGCTGTAGTGAAAGCATCACTCCAATAGCAAAAAGGAACAGAGGCATGAGCTAGTAAAGTAAGACTAGTTTCAATAATGTGATGATGCTTACGTTCAACAACACCGTTTTGTTGATTTGTTTAAGGATAAGACACAAGGTGCGAGATCCTAAGTTTCTAGAAAAAGCTGTTGAGTTTTTAATACTGGCCACCCCAATCAGACTGAACACTAATGATTTTTGTTTTGAGAAGACGCTCACCATTGCTTGAAATGAAGGAAATAAACCCTTCATGAAAGTGCAATAAAACATCGAACACATCAGATTTATGCTTGATAAGATAAAGCCAACTAAAGCGACTATAAGCATCAATGAAACTGATATAATAATTATGACCACTGACAGATGTTTGAGTATGACCCCACACATTCGAAAACACTAGCTCAAGAGGAATTTTGACTACACGACTCAACTTAGAAAAAGGAAGCTGATGACTCTTGCCTTGTTGACAGGCATCACAAACTGTATTACTATGACTACTAGACTGAACACGGAGCTCATGACGAACAATGGGAGTCACTGAATGACCAAGGGGAGAGTGCCACTGTGATGATGAAGTACGGACACCACTAGAGACTTGTGGAACAGATGATGGCGCATCAAGCTCATAAAGCCCACATCGGTAGTGACCTCTAAGAAGCTTGTCCCTCATATCCCGATCCTTAACAAAAATATCAAAAGGGTGAAATTCACAAAACACATTATTATCCATAGTGAACTTATGAACAGAGAGTAAGTCACGGGTGACCGAGGGAACATGTAAAATATTTGTGAAACGTAATTGTTTAGAGGTGTGCGTAGGAATGGAAGCCTGACCAATATGAGAGATATGCATACCTGCTCCATTAGCTGTGTGAACCTTGTCAGTGCCTGGTACGTCTCCTGGGAATTGAGTTTGTTCATCTGAGAAGTCACATGATCAGTTGCCCCTGAATCCACATACCAAGGAGCATCAATAGGATAGGATGGAGTGTATCCTAGAGTAGTCGCTATGGAAACTTGGCGCTCGTTGCCTTTCCCATTGTTGCCAATACCAAGAAAATCATGCTTGAAGGGGCGATGGCATCGTGAAGCAAGATGACCGTCAAGTCCACAGAGCTGGCAAGGCAGCTTGGTGCAGCAAGAAGGGCAGCAAGCACGGGCGCGCCCACCCATAGAAGATGGTGCAGGCAGTTTGCCCCCTCCTGAGGAGGATGGGGAGACAACGGGCGGTATTGGGGCTTACCCCCACCGTGGGAGGCCGTGTTGGCCAAGGAAGTGTCGTGGTAGACCTCATGGTACCCCTCGGTAGGGCAGCGAGAAGTAATGCGATGTTCAGTGTTGAGAAAACGCGAGTAGAGATCACGTGGTGTCATAGGATTATCACGATGATTAACAGCTTCAAAGCAAGAGTCATAGTCTTTGTCCAGACCATTGAGGATGTAGGAGGTGAACTCATCATAACGGAGCGGTTGTCCAATGGAGGCGAGAGTATCCGCCAAACCTTTGGCCTAGTTGAAGAAATTTGACCATGAATAGCCATAGAACGTGTCAAAGACTAAGAGAAAAAATTATTCTCCAAGGTTACCCAAACATCGCGGGCAGTAGCGGCAAATAGGAAAAGACCGGCAACACCTTCTGAGAGGAAAGCCTAAAGAGCAGAGAGAATAGCTTGATCCTGAGCAATCCATAAGTGGTACGAGGGATGCGCTGGTGGCGGACACGGGCAAGTTCCATCAACAAAACACTCCAGTGAATGGCTCCAAAGGAGCGGTACAATTTGAGCATGCCAAAACAAATAGTTGTCAGGCGTCAGCCTAATAGGCAGATTATGCGCAAAGTGAATAGGTGTCATCGGAGTATGGCCAAAAGAAGTCGGTCCAAGTGTATCGGCCGGGTCACTATGTCGTAGAGGAGACACAAGCGGTGCAGTATGGCGCAAGGGCGCATTGAAGAGCTATCGAGCAAATTCTGGTCCAGCAGCAAGTCATGGCCCATGGCCCGAGTAGTCAGACAAGGGCGCAAGCGAAGGGCGGTCAACACGGCCAGGTCTACCAGGGCAGCATCACCCGTGCCGCCAAGACACAGCGGATCCGTCAGAGCCGAAAATCATGTTGGAGCACAAGGGCATTGGAGGCCACCGGAGAAGCGAGTGGCGCAGGAGCTGTTGGTGCGGGGGGCGGCCGAACGGCGCCGGAGCAGGAGCCTCCAAGGGCGGGGAAGTGAAGAGGCCGACCGATGCGCTGGTCGAGGCTGCAGCAAACAACGAGGGTGCGGGCGGGCCGGAGCGAGCCGGGGACTAGAGAAGCACCGCCAGGCGCGGCGGCAACATGGAAAAGGACGTCGGCGGTATGTCGGAGACAGCCGGCACGGCACACAGAGTGGCGGCGGCGATGGAAGTCATCAGCGGCACTGTCGAGGTGATCAAAGCGGAAGCAGCGGAAGTCATGTCGAGATTGGATCGTGGGCTGATACCATGTAAAACGTATGTACGGGCAAGGGCTCGATGACCCTCGGGGTTTCAGCTCTCTAGTATTTATATTAGGGGTGCGTCTAGGTATCGCGCGTGCGATAGACTGCATCCTCGATCGCACGTCCAAAATAGGGAAGTTTTGGTCGGGACTAAAGAAAAAAGGGCCCTGCGAACTGCTCACCCCGACTCCTCTTCGCCATTAGCGCCCCGACCAACCATGCTCGCCGCCGGCCCGCCGCCGGCCTTCCCTCCAGGCGCGCGCCCCTACCATCGGACTTCCCTCGAGACGCGCGCTTCCCCCGCAGACCTTCCTTCCAGCCGTGCGCTCCTGCCGCCTGCCTCCCATCTAGATGCGAGCCCCCGCCATCGGCTTTCCTCGAGCACGCGCGCAGGCCGTCGGCCAGGTTCTAGACGCCCTCAAGATCTGGTGATGCCTAGCTCGCCGCCCCGCCGCAGCCTTGGGGGAGCTGCCCTCGTCGCTGGCCATGTCCTCCCCTCCACGTCCTCCATCCCGCCCGGCAGGCGGCGTGGCCGCGCGCAACGCCAACCTGGGAAGCAGCACTCACCTGCAGAAGGTCGCGGCATCGATTCCGCGATGAGCATCATGACGTGCGTAGGCAGCAGAGCTCGCTGCGGTGGCCTGGGCCAGGGGCGGAGCGCACAGAGCAGCCTATGGTGCTCAGGGAATGGCCATGGAACTCTCATGGGCGTTTGGGAAGAAAAAGAGGATAATGAGAAGTGGACTCCATATATTTGCTCGGTGGAAATTAATGGAGTTGCTTACCACTTTGATAAATTGGACTAAAAATCAACAGAGTTGCTTATTACTGTGAATAAATTGCCTATAGTATTTTTCTTTTGCCTTTCACCTTAATTAAGTTGCCTACAATACCTTATGTACGCATCATGTACATTATTTTCACTATCTAGCTCAATTTTTTCTTGTAGCGTACTGATTATTGGTTTTTCAATATTGCACAATGGAGCAACTTTGGCACGCGACTATTTTGATACCCAACTACACGACGTTAGTACCAACGTCGTAACATTGATGCACAACAAAGCAATTTTGGTGTCTGGTAGGGCAATTTTGGTTACCGACGATGTAATTCTAGTGCGCGGTAAATTAAATTTTAAGGCCCGGTCGGGCAATTTTAGTGCCCAAGCGCTAAAACTTTGGTGCCTGAGAATGCAAATTAAATCATGGACATGACCTGACAAAATTTTCTCCTCTTTTCATTTGTCCTTGTTTTTTCTCCCGTCCCTTTCTCCCCAACGAGTAATCCATCTTAGAAAAAAAATGAGGAACGATCAATCCCCCCACCCCGTGCCTAGTGTGCCTCATGCTAGAGCAACTTTGGTAGTTGACGACACAATTTTGGTAAATGCAAAGAAACTTTAGTGCCCGATAAAGCAACTTTATAACAGCGGTCTGCAACTTTGCAACAACATAAGTGTGCAACTTTACTATAGTAGGCAATTTCATAACATCGGTACTTTGTGATGCCATGTAGGCCTCGCTAATGGCGAGGGGCTGGGATGTCATACTCGACAACGCCGACTTGGGTAGGGGCGCTGGTGACCCGACCAACATGGCGATGATTTTGGAAGGCAACTCCTTTGACCCTAGAGCCACAAAATGGGGGAACATAATAGCGGCGGAGATGTCAGTCTATAATTGACCAACTTCATGATTGAAGTACTAATAGAAACTTCAAAAGCCATAGGCTACTACAATCCATGATCGACAAAAACTTTATAATTACACATACCGATGTATGCAACGAACTCATAGTTAAATATGGTATTTACAACAATCTAGGTTATAGAGACAACTATCTTAGAAGAAAAACAACTAGAAAATCGGCTCCAAGCAACTAATTCAAGAAAGTTCTCATATTTGACAGTGCAAGACACACTTCCCTTACTCAAAAACCCGATCAGCCCTACCTACACCGACACAATCATCCTCCTGGAATCAGCGGCGAGCAATCGTAAGGTGGAACACAATGGTGGAGGGTAGGCAACTTCTCAACATTAGTAGACGACTTCGCTACAGCGGTAGGCAACTTCACAAACAACTAAAAGCAACATACCAACTTCAGGACAATGGTAGGTAACTTCATCGCAGTAGAAGGCAACATCGCAACAACACTAGGTAACTACAGTGTAGTTATAGGTAACTTTGTTGCAACAGTAGATGCTGCAGCGGTAGATAACTTCGCATCAGTGGTAAGCAACTCCACAATAGCTGCAGTTAACTGTGCAACAACAATAGGCAACTTCACAACAACTAATACCCCCCCCCCCCTGATCGGAAATAAGTGTTAGTGACTTAGTATAAACTTTGTTCTAAGTTAGTACAAAATTGTCGATACTTATTTCTGATCGGAGGGAGTAGCAATTTAGAATCTTTACAACAATACAGGTAGGCAAGTTCACTATTGTGATTGACAACTTTAAACATTATTATGCAACTTCAAACATTATTATGCAACTTCAAACATTATTGTGATTGACAACTTCAAACATTATTATGCAACTGAGTGGTGAGTCCCATGTAAAAGGCAAGTTTGTATTTGCCAAATAATGTTATTTGTTGCCTAAAGTCACATATAATAGTTGCTAAAAATGCTACTTTATTGTCTAGCTATAGTTTGCCTAAAAATCATATATTGATGCCAATTTGTTGCCTAAAGCAAATTTGGTGTCGAATCATGCAACTTTGGTGCATGATGAAACAACTTTGGTCCAACGGCGCCACCTCATCGAGGCAACAACCCACGCTCTTGCCCCGCGACCAAGGAATTGCGTCTTTGCCGCTAGTGGATGCAAGCAAACTTTGGTGCCCGAAGAAGGATCTTTGGTGCCCGATGATGCAACTTTGGTTCGCGACAAAACAACTTTGGTACACGACGCGAGAACTTTGGTTCGCGACGAAACAACTTTGGTGCCCAATGATGCAACTTTGGTGCGCGACGAAGCAACTTTAGTTCTTTTTGGCAATCAACTTTATAAACCGTCAACTTCATATCAATGGTATGCAATTTTGTATCAGCGGTGGGCAATATCACAACAACTAAAAGCAACTAATAAAACTGCACGGCATCAATCGTGGAACTTCGCAGCAACAACAGACAATTTTTGCAACACTAGTAGGCAACTTCACATTGGCGATAAGCAAGTTTAGAAAGGCGGTTCGTAACTTCACAGCCACCGGCGTCACCCCATCGAGGCAATGACCCACCCTTTCGCCCCACGACCAAGGAATCATGTTTTTACATCGCCATAGCGGTAGGCAACTTTGCCATAGCGGTAGGCAACTTTGGAGGGTGCGGGGGTCGCCGGTTAACTTAGGGTTAGGGTTAGATCGCCGGTCTTGGAGAAGAAAGAGGCGTCGGTAGGGCTTAGAGGGATGTAGAGGGTGGTGGTGGACCAGAGGAGGCGGTGATTTGGGGAGGGCGGAGCGATGAGGTAGCGCGGGTGACGGTGGCCAGCGGTTCGGCCGATGTCGGCGGCTGGGGACGGCGACGAAGATGCAGTGGCGGTATACAACTTAGAAACTTCACAACAAATAAAATCAACTTGGAAACTTCACAACAAATAAAATCAATTTAGAAACTTCAGTTGCTTACGACAGCAGTAAATAACTTTGTATAAAAAATAGGCAACTCCACAACAACCCTAATTGACAACTTTAGGGAATTCGTAGACAACTTCGCATTAAAGGTAGACAAGCACTCGGCAACTGCTATAGGACGTTAGGCATGCAAAAAGTTAGTAAAATTAAGCAATTAATTTTTACAATTAGACAACAATTATGCGTCAGTATTGGCTGTGCCATATCTCGCAAGCTCCATCGCACAATCAAAGAAGGAGCCTGCGCGCGTGCACACAGCTCCCGACCGACACGGCACCTCCGTCGAGGTGCCCGCCATGGCCGTCGCCGGCCAAAGTCCTGCGGACGATCCTGGTCCTCAGCACGCTGCACATCTCATCGATTTCTCCAGCACAGTTACCGGTGCCGAAGACCTTCAGGCCACACCCCATCGTGCCCCTGGCTCCCAATCGCCGGCTCCTCCGAGCGGCCGCCGTAGCCCCTGCGCCACCATCGCTACAGGGCCATCCGAACGCGGCCGTGGGCACCTGCGGTCGACCAGTGTCCGGTGTCAGAAGAAGCTTTCGAGTTCGTGGGGACGGCGACGCGCGACCCGCGACGGCGGCGTGTGGGCAGCGGAGCGTGACCCCCTTGTATCTCCTCCGGCGAGCTCAAACGCCGCTGGTCCCCTTGCTCCGTGCGTGGCCTGCTATATTCAACGGCAAGACCATGTCGGCACGGGGAGAAATTGAGACGGCGGCGCGTGGAAGTCCCAAGCGTCGTGTGGGCTGCGAGGTCAACGTACGGCTAGACCAGGTCGGCACGGGCATCCACCATGGAGGCAGGGAACAGGGCGCGCTAGAGGGATCTCGTCGGTGGGGGCCAGGCAAGAGCAGATAGCGAGGCTGGCCGGCGGCGGTGGACGCAGCTCTAGCCGGCTGTTGGTGGTTCTCCGGGGTAGAGCCGTAGAGGGTGGTCGGGAGGTAGCCTCTGGACCACAACGTATGAAGCGACCAGCGATGCGCGCGTGCGGATGGTGTGGTCGTGGGGCGTGCGACGAGGTGCTCTGTTTATCGCAGCTGCGTCGGGAAGCATTTGGGTTATATTAGACAAACACGAGTTACATAAGGATTTACAGTTGGAGTCTTATACAAACTAACAGAGTCCAAATACAATGTCTAATATGTTCTAGGTCCTTTGGAGCCCTCGTGTGTTCAAAAAAGAAAAGAAAAAGTGAGCTCTGATCTCTACTAATACACTTATACGCACTCATGGATGTGAAGTCTGCTCTAATTGATGTCCATCTTGACTATCGAAATCTAAGCATTCTTAATTTCTTATGAGTATCTTGTCTGACATTTAATTTCTTCCTCGTAGATGCATGAGCGGTGCAATGTGTATTTCCGAAAAAATGAAGAGAAGGAAAAGAAAAAAATGCAGAAAATAGATTTCCAAGTTTCGGTTGACGATAAGCTTAGTGACAACAGCTGGAAGTTTGAACATAGCACATCGCAAAGTAACAAAGAAAACGCTTTCCAATTTCAGACCAATCCTACCGGTTGTCAGCCGCTGCTGCTGCTGCCGCCGCCGCCGCCAGAGCTGCAAGCCGTGGGGACCTGCGGATGACGAGTGGTGGGTCTGGAACTTGCTGGTCCAGCTCGCCGTCGCTGTGCTGCTCCTCGTCGCCGCCACCGGGCTGGTCCAGCTCGCCGTTGCCGTGCTGCTCCGGCTCGCCATCGCCGTGCTGCTCCGGCTCGCCATCGCCGTGCTGCTCCTCGACAGCATCGTCGCCGGGAAGCTGCTCCTCGTCAGCATCGACGCCGGGCTGGTCCTCTTCGTCCCCGCCGGGCTGCAGGGCCAAGATCACCTCCTCCTCCACGGCCTGCACAGGCTGCACGACCTGGATCGCCTCCTGCACTTGCTGGTTTGCAAGGAGGTCCTGTAGAAGGTCTTGAGGGTCCTCGTCGTCGCCAGCATCGTCGCCGGGCTGCTGCTCCTCGTCGCCAGGCTGCTGCTCCTCGCCGGCATCGTCGCCAGGCTGCTGGTCCTCACCGGCATCGTCGCCAGGTTGCTGCTGGTCCTCGCCAGCATCGTCGCCAGGCTGCTGGTCCTCGTCAGCATCGTCGCCGGGCTGTGGGTCCTCGTCAGCATCGTCGCCGGGCTGCTGGTCCTCGTCATCATCGTCGCCGGGCTGCTGGTCCTCGTCATCATCGTCGCCGGGCTGCTGCTCCTCGTCATCATCGTCGCCGGGCTGCTGCTCCTCGTCATCATCGTCGCCGGGCTGCTGCTCCTCGTCAGCCTCGTCGCCGGGCTGTTGCTCCTCGTCGTCGCCGCCGGGCTGCACGGCCAAGATCAGCTCCTGCACTTGCTGGTTGGCAAGGAGGCCCTGTTGAAGGCCTTGAGGGTCGTCGTCGTCGCCGCCGGGCTGCACGGCCAAGATCAGCTGCTGGTTGGCAAGAAGGCCCTGTTGAAGGCCGTGAGGGTCTTCCTCGTTCTGGACCGCCGGGTGGGGGTGCTGCGGCAGACGGAGCTTAATGTAGAGCTGCAATGCCGAGCATACAAACCCAAGGCCATTCTGGGACTGCCAGAACAAACAGGTCGGATGGAATCTATGTTAATCAAATTGCACAAGCAGGAGTAATAAGTGAAGTGCAGAGTAAAAGAATTCGTACCGCCATATACGGGTTGCTCAACAGATAGCCCCTCCAGAGCCACAGGAGGCCATTAGCCATGGTCAAGGACGAAACTCCCCAGTGTGGCAGCATCTGTACAGTCCGGTTCAGGAAGAGGAAGGTAAGCAGTGTTGCAGCGGCATTGAGCAGACCGGCGACGCTGCACAGCCACTGGTAGAGCTCGACGTTGTTGTGTGCCGTGCCGAACCCGACAATGCACACCACCGCGAAGTAGAAGCATGAGAGGACGGAGAAGACGAGCATCGTCTGAAGCATGTCGTTGTCCGTCAAGCGAAGGAAGACGAACAGCGCGAGCACCTGAACTCCGCCTCCCAACGCATTCAGGAGAAGTGGCTCCACCGAGTCTTCCGTGTATCCAAAGACGAACCAAGAAGCACCGACAAGCAGGCGGCGATGGTAGGTTCCGGCCGGCGTCAGCCTGCGCCGAGATCACCATTCCTCTAGGCCATTACCGCTCCATAGCTGCATTCGGAAGAACGCGTTGATCAGTACGAATGAGCGATGCACATGTGGATAGAAAAACAGCATGTGCATGGTTTAAGTTGCTTACACCGTGGGGAGGTCGGTGATCACGGCCGAAACGAAGCACAGGTAGTCAAACCAGGTGTAAGCCATAGCTCCCTCCGCTCACCTGTCCAGCAGCACACATAAAAGCTTGATCAGCCATTAGATACAATGAAATTTACTTGACAGCAAAGAATAATGCATTGAAATCACCAATCAGCCAACGTAGACTAGTATACGAGTGCAGCAACATTTTACTGGAAATCAGTTATTGAGAACAACAGTAATACTTGGTCTCCGTTGGCCAGGTGATGCAAGAGCCCAGACTAGTGCACCCACAAAAGCATCATCACCCATCAGGTAAAAGAAATTCACTTGGCAGCAAACACAGGACAGGGGCATTGCAATCACCAATCAGGCAACAGACTACTACACTTGAGACTTGACAGCAAAGACTAAACTAGTGCAATGCAATCACCAATACATGCAAGCTTCTCATACAGAGTGTAGATAGATATCAAATCCCCTCAAATGAGCAGATCCGTTGGAAATTAAGCCCCTTAAATGATCTTCCAAACCAGAAGCATATCGATGGATCGGTTCTTGCAGCAAGTATATGCATGTACGTTATCCATAACAATGCAAGAAGAAACATCTCGCTCCCATAGGCCATAGCAAGCAAAATGGAAAAGCAAAGAAACTCCAATGCGAGAGAAGAGGTAATGCTCTTGAATCCGCCTAGTGCACACACAAAAGTTTGATCAGCCATCAGGTACAAGAGAAATTCACTTGACAGGAAAGTCCAGACTAGTGCATTGCAATGAACAATCAGTCAACAGACTACTACACTTGTAGACTAGTGCATTGCAGTGCCAATAGGTGCAAAGCTTATGTTACTAGCGCACTGATCATCACAGCAACATTTTACTGGGAATCGGCAGGCAGCTAATTCAGTAAATGATACACTGCACCAGGCGACGCAAAAGCTCTAAGCAACACCGGCGTGCGCGAACTCAAATCTCCCAAACCAGTCACCCACTATAGTACGGACTACAACACGTCATCTCGATCAGTATATGCAAGGCAAAGATCTCTCTCTTCTACTAGAGTAGCAGATACATTGGAAATTAACCCCCCCAAAATGATCTGCCAAACCAGAAGCAGATCAGTCGATCGGTAACAATGCAAGAAGAAACATCCGATCCTCTTTAATCCGCCGGAGAAATAATTACACTAGATCGATCCAGGCCGAAAAATCAACAAACGAAGAAACATATATATACGCACTGCCGACGCGGCGCGTGGATGAATCCATCCATGGACGCGCTAGCTAGCTCGGCGGTACCTGCGGGTTCATCTACTACCGATTCAAATCAACACCACCGGATCATCATGGGCGACGAAGAGATACGCGTGATCTGGGTTGATCTACTCCTACCACCTGCACAATCCCACCCAATTAACACGTACGTACGCAGCCCAGCATCCATGGATTCAGACGCTCCTCCTCAACGCAAACCAAGCAGGATCATCTCCGTCTCGAAACAACAAAAAGCATCAGTGGATCTATGCGCAACGCAGCATCAACGCGACGAACGGAGAGACGATGGGTACGGTCGCTTGCTCGCTCGCCGGATGGAGGAAGCTAGAGCGGGAGGGCGAGAGGGGACACGTACTTGCTCCGCCGCGCGCCGATCGACTTCCTCCGCCGCCTGCCGATCGACCTGCTCTGCCGCCGGCCGCGCGCGCCTGCTTGCTCCACCGCCGGCCGCGCGCCGACTTGCTCCTCCGCTCCGCTCCTCCGTTTGGGTTGATCTACTCCTAGGCTACCACCTGCACAAGCCCACCCAATTAGCTCGTACGTACTCAGGCCAAGCCAAGCAGGATTATCTCCGTCTCGAAACCACGATCGAAAACCATCCGCGTGATCTATGCGCGACGCAGCATCAACAGGACGAACGGCGAGACGATCGATGGGTACGCTCGCTTGCTCGCCGGATGGAGGAAGCTAGAGCGAGGAGAGGGGACACGTACTTGCTCCGCCGCGCGCCGATCGACCTGCTCCGCCGCCGGCCGCGCGCGCGCGCCTGCTTGCTCCACCGCCGGCCGCGCGCCGACTTGCTCCTCCGCTCCGCTCCGCCTCCCGCCCGTGGGATTTGGTTAACTAGTGTGTTGTTGATTAAGGGAGGTTGGGCGTTTTAATGACAGCTAAAGCCAGCCCGTGTAACAGAATTCGCAGAGCACCGAGCCGCAAGCACGTGAGACCACAGCATCGCTCTCCTGCACGCAGCCGCGTGCCAACTCTTCCACTGACTTCTGGACCCCGTCCATGCACGTCCCACCAGTCAGTCAGCGAGTCTACGTAATTTCGTGTAACAAAACGCGAGCGATCCTCTCTCGGTTCTTGTGCAACGCTGCGGCCCAAAACGAATCCAACGTCCCTCCGCCTCCCCCCGGTAGCTTTCACAGCATCCGACGGCTCATAGCGCCCCCGCCAAGTGCGGTGCACGGCAACACTTGCATGCACCACCACGCTCTCAAGTAAGCTAAATTAATTACGTCAACCGTCCTGGTTACCTATACTGTTACTTTTTTAGTTTTTTATCTCTCCATATATATACTTCTTCTACCAAATTAATTTACTTTTCACCGCAGATGGAATATTTGTGTGTACGTGTCAGGAGGAGTGCACGCTGTAATTAGTGACATGCATGCAGCGAATTTACACAAGATGTATAAGTACTACAGTTACTTACATTTTTTGGCGCTGTAAAAACATACCTGACGTGCGCATGGCATGCAACAGTAACTGGATTCATTATGTAACTTGTGAAGATGGCCAGAAGAAGCTGGATAGCACACTGGAATTGCTGAAGTGGAAGGCAGAGACCGGTGTGACTGACTCGTCATTCGAAAAGTTGCTGGTACTGATGAAGAAGATGTTTCCAAGAAAGAACGAATTGCCCGCCAACACGTACGAAGCAAATAAGCTTGTCTGCCCTCTAGGATTAGACGTACAGAAGATACATGCATGCCCTAATGACTGCATCCTCTACCGCGGTGAGAAGTACGAGAATATGGATAAATGTCCGGTATGCACTGCATTGCGGTATAAGATCAGAAAAGATGACCCTGGTGATATTGAGGGCGAGCCACCCAGGAAGAGGGTTCCTGCCAAGGTGATGTGGTATGCTCCTATAATACCACGGTTGAAACGTCTGTTCAGAAATAAAGATCATGCAAAGTTGTTGCGATGGCACATGGAAGATCGTATGAAAGACGACAAGTTGAGGCACCCCGCTGATGGTCGGCAGTGGAGAAAAATCGAGAGAGAGTTCCCGAGATTTGCAGGTGACGCAAGGAACTTATGGTTTGGTCTAAGTACAGATGGCATGAATCCTTTTGGGGAGCAGAGTTGCAGTCACAGTACCTGGCCCATTACTCTATGTATCTACAACCTCCTCCTTGGTTGTGCATGAAGCGGAAGTTCATTATGATGCCAGTGCTTATCCAAGGTCCAAAGCAACCCGGCAACGACATTGATGTGTACCTAAGGCCATTAGTTGATGAACTTTTACAACTGTGGGCCGAACCAGGTGTACGTGTGTGGGACGAGCACAAACAAGAGGAATTTGACCTTCGAGCATTGCTTTTCGTAACCATCAATGATTGGCCTGCTCTTAGTAACATTTCAGGACTGTCAAACAAGGGATACAATGCATGCACGCACTGTTTGGATCAGACAGAAAGTATATATCTGGACAAATATAGGAAGAATGTGTACCCATACAATCGTCGTTTTCTTCCGCCCAAGTATCCCTTAAAGAAAAAAGGCAAGTATTTCAATGGCAAGGCAGAACCCCGGGGGAAGCCTGTCATCCGTACTGGTGCTGAAGTATTTGATATGGTCAAAGATTTAAAAGTAATCTTTGGAAAGGGTCCTGGCAGCCAACCTGTTCCTAACGGCCCTGATAAGCGCGTACCCATGTGGAAGAAGAAATCTATATTTTGGGAGCTACCCTATTGGGAAGTCCATGAGGTCCGCTCCGCAATCGATGTGATGCACCTGACGAAGAATCTCTGCGTGAATATTCTAGGCTTCCTGGGCTTGTATGGGAAGTCAAAAGATACACCGGAAGCACGGGAGGACCAGGAACGTCATAAAGGAAGAGATGACATGCATCCAGGGCAGTTTCAAGGGCGTGCCAGCTATGCTCTTACCAAGGAAGAGAAGGAAATCTTATTTGAAGTCCTTTTCAGTATCAAGGTCCCGACCGGCTTCTCGTCGAATATAAAGGGAATCGTAAATATGAAAGACAAAAAATTACAAAACCTAAAGTCTCATGACTGCCACGTGCTTATGACGCAATTGCTTCCGGTTGCATTGAGGGGAATTCTACCAGAAAATGTTCGCCTGGCAATTGTGAAGGTATCTGCATTCCTCAATGCAATTTCTCAGAAGGTAATTGATCGAGAAAGTCTATCAGGGTTACAGATTGATGTGGTCCAATGTCTGGTCAGCTTCGAGTTGTTGTTCCCGCCATCCTTTTTCAATATAATGACACACCTCCTAGTTCACCTAGTCGAAGAGATTAGAATTCTCGGTCCTGTGTTTCTACATAATATGTTCCCCTTCGAGAGGTTCATGGGAGTCTTAAAGAAATATGTTCGTAACCGTGCTAGGACAGAAGGAAGCATCTCCAAGGGCTATGGAACAGAGGAGGTCATTGAGTTTTGTGTGGAATTTCTTCCTGACCTTAAGCCGACCCATAAGTGAAAACTGACCCAAGCATCCTACTGAATGATGAAGATTCTCCATGGCTACGACCCAGAAGAAAACAGAAATAATAGATAGGAATGTTGGTGCAATAATGTAATAATGTATTAAACCTTTTATGTAATGCATGATGAAGAATCTCCATGGCTACGACAGACACGGTTACATGGATGGCTGGATGTGAAGAATGGTATGGATCGGTCATCACCGCTCTTTAGAAAAAAGCCGGCTCACTAGTTCTTTTCCCGTCCTGCTCTTTATACACACCGTGCTGCGTCTTCCTAAAGCGCCTCCCCTCAATGCCAAAATGAAAGCAATGGCCGCCATCTCCCGCCTCAACCCCGTTGCCTCGCCTTTCGTTCCGATGGCACTCCTCCCGGTGGGCTACTACCTCTCTCCTAACCCTGCCGCCACTATACCCAGTCCTGATGGTTTTGAATTAGTTATTAAATTTCAAACACTTTTCATATTCATAGTTTTATCAGATTCTAAAATATACAAAAAGAATATTAATCAATATAGTTTTAATTAAAAATGGCAAAATAGTTAATAGTTTGGATAGTTAAAATAATTAATTTTGAAAATAGAAAATAGTTTTGAATTAGTTATTAAATTTCAAACACTTTTCATATTAATAGTTTTGTCAAATTCTAAAATATACAAAAAGAATATTAATCAATATAGTTTTAATTAAAAATGGCAAAATAGTTAATGGCGCGTGTCCCACGGGAGTACTACAGCCGTCCCGAAGACATCCATATCGACTTTGATGAACTCTTCCAGATGTACAATGCCGACGCCCTCGACAAATCGCTTATGAGTTGCTATTGTCTGTAAGTTTTTCAATTCGTTGTCTACATATAACTTGTTCAGTTATTTCAATTCATTGTCTACATATAACTTGTTCCGTTCTGACTTATACTCTATTATGCAGAATGAAGATTCTGGAATGTAAAAGTAGAAACATCCTAAATATTGGGTTTATTGACCCAGATAAAATACATATAACGACGCTAACTGATAACCCCAAGGAGATGGAGGAAAACCTTCTAAGGTTTCTAACAGATCAAAATTTCTGTGACCACATACTGTTTCCATATAACTTCAGGTGGGGGTCTTACTCTGTTGTGTCCATTCACTTATAAGTGTAATTGATAAGTTACTGACACATATATATATACATGTGCAGCTACCACTGGATTCTGTTGGATATTCAAATTGATAAGGGAAGAGTTGATGCCTTCGACCCATTATCGAGACCCTTGGAACAGTTCCAAAGCCTGCAGGACATGCTCCAAGGGTAATTTCAATCATTCTTGCGCTCTATCGGTCTCTTTCGATGATTTTCTGATATATCAATTAATGAAAAACTTAGCAAATCATTTTCCTTGTCGGGCAGGGTTTGGAAGCGGTTCAAGTGCGTGACTGACGGTATCCAGCATGAGAAGCTGACCTTTAGAGCGGCTCAGGTAAGTAGTAGTATGATATACTTCTATTTTCAATACATTTGTGATGCTAGATTATTATTTTGATTATATATATTTTATTCTCGTAAAGTGCGACCAGCAGTCACGGGGGACGCATCTATGTGGATACTACGTTTGCGAGACCATTCGCACATTTACCTCTGAGCACAAGGATTACAGATACGACGTAAGCAATAAACATTCACACCTCTATTTTTACCCGTCATTCTTTGTTATCATGATTGATATTCATATTCATCTCCTCTTCTTATATAGTACACGGCCATGCGGGAGAAGTACCTACCAGAGCAACGCGCGATTGCTGTTGCAGAGGAGCTAGCGACCTTTCCGAGGACAGAAGATATAGACGACAAATGACGATTTAGTGTAGCTAGGGGCCATTACTGATGTTGGTCCATGTAATCGAATAGACGGGCTCTAGTCCCGATAATTCTGATCTCCATATAATTGTATATATATATGCTCGCTTGTAAGATAAGTTAATCTTATATATATGCATAAACTAATTCCCAAACACCAAACAAGGTACCAAACGAGGCATCACGTTAATTCCCCGAACACCTAAACCCTAAAACCCCTAAACCCTAAAACCCTAAAGCAAAAAACAAAATCTGCAGATGCCCTTTAGTCCCGGTCCGTCTTACAAACCGGGACTAAAGGTCCTGGCCCTGGATGCGCTCCGAGGCGCCCACGTGGACACCCTCCAGTCCCGGCTGGTAACCGGGCCGGGACTAAAGGTTTAGCCTTTAGTCCTGCTTCTGTAGTCCCGGTTTGTAAACCGGGACTAAAGGCCCTTACGGGCCGGGACTGGAGGCCCTGTCCCCACTAGTGTTCTCTCATGCTAACAAATTTTGGTTCCGGTGCTCCAAATAATTATTTACAAAATTTGGCTTTAAAGACCTTTAGATTCTCTTGACCTACAATTAATAGTCCTGTCATCTTGCTCAAGCTAAAAGATCCTTTTCTTTCTGTGTTATGCATTAGCAACTAGGTGGAAATACTATGTATTATTTACCCCTCCTATATGTGTTTGACTTTAGCGCGTTGAGCTTACTTGGTCTCTTCATCACGCCTAAGTTTGGCTAGAGTAGTAGCATCGGCCTCTTTTTTGCTCCCCTTTCGGCTGCACTACGAGGTCTTAACGTAGACTTTAAATCGAGTTCATCTATGAAAAGGATAAGCTTCTCTTTCAACTTCTTATAAATACCACTCAAATTCTTTGCCCATCCTCTTAGAAATTGCCTTACATGTCATATTTTATTTTTCCCTCTATCAATTGGTGAATTTCCAAATTGAATATATGCCCATTCTCTTCTTAGTCATTTCATAAAAGCCTTCTTGGCACATCCAATAATGCTCAAATGAGAATTTTATTTTTGTTACCAAGGTGAGCCGGATCACGTGATTCAAGTAGTAAAGGTTTATGGTCAGGCTCGTTTTGAGTCAAAGCACGCACCATTACTAAAGGACACTTTTGTTCTCATTGTACATTATCTAGAACACGGTTCAACTTCTCGTATGTAGGAACTTCTCTTTTGCTAGCCCATGTAAATGGACAGAGCTTCGATGACTTGTTGTGACCAACTCTCACTGTGACCTACCCTACGAAGTGCCCTCCGATCAAGATTTAATGGAAACGGTTGGTCCAAATTTTGGACTCCAAATTCAAACTGTCTAGAAAAAAAATCTAGCAAATCATAGATGTTTAGTTCTGTATTCTGAGAAAGTTACATTTTATTTAAATAGTTGGTTAATGATTAAATTGTGTTTTGAGATTGAAAACGTAAAATGGTATATAATCATCATCTAAATGGAACAAAACTTGCTGAGAGTACATAGTTAAATATGTAAAACTTACTAAATTTTTCCCAATTTTTTCTGGATAGTTTGAATTTTGAGTTCCAAATTCGGACTAACCATGTCCATGCAATCTTGTTTTACCTCGAAAAAAATAAGAAGAAGAACCGTTCGATCAAACAGCGGTGACAATCAATTGACCCCGCACACACGCGTCCTCTTCCACGCCGACCACGCGTCGCCACCAAAATCCTCTTGCAAGGCGTGTTGCTCTCTCAGACTCTCACCACCAGCACAAAACCGGCCCACATCGTCGCCTCCGCCGGTCCGCCACCTTCCTCCTCCTCTGCTCCTCACACCATCACCCCACGGGCACCTGTCTGCAATGGGGCGCGGCCGTCCCAAGAAGCGTCCCCCGGACCCCTCCGAGTTGCTGACGTTGCCGGTCGGCGCAGAGGCGGAGCTGCGCAGCCACGACCCCGGCTTCCTCGGCTCCTTCTACGAGGTCACCATCACCGGTCACCTCGTCTCCAGCGGCTGCTACACGGTGGTCTACTCCACGCTCATGGACGACCACGGCGGGCCGCTCGAGGAGACTGCGGCAGCCGCCGACGTGCGCCCGCGGCCGCCGCCGTCTGCCGGGAGGGGGTTCGCGGTTCACGAGACCGTGGAGGCGTTCCACGACGAGGGGTGGTGGGCTGGCGTCGTCGCCGCCGTTCCCCGGCCGAGGGTGTACGAGGTGGCGTTCCCGACGTCGCGGGAGAAGATGGAGTTCAAGGAGACGGCTCTGCGGCCACACCGCGTGTTGCAAGCTGGCCGGTGGGTTCCAGCTGCAGAGCTGGTATTGGTAAGTCAAGTGGGATGTGTATACCCTTCTTCTTCTATCTATGAACTCTGGGTAAATTTATCGTTAATATCCTGAATCCTGAGTGTATTATGCACGGCAGATCTTGCTGTAAAATTTTATTTATTTATTCATTCATTCAAATGGAATGCAATCGAGCTTCGGTGTTAACATTATCCTTGGATGAATAATGGCTCAGTCCTCTGAACTTTTCGAATCTAAGAATTAAACGAAAGGAACTGAATTGTCTGCATTGTTATTACTCCATTATTTATCCATTTTGAACTTAATTTGCCACTGGTCCATGTATTAATGATGGATTCACTGTTATGATTGTATTCAGACAGGCCATTTGATAGTTAACACACATGTGAGGTAACAGACAGGGCATGGAAACTAGGACGCTAACTTCACACACAATCTTTCATTTGAGTGTTTCAGGCGTATTGATCATGTGTAGTTGCGACCTTCTTCGAGTTAACACCAATGTGAACCCATATACTGAATCTGAGCTCTGATATGTGTACGTAGTCAAACTAGCCATATGCTAGTTTTCCACAAAGGGTGTTTTTGCTGACCCAAATATCGCATCAAGCCGATACAATTAGTTTTCAATCTGTTGTTTCACCCCTGTGAGATTATTCCAATCAACAAAAAAATTGGGCAAACTTGCAAGTGCCAGCGCCACTGCTGTATGTTTAATCTTGTCATGATAAGAGATATTAGAAACAATTTCAGTAATGCACTCTCAACATAGCATAGTGAAAACTATCTTACGTGTTTCCTCGAGAACAGTAGTCCTTCCAATTTTATTTTAGCCATTTTACTGTAAAATTTGTATATCTTTTGAGACTCATGGAGCCGTGGAGGCTCACTCTCTGTCATTTGGGAAATGGTAAGATCTATATGTATCAATTTTTTCACTGGCATGCTTTTGACAAATCCAAATTTGGAAATGAGCATGTGGAATGCGCATATGTGGAGAATTTTCTTGCTAAGTGAAACATGGGCCTGTCATGTGGAAGAGCTGATTTTGTTTCCTTTCGACATTTTTTCCTAATGCTGCTTGCTGTGTGCAGGACGACGGAAGTGCTCTGTTTCGGGAGGGAACCCAAGTTGAAGTGATTCTGACTGCAAAAAGGCCCGGTAATTCCTGGAGTCCAGCTTCTGTTCTTAAAGTGATTGGTGCTACAAATTTCTTAGTACAGTACATGCATATTGGAAGCGAAAGAGAACTAGCCACTGAGATTGTGGCTGCTCAATATGTTCGGCCAGCGCACACCTTCCGGAAGTTAAGATTTTATCGATCTTCTCATGTTGAGGTGATGCATGAAGATAGCTGGTGGCCTGGTGTTATTCTGGATTTTTTAGGTAGTGGAACCAACAAGAAGTATATAGTAAAATTAAAGAGCTATGAGACAGGCATGGAAGACGTGGACTGTTTGGATGTGTTGACGGTTGAAAATACGCATCTAAGGCCAAAATATCACTGGAATGGAAAAAAATGGGTACACTGCCTGGAACAGGTACACATAGCTAGCACATATATCTCCCGTCATTCTTTGTGGATGTTCTTCTTTATGAGGGGACATGAAGTGTTATTTAATTTTTCTGTAATACGTATTATTTCATAGAATTTTTTGAATTATTTCAAGGAGCAGAAATCTTCAATCAATCTTTGGTTTATTAAGTAATGTGTGTTCCAGGCTAACTGATAGACATGATCCTGTTACAGTGTGTGCATCTTGTATGTTTACACAAACATATATTCACATGAATCCAGAATCATCTCGCCGATAAATAAACCTCTATAAATGTATTAGAAATATACAAGTCCATTAATACCTAGAATGTTATGCCTATTCTTCTGTTCTTTTTCAATGAGGAAAAAGCTTATTCAATACTTGAAACTACCTTGAAGATTGTAGATTCAGCAATAAGCGTAGTGTGATTGTGTACTCAGGTGTTTTTGACTTTTTCCTATATGTAATTTGTACTTTTACTAAAATCATGTCCATGATGATTATTATTTTTTGAACGAGAATTATATCCCTAATGATATAAAATATCTTTTTCATTTCAGAAATCTGCTAATGTTCCTACATTAGCTTGTCGAAAAAGGCCAGTTTCTTCTGCCTTGTCATTACAAAAGGAAGTTGGTGAAACCAGTGATAAACATGGTTCTTATCGTGAAAAAAAGCTGAAGAATGCAAATGTAGTATCAGAACCAATTCCTCCTCTCTCGTCTGTTTGTAATGAAAGCGAAGAAATCAAGCGTCAGTCCAGCTCTTACCCTGAAAAAAAAAAGAAACAAGGAAATGCAGTGTTGGCACCTCCTTCATTGCAACTAACGGCAGGGTTTTTGCAACTAAAAGTTTCTTCAATTTCTCAAAGTAGTCATTTTGAACAAGCACCTTCTCGGAAGATTATCATACCTTCTGCACCAGCGGCGGTGCCTAAATGTCGACAGTTACAGGCTTCCCTGTTTGGAACTTTTGGACAGCGAAGGTCTCTCCCGCAGGGCCCACTTTTAGGAATGCGATCACTTAACCCTCAAACTGTGAGTTGTTACTTTTAACACATGGTCTTCATACTTTAGAACTACTCCTAATATCCTAGAAATTACCGTTTGTTCTTAGTTAAATCTTGCATTTGTATATATATAGCCAAAGGAAGTGACAGCTGCTAAAAGTATTGAGGACGCCAGAAACACTGTATCTATATCAGAAGACCGTAAGTTTTGGGCTAGTAACTTTTCATGCTAAGCAAAACCTTGCAATATACTAACTATTAAAATTTGCAGTGACCAAACCGAAAAATGGTGATGATAATGTTGAACTGCATTATAATGTGGCTTCTGAATGTGGAATTCTTTCAGAAAACAATACAGTGAATTCTGTTGACGCAATGACGACACCAAAGGACATAGGAGGTATGTGACTACCGGTTATAGAAGATTTGGTCACTATGTTCCTAGCAATTCTATAATCGTATGCTCCATTCTTCAGGTTCACAACATGGAGTGTCACAACAAGGTCGTGGTTCAGCAATAGATTCAGAATCTTTGGCTATCCCGCATCCTCCTCCATTTGGGAAGACCTCCCCGGTGTGGGCAAGGATCGAGGCAATGGAAATATTTAGTAAAATGCCGCAGCGACCAAATCTGAATCAGTTTCAGCAGCATGGTCCCGAGCTCCGTGAAGGAATGGCATTGGGTCTGATGCTCTCCTTCGCTAGTCTGGCAGAAAGCATCGACAGGCTAGTCGTTCATCGGGATGACATTGGAGGAGTGTTTCAAGAGAAGAAGCAGGGCCTCTCTTTTCTGGAGGAAAACGGTTTCGACGTCACGGCCCTCCGATCGCGCCTGGAAGCTCTGCTCCAGACGACATGATGACGATGATAATGATGTCTGTAGGCTTGGTGGTTGCTAGTGGAGCTTGTACAGTTTTTCACTAATGCTAAGTGGCTGGCTAGATGTTCTGTAGACTAGTGTGTACATGGCATGTCTGTGTGTGTTCGTCTGGTTGTTGCAGCCCTCTGGGGAATACCATGTGCAATGTATCCCACTGAACGCTAGTTGCTGCAACTCTGCTTGCTGCTATTACTTCTTGCTCTTTGATCTACATTCGCTCTCTCAAACTTTTTTTTGTGGAGAACTCTGTTCCCCACGGTTTGCTGTATTACTCACGTTTTTGAACATTTTTGTCAAGTTTCTTATTTGTAACTTTTTGTGTTATCGTCCAACGCTGGAGCAGTTCTCCCAGAGAAGTCCACAGTGGCGAGCTCGGCAGGATGATGCCGGAGAGGTAGGCGTTGCCAGGATTATGATCCAATTGATATGGGATGGACACTAGCTCACTCGGTCCTCGCCCTAGACAAACCGGTGCACTGTAATCCGTTTCACTTCCAGAATCAATCTACATTTGTATTTCAGGTCTAACAAAAAATTCAGGTACTACTGAGCAGCAGCCTCGGGCTGCCGCCGCATTGCCTCGCTCCATCAAACACGAAGTAGCAATCTGAGACTGCCCGCCTTCTTGTTGGCGCACGGGGGTTCTGGTAGGGGAAGCTTGAACTACCTGTCTTGCAGCTCCTCAGCTCTCCTGGAGAGCTCCTGCTGCATCCCGGCCTCCTGCTTGTCACGAGGCTCTTCTTGCCGTTCAACGACTTTCTTAGGCTTGGGTTTTCAGACCTTCCTTTTCACCTTCTCGTCTTCCCAGGCGAGCTGGTCGATTAACTTGGTGCTTATCTGGATGGTGTACTCATCCATAGCAAGAATCAATCCTGAAATACCATCACAAAGAAAAAAGTTAGTCATCAACAGCAAGATATAACGATATTCAAGGAAGCATGTTTCCAGGAATCTGAACAGCCGGGTTCTAGTGAGGATGCAAATACAATACGAGCACAAAACTCAAGAACGCACAAGTCTTCCCGCTTAGAATTTTCCAGATAAAAAAAGAACAATAAAGCATCTAGACGTAACCGAGTTCTGCTTCTGAGAAATTAAGAAAATTCAACCAGATCACGAGAGTGAAGATTTGGTACATATGGGCACCAGTGATCTCGCTTTATTAAAAAAATTGAAAAAAATATTTCTAAGTTTCAAAAAAAATTGAAAAAAAATCCGCATGTAGTCAACTATTTATCCCACCAACGTGCAAAAAAATTGTTCAAATACTTTGTATTTTGGGCTACACAAAAATGATAAACGTCTAGATCTAAGTATGTATACTTCAAATCTATAAATTTTACCATATTTTGTTATTTTTGTGTAGTCCACAATACAAATAATTTCGTAATAAAATTTTGCATACTTGTAGATCACATCATTCACCATGTCTCGGGGTGAAAACGGAATGAATTATTTCCGACCGAGAGAAGGCTAATGGAAGGCAAAAACGGATTCGGTCGGATAGTTGCCGGATACGGTTACGGATACGGCTAGTGATTGACGGATACGAAAAAGGATATGGTTTTACTAATATCCGACTGAAAGTGCATTTGCCCACATGTGTGGTTTTAGTAATTAATGACAATCCCTATGGACTAATGTTTGCATCGAGTTTTATTTGTAGGGCTTGTCCGTAGACAACGCTTGAGCCATATGTTGGTTTCAAGGTTGTAAGAAGATGCAGATAAAAAAGATTATGTGATGATCTAGGGAGTTGAGCCTATATAGAGTGTGTCTTGAGAATACATCATTATGAAGGAAGAAGATGAAGTGCAATGTTTGATCAAGTCGAAGCGCAAGTTCAAGATAAGCATCTAGAAGATATCATTTGCTTGAAGCTCGGTGTCCATTTGGTGGTAATAGATATGTGAAGATATTTCTACTAGTGTCTCTCCCATAGTGAAGTATGGGGGAGCAATCCGCAAGACTTCACCGAGCAAGCGCAATCAAGAAAGGTGTTCCATCTTGAGGGTGTCAAGACCGTCACCGTCTAGTTCAAGTGGATTGCACAAGGCAAAGGTTTGTTCTTGATAGGTTTTCTCTTCTACCGGTCTCGTGTGTTAGTTTGGAGACCGGATTATAGGATTGGTAGCCGTACTATCAAGAGGGGCTCTCGAGTGAGTAACTTAATTGTATCGTTCGGAGAGAGCTCAAACCTTTGCATACTTGGCATTATCTTTCTTGGTTCTTATTTGGCTTTCATCCATGTGAGGTTCTAGAGCTTGTGGTTATTTCCATGACAAGCTCTAGCTCATCAAAAAGGATTTCGTATGGAACTCTTATTGCATTTTTGGTGTTTGGAGGTTTTACTGGTTCATCTTTATAGCTAAGTCAAACCTTTTATCATTTGGTTTCATCCTCCTTTGTTGTACTATGATGTTTCTGTGGATAAAGTTGTAGAGGTCGTTGTGGTGATTCCAACGAGCCCAAGATCATCAAAAACGGAGTCCGGATGCAAAAGTTACAGCCGTTTTCGTATTGATGTTTTCTCTCGGGCCGGAATTTCCGGGGGCCGGAATTTCCATAATTTCCAGCCATGTGAACTTCCGCTAGTCTTTTGTGGTGCAACCCTCTGTAAGGGGGGCGGAAATTTGGGCCGAAAATTTTAAAAGGGGGGCGGAAATTCCGCCCTAGGGCCGGAATTTCCGGGTTAAAATTCCTGTAACGGTCAGATTTCGTGCGGGGGCTATATAAAGCTTCTTCTTCCTCATTTGGAGGTTGGCTCTTCCATTTCTCTCTCCTCCATTGTTGACCTTGAAGAGCTTGCCCTTCCTCCCTATCTCTCCCATGATTCTTTCATCTTTTTGAGGGAAAAGAGAGAGGAGATCTAGATCTACATTTCCACCAATCATTATCTCATCTATGTGAGGGGAACCTATTGGATCTAGATCTTGAAGTTCTTTCTGGATTTCCTTCTTGTTCTTCCTCTCATATCCCTCCATAGCATTTGTTGCTTTGGTAGGATTTGGGAGAGAAGGAGTTGAGCACTTTGTATGTTCTTGCCATTGCATTTGGTGCATCGGTTTGAGTTCTCCTCGGAGATTCGGTAGTGAAAGTTCGTTGAGCTTTTTACTCTTGGGTTCTTGGAACCCTAGACGGCTTAGTGGCTTAGTGGTTACTTGGGGACCTCCAATTAAGTTGTGGAGATCTTCCCAAGCTTTGTGGTGCCTCCGTGGCAATTACTTGGGGACCTCCAATTAAGTTGTGGAGATCTTCCCAAGCTTTGTGGTGCCTCAGTGGCGATTCTTGGGAGCCTCCAATTGAGTTGTGGAGATTGCCCCAAGCTTGTACGGGTTCGGTGACCACCCTCAAGTGTCCCATAGTGGTCGGGTCTTCCATCTTGGTGGGAGGGCTCGAGGTGATTACGGTGAGCCTCTGTGGCGTTTGGGGAGCCTTGTGCCTCCACACCGCTCCAACGGAGATTAGCATCTGCAAGGGTGTGAACTTCGGGATACATCGTTGTCTCCGCGTGCCTTGGTTATTTCTTTACCCGAGCTCCTTTACTTATGCAATTTACTTTATGATAGCCTTCGTGCTTGAAGTTATATATATATCTTGCTATCACATAGTTGCTTATCTTGTTTAGCTTAAGTTGTTGGTGCACATATGTGAACCTAGTTTATTTAAGTTTTGTATGCTTGGCAAATTAAACATTAGTTTTATTCCGCATTTGTTAAGCCACTCGTAAAAGTTTTAAAACGCCTATTCACCCCCCCCTCTAGGCGACATCCGTGTCCTTTCAATTGGTATCAGAGCGGGTCTCTCATTTTTAGGCTTCACCGCCTTGAGAGCAAAGATGTCGGCTAGGGGATTAGTGCACAATGACACATTTATATTTGATGGCACTAATTATTATATATGGAAAATTTGCATGCTTAATCATTTTCGAGATATGGACCCAAATATAGAGCAAATTCTAGATATGGGTTTTTGTCCTCCTAAGGATTCCCAAAATCAATCTTTAGAGGAGAAGAAAAACTCTTATCTAGAAGCTCAAACTTCTAATGTGCTTGTTGATTTTGTCAGCGATGCAGTTATTCTTGCAATCATGCCTTTCCGTAGCGCTCATGAGTTTTGGACAAAGATTCAAGATAAATATGATATGTCCAACAAGATTGAGGATGATTGTATTCCCTCCTCTTCCGGTCGTGATGAACTCTCTTCCACTTCACCAAAGTGTAGCAAGACACAAGGTACCTCTATGGTGAGTGGTGATGGAAATTGCAATGTTGATAGTGAGCTTACTTGTGATAACCATTTATTTCTATCTCATTGTCATGCTTCACCTTTGGTCTTAAACACTTCTAGCATCATAAATGCTTTACATGCTTGTGTTGATAGTCCTTGCATATCATGTGTATGCTCCTTGAACACATCTCATAATGATACGCTTACTTTGTCTTGTTGCCATGATATAAATGCCTCTAGTTCCTCTAGTTGTTGTGTGTCTAACAATGTAGAGGAAACTGGAAATTCTATTGGCCAAGACATGGTCTCGCTTGGAGCTTCAAGTATTTATTCATCATCATCTATTGCTTCCCACACTTGCCTTATGGCTAGGGCTTCAAAGGTAACTCCTACTTTGGAACTCAATATATCTAGTGATGATGAGAATGAGGATAATGAAGAAGAAGATGTTGATCTTGCATCTTTATTTGATAAGAGTGAAATGTTTTTTCATGCTATTCGTAAGAATAAAATTGCTTGCTCTTACTTCTATAAGATTTTGGCTATTGCCACCGAGAGCAATAAAATTATTGAGGAGCATGAAAATACCATTTTTAAAATGCAAGGTCATGCCCGTGATTACGCGGATGAGATCGCGGATCTAAAAGAAACTCTAGAAGAAGAACAAACCACCAAGGAATCTCTTGAGGAGACCTTTACTTTAGAGTTATCTAAAATAAAGAAATCCTATGATAGAACTCTTGTGGTGGCAAATGATTTTGAAACTAAATATGAAGAGCTTGTAGTTACTTATGCTAAACTCCTTGAGAATGTTGTGCTTCTTAAAAATAACTCTAGGATCATTTCGTCTGAGCCCATCATTCTCACCGAGTCGCATGAGCAACTTAAAGCTTCAAATTCAAATGAGCTTACTAAAATGCCTTCTCCGCTTTCCGTTAGTGATGAAGCTTGTGCTACTAACTCTACTTCTTGTGAAGCATCCATCTTGAAGGAGAATGTTGAGCTAAGGGCTCAACTTGATTTTCTAACTAGCAATTATGGGAAATTGGAAGAAAATCATGGAAAGCTCTCTAGCTCCCATGAGGATCTTCTAGCTTCCCATGATAGTCTAAAATTAGCTCATGAGGCTATTATGTCAAAGGTAACATCTAGTGAGCCTCATGTGGACATTTGCACTACTTCTCAAAATGCCATATTGCCTTGTGCTAGTCCTAGTAATTCATCCACTCATAACATTGCCACATCTTGTGATGAATTACTTTCCTTTCCTTGTTGCTCTAACAATGAAGCTTCTACTTCCTCTAGTACTTGTGTTGTTACTAACCATGTAGAGGAAATTGAAGAGCTCAAGGCCCAAGTCACTTCCTTGAAGAAAGACTTGGTAAAGAGTCATGAAGGGAAATCCAAACTCGACAATATGTTGAGTGTGCAAAAATCCCCCAATGACAAGAGTGGACTTCGGTTTATCTCAAACAACAAGAAGAAGTCCAAGGTTGATAAGAAGAAAAAGGGCCAAGGACAAGTCAAAGATCCGGCCAAGATTGTTTGCTTCAAGTGCAAGATTGAAGGGCACCATGTTAGATATTGCCCTTTGAAGAAGAAGGCACTAGTTGAGAAGCAACAAGGGAAGCGACCTCAAGTTCAAGGCCATGCTCAACCTCGAGTTGAAGAAAGGTTGTTTCCCAAGAAGAATCAAGTTAATGCTCCCATTGTGGAGAAATCAAGTGAGAAGAAGGTGAAGAAAAGAACTTGCTACATATGCCGTGATAAGGGTCACCTTTCTTCTTCATGCACTATGGGTAACTCATCCAACCCTATCATAATTGATGATACTTATTCACTTTGCAAGGATAAGGTTGGCAATGTGTTTGCCAAATATGTTGGTACTCAATGTGGTGTCAAGAAAAGAACCATTTTGGGTGGCCAAGCCTATTGTGACTAAACCTCTTAGGACCCAACTTGGTTGGGGACCAATACACCAAAACTTGATCAATAGGTGTTTGTGGGAGGGCATTGGAGACTTGGCTATATCATGAAGAATTAAGGGATCTTCATCAATATATTGTCTCAAGTCAAGTCAATTGAATTATCTTGTTTATATCATATATCCAATGTTCCTCTTTGCGGTAACATGTACTCAACTTATCTACATTTAAAGTTACTCGCCCCTTTTGCATGTGTTTGTTGTGTTCTATTACATGTGTTGGTATATGTTGTGCTACCTACTTGTTTTTTTATTAATCAAGTATGTACTTATGGGTTTGCACACCATGTATGTGTGTTTATGTTTGAGCCTATATTGCATCTTATTTTATATTATTTGGCTATTTTGAGAGACTAATGGACTATCCCATTTTAGGGGAGTGATATGCTTTGGCACTTCACAATCCTAAATATGTGTGCACATGAGGAATACCACTTAGTGTTGATATTTGAATTTATCTAGTCTCTATGTGGTATGTCATGTTCATGAGAAATTCAAATTCTATAATGTCCATTAATCTTCTCATATTGAATTTTATTTGCCTCTTGTGAAAATAAATGCTTTATCACATTATGGGGGAGTAATATGCTTTGTGCATACTACAAACCAATAAAATGTGTATATATGAGGTTGTGTCACATAGTGTTGATATTGCAAATTATCTTTCTTCTATGTGACATGTTTGCTCAAACAAGTTTCAATTTGCCAAATTGTTTTATTGCTCTTGTTTTGGATCTTGTTTGTGAGATACATTCTTGGTAGGGTTTTCCTAAAATGTGGAATTCTACATCAAAGTTGGAAAACCATTTGCTTCAAGTTATCCTAATCATTGCCTTGCGTGATTGTTTAACTATTTGAGTCTATCAAGAATATCTTCTTTAGCATGGTGTTTAATTCTTATCCTTTTCATATGCTTCTTGTTGTGAAGATGATCTTGGATTTATGTGTAAAATACCACCGACAAATTAATAACTCCAAATACCTCTTGTCCTTGGACAATTGGTACTTTATCATGTGGTATATATATTGATCATCTTTACATTGGCTATTGCGTTTAATTACCTTACCTCTTGCCAAGAAATGTATTTGTTTTATTTCCCATTGTCTTCCTTGACTCTCGTGATTCTATTTGATTTTGTTGAACTTGTTTTGTGTTATTTTTAATGTAGGTAGAGATGATGATCCCATTTGTGTGCATTTTGTATTCAAATGCAAAATCATAAATAATGCACTAATCTTGGGGGAGCTCTCCTGTATTTTCTATAACATACTCTTGGGGCTTATTTCAATTGGTATTGGTTATTGTTGGAAGACAAATCTTTTATTTTTGGTACTTAGTGTGCCATTATAAAAGAGTGGAGAGTTTGGTTTGTTTGTTGGAACCTTGCTCTCTTTGGGACAATGGCTATCTCTTTTCTTGATTTTGCTCTATATTCTTAAAATGAGATAAGTCATTGGGCATGTGTGTTTTAGTGATCCTTTATGCTCATTAGCGTTTGCTTTGTTCACTTGGTGGACTTTGGAGTCAATCTTGTATTGAGTTGATTCTTTGATATAATTTGGACAAACTTTAGTTCTTCACACCTTTGTGTGACTTCTTGGTCTTCTTGGTGTTTTGTCCAAATTGTATCTCTTCTGGCTCTTGAAAGTCTTGTGCATGCATATTTACTAAATGTATACTCTATGGCATGCTTTGCTTTCTTTGATCCAATATATAGGGTAAATTCCACTAAATACTAAATCGGCTAAGATGTGCATGAAATTCAAGTTCATATCTATATGCACATATTTATGTGGAGCTTGTTGATGGCTAGTTGAATGACCAGCCCGTTGGGAACCCCAAGAGGAAGGTGTGAAGAATATAGCAGCAAGTTTCCCTCAGTTAAGAAACCAAGGTTATGTCGATCAGGAGAAGAGCAGACAATACGACTGAAGGTAATGCGGACTGGCTTAGTAACACTCCAACAAGGGCGCCATTTACGACACTTGCTGACTCGTCTTTGGCCAGTAGCAACGCGGAACCTGCACACAACACAACCAAATACTTTGTTCCCAACTTGCGATGAGGTTGTCAATCTCACCGGTTTGCTTGAAACAAAGGGTATGAGCGTATCGAGTGGAAAACAGTAGAAGTATGTGAGTAAAGTAAATAGTGCGAGTAAAGTAAACAGGTGATAGCAATATGATGGAAATAGGACCGGGGTCCACAGTTCACTAGTGGTGTCTCTCCATAAGGTAAATAACACATGCTAGGTAAACAAATTACAGTTGGGCAATTGATAGAATAAAGATAATGTGATATGTCAAGAAGATCACTATGAGATTTACTCTGGGCATTACAACAAAATACATAGACCGCCATCCAACTGCATCTATGACTAATAATCCACTTGTGGCGAATCAATCCGAGAACTCCACAAGTATTAAGTTGCGAACAACAGATAATTGCATTAAGCAAAGTGTGTAATGTAAACAAAGCATATGCCCTTGAGCATATGAATGTTGTTTTCTCCGTAGTAGCAACAACACATCTACAACCTTAGAGGTTTCTGTCACTCCCCCAGATTAAATAGAGGCATGAACCCACTATCGAGCATAAATACCCCCTCTTGGAGTCAGTAGCAACTACTTGGCTAAGATAGCTACTAACAATGGAGAGCATGCAAGATCGTAAACAACATAGAGATAACATAAGATATATTTCAGTATATCAACTCAATCATAACACCAATATTCATCGGATCCCAACAAACCAAACATGTAGAATTACATAACGGTGATCTCAATCATGTAGGGCAGCTCATGAGATCTAAACATGAAGCACATGGTGGAGAAGACAACCATCTAGCTACTGCTATGGACCCATAGTCCAAGGTAGACTACTCACTCATCGCTCCGGAGGCAAGCATGGCGATGAAGAAGACCTCTGGTGGCGATTCCCCTCTCCGGCAGGGTGCCGGGAAGAGCTTCTGGACCCTTCCGATCTTCGGGTCGACGGCGGCGGCGGATCGCGATGTGTTCTAGAAAATTGATCGGGTACTTAGGTTTTTTCCGTCGGGGGGTCTTTATAGGCGAAGGGGCATCGTCAGAAGTGGACCGAGGTGGTGTCACACATAGGGGGCGCGGCCCAGGGCCTGGCCGCGCCGCCCTGGTGTGTGGCCACCTCGTGGCCCTACTCCGTCTCCTCTTCGGATATCTGGAAGCTTCCGGGAAAAATAAGACTTCAGGAACTTGTTTCGTCCAATTCCGAGAATATTTCCTGTGTATCACTTATGAAACACAAAAACAGCAGAAAACAGGGAACTGGCACTGTGGCGACTTGTTAGTAGGTTAGTTCCGGAAAATGCATAAAAGTGCCACGAAGTGTAACGAAACAGTAGGCAAATGGTGTAAAAACAAGCATGTAGCATCAAAAATTATAGATACGTTGGAGACGTATCACTTCTCCTATATATTGTAGTGTCTCTAACTACTTCGGACCCAATGAGTTTGGGGACCATATTGTACTTGAATTTGTTTTAGGTACATGTGAGATATATTGGTGCTTGTCTCAATAATAACCATGAAGTGGTGACTAAATGATAATTTGAGGCAAGCTAGGATTATTGAAGAACTCCTATCTACTACATCCTTCCAATGATATCTCGGTAACAAGTATCTTATTCATGCATACTTTTCTAGCATCTAACCTTGTGTGGGTCATTTCATGGCATGAAAATCTTTATTTGCAAAGATCTTAATGAAACCTCTCTATTGAAAATGTGAGTAATTTGAGATGAGTGCATATTTTTGGGGAATATATAAAATCATGCTCATGATTCACCCTCCCCAAATATGTCTATCTTGCAATTTTATGGCATATCAATTCCTCAAGTTCCTCACATGTGCAATATTGATGAAAGTGCAAATTTAGTTCTTTCTTTTGATATACTTATTCGTGATACTTGTTGCTTTTCTCAAAACATCCCAACTATCTTCTTTCCCTTGTTGATATCTGTGATGTCTTTGACATGTTTGTGGTTGAAGTTCTTCAATATGCAATAAGATAAATTGATCCTTTGGCCATACTTTAAAAGTAAAAATCTCATTGGTATATTGCATGAACTTGTTTGGATATCATGTTCTATTCTTTGTATCTATTTTATGTGTATATTTTTCTCTGTGATAATTATCTTTGTGATGTTGTCTACTTAGAAATTTATACACATGAGAGATGATATCTCCTTATTTGATATCTTTTTTAAAACCTTGTGTGTTGGGATGGAATGCTAAGCAATATCATTCATTGAGGACTATGTGGATGCTCTATGTACATCTTTGTACTAGTCTTATAATATGCTTTGTCATTCCTATCACACATTCCTTTGGTTGAGCCATTTAATATGTCGGTTTCTTATTTGTTGCTCAACCATTTCCTTGATGCAAGTGTTAAGCTTGATTTCTTTTCTATGATCTCTTGCTAATGGTTCCTTTTAAATGGTATTGAGGGAGTGAGGATTCTATGTTGTGCGAATTGTATTCAAATGCAAACATTCTATCTTGTGCATGTACCTTGGGGAGCTTCCTCATTTCATTTTAAAGCACCATTTTGTGGTTATCATAATATTTGATGTCACTTGGTATCATTATGTTTTGAATAATATCGAGGGAGTGATGATTCCATGTTTGTGCACCTTATACTTTAATTCAAATGGAATATGTTGTGCACAAACCTTGGGGAGCTTCTTCATATTATTTAGAGCATTGTTTTGATCTTCTCATAATATCTTTATTTGTTTCGCTATTTGGATCTTTTGATTTCTATCTTCATTTGTTGGAAGTTTAACCATCATATCATCCTATTTTGTTTGCAATCTTTGATCCTCAATATAGTTTGATTTCCTCCAAAAAAAATTCTTTGGATTTATGCATGTGTTTTCACTCTTTTTGGGCCATGCACACCTTGAGGAGGAACTCTCACTATTGGCCTTCTAAGCCTTTTCGCCCATTTTGGCAATGGATGCCAATGAGGGAGAAGTTTCAAGGGTTTGAAGGGAATTAGGCTTCATGCTTTGGTTTTGTTCTTAAGCATTTGCCTTGCATGCTTTGCATGGTTGAGTATATATAGTGGAAACTTGACCAACAACATTGGTTGGCAATATATGCAATGAAATTCAAGTTCATTCACACATGCATAGATTGTGGGGGAGTTTGCTCTATATATGATGGTTCTACTAACATCACATACTTTTGTAGTATTTGATGTTAGTGTAACCATCTTAGTCCTTTAAATTCATTATATAAACCCTCTCAAAGAGATTGTCATCAATTACCAAAATGGGGGAGATTGAAAGTGCATTTGCCCCCATGTGTGGTTTTGGTAATTAATGACAATCCCTATGGACTAATGTTTGCATCGAGTTTTATTTGTAGGGCTTGTCCGTAGACAACACTTGAGCCATATGTTGGTTTCAAGGTTGTAAGAAGATGTAGATAAAGAAGATTATGTGATGATCCAGGGAGTTGAGCCTATATAGAGTGTGTCTTGAGAATACATCATTATGAAGGAAGAAGATGAAGTGGAATGTTTGATCAAGTTGAAGCGCAAGTTCAAGATAGGCATCTAGAAGATATCATTTGCTTGAAGCTCGGTATCCATTTGGTGGTAATGGATATGTGAAGATATTTCTACTAGTGTCTCTCCCATAGTGAAGTATGGGGGAGCAATCCGCAAGACTTCACCGAGCAAGCGCAATCAAGAAAGGTGTTCCATCTTGAGGGTGTCAAGACCGTCACCGTCTAGTTCAAGTGGATTGCACAAGGCAAAGGTTTGTTCTTGATAGGTTTTCTCTTCTACCGGTCTCGTGTGTTAGTTTGGAGACCGGATTATAGGATTGGTAGCCGTACTATCAAGAGGGGCTCTCGAGTGAGTAACTTAATTGTATCGTTCGGAGAGAGCTCAAACCTTTGCATACTTGGCATTATCTTTCTTGGTTCTTATTTGGCTTTTATCCATGTGAGGTTCTAGAGCTTGTGGTTATTTCCATGACAAGCTCTAGCTCATCAAAAAGGATTTCGTATGGAACTCTTATTGCATTTTTGGTGTTTGGAGGTTTTACTGGTTCATCTTTATAGCTAAGTCAAACCTTTTATCATTTGGTTTCATCCTCCTTTGTTGGACTATGATGTTTCTGTGGATGAAGTTGTAGAGGTCGCACTACAAGAGAACTCCCCATTATGCAACACATACCTTGCAACGAGCTGAACATATGTTGCCAATTTTATTCATAGATACACAAATAAGCGTTGCCGACGACATGTGTATGACTGTATATAGATAGTCAAATCGGTGCTAACCACTAAACCATATTAAACTTCCCAGGAACTATCTGTTAAAAAAATCTTGCCGGGAACTAAAAATATATTTATTAACGCCCAGCTGAAATTTTGATTCCACGGCGCGTAGTTGAAAATTAAATCATTCTCTACAGGTAAGGCCTATGACCTAGCCGTGTCTTTATCTACTCCCGTTGACCCATCCCCAATTGCCACCTACCCCGCATCCTTGTACCCTCTCATCGCCGCCGTCCCCACCGTCCCGATCTCCCATCGCCGGTGGCTTCCAGCCTTCCACTACTTCAGATCGGAAATCTGGCCTTCCTGAAACCTCATCCTCCCAGCCCAACCACCGTATTGTGCAGCAGCCGTCGCCTTAACCTAGGTTTTTGTGACCATATGTCGATGTAAGAGCTCCCACATCGACGAGGCTTCGGCCACCTTGCTCGAGTCATCCACCATCGTAGTCAAGTACCTGACTTGCGTGCCGAACTGCTGATCCAGCAGCGGGAGCATAAATACTCGTATAACCCTGGTCAACGAGATCTGGATCTCTGTCTCGATTGATTTTCCCCAAGCCAAGCCACTCTTTCTCTCTCTTAGATCTGCGTTATGTGAAAGGGTCAATGACCGTGGGTGGCTACACCGTTGACATGTTTCAGCAAGCTTCCCTTTCTCCTCTCTAACCCGTGATGTTCCTTCTATATTTCTAGATTGATGGCCTTTTTGGCTCCAAGATGGACCCTGAATGATGCATCAAGGACGAGCCTGCAATCCTGTCCGATGAGCGACCTCTGCGATGTACCTTTTTATAATTGGTATGTACTAATCAACAAACCCTGGTTGGTGTTTGCCTAGCCGAGGTTCGGCCGATGGTAATGAATTGTGTGGCATTATCTGCTGGTGAGACCCACAAGTTGTAATTATCAGCTGCTTTTGCTGCAGGTAAATATGCACTTGGGCAGTGTTGATGAGTACTCTCTGCTGGATCGATCTGCTGCTGACCAGCTTGATACAGAGGTTTGTCCCTGTCTTGTTTTATGAGTCCGTATCTTGTGACCAGGTTAGTAGTAGGGCTACTTGTAGCTAGTATGAGAAGAGGTAATTTACATATGCTTTCTATGGTTCTTTGATTCATGGGGCGCTGACCTGCAACCGGGATTAGAGTAGTTGGTATTGCCTATACAGACCACTGTAAAATGTTAGCTGTCACTTCTGATATTTATTACCAGTTAATAATTTACTTGTAAATCTTCCAAGTTATCAATTTGTCTCTATTCCCTTGGTTCTCTGTTTTGTGCAACTAGTAGTTTTTTATTTTTAGAAATGGGGTATCCCGGCCTCTGCATCCAAAGGATGCACACAGCCTTTTTATTTCAATAAAACAATCGCAAGAGCCTTACAAGATTACACATCGATCAGCCTGAAGCCACCTACTTTGCGACAAATCGCAATACCAATAGAAATGAAGGGGATGGCCATGGTTAGAACCTATGCCCTAACCGCACACCTACGCACATCATTCAATTCGGCACCACAGTCAGTGTGCACCTATGTACACGCTACAGGAGTCGCCGCCACCGTCTTCCACACATCTTCTTCAAAGCATAGATCTCCGCAATGATCTTGACAGACCTCCCGTCGATGCCACCATGACGCCAGACAGTGCCTCCGTCCTGCGCGAATCCATCAACATTCGTCCGACACCAAGACCCTGCTGCGCCACACTGCCGAGACCCAGTGTTGCCGATGTAGTAGAAGAACACCGCACCGCCTCAGGGATCCTCCAACCAGTATAAACTCCAAAAATGACGCCCACAAGTGGGAGAGCGACGCTGAACGCCACCGTCATCCAATCCGGGAGACCCAGATTTAGGGTTTCCCCCGGAGTTGCCCGGACTAGTAGACATGAACCGATCACCACAAAGAAGCTCCAAATCGATCACCACAGTGAATTGTTTGTTCAAGCAACGCATTTCTATTCTGTGATTTTTGTGTGTGGTATGTCTCTTCTAAATTATACTCTCACCAAAGAAAAAAAAACTAAAGCAAAGAACACAATCCAGAAATAATATATATATTCTAGAAAAAAATTATATGCAGTTTGAAACAGGATCGATCCTCTTTTGTTCTCTACCAACGCATATAACCATTGCCTGAAATCTATTGTTATTTTGCAACGCCTGCCCATTTGATTACCAACAGATAGATATGCGTTGCATTGTACTCTAGCAACGCCAAAAAATGCAACGCATATATATCCATTGGTAAAGGCGCTAGCAACGCCTATTTTGGCATATAGATATAGATGAATGCGTTGCTGTAGGAGGGGTCCTCTTGTAGTGTCATTGTGGTGATTCCAACGAGCCCAAGATCATCGAAAACGGAGTCCGGATGCAAAAGTTACAGCCGTTTTCGTATTGATGTTTTCTCCCGGGCCGGAATTTCTGGGGGCCGGAAATTCCATAATTTCCGGCCCTGTGAAATTCCGCTAAGTCTTTTGTGGTGCAACCCTCTGTAAGGGGGGCAGAAATTTGGGCCGGAAATTTTAAAAGGGGGGGCGGAAATTCCGCCCCAGGGCCGGAATTTCTGGGTTAAAATTCCTGTAACGGTCAGATTTCGTGTGGGGGCTATATAAAGCTTCTTCTTCCTCATTTGGAGGTTGGCTCTTCCATTTCTCTCTCCTCCATTGTTGACCTTGAAGAGCTTGCCCTTCCTGCCCATCTCTCCCATGATTCTTGCATCTTTTTGAGGGAAAAGAGAGAGGAGATCTAGATCTACATTTCCACCAATCATTATCTCATCTATGTGAGGAGAACCTATTGGATCTAGATCTTGGAGTTCTTTGTGGATTTCCTCCTTGTTCTTCCTCTCATATCCCTCCATATCATTTGTTGCTTTGGTAGGATTTGGGAGAGAAGGAGTTGAGCACTTCGTGTATTCTTGCCATTGCATTTGGTGCATCGGTTTGAGTTCTCCTCGGAGATTCGGTAGTGAAAGTTTGTTGAGCTTTTTACTCTTGGGTTCTTGGAACCCTAGACGGCTTAGTGGCTACTTGGGGACCTCCAATTAAGTTGTGGAGATCTTCCCAAGCTTTGTGGTGCCTCCGTGGCAATTACTTGGGGACCTCCAATTAAGTTGTGGAGATCTTCCCAAGCTTTGTGGTGCCTCAGTGGCGATTCTTGGGAGCCTCCAATTGAGTTGTGGAGATTGCCCCAAGCTTGTACGGGTTCGGTGACTGCCCTCAAGTGTCCCATAGTGGCCGGGTCTTCCATCTTGGTGGGAGGGCTCGAGGAGATTACGGTGAGCCTCTGTGGCGTTTGGGGAGCCTTGTGCCACCACACCGCTCCAACGGAGATTAGCACCCGCAAGGGTGTGAACTTCGGGATACATCGATGTCTCCGCGTGCCTCGGTTATTTCTTTACCCGAGCTCCTTTACTTATGCAATTTACTTTGTGATAGCCTTCGTGCTTGAAGTTATATATACATATCTTGCTATCACATAGTTGCTTATCTTGTTTAGCATAAGTTGTTGGTGCACATAGGTGAACCTAGTTTATTTAAGTTTTGTATGCTTGGCAAATTAAATGTTAGTTTTATTCCGCATTTGTCAAGCCACTCGTAAAAGTTTTAAATCGCCTATTCACCCCTCCCCCCTCTAGGCGACATCCGTGTCCTTTCAATTGGTATCAGAGCGGGTCTATCATTTTTAGGCTTCACCGCCTTGAGAGCAAAGATGTCGGCTAGGGGATTAGTGCACAATGACACATTTATATTTGATGGCACTAATTATGATATATGAAAAATTTGCATGCTTAATGAGATATGGACCCAAATATAGAGCAAATTCTAGATATGGGTTTTTCTCCTCCTAAGGATTCCCAAAATCAATCTTTAGAGGAGAAGAAAAACTCTTATCTAGAAGCTCAAGCTTCTAATGTGCTTGTTGATTTTGTGAGCGATGCAGTTATTCTTGCAATCATGCCTTTCCGTAGCGCTCATGAGTTTTGGACAAAGATTCAAGATAAATATGATATGTCCAACAAGATTGAGGATGATTGTATTCCCTCCTCTTCCGGTCGTGATGAACTCTCTTCCACTTCACCAAAGTGTAGCAAGACACAAGGTAACTCTATGGTGAGTGGTGATGAAAATTGCAATGTTGATAGTGAGCTTACTTGTGATGACCATTTATCTCTATCTCATTGTCATGCTTCATCTTTGGACTTAAACACTTCTAGCACCATAAAAGCTTTACATGCTTGTGTTGATAGTCCTTGCATATCATGTGTATTCTCCTTGAACACATCTCATAATGATACGCTTACTTCGTCTTGTTGCCATGATATAAATGCCTCTAGTTTCTCTAGTTGTTGTGTGTCTAACAATATAGAGGAAACCGGAAATTCTATTGGCCAAGACATGGTCTCGCTTGGAGCTTCAAGTATTTATTCATCATCATCTATTGCTTCCCACACTTGCCTTATGGCTAGGGCTTCAAAGGTAACTCCTACTTTGGAACCCAATATATCTAGTGATGATGAGAATGAGGATAATGAAGAAGAAGATGATGATCTTACATCTTTATTTGAGAAGAGTGAAATGTTTTTTCATGCTATTCGTAAGAATAAAATTGCTTGCTCTTACTTCTATAAGATTTTGGCTATTGCCACCAAGAGCAATAAAATTATTGAGGAGCATGAAAATACCATTTTTAAAATGCAAGGTCGTGCCCGTGATTACGCGGATGAGATCGCGGATCTAAAAGAAGCTCTAGAAGAAGAACAAACCACCAAGGAATCTCTTGAGGAGACCTTTACTTTAGAGTTATCTAAAATAAATAAATCCTATAATAGAACTCTTGTGGTGGCAAATGATTTTGAAACTAAATATGAAGAGGTTGTGGTTACTTATGCTAAACTCCTTGAGAATGTTGTGCTTCTTAAAAATAACTCTAGGATCATTTCGTGTGAGCCCATCATTCTCACCGAGTCGCATGAGCAACTTAAAGCTTCAAATTCAAATGAGCTTACTAAAATGCCTTCTCTGCTTTCCGTTAGTGATGATGCTTGTGCTACTAACTCTACTTCTTGTGAAGCATCCATCTTGAAGGAGAATGTTGAGCTAAGGGCTCAACTTGATTTGCTAACTAGCAATTATGGGAAATTGGAAGAAAATCATGGAAAGCTCTCTAGCTCCCATGAGGATCTTCTAGCTTCCCATGATAGTCTAAAATTAGCTCATGAGGCTATTATGTCAAAGGTAACATCTAGTGAGCATCATGTGGACATTTGCACTACTTCTCAAAATGTCATATTGCCTTGTGCTAGTCCTAGTAATTCATCCACTCATAACATTTCCACATCTTGTGATGAATTACTTTCCTTTCCTTGTTGCTCTAACAATGAAGCTTCTACTTCCTCTAGTACTTGTGTTGTTACTAACCATGTAGAGGAAATTGAAGAGCTCAAGGCCCAAGTCACTTCCTTGAAGAAAGACTTGGTAAAGAGTCATGAAGGGAAATCCAAACTCGACAATATGTTGAGTGTGCAAAAATCCCCCAATGACAAGAGTGGACTTGGGTTTATCTCAAACAACAACAAGAAGTCCAAGATTGACAAGAAGAAAAAGGGCCAAGGACAAGTCAAAGATCCGGCCAAGATTGTTTGCTTCAAGTGCAAGATTGAAGGGAACCATGTTAGATATTGCCCTTTGAAGAAGAAGGCACTATTTGAGAAGCAACAAGGGAAGCGACCTCAAGTTCAAGGCCATGCTCAACCTCGAGTTGAAGAAAGGTTGTTTCCCAAGAAGAATCAAGTTAATGCTCCCATTGTGGAGAAATCAAGTGAGAAGAAGGTGAAGAAAAGAACTTGCTACATATGCCGTGAGAAGGGTCACCTTTCTTCCTCATGCACTATGGGTAACTCATCCAACCCTATCATAATTGATGATACTTATTCACTTTGCAAGGATAAGGTTGGCAATGTGTTTGCCAAATATGTTGGTACTCAATGTGGTGTCAATAAAAGAACCATTTGGGTGGTCAAGCCTATTGTGACTAACCTCTTAGGACCCAACTTGGTTGGGGACCAATACACCAAAACTTGATCAATAGGTGTTTGTGGGAGGGCATTGGAGACTTGGCTATATCATGAAGAATTAAGGGATCTTCATCAATATATTGTCTCAAGTCAAGTCAATTGAATTATCTTGTTTATATCATATATCCAATGTTCCTCTTTGCGGTAACATGTACTCAACTTATCTACATTTAAAGTTACTCGCACCCTTTTGCATGTGTTGGTTGTGTTCCATTACATGTGTTGGTATATGTTGTGCTACCTACTTGTTTTTTTATTAATCAAGTATGTACTTGTGGGTTTGCACACCATGTATGTGTGTTTGTGTTTGAGCCCATATTGCATCTTATTTTATATTATTTGGCTATTTTGAGAGACTAATGGACTATCCCATTTTGGGGGAGTGATATGCTTTGGCACTTCACAATCCTAAATATGTGTGCACATGAGGAATACCACTTAGTGTTGATATTTGAATTTATCTAGTCTCTATGTGGTATGTCATGTTCATGAGAAATTCAAATTCTATAATGTCCATTAATCTTCTCATATTGAATTTTATTTGCCTCTTGTGAAAATAAATGCTTTATCACATTATGGGGGAGTAATATACTTTGTGCATACTATAAACCAATAAAATGTGTATATATGAGGTTGTGTCACATAGTGTTGATATTGCAAATTATCTTTCTTCTATGTGACATGTTTGCTCAAACAAGTTTCAATTTGCCAAATTGTTTTATTGCTCTTGTTTTGGATCTTGTTTGTGAGATACATTCTTGGTAGGGTTTTCCTAAAATGTGGAATTCTACATCAAAGTTGGAAAACCATTTGCTTCAAGTTATCCTAATCATTGCCTTGCGTGATTGTTTAACTATTTGAGTCTATCAAGAATATCTTCTTTAGCATGGTGTTTAATTCTTATCCTTTTCATGTGCTTCTTGTTGTGAAGATGATCTTGGATTTATGTGTAAAATACCACCGACAAATTAATAACTCCAAATACCTCTTGTCCTTGGACAATTGGTACTTTATCATGTGGTATATATATTGATCATCTTTACATTGGCTATTGCTTTTAATTACCTTATCTCTTGCCAAGAAATGTATTTGTTTTATTTCCCATTGTCTTCCTTGACTCTCGTGATTCCATTTGATTTTGTTGAACTTGTTTTGTGTTATTTTTAATGTAGGTAGAGATGATGATCCCATTTATGTGTATTTTGTATTCAAATGCAAAATCATAAATAATACACTAATCTTGGGGGAGCTCTCCTATATTTTCTATAACATACTCTTGGGGCTTATTTCAATTGGTATTGGTTATTGTTGGAAGATAAATCTTTTATTTTTGGTACTTAGTGTGCCATCATAAAAGAGTGGAGAGTTTGGTTTGTTTGTTGGAACCTTGCTCTCTTTGGGAAAATGGCTATCTCTTTTCTTGATTTTGCTCTATATTCTTAAAATGAGATAAGTCATTGGGCATGTGTGTTTTAGTGATCCTTTATGCTCATTAGCGTTTGCTTTGTTCACTTGCTGGACTTTGGAGTCAATCTTATGTTGAGTTGATTCTTTGATATAATTTGGACAAACTTTAGTTCTCCACACCTTTGTGTGACTTCTTGGTCTTCTTGGTGTTTTGTCAAAATTGTATCTCTTTTGGCTCTTGAAAGTCTTGTGCATGCATATTTACTAAATGTATATTCTATGGCATGCTTTGCTTTCTTTGATCAAATATACAGGGTAAATTCCACTAAATCCTAAATCGGCTAAGATGTGCATGAAATTCAAGTTCATATCTATATGCACATATTTATGTGGAGCTTGTCCTATATATTGTAGTGTCTCTAACTACTTCGGACCCAATGAGTTTGGGGACCATATTGTACTTGAATTTGTTTTAGGTACATGTGAGATATATTGGTGCTTGTCTCAATAATAACCATGAAGCGGTGACTAAATGATAATTTGAGGCAAGCTAGGATTATTGAAGAACTCCTATCTACTACATCCTTCCAATGATATCTCGGTAACAAGTATCTTATTCATGCATACTTTTCTAGCATCTAACCTTGTGTGGGTCATTTCATGGCATGAAAATCTTTATTTGCAAAGATCTTAATGAAACCTCTCTATTGAAAATGTGAGTAATTTGAGATGAGTGCATATTTTTGGGGAATATATAAAATCATGCTCATGATTCACCCTCCCCAAATATGTCTATCTTGCAATTTTATGGCATATCAATTCCTCAAGTTCCTCACATGTGCAATATTGATGAAAGTGCAAATTTAGTTCTTTCTTTTGATATACTTATTCGTGATACTTGTTGTTTTTCTCAAAACATCCCAACTATCTTCTTTTCCTTGTTGATATCTGTGATGTCTTTGACATGTTTGTGGTTGAAGTTCTTCAATATGCAATAAGATAAATTGAGCATTTGGCCATACTTTAAAAGTAAAAATCTCATTGGTATATTGCATGAACTTGTTTGGATATCATGTTCTATTCTTTGTATCTATTTTATGTGTATATTTTTCTCTGTGATAATTATCTTTGTGATGTTGTCTACTTAGAAATTTATACACATGAGAGATGATATCTCCTTATTTGATATCTTTTTTAAAACCTTGTGTGTTGGGATGGAATGCTAAGCAATATCATTCATTGAGGACTATGTGGATGCTCTATGTACATCTTTGTACTAGTCTTATAATATGCTTTATCATTCCTATCACACATTCCTTTGGTTGAGTCGTTTAATATGTCGGTTCCTTATTTGTTGCTCAACCATTTCCTTGATGCAAGTGTTAAGCTTGATTTCTTTTCTATGATCTCTTGCTAATGGTTCCTTTTAAATGGTATTGAGGGAGTGAGGATTCTATGTTGTGCGAATTGTATTCAAATGCAAACATTCTATCTTATGCATGTACCTTGGGGAGCTTCCTCATTTCATTTTAAAGCACCATTTTGTGGTTATCATAATATTTGATGTCACTTGGTATCATTATGTTTTGAATAATATCGAGGGAGTGATGATTCCATGTTTGTGCACCTTATACTTTAATTCAAATGGAATATGTTGTGCACAAACCTTGGGGAGCTTCTTCATATTATTTAGAGCATTGTTTTGATCTTCTCATAATATCTTTATTTGTTTCGCTATTTGGATCTTTTGATTGCTATCTTCATTTGTTGGAAGTTTAACCATCATATCATCCTATTTTGTTTGCAATCTTTGATCCTCAATATAGTTTCATTTCCTCCAAAAAAAAATTCTTTGGATTTGTGCATGTGTTTTCACTCTTTTTGGGCCATGCACACCTTGAGGAGGAACTCTCACTATTGGCCTTCTAAGCCTTTTAGCCCATTTTGGCAATGGATGCCAATGAGGGAGAAGTTTCGAGGGTTTGAAGGGAATTAGGCTTCATGCTTTGGTTTTGTTCTTAAGCATTTGCCTTGCATGCTTTGCATGGTTGAGTATATATAGTGGAAACTTCACCAGCAACATTGGTTGGCAATATATGCAATGAAATTCAAGTTCATTCACACATGCATGGATTGTGGGGGAGTTTGCTCTATATATGATGGTTCTACTAACATCACATACTTTTGTAGTATTTGATGTTAGTGTAACCATCTTAGTCCTTTAAATTCATCATATAAACCCTCTCAAAGAGATTGTCATCAATTACCAAAATGGGAGAGATTGAAAGTGCATTTGCCCCCATGTGTGGTTTTGGTAATTAATGACAATCCCTATGGACTAATGTTTGCATCGAGTTTTATTTGTAGGGCTTGTCAGACAACGCTTGAGCCATATGTTGGTTTCAAGGTTGTAAGAAGATGTAGATAAAGAAGATTATGTGATGATCCAGGGAGTTGAGCCTATATAGAGTGTGTCTTGAGAATACATCATTATGAAGGAAGAAGATGAAGTGCAATGTTTGATCAAGTCGAAGCGCAAGTTCAAGATAGGCATCTAGAAGATATCATTTGCTTGAAGCTCGGTGTCCATTTGGTGGTAATGGATATGTGAAGATATTTCTACTAGTGTCTCTCCCATAGTGAAGTATGGGGGGGCAATCCGCAAGACTTCACCGAGCAAGCGCAATCAAGAAAGGTGTTCCATCTTGAGGGTGTCAAGACCGTCACCGTCTAGTTCAAGTGGATTGCACAAGGCAAAGATTTGTTCTTGATAGGTTTTCTCTTCTACCGGTCTCGTGTGTTAGTTTGGAGACCGGATTATAGGATTGGTAGCCGTACTATCAAGAGGGGCTCTCGAGTGAGTAACTTAATTGTATCGTTCGGAGAGAGCTCAAACCTTTGCATACTTGGCATTATCTTTCTTGGTTCTTATTTGGCTTTTATTCATGTGAGGTTCTAGAGCTTGTGGTTATTTCCATGACAAGCTCTAGCTCATCAAAAAGGATTTCGTATGGAACTCTTATTGCATTTTTGGTGTTTGGAGGTTTTACTGGTTCATCTTTATAGCTAAGTCAAACCTTTTATCATTTGGTTTCATCCTCCTTTGTTGGACTATGATGTTTCTATGGATGAAGTTGTAGAGGTCGTTGTGGTGATTCCAACGAGCCTAAGATCATCGAAAACGGAGTCCGGATGCAAAAGTTACAGCCGTTTTCGTATTGATGTTTTCTCCCGGGCCGGAATTTCCGTGGGCCGGAAATTCCATAATTTCTGGCCCTGCAAAATTCCGCTAAGTCTTTTGTGGTGCAACCCTCTGTAAGGGGGGCGGAAATTTGGGCCGGAAATTTTAAAAGGGGGGCGAAAATTCCACCCCAGGGCCGGAATTTTCGGGTTAAAATTTCTGTAACGGTCAGATTTCGTGCGGGGGCTATATAAAGCTTCTTCTTCCTCATTTGGAGGTTGGCTCTTCCATTTTTCTCTCCTCCATTGTTGATCTTGAAGAGCTTGCCCTTCCTCCCCATCTCTCCCATGATTCTTGCATCTTTTTGAGGGAAAAGAGAGAGGAGATCTAGATCTACATTTCCACCAATCATTATCTCATCTATGTGAGGAGAACCTATTGGATCTAGATCTTGGAGTTCTTTGTGGATTTCCTCCTTGTTCTTCCTCTCATATCCCTCCATAGCATTTGTTGCTTTGGTAGGAGTTGGGAGAGAAGGAGTTGAGCACTTCGTGTGTTCTTGCCATTGCATTTGGTGCATCGGTTTGAGTTATCCTTGAAGATTCGGTAGTGAAAGTTCATTGAGCTTTTTACTCTTGGGTTCTTGGAACCCTAGACGGCTTAGTGGCTTAGTGCTACTTAGGGACCTCCAATTAAGTTGTGGAGATCTTCCCAAGCTTTGTGGTGCCTCCGTGGCAATTACTTGGGGACCTCCAATTAAGTTGTGGAGATCTTCCCAAGCTTTGTGGTGCCTCAGTGGCGATTCTTGGGAGCCTCCAATTGAGTTATGGAGATTGCCCCAAGCTTGTACGGGTTCGGTGACCGCCCTCAAGTGTCCCATAGTGGTCGGGTCTTCCATCTTGGTGGGAGGGCTCGAGGAGATTACGGTGAGCCTCTGTGGCGTTTGGGGAGCCTTGTGCCTCCACACTGCTCCAACGGAGATTAGCACCCGCAAGGGTGTGAACTTCGGGATACATCGTTGTCTCCGCGTGCCTCGGTTATTTCTTTACCCGAGCTCCTTTACTTATGCAATTTACTTTGTGATAGCCTTCGTGCTTGAAGTTATATATATATATCTTGCTATCACATAGTTGCTTATCTTGTTTAGCATAAGTTATTGGTGCACATAGGTGAACCTAGTTTACTTAAGTTTTGTATGCTTGGCAAATTAAACGTTAATTTTATTCCGTATTTATCAAGCCACTCGTAATATCCGACAAAATATCCGGCAATGAGTTGTTGAATACATGATTAGGGAGAGAAAATAAAAGAGAGTTATACATTTTTTTCTTATGGTACACAAATACCATTATGCAAGGCACAAGCTAGTTTTATATGAATATATATTTATGTATGTAGAAAAATTTACAAGCTAATTTTACTTTATTATCAACGAAGAGATCCGACAAATGTTTATCCGCAACCGAACCATATTCGTTCCATATTCAGTCCGTATTCGTTAACGATAGACTCCGATTCCGTATTCGTATCCGCACACTATCTGCTCCGATTCCGAATCTGAAAAAAATATGGTAGCGAATACGATTTCACTACTATCCGTCCGTATCCGCTCCGTTTTCACCCCTAACCATGTCCTGATTTATTTTCATAATTTTTTGAAATATAACACTATGATTTTTTAAAAAAAATTGAATGGAGAGAGAGCACTAGAGCCCGGGAGCCAAAAGCATTTTTCGCAGATTCAAGATTGCTATAGTGCAGAAAAAAAAAGGTTGAAGCATTGCACTTGAAGTTGTAGATAAAACAAAATTCTTTGCTACTACACAGATGAACAATATTTTAGCATCCTTAGCACTCCATAGTCCACGGATAGTACTGTACAGACAATTTATTTTCAGTGAGCATGTTTGAGTGAATACTTCCAAGCATTCCCGGCCCAGTTGTGCAACAGGAATGGAAAAGGTTAATAAACATCATTCAAAAAGGAGGTAGTATATTGCACAACAGAAGTGTCTCATGTACACAAAGGTCAAGCAATAGTAGCACTCACAACAAACTGAAAAAGACTTCTGAAGTCATTCAGGCAGAAAGGAAACAATCATTAGTGTTTACTTGAAGATCAATAATGATGCTCTAAATTGAACATATATCTTTGGGATGGCGAAATTCAGATGCTAACCCAAATTGACATTTCCCAGATTTCATATAGAACAGGCATTCTGGCATTGCTGTGTATTTCAGGTCCAATCTGATCAGAGTGAGCTGGACCTGTGGGGTTCCACCCAACTGGAAGTCCATCTCTTGGATGGTGAAATATACATGCAGACATAAATTCAGATTTCTCAAATTGCAGGTAGTACAGGCAGCCTGGCTGACCAGGTCTCTCAGGATACTGCCGTTCCTGGGCATATGGTCTTCTAGTGTGCTCCTGGTAGATTGATGGTGTTCTCTGAGGCGTCATATATGTTTGCATTCGTTGGGTTCTGCATGGTAGGATTTGAATCCTTTGGGTGATAAAACCTACATTGTGCTCAAATTTACAGAACCGGTTTTTCGTATAGAAAGCATATTCTGGTTCCCAGGTCTCTCGGGGTATTCTGTCTATTTCCCTCCTAGTGATGGAACTTCCCGATGGTAACTAGTTGGGTATTTGTCTTCTGAGTTGTGATATATGCATGCTGACGCAAATTTACACTCACCAAACCTCATATAGAAAGGGTATTCTGGTATGCCAGGCTCTCAGGGTAAACAACGATTATCGGAATCTTCTGAAGTAGATGACCAATTTGAATCCTATTTAACCATTGAGGTGGGTAGCAAATTGTACAAAATCGAGTTGCCTACCAGTTTCGTTCGTCATTGTGTGCATGGACTCTACAGCATTAAAGCTAGAACCGGGGATGTTAATCTATGGATATAGAGTGGTTATGCTCTAAATGATTTGATGCAATGTGTTCATGCTAGGATGCTCTTAGGTGAATTTTATCAATCAAGCTATGAAGTTACCTTCACTGCTGCAGTTACCTGTTCATCTGATGTTAAACGTGATTACTTATAAATATGTTTGAGGGCAAACAGACTAGGAAGAAGAGAAATGTTGAATGCACGTCGGAATTTGGCACCCAGAGAGAGATTTAGACAAGATAACAGAAAACCCCTAGATTGATATGCAAGATGAGCACAACGCTTGATTTAGTGCATTGGAATAAACAGGTCTGTGACAAAGTGGTTGATTCTGTTAGATTTTCTTTCTTACTATTTCAGTCATCAATTCATTTAGCCTACAATTTTGCTCTGTAGTCTGTACGACTACTATCCTCTGTTGTCGTACAAAACTTTTTGGCTTGCGTACAAACTATTTTCTCGTGAAGGTATGCACAAAATTCGTAGATACATCATTCACTAGCCTCCTTAAAGGGCATGACAAGCTTAAAAGCCTCCCTACGCATACTTCTTGTAAGGGGACACTACCACATTTCCTTGTTCATAGAGACACCATGAACCATCTGGGTTTTAAGCTATAGCAATTATAACATCAACAAAAAGAGGAAAATAAATTACTAAATAGCTCATGAACAAACTAGTGAATGAGGTATATAATAATCTGGCTTTCAAATGTCCACTACATTTATCGGCAAATAAAACATTAATATCGCTATATAATCTCCTGTTTGTCTGGGGATCAAAAGGACTACATTTTTTTTTATACATGAGAGAGCATGCTGTAATGACATCTCAATACACATATATCATATATGTGGAACAAGCATACAGGGGCTGCAGGCTAGATGACATCACAGTCTACCTAGCTGAACGATGGATGGCACAGGTACGACAGAAATAATCTACACAACCTGTTGTGCTAAACAAAATTGCAGCATTCTACTAACTAAAGAAACAAACAACGTTTTCTTGTTGAAAAAAAATGTATAGTATTACCAAATGATAGTAGTAGATATTACCGGTGGGTGATGGAAGTGGCAGGAGAACCCGTATGAGCAGCTCCTTTTTGATATGTTCCCAGGCCTTTGTGGATACCAAAAAGGAAGATTAATCTTCTCCTTCCCTATACAGCTATACCCCAAACACTACCATTTGTCGTGGCTGAAACTACCTCAGACGATGCAATACTCTGAGATGCGTCCACTCCCTTTTGCTGATCCTGGACATCTATGGTAGTGTGTATTTTCCAGGGATGACACTTTGACCACCACCTCATGATCATTGATAGCATCATCATCATCCATGGTTATGTCGATTAAACCTTGCTCCACTGCCTCCTGGTCATCTTCGGCATCATCATCGACATTCTCAGTTGTGCCCAATTGACTGAGTGTCACGTTGTTGCACTGCATTGTCTTTATCATGGACAGCAGTGCCATCTGTGGCTTCACCCTCTCTGCCAAAAATCGCACCTCGATCGACCACCTCCTGATCTTCCACAGCATTGTCATTATCATCATTCTTGGCTGATCCCAGCTCATCAGTGTGATGTCCCCCCCCACCTTTCTGTTGATCATCCTCGGCAGCAATGCCACACGATGTGGTTCCATCCCTTAGGGATGTGTTCGGTTCTGGAACCGGGGAGGACGGAATGGAATGGTTCTATTCCTAGGGCATGGAATGGTTCCGACCCTGTGTTCGGTTCGGAAAAATTCGAGGAACGGAACGGTTCCATTCTTGTGTTCGGTTTTGGAATGGAATGGAATGGAATGAGAATGGAATTATTCTAAACTCAATTAATTATTTCCTAAACTAGATTAATTATTGCTAAACTTGATTAATTATTCCTAATCTTGATTAATTATTCCTAATCTTAATTAATTATTCCTAATCTTGATTAATTATAATTAATCTTGCTTAATTATTGCTAAACTTAATTAAATTAGAGGAAGACACTGTGCAATTCCACCCCATCCGGCCGATTTGGAGGAACCGGTCGGTTTCGCATATTAGGGGTATATTCCCTTCCGAGGAATTAGTTGGTTCCATTCCGTGCTAAAACCGAACACGAGAATGACTCTTAGGGACGGAACGGTTCCATTCCGCTCCCTCAAATTCTGGAACCGAACACATCCTAGACGGGCACCTTGCTCCTGATCATCGTCCTTGGCAGCTCTCAGCTCACCAGTGCACACCTTCTATGCTAGATCATCCACAAGCCCCAGCAGCATCAACATCATTGACCAATGTAATGCACCTTGTCGCTGCACCTTGTCGCTCCACCACCACCTCCTTGTATCCCACAAGCCCCCTTGGCTTCGTGCCCATCCAGCAGGGCCACGCCAGCCTCCTAATCTTCTTCCAGGGCAAGATCACCGCCTGTGTCCAGCATGAGGTTCCAGCCAACTGGTTTCTTCCACGGCAACGCTGCGTGTCCGCTGCCGGCCTGAGGTGCTGGAGGAGGTGGGCAGCCTGCTTGGCGGCCCGCTGCCTGAACATGGTGTTGGTGGGCGCCTACGCAGCAGACGCGTCGCGGAGCCTGTATCGGTTCACCGCCGAGCGCGGCCGCGTGGCGGAGGTGTGAGGCCGTGCCGCAGAAGCATCTTCCTCCATTGGTTCCTCCTCGGACGCAGACGTCGACGTAGACGGAGTTGTTGGCTGGAGGCGAGGCTGGTCGGGCCTGAGATAGAGCAGCAGGGTGAGGCCGGCCTGGGGGGAGGCGGCATGTGGAGGCGCGGGGAGGAAGGCGAGGGCGCGAATGGAGCCGAACAGCCGGCCATACCATTCTGGAAGAGACCGACCATACCGGCTTCCCGCGACGTGGCCGGCGGCGAGCCGAGCGAGCACGCCCAGGAACGGCGGGCTGTTGTAGGCTCCTAGGCGGTGGCATCGGTCTGCTCGTAGTTCGGAGCGAGCCGGGCGGGTCCTCCCCGTCGTCCCACGACTCGAAAAAACGAGAGCCCGGCAGGTCCCGCTCCCGCAGGCTGGCTCGGATGTCCCGGAGCGCCGACGCGTGGCGCTCGTGCAGCGCCGCCCAGGCAGGTGGACACGGAGGACAGGCAGCAGATCCATGTTCTCCGCGTAGGCCTTCCACCGCGCGTCACCGACCTGCCTCGCCTGGACTCCGCCGCGCCTACTCTGCTCCACCGCGCGGGCTCTGCGTCCCGAGGAAGAGAATCGGCTCGGCGGGGGCGTGAGGAGGAGGGCTACGGCCGGAGTCCATGCCGGATCGCGGAAATAATCGTCGCGAATTTGCGCCCGCTTCCCTCTCTAGCTCCCTGGCGACGTCGCCGGAGACGCCGACGCCGGCAGTCTCGTCGAACTCCAGCCGGAGGTGTTTGGCTGCGGACAGATCGGCGTCCCCTGCATCCCGCAGCCGGGTCTGGTCCCCACGCCCACAAGGTGGAAGGGAGCGAGCTCGAGCGGCCGTGGGCGAAGCGTCGAGAGAGGAAGGGAGCGCGGCGGAGGAGCTCGGGGAAGAAGGGGACCAGCTCAAGCGTGAAGCAAAACTTGGAACTCTATTTTGTGCATTTTCTTTCTCTTTTCTTCATCTTCGTGTTTTGGCAAATACACATCCCACAGCACATTGTGAAAGCATTCACGAGGAAGAAATGGGAAGCTAGTCATAAAAATGCTTGGATTTTTGATGGTAGAGATGGACATCAATTAGAGCATGTACAACAGGTGACGTCAGCCTTCTCTTAAAGGTGCCACATAGAATATTTGCTTAGTTAAAGAAGAGAAAAATAAGAAAAAGAAGGTTGCCTTCCCTTAGCTAAGAGATGATCCCTTATAAAATAAGAGAAGGCTATTTTATACATTGCACCATATATCTTTCCTTAGCCAATTAAATTTTTACTAAAAATAACTATTTTACATTAATTTTTAGAGATGACAATAAAAGATAATATATTGTATAAGTTATCTCTTGTTCTTTCTCTAGATAATGTGAAGGGTTAAGAGAAGATATGCCTTCTCTACCATTATACATGCCCTTACACTATACCTCGTCACATCCATGAGTACGTTAAGTCTATCGGTAGAGCCCAGCAATGTTCACCTTCGAGCGGACATGGAGAACTCAATTAATAATAATTTAAAAACTCATGGCTAGTAGTGGTGAATATTCAACTATATCACGTTTAATAGTGAAGCCAGGTGAAATTGGTTTGGAGCCTAGGCTCCATGGAGCCTTTTTTAATTTATTTTAAATCGACACTTTAAACTTTAAAAAAATTAAAAAATATACACGAACGTAGTCAATTATATACACTATGAGCATTCCAATTTTTAATGTGAATTACGTTATACTGTAGCCTCACAAAAAAACAAATTCAACAAAATTTGGAATATGTTCCTACACCTAGAATTTTGTTCCCAGATCTAGAATTTTGTTATTTTTACTGCGGGCAAAATCACAAAGTATTTCGTAATAAAAATTTACAAATAGGTAGAATGAATCATGTACTACACCCTAATAAAATTTTTAGAAGTTTAAAATTTGAATTTTTTGGAATTTCAGAAAAACGAGCTCTAGTGAGCTCGTCCTCCAAAACGACGCACTCGAGCCAGGTATGGTTTTCGGAAAGGGCTCTCGTGAGAGCGGCTGTCGGCGGGTGAGCGCTGCCGCCCTGATCTCCTCCCACTAGCCACCTTTGTTGCTGCTCTGATCGGATTAAGACTCTCTGTCGCGTGCTCTCTCTCCTGCATCGTCTACCCCCTCGGCGACCTCTCTGGCTGAGATGGGAGCCGACCTGCCATGGCCTCCTGGGGAAATAATTGAGTACGCGCACCACTACCTATCTCACTATCCTGGCCGTCCATGTTTATTGAGATCCAGTACGATCACAGAGAAGAACTTCGATTAGAAGTCATGGTTTCTATGATCTTCCTAGAAGGCATTGGCTACTGTGTATAGAGACAAGGAGGTGGAGACGAGAAGATGGAGACAAGATGCATGTTGAGTCACATATGCGTACTGTGCACCACTTCTGTCTTTCTCTCATCTTCTCTCTCATGAGAGCATCTCCACTCGTCTTCTCTCTCATGAGAGCATCTCCACTCGTCTCCCTCATACTTTTTTGCGCCATTTAGGGGGGCGTCAACACCGATATCCGTATGGGGGTGGCAGATTCCCAGCCGCGTCTCTCAAACATCCAAAAGCCCAACGTGGCCCAGATATGTGTAGATGCGATCCTGATTATTTGAATTGTGGAATTACCGCCGTTCCGCGGAGTCAGCTAGAAACAGCGCAGGTAGATCCATATAAATTATTGAAAGCATAGTTCATACACAAAAATAAATCATAGTTTGAAATGCAAATAAATATAAGATAAAAACTAGGCGATGTTTCCTTTGAGCATCCACAAATGCTCTACCTAATCGTCTTGCAGTTGGCTATGTGTATTTGCATCTCGAATTTCTTGACGCATGGCTATAAAGACAGCAAATTCGGTGGGCACTTGGTGATTAACTGTCGTTAGAGAACCCTGGCGGTGATACGATTCATGGTCATATACCAAAAGCTCCCGCTCACTCTTAATGATCATATTGTGCATGATCACATATGCATTCATGATCTCCCACATATGATCTTTCGACCAGGTAAGTTCAAGGAAACGGACAATAGAGAAACGAGCCCGAAGCACACCAAATGCACGCTCGACATCCTTCCTGCAAGAGTCCTGACACTGAGCAAACCAAGACGTCTTACCTACTGGCACAACGCCAGTGATTGTCTTCACAAATGTTGCCCATCTTAAATGGATGCCATCCGCCAAGTAGTATCCTTTGTTGTACTCATTGTCAATGATCACAAAGTTCACCGAAGGAACATGGCCTTCAACTAGTCGGGAGAATATATTCGAGCACTGCAGTACATTGATATCATTGTGAGATCCTGATAGGTCGCAAACGTATCTATAATTTTTTATGCTCCATGCTTGTTTTACACCAATTGCTTTGTGTTTTGTTTACACTTCGTGGCATTCTTATGCATTTTCCGGAACTAACCTATTAACAAGATGCCATAGTGCTAGTTCCTATCTTCTGCAGTTTTTGTGTTTCAGAAAAGTTACAGAGGAAATATTCTCGGAATTGAATGAAATGAAGCCCAAAGTTCCTATTTTTTTTGAAACGAGAAGGAGTCCAAAGCAGAGACGGAGGAGGTCCAGGAGGTGGCCACACCACCTAGTGGCGCGGGTCCACCCCTGGCTACACCACCACCTGGTGTGGGCCCCCTGGTGCCCTCTGACATCACCCCTCCGCCTATATAAAGCCTCCGACGTGAAAACCCTAAAGGAATCGACGTTTCTCCCAGAAAAGTTCTGCAACACTGCCATCGTCAAAGACCAATTTCGGGGGACAGAAGTCTCCATTTTGGCACCCTGCCGGGACAGGTAATTGCCCCCGGAGCCATCTCCATCGACTCCAGTGCCATCTTCATCGCCGTTGCTATATCCTATGATGAGGAGGGAGTAGTTCTCCCCCGGGGCTGAGGGCTCTACCGGTAGCTATGTGATTCATCTCTCTCTCCCATGGTGTGATCTTTATGTGATCATGAGCTTTGTATCTAGTTGAATTGGTAGATGTTACTCTTCATCTATTATGCTACTCAAGTGGTTTTATTCTTGTAATCTCCGGAGACACCTTGTCCCATGATGTGAAGGTGACAGTGTGCATATTATGTGTGTCTTTTAGGCTAAAGTTTACAGTTATACTTATCATGAGTTATGATTTGAGTTGAATGTCTCTATGAATTGTTGGTGTTTGTCTAAAACCGTCTAGTGCACTCAAGGTGACTGTGTGGGGTAATCTAGATTGGGGAATGCAAACTTTAAGGAGTGCTTTGTAGCCCTACGCATGATTAGTATTTGTTATCCAACCAGAGACTAGTTCGGGGTAGCATAGTGATGAATGATATTTGTGTGTTCAATTATGTTATCTTTGTTGAGAGTGTCCACTAGTAAAAGTATGATCCTTAGGCCTTGTTTCTAAGCATTGACACACCGTTTACAACCAATTCTGTTACATATTTGCTTGAAGTGATTTTTATTTCAGATTGCAATTACCACTTATAATCATCCATAATACTTGTATTTCACTATCTCTTCGCCAAACTAGTGCACCTATACATCTGATAAGTGTATTGGGTGTGTTGGGGACACAAGAGACTTCTTGTATCTTAATTGCAGGGTTGCTTGAGAGGGATACCTTTGACCTCTTCCTCCCTGAGTTCAATAAACCTTGGGTGATCCACTTAAGGGAAACTTACTGCTGTTCTACAAACCTCTGCACTTGGAGGCCCAACACTATCTACAAGAATAGAAGCGTTTATAGACATCAGATCCTGCCATACCAAAGAAAGCATGTCAAATCCATAGATCATGATCAGCCATAGTGACGAGGGTTAACTCGACAAATGTCCTAGATGAAGGACTTAGGATCGGGGGAAGAGCAACGACTAGAGATTCCGGGATCGAGATTGGCACACGATGTACCCAGGTTCACATCCCCGCGGTGGAGGATCGCTACATCCTGCTAGCAATCTAGTAGATAATCACAAGTGTTTACATGGTGCCGCCGTAGGCGGAGATTTGTATCTAGTCTATGTCTAATCTTTGTCTAATCTTTGTCTAATCTATCTTGTATCTCTAATATTGCGTGTCTATGATATTGTAAGTTGTCGATGTAACTTGTCTAAGATCCCTCTCTAGGGGCACCCCTGCCTGGCTTTATATATGCAACCGGGCTAAGGATTTACAAGTGTTCTAGTCGAATACAGATTAGAACCTTCCTTCTTCGCCTCCAAGTCATCTTTGAGTCCTTATACTTGTCCACCTCCTTAATGGGCCGGGCCCAGTATACTAATCTGTGGGTACCTGAAGGGCATATCCTCGTCAGTAGCCCCCGAGACTCTACTTGAGTTGCAGACTCGGGTTGAGTCTCCAAACTTCAAATCTTTAATCTTCATCAATTCTTTGACTTCTTCAAACTTCAATCTCTTGAAATCTTTGATTCTTCAATCTTTGACTTCTTCAAATCTTCGGGTTCTTGAATCTGCTCTCCCGATGGGAGTAGCTCCTAAGGCTATGGTCGGGTACTTGTAGTCGATCATAGGCTCCAAGTTTCTTCTTCTTCATCTCTTTTTGTAGAGTTTCTCGAAATTGATTTCTATCGGGTGCGCGACCAGCGCTCCCGATGGGAGTAGCCCCCGAGTCTATGTTCGGGTACTTATAGCCGGACATAGACTCAAGTTGTACTACTCAAAAAAGTTTGACTCCTGTTGAAGGACTTGATGATTTTATCGACTCCTGCAGAAAATATGAAGAATTGTGAAATACTTTGTCTCTCGAAGAAATATTGCGTTTGCATATTGTAATGATGATGTAGTATGTAAAATAAAAACTCGATGTTTTTTGTGCAATTTTTTTGCTCGTACGTAAGACCCTTTCATTAGCCTGATACACTTCATGGCTCGATCAGCTACTCAGGTCACACGTAATGTGATGCGTTTGCCGCATTTGATTTTTAAGGTACTTGCTAAGCCTTTTCGTTAGCCTGACGCCCAAGATTTTGGCTTGCCAACCGTTATTCGAGCTTCATGCGACTGTAAACTAAATTGACAAGTATTCGACAAGGAACGCCAGCTAGCTACTAGGGCTTTCACAATTTTTTTCGAAGTCAATGATATGCAAGATAATTTTTTATGGCGGAGCCCCCGAGCATCGGGTGCGGTGAAAATAATAATCAACTCTTGGAAGAGGAGAACTTAGCTTTTATCGGGTGCGTCGTCGTCGGCGCGGCCGTAGTCGATGATGTAGAGGGAGGCGAGTTGTTGTCATAGAATCGCAACCACGATCGGAGGCGAAGTTGTTGTCGAGCCCCCGAGCGCTATTGGGATCGTCGCGTTGCTGATGCTGATGAAGTCGCAGGTCTTGAGTATGAGCTTCCACACTCAGGGGCGAGTTGACGTCGAGCCCCCGAGCGTTGCCGATAGTTTACGCGAGTGTGCGACGGCGAGCCCCCGAGCATAACAAGGCACAACCGACACACATAGCGGCGCGATGTAGTCGATGATGTTGAAGACAAAGTAGTCAAAATATTTTTCTTCGAGTTGTCCGAGCAGTCCGGCGAGTAGTCGAAATATTTTTTTCGGATTGTCCGAGCAGCTTTTGTAGTTCGCCGACAGACTGCTTCTAATTTATTTGAAGTCTTGAGTAATCTTCTTACGTATGTACGTATAAATCTAACTTTTTTTCCCTTCTGATTTGGTCGTAGTTGCTTCACGTCTTCGTGTGCTCACGTGTGGTCGTGTACGTCCGTCCAGCTGCGTACCAAGCTGTTTTGATTTGATTTCGGAGCAGTTTTTCTTGAATCCGATCTCTCCTGGTATCGATTGGAGCATGCCAAAAAGAACCACTGTTTCCGATGCAAATTTGGATAGCTTGAATTGGATCTTCCAGACCGCGTAGAGTTTTCTTCCTGAACAACCACGGCTTGCCATTGCTTTCTACGAAGTATTTCCTTTTCATGGAACTTGGCCGCAGTGGTTGATGCTTGATTTGCCTCCGCTGCTTCCTTCCTTTGCTTCATGTGTCGTCCGCAGTGTATGCGCCGCTAATTTTGACGGAACTTTTACTTCATGATATGCTTCGCTGATGTTGAACCTGACACCGATGCGAACCGCGATTCGTTGACTCAATGAAAATTGCTTGCTCGTTGATGATGAAGAACTGGATGAATATGTTGAAGTGATCTGGCTGCTGCTCTTGGCAGCCGCGAAATTTGCTGATCTTGTCGATGAAAACTTGAAGGATCCCGCCCGGATGACAAAATCCAGTCGCCGCGATCCCCACGATCGGCGCCAATTGACGAGGGGTTAACTCGACAAATGTCCTAGATGAAGGACTTAAGATCGGGGGAAGAGCAACGACTAGAGATTCCGGGATCGAGATTGGCACACGATGTACCCAGGTTCACGTCCCCGCGGTGGAGGATCGCTACATCCTGCTAGCAATCTAGTAGATAATCACAAGTGTTTACATGGTGCCGCCGTAGGCGGAGATTTGTATCTAGTCTATGTCTAATCTTTGTCTAATCTTTATCTAATCTATCTTGTATCTCTAATATTGCGTGTCTATGATATTGTAAGTTGTCGATGTAACTTGTCTAAGATCCCTCTCTAGGGGCACCCCTGCCTGGCTTTATATATGCAACCGGGCTAAGGATTTACAAGTGTTCTAGTCGAATACAGATTAGAACCTTCCTTCTTCGCCTCCAAGTCATCTTCGAGTCCTTATACTTGTCCACCTCCTTAATGGGCCGGGCCCGGTATACTAATCCGCGGGTACCTGAAGGGCATACCCTCGTCACATAGCCTCCAGTACCACACCACATTCTCGTTTGTGACCTTTGTACATACCCTGCCAAGCAAACGGGCAGTTTTTCCATTTCCAATACATGCAATCGATGCTACCAAACATCTCAGGAAATCCTCGCGCTTCATTCTAGGCTAGGTTCCGAGTAGTGGCTTCTTCATTGGGTGTTCTCATGTAGTCTGGTCCAAACACCGCCACCACAGTCCTGCAGAACCTATATCTGCACTCCATGGCCGTAGACTCGGCCATGCGTATATAATCATCCTGTGAATCACCTAGAGCTCCATATGCAAGAATCCTTAGAGCAGCACTGCACTTCTGAAGTGAGAAAAAACCTACCATACCAGTGCAATCCTTCTTGCATATGAAGTAGTTGTCGAAGCGACGAACAACGTAGACAATGTCGAGGAAGAGCTTCTGGCTCATCCTAAAATGGGGCCAAAATACCACCTCATCGTGCAATGGGTCGTCGGTGAAGTAGTCGATGTAGAGAATGCGGTAGCCTTCCATCCTCTGCCGAGGCTTGCTCTTGCGGTGTCTAGGCGCAGAACCACCATGCTGCGGCTTTGCATTATGGCAAACGTACAACGCTAGCAGGCAGGACGGTATCATCAAATGCTCCACACCGTCGGTGGCAGCAATCTTGGCTTCCTAGCGGTGAACATAGTCTCGTCGTCAGATTCCATGAGCTCATCCATGAGCTCATCCATGGCCTTGGCAATTCGCCGAATACCTCGCATGCAAGGTCACGGCGAGGCGGCCGCGGGATTGTTCGATGGGATGGCAGAACACCACAAAATGGCCTGTGGCGGTGAGGTAGACCTTGGCGGTGTTGTAGGCTGCAGAAAAAGTGGTTCAGCGGGGAGAGGCGAGGAGGCGTGGCGGCGCGGTCGGGATCTACCGGAGGTGGTGGGCAAGATGGGACATGCGAATTGGAGAAAAATAGTTCCTCTTGCTGACAGGGCTGGCTCGCAAAGTTTTGAGGCATAGCCGGCGCCCCCGCTCGCCCACCATGCGCTGGGTTTCGACTAGGTGCGCCAGACAAATCTTTGCACTGCGCCGGATGAAAAGCAGATTTGGAGCGCGTGGGTGGGCATGATTTTTTGTGTCGGCGCCCCTATACGGCATTTGGGGCCGTTTAATTAGGGGGGGAGGGCGAGTGGAGATGCTCTGAGACTTTAATCAATTACTAAAAACATATCTACATCTATTTGGTGTTTGAAGAAATTTGAAATCGAATAGAAAGTTGAGGCTTTCCAAAATATTCTATCTTAGAACTTCAATCACTATCGGAGATATTAATACTAAATACATCTATATCAGTGCGGTGCATGCAGAAAATGTATAAACCAGTAGAAAGTGGAGGCTTTCTAAAATATTAGAAAGATATGATTTTTTTTTCATGTTCTGGTTATACTCTAGAAGAAAACAGTGAGAGTTGACATATATTCTACTAGATATAAGACAATTGTATTGCAAGGTTCTCTTATGTACCGGACAAAGTATGCAAAAATAAGAAAATCTGCTTCTCGGTGTTAAAACAAAATGAAAGGGAATTGTTTAGAAAATACAAGATTTAATAAAAAATATGTCCAAGTCCTTAATAAACTATCAAATATCTAAGAATATGACCTAATAAACTACAAGATCATGGATGCATTTTACATGCATCAGGATCTCATCATCATCTGTCAAAGAAGTGAGGCCCCTCACCACTTTGCCCATCTCATTGGAGGAGAGTTCTTCTTTGAGTACTTGGGATGGGTCCTTGACCCCCGAGTACTCCCACATGTAGTTGAGTCTAGCTTGCAATGGCTGGACTCAATGATGGATGAAGGTGGAGATGATGTGAAACCCCAACACCTCCTTGTCATCTGCCCGTTGAAGCTCCAAGACTCAAGTCAACAACTTCTCTGACTCGGCCATTTCAGCGTAAGTGTGTTTCCAAGATCTCTTCTTGGGGATAGTTGCGTCAGCCTTGAACTCGGTGAGTCCAAATTTTTGGTCGTCGCTTTTCTTGTCGAGGACGTAGAACCACTTCTGCCTCCAGCCCTGGTCAGAATCAGTGAACCTGAAGTTGAAATACCCAACATCTGTTCAAATGGAGAAGCTGAGGCCACCAACAATGTAAGCTCCCCATCGCCCCCCGACTGCCTCTTGGAAAAGTGAATGCGCTTCCATAGGCCCTAGTGGGGACGAATGCCCAGGAAGCATTCATAGAGCGTTAGGAAGAACACAACATAGAAGATGGTGTTGGGAGTGAGGTGATGGAGAAGCACCCTATACACGTAGAACTGTCCCTGAAGGAACTCATGAATGGGGAGACAAAGACCACGCCAGAGGAATGCGATGAACATCACCCTGAATTCATAGGGAACTTTTGGAATTACCTCTTTGCCGGCGGTGTGCCACTTCTTATCTGGTAGTAGTCTGATACGTCCAATTTGCATCACTATTTTGTATCATAATTTACTGTTATTCATTGATATATTTCATATTTAGATATGATACTTATGTTATTTCCTTTGTTTTCACATGTTTGATGATCATCGGAGGAGTTGCTGCCGGAGTCAGGATTCTGCTGGAAAAGGGACCATCAAGGGACCATATTTTGAAGATCAGGAAAATTCCACAAAAATACCCAGAAATTATATTTTACCAGAAGACTCACGAAGCCAGAAGGAGGAGTTGAGAGGAGCCAGGGGGCCCCACACGCCAGGGTGGCGCGGCCAGCCCCCTGGCCGCGCGGGCCCCACGTGAGGCCACCCTGGCCCACCTCTGGTCTCGCCCCTTCGCGTACATCATCGTCCCCGAAAACCTAAGTCAAGGGGGAGGGGAGTTCAGAGTTAGACACAGCCGCCTCTGCGGGGCGGAGAACACCAGAGAGAGAAAGCTCTCCGGTAGGGAGAAATCTGCCGGGGAAATTCCTTCCCGGAGAGGGGAGATCGTCGCCATCGTCATCACCATCGCACTGGACTTCATCGGGATCATCATCATCATCTCCATTACCAGCACCTTCATCTCCACCATCACCACGCCATCCTGCTGTAACATCTTGAGTTGGATCTTGTTATATTCATAGGGGAAACTTTCCCGGTGTTGATTACTCTTGTAGTTGATGCTATTGAGTGGAACCGTTGAATTAAGGTTTATGTTTAGATTGTTATTTACCATTATTTCACCTCTGATCATGATCCATATGATGTCTTGTGAGTAGTTCGTTTAGTTCTTGAGGACATGGGAAAAGTCAAGATGTTAGTAGTGAATTATTGTTGAGAAATATTTAATGGTTTGATATTGTTGTGGTGCTATTTCACTAGTGGTGTCATGTGAACGTCGACTACATGATACTTCACCATTTATGGGCCTAGTGAGATGCATTGTGTATTTGGTCACCGATTGTGGGGTTGCTGGAGTGACAGAAACCTAAACCTCCGTTGAGAAACCATTGCACCAGGGAGCGTAGGATCTTAGAGTTTAAGGCTGTGGTTAGATTTATCTTAATTACTTTCTTGTATTTGCGGATGCTTGCAAGGGGTATAATCACAAGTGTGTATTTATCCTAGTAAGGGTAGTGCGCTAGCACAGGTTCACCCCCATAACACTTACCAAATCAATAAATACTATTGGCTCTATGAAGCGAAAGCTCTTGACAGAAACCTCCCGTGTGTCCTCGAGAACGTTTGGTTATTATAAGAACACAACCGGCTTGTCCTTTGCTGAATAAAGGATTGGGCCACTTGCTGCAATTGTTACTACTGTCTTTTATTTACTCGCACTTTATTTACTCGTATTACCAAATACTCCTGAAAACCTGTTTGCTAGTATTTACAGTGATTCCTTGATCAAAACTGCTCATCAACACCTTCTGCTACTCGTTGGGTTCGACACTCTTATTTATCGAAAGTACTACGATACACCCCCTATACTTGTGGGTCATCATAGTCCAGAGGCCTTCAGAGTCTATGCCTGACGAGGGTTAACTCGACAAATGTCCTAGATGAAGGACTTTGGATCGGAGGAAGACCAACGACTAGAGATTCTGGGATCGAGATTGGCACACGACGTACCCAGGTTCACGTCCCCGCGGTGGAGAATCGCTACATCCTGCTAGCAATCTCGTATATGATCACAATGGTGTTTACATGGTGCCGCCGTAGGCGGAGTCTTGTATCTAGTCTATGTCTAATCTATCTTGTATCTCTAATATTGCGTGTCTATGCTGTTGTAAGTTGTCCCTCTAGGGGTGCCCCTGCCTGGCTTTATATATGCAACAGGGCTAAGGTTTTACAAGTATCCTAGTCGAATACAGATTAGAACCTTCCTTCTTCATCTCCAAGTCAATCTTCGAGTCCTTGTACTTATCCACTTTCTTAATGGGCCGGACCCGGTATACTAATCTGTGGGTACCCGAAGGGCATACCCACGTCAGTAGCCCCCGAGACTCTACTTGAGTCGCAGACTCGGGTTGAGTCTCCAAACTTCAAATCTTCGACTTCTTCAAACTTCAACTTCTTCAATCTTCAACTTCTTGAAAACTTCGATTTCTTCAATCTTTGCTTCTTCAATCTTTGACTTCTCCAAACTTCGACTTCTTGAAAACTTTGATTTTCTTCAATCTTCAACTTTATATATCTTCAACTTCAAATGGAATGGCCAAAATCGCCGAGTTCTTGAATCCGCTCTCCCGATGGGAGTGAAATGTTGAGTCCATGGACTCAAAATTTTCTTCATCGCTCTTCACTTTTTGTCTTCTTGAATTTCTTCATCGGGTGCGCAACCAGCGCTCCCGATGGGAGTAGCACCCGAGGCTATGGTCGGATACTTGTAGTCGATCATAGGCTCAAATTTTCTTCTTCTTCCCTTCTTGTCGAATTCTTTCTCTCGAAATTGACTTTCTATCGGGTGCGCGGCCAGCGCTCCCGATGGGAATAGCCCCCGAGCCTATGTTCAGATACTTGTAGCCGGGCATAGACTCAAGTTGTACTACTCGAGGAAATTCGGCTCCTGCAAAAAATATGAAGAGTTGTGAAATACTTTGTCTCTCAAAGAAATATTGCGTTTGCATATTGTAATGATGATGTAGTATGTAAAATAAAAACTCGATATTTTTTGTACAATTTTGTTGCTCGTACGTAAGACCCTTTCGTTAGCCTAATGCACTTCACGGCTCGATCAGCTACTCAGGTCAGACGTAATGTGACGCGTTTGCCGTATCTGAATTTCAAGATACTTGCTAAGCCTTTTCGTTAGCCTGACGCCCAAGATTTTGTGCCTTGCCAACCGTTAGTCGAGCTTCATGCGACTGTAAACTAAATTGTCAAGTATTCGACAAGGAACGCTAGCTACTAGGGCTTTCACAATTTTTCGAAGTCAATGATATGCAAGATGATTTTCATGGCGGAGCCCCCGAGTATCGGGTGCGACAAAAGGTAAATAATAATTGACTCTTGGAAGAGGAAAACTTAGCTTTTATTGGGTGCGCCATCGCCGGCGCGGCCGTAGTCGATGATGTAGATGTAGTCGAGTTCTTGTTGTAGAATCACAACCACGATCGGAGGCGAAGTTATTGTCGAGCCCCCAAGCGCTGTTGAGATTGCCGCGTTGCTGATGTTGACGAAATTGCAGGTCTTGAGTATGAGTTTCCGAACTCCGAGGCGAGTTGATGTCGAGCCCCCGAGCATTGCCGAGAGTTTGCGTGTGTGCGCGACGATGAGCCCCCAAGCGTGACAAGCCGCAGTTGACGTCGCAGTCGACGACGAAGTAGTCGAAATATTTTCTTCGAGCTGGCCGAGCAGTCCGACGAGTAGTCGAAATATTTTTCATCGGGTTGTCTGCGGGGCTCTTGTAATTCACCGGGCAGACTGCTTTTTATTTATTTGATATCTTAAGCAATCTTCTTACGTACGTACGTAGAAAGCTGGTTTTTTGAAGTATTTTCTTTCTTCAACGAAGAGCACTTTCCATCTTTAAAGTGAAGCAATTGTACATATCCTATTTGTCGGAACCGATCAGAACATGGCTTCTTCCTTGGGTATTGATCCATGACTTCCGACCGATTTCTGCTTGGACAGCCCCGCTCGGCCTAGATGCATTGATTCGATGTCTGTGCACTGTACAGACTCGCAGGAATCGATTCATCCGGATTTGATTACGTCAAAAACTGTCAAAAACTGTCTGCTGCCGCGAGTTTCCGATCTTGTCGGCAACGTTTCCTTTTCTTTCACGCACGCGAAGAGTCATGTGGCAATGAGCGAATCGCCGACCCAACGACTTGACCTCGACGTAATTGTAGTCGGTCAGCTGGTAACATCTTTGTGCTTGATGGATCGTCCCGTGATCCGCCAATTTGGACGATTCTTGACGACGAAGCGGTGAAGATCTTGACGATGCACACGATAGCTGATGTTGATGATAAATTCTGTTGAATCGATCTGACTGCTGCTGTCGGCAGTCGAAAAATTTGTTGATCTTCTCGACGAAAAAGTTGAAGGATCCCGCCCGGATTACAAAATCCAGTCGTCGCGATCCCCACGGTCGGCGCCAGTTGACGAGGGTTAACTCGACAAATATCCTAGATGAAGGACTTTGGATCGGGGAAAGAGCAACGACTAGAGATTCCGGGATCGAGATTGGCACACGACGTACCGAGGTTCACGTCCCCGCGGTGGAGGATCGCTACATCCTGCTAGCAATCTAGTATATGATCACAATGGTGTTTACATGGTGCCACCGTAGGCGAAATCTTGTATCTAGTCTATGTCTAATCTATCTTGTATCTCTAATATTGCGTGTCTATGATGTTGTAAGTTGTCCCTCTAGGGGCGCCCCTGTCTGGCTTTATATATGCAACCGGGCTAAGGTTTTACAAGTATCCTAGTCGAATACGGATTAGAACCTTCCTTCTTCGTCTCCAAGTCAATCTTCGAGTCCTTGTACTTGTCCACTTCCTTAATGGGCCGGACCCGGTATACTAATCCGTGGGTACCCGAAGGGCATACCCATGTCAACGCCTCTCTCTTCAATAAATTTAATTTTCTCCATGAGCCGACCTTCTTCTTTGTCTTGGTGGCACCCGCGGCGGAGGAGATTCCCTTAGTTTTCCCCATGGAGATGGATGGGGGGATCTCTTGAGCGCGCGAATGAGAAAAGCTTCACTCTAGCACAGCAATGGCAGAAGTAGAAGCAAGAAGAAGGAGTGGCGGCGTAAGAATGGAAGAAGAGGAAGCTTTGCCTCTTCCTTTGCCTCTTATAAAGTCACTGTGGATCTCTAGAGCCACACGATTGTCTACATCAGCACATGGAACACATCCCATATGACGCATGGAGGCAAGAGTGCGAACCGTCGCCCCACAACTCCGCCCGCATGAAAATTGAGGAATTATTGTTTTACTCTGGGTTTTGTGCAATGATACGTCTCAAACGTATTTATAATTTTGATGCTTCATGCTTGTTTATGCACCATTTGCTTGTGTTTTGTTACACTTTGTGGCGTTTTTATGCGTTTTCTGGAACTAACCTATTGATGAGATGCCACAGTGCCAGTTCCCTGTTTGCTGCTGTTTTTGTGTTTAAGAAAAGCTACACAGGAAATATTCTCAGAATTGGACAAAACGAAGCCCAACCCTCCTATTTTTCCCGGACACATGACAAAGACCAAAGGAGAGCCAGAGGGGGGCCAGGGAGCAGCCACACCTAGGGCTGGCCCATGCCACCACATGGTGTCGGGGCCCTGGTCCACCTCTGACATCGCTCCTCCGCCTATTTAAAGCCTTCGTCTCCAAAACCCTAAATCAATCGGTAATTTTCCAGAAGAAGTCCCACAGCTCCGCCGTCGCCGCCGACGAGATTCAGGGGACAACAGTGTCTGTTCCAGCACCCTGCCGGGACGGGGAAGTACCCCCGAATCCATCTTCATCGACTCCATTGCCATCTCCATCGACTTCATCGCCATCTCCATCAACGTTGCTGTCTCCCATCATGAGGAGAGAGTAGTTCTGCCCCGGGGCTGAGGGCTCTAACGGTAGCTATGTGGTTCATCTCTCTCTCCCATGATGTGATCTATATGTGATCGTGAGCTTTGTATCTAGTTGAATTGGTAGATGCTATTCTTCATATATTATGCAACTCCAGTGCTTTATTATTGTAATCTCCGGAGATACCTTGTATCATGATGTGAAGGTGACAGTGTGCGCATTATGTGTGTCTCTTTTGGCTAGTGTCTCTATGAATTGTTGGTATTTATTGGAACCATCTAGTGCGCTCATGGTGATAGTGTGGGGCAATCTAGTTTGGGGAAATACGAACTTTGAGGAGTGCTTCGTAGCCCTACACATGGTTAGTGTTTGTTATCCATTGTATAATAGTTTAGAGTGGCATAGTGAAGATAGTTATTTATATGTTCAATTATGTTATATTTGTTGAGAGTGTCCACTAGTGAAAGTATGATCCCTAGGCCTTGCTTCCGAGCATTGAAACACTGTTTACATTCAGTTTTGTTACATGTTTGCTCACAGCGATATTTATTTCAGATTACTTTTACTACTTATCACCATCCATATTACTTGTATTTCACTATCTCTTCGCCAAACTAGTGCACCTATACATCTGACAAGTGTATTGGGTGTGTTGGGGACACAAGAGACTTCTTGTATCGTAATTGCATGGTTGCTTGAGATGGATAGCTTTGACCTCCTCTCCTCCTTGAGATTGATAAACCTTGGGTGATCCACTTAAGGGAAACTTGCTGCTTTTCTACAAACCTATGCACTTGGAGGCCCAACTCTATCTACAAGAACAAACACGTGCGTAGATATCAAGCTCTTTTCTGGCGCCGTTGCCGGGGAGGTAAGGTAAAAGGTACTCGCATCCTCGTGTGTGAGTGCTCGAAGGTATTTCCTTTAGATTCTGCAATTATATCTTTTTGTTTCTTGTTTTTATTTTCAATAGTTAGGCTTAATGTAAAACAAAGAGTTTTATAGTATTTTTCCTGAGTTAGGACATGAAGTGTTTGAAAAACCTTTGGAGGTTTATTCGCATAGCAATGTTATTTGTATGAATTCTTTGAACACTGTTATTGCTAATGCTATAGAAAAGTCTAAGCTTGGGGAAGCTGGTTTTGTTAAGCATGATATTTTTAGTTCCCCAGCTTTAGTGGAGAAAATTTGCTCTGGTGATATTTTATGTCCCGTATGTGATAGTTCTAATTATGCTTGTGATCCTCATTCCTTAAAAATACCTATGAAAATTGTTGAACGTGCTATGAATTACTGCTATTTAGGGGAAGGAACTGTCCATCCTGGTGATCATTTGCTCTTTATACATGATTTATGCGAGTTTTTCAAGTGTGCGGGTATTTCAACAAGTCAGGTTAAGAGGAAACTATTCTCTTTATCACTAAAGGGCAGATCTGCGGAATGGTATAAAATGTTGAAGGATGGCCGACCTATTGGCTGGGAGGAAATTGTACCTCTCTTTTATTCTAAATTCTATCCTTCTAGTGAGGTTCATAAAGATAGGAATTATATTTATAACTTTCATCGTCATGATGGAGAAAGCATTGTCCAAGCGTGGGGAAGATTGAAGTCACTAATGCTCAAATGTCCCATTCATGATCTTCCCCGTAATATTGTTATTAATAATTTTTATGCAAGGCTTTCAGGAAATTACAAGGACTATCTAGATGCCTGTTTTGAGAGATCCTTCACAAGCAAGGAGGTTGATGCTAAGTGGGATCTGCTTGAAACAATTCAAAGCAATATCGAAGATTGGGATTTCAACAAAGGTAAAGGATCAGGTATAAATTATGAGTATGATTGCATTAAGTCTTTCGCTGAAACTGCTGATTTTCAAGAGCTTAGTGCTAAATATGGCCTTGATTCTCAAATTATGGTTGATTACTTTAGAGTCTTTGCTTCCCATATTAATGTTCCTAAGGGAAATTGGGATGCGTATCATGAACCTTTTAAAGACACTTGCATAGAAAGTGATATTGTTATTTATGATTGCAATGAACATGCTCAAACTTCTGAAAGTACTATTTCTTATAAGCATGTTAATTTTTGTGGATCAATTATACCTTCTGAACAAAATCACATCAAAGAAAGATTATTGTATCCACCATAGGAATGAAGGAACCCGAATGTGGGACAAGGCTCTAAATGAGCTGCGCGAAAAGATTTGTGCCCTCTATCCTTTGATTTGTGAACTTGCTATAAAGTGGGTCATTTTAATTTTCAATGCTCAGGCCATGATAGTAGCCTTTCTAATCCAATGAGTACTGCAAGTTTGTATTGTGATGACAAGATCACTCTCAATCAGCATGATGAGCTTACTTTATTTTTTGGGGTGTGAAGAGTTATCAAGGAAAACTTCTTAGGTAGATATGAGTGCTTTTGATATTAATAGCATCCTGCATGGTTGTCATCTTTATTGTGTTAAAGATTGTCGCGCAAATACTTATATACAAAATGTTATAAAAGATGATGCTTTGCCAAACTATGATAGGACTAATATGTGTTTTGTTATTATTAATGAGAAGGAGCAATCCTCCAAAGTTTCTTCTATCATTTCTGTCAACAAACCAGATTATGTGGAGAAGCATCCTTTAAAGCCTCTCCCTCCTAAAGAGAAGAAGAAAAAGAAGAAGAGGAGGAGGAGTAAAAGGAGAGAGGAAATGGTTTCTTCCCCTAAGCATGTGATACGTCTCAAACGTATCTATAATTTTTGATGCTCCATGCTTGTTTTTACACCATTTTCCTATTGTTTCGTTACACTTAGTGGCATTTTTATACATTTTCCGGAACTAACCTATTAACGAAGTGCCACAGTGCCAGTTTCCTGTTTTCTGCTGTGTTTGTGTTTCAGAAGTGATACACAGGAAATATTCTCGGAATTGGACGAAACAAGTTCCTGAAGTCATATTTTATGGGGAAGCTCCCAAACATCCAAAGACCTGACGAAGGGGGGCCACGTGGCCCCCACACACAGGGGCGGCGCGGCCACCCCCCTGGCCGCGCCGGGCCCACGTGAGGGGCCGTGGTCTCTCCTCTGACATCGCCCCTTCGCCTATATATACACCCTGACGAGAAAAACCTAAGGGCCGGATCAGTTTTCCAGAATACATCGCGATCCGCCGCCGCCATTGACCCAAAGATCGGGAGGGTCCAGAAGCTCTTCCCGGCACCCTGCCGGAGAGGGGAATCACCACCAGAGGTCTTCTTCATCGCCATGCTTGCCTCCGGAGCGATGAGTGAGTAGTCTACCTTGGACTATGGGTCCATAGCAGTAGCTAGATGGTTGTCCTCTCCACCATGTGCTTCATGTTTAGATCTCATGAGCTGCCCTACATGATTGAGATCACCGTTATGTAATTCTATGATGTTGGTTTGTTGGGATCCGATGAATATTGGTGTTTATGATTAAGTTGCTGTACTGAATTATATCTTTTGTTATCTCTATGTTGTTTATGATCTTGCATGCTCTCCGTTGTTAGTAGCTATCTTGGCCGAGTAGTTGCTAGTGACTCCAAGAGGGGGTATTTATGCTCGATAGTGGGTTCATGTCTCTATTTCACCTGGGGGAGTGACAGAAACCTCTAAGGTGGTAGATGTGCTGTTGCTACTAGGGAGAAAACAACATTCATATGCTCAAGGGCATATGCTTTGTTTACATTACACACTTTGCTTAATGCAATTATCTGTTGTTCGCAACTTAATACTTCTAGGGTGTTCGGATGATATCCCCGGGGGTGGATTATTAGTCATAGATGCAGTTGGATGGCGGTCTATGTATTTTGTTGTAATGCCCAGAGTAAATCTCATAGTGATCTTCTTGACATATCACGTTATCTTTATTCTATCAATTGCCCAACTGTAATTTGTTTACCCAGCATGTTATTTTATCTATGGAGAGACACCAGTAGTGAACTGTGGACCCCGGTCCTATTTACATCATATTGCAATCACCTGTTTACTTTTCTCGCACTGTTTATTTTACTCGCATACTATACTGTTTTCCACTCGATACGCTCATAACCTTTGTTTCAAGCAAACCGGTGAGATTGACAACCTCATCGCAAGTTGGGAACAAAGTATTTGTTTGTGTGTGTGCAGGTTCCACAAACACCTTCAGTCGTCATCGTCTCTCTTCTCCTGTTCGATATACCTTGGTTTCTTAACTGAGGGAAAACTAGCCGCTACACTCATCATACCTTCCTCTTGGGGTTCCCAACGGGCTGGTCATCACCACGCACAAGGACTTACTGCTCCCACGTCAACTAAACGCCACAGTCTTTTCTGGCGCCATCACACGAGTAGCAGTTTCTTTTCTGGCGCCGTTGCCGGGGAAGAGAGAAGACTTCTGCGAGGGGAGTTCTTCGCACACACATTCTTTACTTTGTTATTTGTTTTGCTTTACTTTATTTTATTTTATCTGCATTGCTTTTTATATCAAAAACCCAAAAAATTAGAATCCTTGGTAGTTATTTTTACTTGTCTTGCTTTATCATGCTTTCTATCAATGGCTGGTTTCTTTGAAACTAAATCTTTTTGGCAAGGTGGGTTCACGGAAGAGCAGCAAAATTATTATGATGAACACCGCTTGTCACAAAAAGGGAAACACTTATGGGAACAAATCAATAGATTATATATCATTGCTAGAAATGTGTGCTCCACTTATAATGTTACTTATTGCTTTGATGAATCTTGTTGCTGTAGGAGGTATAAACACCTCCCTTTTCAATGTGAGTATAATGATGATGTTACCATATCTTCTTATGTTAATGGAAATTATGACCTTTATGATGTGGAACAAATTGAAGAATTTATTGCTTGGAAGGGTGCATTTGAACTTGCTTATTTGCTTCAAAATACTGATGATGCACCTTATAAATATGAGATTTATGATATACTCACATTTTGCTTTGATAATTACAAGGAAGGAAATGGCTATATTCTTAAATATCTTAATAGATGCTCTCCAACGGAAGAGACTAATGCCTTGAAGGAGCCAATGGAAGAAGAAATTGGAAGCTCATTGGATGAAAAAGAGGAGGAGAGTGATGATCAAGAGGAGGAAGAATGGAGCTACCCATGTCTACCTCCCAATAAGAGTAACTCTTTAACTAATACCTTATTTGATCGCCCTCCATGCTTAACAAAGGAGGAAGAGTGTGATATTTATATTGTTGATTTTGTTCATGATGCTACTGAAAATTATTATGAGAGAGGAAAATATGGTTGTTGGGATTCTCATGTGACTAAAACACCTCTCTTTTTATTGAAAGTTCTGAAATTGCTCTTGTTTTATCTACCCATATTTGTGGCTATGCGCTTCTTTGATTTATTTTCTTACAAGATTCCTATGCATAGGAAGTGGGTTAGACTTAAAGGTGTTTTATATTTGCTCCTTGATGCTCTCTTTTACTTCAATTCATATTTCTTATGTGAGCATCTTCTCAAATTTTCTGCGCCTAGCTCAAAGGCGTTAAAGAAAAGCACTCTTGGGAGATAACCCATTGTTTACTTTTTAGTACTTTTTCTTTTATTTGAGTCTTGGAAGTCATTACTACTGTAATGACCGCTCCTTATCTTGTTTATTTCGTTTTTGTGCCAAGAGAAGCCTCTAATTTGAGTGAGGTAAAGATTTGGGGTTATTGCTGTCCTGAAACTGTTTTCGGTGCTGCACCGTAAAAATTCGTGAAAATTCTCTGTATATCTTTTGGACCTGCGATTTCTTGTGCATATGCCCCAGGTTATATCCAAACTTTTCTTAGTTGAACACTTTTTGATTTGAGCAACGGAAAATCCCTCAAAAATTCGTCCTTTGTCAGCTGTTCAGTTTTGACAGATTTCTGCCAATATTTGTTTTTGCCACTTTATCGCTTTCTTTTGAGTTCTTTTTTATCATGGAACTCTTGTGGAAGTTGCTACAGTAGTATATACTTTATATGTGGTGGTTTTGGGTTGAAACCTGAAGCTAAAAGAGGTTGAATATATTTTATGCTTACACTAATGTTGCTAATAGAATTGTGTTTAGTTTTGTATGAAGGAAGTTTTCAAGTGTAGGGATTGGAGAATGATGAGATGAGTTGAAGAATGGACAAAAGCTCCAGCTTGGGGATGCCCATGCATCACCCCAAGAAATATCCAAGAAGTACAAGCGTCAAAGCTTGGGGATGCCCCCGAGGCACCCCTTCTTCATCGGCAAAAATCAGGTCACCTTTCAAAACACTATATTTTTATTGCTTCATGCACTATGTGTTTTTCTTGGAGCGTCAGTTGTTTTAGTTTTCTTAGTTGGTTTAGTTTGTTTGTTTGCTGCAATAAATGGTTGGACCCCAACAAATTTCCTTTGGAGGAGATGTACTCGTTTTCATTTGCAAAGAACGCTCTAGTTTTCACTCTTATTAAAAATCGAGCGCTCTACTTTTTCTGCTACTGCTTTTGGTTTTCGTTTTCGCCTTGATTTGCGTTCAGATCTTGTCATATCTTTTCATCAAGGTGTATTTTTGCCTCTGATCTTCATTGGTTTTCATCAAAAGAGGTGTTTATAAAAATTTCAAATGGTGTTGGAAAAGAGAAAAAGCTTTGTGCAAAATAGTGGTACAAGAAGGAGCTTGTGTACACTGCGGCTTAGGCTTTTTCATGTCATGCTTGATGTCTTTTTGATAGTATGCTTAGTGGTTTTGCTGTAGCATGACTTGTCTCAAATAACTGAGATTGCTTAATGAGCCTTTGAAAAATCATGCGTTGTTTTTATTTTATGGAAGCATTATTTTGGTTTTCTCCTTGATGCTTTATTTGGGTTGACTTGGCGCATGCTCACACATGTTAGACTCTTACAAAGTCGCCATTAGCCTTCATGATCATTTAGTTTTTGACTTTTGATGCCATCGTATGCTTCTTTTAATGTCGCTTTGTCGCTTTGCATGATTATGGCCATTATTGCTCTCTTAGTTGGTCGCTCCCAGTCTTTTGCTAGCCCTCGCCTTGTACTGAGTATGAGCTCTACTCGTGCATCCAACTCCTAAAAGCCAAGTTTGCCATTGTGTCCACTATAAATTCCTATGCATGGTATTTGTAAGCCATTCCAAAGTAAAATTTTCGTGTGCTACCTTTCAAAAACCTTCAAAATACTTCTCGTTTTGTGACACTGTTTTCAGCTCATGGGGACGTAGTGGTCGGATTTTCTATCTTCCATATTGCTTATTCCAAAAAGAAAAAAAAGGAAAAAAGAAAGAAAAAAAGGCACTCCTCCAATGAATGTGAATGATGGTGGGCACCCGATGGAATCGGTTAGCCATGGTATGTGAAAGGAAAAGGTGGGGAGGAGTGCCAAGTTGTATAAAAAGAGCACGAAGTGCCAATCTCTCTCTCAAAAACTTGCTTTATTTTTGTATGGAAGATAGTAAGAACCCCATTGCCAGTCGTTGACAAAGACAACCACCTCTCAAAATCAAGTTTTATCTCTGTTTTACAAATGAAAAGCTCTAGCACATGTTTAAATCACTGCTTCCCTCTGCGAAGGGCCTTTCTTCTACTTTTATGTTGAGTCACCACCTTCTTTCTTTATGCACCATTAAGAGAGCATAGTTGTCATTCTTAGTGTGATATGCATTGTCCCAAGGTTCATTGATTGACTCATATTGTTGGTTTCACTTGTTCTTAAATTATTTGTATCTAGCCGCCCTCTTAAACTTTGAGGTGTCCTATGCATTTATGTTTTGCTCTCTTTGAAGGACAAGCTAAAAACCTTTTGTATGTTTTTCCTTATGATTTGAACACACGTTTGACTTTCATTGTTTCATTATCATGATCTTTTGTTTGTGTTCATTTGCATGTTTACAACATGGTTGCTAAGTTCTTATTGTCATGATTATATCTTTCATGCCCATGTTTTAAGTTCTATTGATCCCAGCTCACCAATGCTTACATATATGATCAAGATTGTGTAGGTGCATGTCACCTCAAAAATTATTCTTTTGTTATCACTTACCTACTCGAGGACGAGCAGGAGTTAAGCTTGGGGATGCTTGATACGTCTCAAACGTATCTATAATTTTTGATGCTCCATGCTTGTTTTTACACCATTTGCCTATTGTTTCGTTACACTTAGTGGCATTTTTATACATTTTCCGGAACTAACCTATTAACGAAGTGCCACAGTGCCAGTTTCCTGTTTTCTGCTATTTTTGTGTTTCAGAAGTGATACACAGGAAATATTCTCGGAATTGGACGAAACAAGTTCCTGAAGTCATATTTTATGGGGAAGCTCCCAAACATCCGAAGACCTGACGGAGGGGGGCCACGTGGCCCCCACACACAGGGGCGGCGCGGCCACCCCCCTGGCCGCGCCGGGCCCACGTGAGGGGCCGTGGTCTCTCCTCTGACATCGCCCCTTCGCCTATATATACCCCCTGACGAGAAAAACCTAAGGGCCGGATCAGTTTTCCAGAATACATCGCGATCCGCCGCCGCCGTCGACCCGAAGATCGGGAGGGTCCAGAAGCTCTTCCCGGCACCCTGCCAGAGAGGGGAATCGCCACTGGAGGTCTTCTTCATCGCCATGCTTGCCTCCGGAGCGATGAGTGAGTAGTCTACCTTGGACTATGGGTCCATAGCAGTAGCTAGATGGTTGTCCTCTCCACCATGTGCTTCATGTTTAGATCTCATGAGCTGCCCTACATGATTGAGATCACCGTTATGTAATTCTATGATGTTGGTTTGTTGGGATCCGATGAATATTGGTGTTTATGATTAAGTTGCTGTACTGAATTATATCTTTTGTTATCTCTATGTTGTTTATGATCTTGCATGCTCTCCGTTGTTAGTAGCTATCTTGGCCGAGTAGTTGCTAGTGACTCCAAGAGGGGGTATTTATGCTCGATAGTGGGTTCATGTCTCTATTTCACCTGGGGGAGTGACAGAAACCTCTAAGGTGGTAGATGTGCTGTTGCTACTAGGGAGAAAACAACATTCATATGCTCAAGGGCATATGCTTTGTTTACATTACACACTTTGCTTAATGCAATTATCTGTTGTTCGCAACTTAATACTTCTAGGGTGTTCGGATGATATCCCCGGGGGTGGATTATTAGTCATAGATGCAGCTGGATGGCGGTCTATGTATTTTGTTGTAATGCCCAGAGTAAATCTCATAGTGATCTTCTTGACATATCACGTTATCTTTATTCTATCAATTGCCCAACTGTAATTTGTTTACCCAGCATGTTATTTTATCTATGGAGAGACACCACTAGTGAACTGTGGACCCCGGTCCTATTTACATCATATTGCAATCACCTGTTTACTTTTCTCGCACTGTTTATTTTACTCGCATACTATACTGTTTTCCACTCGATACGCTCATAACCTTTGTTTCAAGCAAACCGGTGAGATTGACAACCTCATCGCAAGTTGGGAACAAAGTATTTGTTTGTGTGTGTGCAGGTTCCACAAACACCTTCAGTCGTCATCGTCTCTCTTCTCCTGTTCGATATACCTTGGTTTCTTAACTGAGGGAAAACTAGCCGCTACACTCATCATACCTTCCTCTTGGGGTTCCCAACGGGCTGGTCATCACCACGCACAAGGACTGACTGCTCCCACATCAACTAAACGCCACAGTCTTTTCTGGCGCCATCACACGAGTAGCAGCATGTTGCTCCTATTATAGTTTTTGATGAGTCTGAACTCGATGATATTCCTATGCTCGTTACCTATAGTAGTGATCATGATTGGGAAAAGCACTCTACTTTTGATATTGAAAATCTTTTTGGTACCAATTCTAAAAATTATGAGGTTAATAATTGTTGTACCATTAGTGCTATCCATGTTCCTTCCAATGATGATATGTTTACATATGAACACACTTTGGAAGATAGCTATTCTATTGCTTATGATGATTACAATGATGAGTGTGATATTTTTAGTTCACCTACCATTGAGGAGAAACCAAGGTATAATTATAATATGCCTCCTATATTATATGATTATGGTGATGAGAATAATTATTTTGTTGAATTTGCTCCTACTACGATTGCTAAGAATGACTATGTTCATGTGGGGAGTATTAATTCTTTTATGCATGTGGCTCATGATAAGGATGTTTTATGTGATAGTTATATTGTTAATTCTAGTCATGATGCTACTGAAAGTTACTATGAAAGAGGGAAACATCATTTGATGGATCTCAACAATATTGAGTTTCCCCTCTTTTTGTTGGAATTCTTGAAGTTGCACTTATTTTGCCTTCCTATGCTTGTTGCTTTGTGCTTTCATGACTTATCTCTTTACAAGAATCTTTTTCATAGGAAGTGGTTTAGATATAAATTTGTTTCGTATTTTCTTTTTGATGCTCTCTCTTGCTTCAAGTTCTTTTTGGTACTTATGTGAGCATCTTCTCAAATTACTGCGCCTAGCTCAAAGGCGTTAAAGAAAAGCACTCTTGGGAGATAACCCAATGTTTTATTTTTGTTGAGTCTTGGAAGTTATTAATACTGTAATGACCTCTCCTTATCATTTTTATTTCATTTTTGTGCCAAGAAGAATCTCTAATTGGAGGAAGGTAAGATTTGGGGAAGTTGCTGTCCTGAAACAGATTTCTGCGCTGCACCGTACAAATTTGTGAAAATTCTCAGAATATCTTTTTGATCTGCGATTTCTTGTGTGCATGACCCAGGTTATTTCCAAACTTTTATTAGTTTCGCACTTTTCGATTTGAGCAACAGAAGGTCCTCCGAAAAATCGATCTTTGTCAGCTGTTCTGTTTTGACAGATTTCTACCATTATTTGTGTTTGCCTCTCGATCGCTTTCTTTTTGAGTTCTTTTAATCACGGAACTTTTGAGGAAGTTGCTACAGTAGATTATGCTTTAATGGATGGTATATTTGAGTTTGAAACTGAATCAAATGAGTAGATTTATTATCATGCTTATACTAATGTTGCTAATAGAATTGTGTGAAGTTTTGTATGAAGGAAGTTTTCAAGTGTAGGGAAAGGAGAGTGATGAGATGAGATGAAGTATGGACAAAAGCTCAAGATTGGGAATACCCTTGTCACCCCAAGAAATATCCAAGAGGTACAAGCATCAAAGCTTGGGGATGTCCTGAGGCACCCCTTCTTCATCGGCAAAAATCAGGTCACCTTTCAAGACACTATATTTTTATTGCTTCATATTCTATGCGTTTTTCTTGGAGCGTCTTTACTTTTGCTTTCATTTTTTTGTTTGTTTGCTACAATAAATGGTTGGACCCTAACAAATTGATTTTGGAGATGACACACTCTGTTTTTCATTGCCAAGAACACTCTAGTTTTCACTCTTATCGTTCAACGAGTGTTCTCTTTTTCTAGAACCGCGTTTAGCTTTTGTTTTTCGTCTTGATTTTTGTTCAGATCTTGTTATATCATTGTATCAAGGAGTATTTAGACCACTGGTCTATGTTGGTTTTCATCAAAAGAGTTGTCTCAAAAAGGTTTAAATGGTGTTGGAAAAGAGAAGAAAGTTTCATGACTATAGTGGTACAAATGGGAGCTTGTTTAGACTGCGGCTTAGACTTTTGCATGTCATGCTTGATAGCTTTTTGATAGTATGCTTAGTAGTTTTTGATGTAGCATGACTTGTCTAAAATGACTGAGATTGCTTAATGAGCCTTTGAAAAAATCATGCGTTGTTTTTATTATGTGGGAGCATATTATTGTGGTTTTCTCCTTTGATGCTTTATTTTGGTTGACTTGGCGTATGCTTACAACATGTTTGACTCCAACAAGTTGCCATAAGCCTCTATGATCATTTGGTTTTTGACTTGTGATACCACTTTATGCTTCGGTTAATGATGTTTTGTCGCTATGCATGATTATGGCCGTTATTGCTCTCTTAGTTGGTCGCTCTTAGTCTTTTGCTAGCCTTCATTTTGTAGTGAGAGGGAATACTTCTCGTGCATCTAGCTCCCAAAAACCAAGTTTTCGAATGTGTCCACTATAAATTCCTATGCATGGTATTTGCAAGCCATTCCAAGTAAATTTTCATGTGCTACCTTTAAAAAAACCTTTAAAATACTTCTCATTTTGTGACACTGTTTCAGCTCATGGGGACGTAGTGGCCGGATTTGCTATCTTCCATATTGTTTTATTCCAAAAATGAAAAAAATGAAAAAAAGAAAAGAAAAAAGGCACTCCTCCATGGTATGTGAAAGTTGGTGGGCACCCGATGGAATCGGTTAGCCATGGTTTGTGAAAGAAAAAGTGGGGAGGAGTGCCAAGCTTTATAAAAGAGCACCAAAGTGCCAATCTCTCTCTCAAAAACTTGCTTAGTATGGAAGATAGTAAGAACCCCATTGCCAGTCGTGGACAAGAACAACCACCTCTCAAAACAAATTTTTATCTATCTGTTTTATAAATGAAAAGCTCTAGGACATATTTAATCACTGATTCTCTCTACAAAGGGCCTTTCTTCGACTTTTATGTTGAGTCTCTACCTTCTACCTTTATGCACCATATAAGAGAGCATAGTTGTCATTCTGAGTTTAATGTGCATAGTCCCAAAATTTATTATTGATTGATTCTTCATTATGGTTTTGCTTGTTCTTCAATTATCTGTATCTAGTCGCCCTCTTAAACTTGAAGGTGTTCTATGCATTTATGTTTTGCTACTCCATGAAGGACAAGCTGAAAACCACTTTGCTATGTTTTTCTATATGGTTGAAACACACACTTGACTTTCAATGTTTCATTACTCATGATCTTTTGTTTGTGTTACTTTTCATGTTATAACATGGTTGCTAAGTTTTATTGTCAAGATTATGTCTCTTATACCCATGTTTAAGTACTTTGATCTCAGCACTCAATGCTTTACTTCGTTGATCAAGATTGTGTTGGTGCATGTCACCTTAAAAATTATTGTTTTGTTATCACTTACCTACTCGAGGACGAGCAGGAGTTAAGCTTGGGGATTCTTGATACGTCTCAAACGTATCTATAATTTTTGATGCTCCATAATTGTTTATGCACCATTTGCTTTGTGTTTTGTTACACTTTGTGGCGTTTTTTATGCGTTTTCTGGAAGTAACCTATTGACGAGATGCCATAGTGCCAGTTACCTTTTTCTGCTGTTTTTGTGTTTCAGAAAAGCTACACAAGAAATATTCTTGGAATTGGACGAAATGAAGCCCGAACCTCCTATTTTTCCCGGACACATGACGAAGACCGAAGGAGAGCCGGAGGGGGGCCAGGGAGCAGCCACACCTAGGGCTGGCGCGCCCCTGGCCTACGCCACCACTTGGTGTGGGGGCCCTGGTCCACCTCTGACATTGCTCCTCTGCCTATTTAAAGCCTCCGTCTCTGAAACCCTAAATAAATCGGCAATTTTCTAGAAGAAGTCCCACAGCTTTGCTGCCGCCACCGATAAGATTTGGGGAACGGAAGTCTTTGTTCCGGCACCCTGCCGGGACAGGGAAGTTCCCCCAGAGCCATCTCCATCGCCTCCATTGACGTCTCCATCGACTTCACTGCCATCTCCATCAACATTGATGTCTCCCATGATGAGGAGGGAGTAGTTCTCCCCCGGGGCTGAGGGCTCTACCGATAGCTATGTGGTTCATCTCTCTCTCCCATGATGTGATCTATATGTGATCGTGAGCTTTGTATCTAGTTTAATTGGTAGATGCTATTCTTCATATATTATGCTACTCCAGTGCTTTATTATTGTAATCTCCAGAGACACCTTGTATCATGATGTGAAGGTGACAGTGTGCGTAGACATCATGCGACATCTGGTCAAATTAAGCGCTGTTGTCACACACGCCGATCAACATGTATTTTTGGCCCATTAGTTTCACATCCCATCGGTTGCTTAGAACGGCGCTTGAGCATACCTATGATGTCATCCCTGATGAAAACTTTGCCAAACGATTTATCGAGTCCTCCAACAAAGTCGACAAAAAACACAAGTTGAATATTTTCTTGGAGGACTGTGTCACTAGATGACCAGAGAAGATGAGTCTATGTCTGGATACAAGCAGGTGAACATAGCCTCGGGGGCTACTTCTATCAGAAGCGTTGGTCGCACACCTTATAAAGAGAATGTTTGTTGCGTCGACTCCTTCCGTGAGCATCGACTCCCTCTTTATTGCACATGTAAATATTATACGACTTCACCAGCTATTACTTCTCCATTTAAACCAATCAATACAAGGTCAAGTGCATGAGATGCCATCTCTTTGGTTGCTTAGATTCTCGATTGCCCCATCTGCTGCAAAGAACATATCTGGATGTTGCATCCATGATGTGAAGGTAAGACCTATATACCAAATATACTGGCCTGGCAATCACATCCACTGTGCTCTACCAGAAAATTCTGTACCTACGACATGATAAAAATTCCGACAGATGCATTGGGTACCCACTAATAAGCTGAAGTTCGACTCGGTAAGGCCTCTGCGACATGAGTCATACTATCCAGCATATACCGGGTTCAAGTTGGGGGACTCAAGCTTGAGTAGGCTAGTGTTGTTTTTTTCCCTAGAGCAATTAACCGGTCCCGATCCGTTGAGAATACCAGGCATGCTAAATAAACATCTGTATGATTACCGAATACTCAGGAAAGAACGAGATGTGGACTTGATGAACTTCCAAGTCGAAACCTTCTTCTTGCATAAATGTCGACTGCGATTGCATGATACAAGACAAGTGACTCTAAGTTTCTACTCGAGTCTGCGACTTGACTGGACACTTAGGGCTACTACAGGAGTGCTTCAAGGTGCCAACGGCTGTCTCCTATGCTGACGACTTTTTGTCGGGGCCGTCGGCACAGAGCCACACCTCGCCAGGACCCCCAAGTGACCGTCGGCACAGGGTAACCGTCGGCATAGACTAACCTATGCCGACGACCACTGTCGGCACAAGTTTGGCTGTCGGCATAGATACAACATGGCCGTCAGCATAGACAAGACCGTCGGCACAGTCATTGCCTCGGCATGGCTCAACATTATGCCGATGGCCTGGCCGTCGGCACAGTCGTTGCCTCGGCACGGCTCAACACTGTGCCGACCCTGGCCGTCGGCCCAACCCTATGCCGATGGCTAAGCCGTCAGCACAGCTTTTTTTCTTTTTTCTATATTTATACTCATTTGTTTATTAGTCTCAAATATTTTTAACATGTTTATTTATTACTGGTATTTATACAAATTGTACAGTGGTGGAGTGTATCCACATGTTGAGAGTTGGTGAAATAACCACGCACGATGAACGGTCTGCTCTTGCCTAGGCGGTGCGGAGTCCCGCCTTAACGGTCAAAGTTTAGGGAAGAAATAATGTGTTGCGGATCCAAATATAATTTTTGCATATCAGGAGCTTGTCTTATTACCGCTAAAGTGCAAAACCACCCCGGTTCCAGCGAAATCGGCAGGAGCTTGCACAAAATCCAAAATATACCTACGAATGGTGCTGCAATGATATGAGAGCTGATATGTGTATCCCAGATGGTCTATTATTTATGCGGGGGTGTTGTACCTAGCTTTCGATTTTGCGTTTTAGTAGTTGCTTCACAAAAAAACCTAATTTCGGCACTCTGAAAATAGAAAAAGCACTTTTCGTGTGACAAAACGAAAATTGGCCTCTGTGGCGTTCCTCGCCATCCCATGTGACACGTGCGTGTCTTATATGGCCTATTTACGACAAATTATGCCTTGATCAAGGCCGAACCTAGCCCATTATTTGACCTAAAAGTCATGCAGCCTCGAATGTGGTAGGTCATTTCTGTGAAGGGACTTTCTGGTAAACTATGTTTCTCACGGTTTGAATTTTTTCCGCATCTAGGTAACATAAAATTATGCCATGCGAAGGTGTCACATTTTTTTTTATTTTTTTGAATTAGCTACGCTCGATTTGGGACCCACGTGAAATGACGACGCACGAGAACTACAGCTCGCGGCAAAACATTGCGGAGTCTGCCTTAATGGTCAAAGTTTAGTGAAAAATTATGTGTTGTGGATCCAAATATAATTTTTGCAAAAAATCAGGAGCTTGTCTTATTACCGCTAAAGTGCAAAACCACCCCGGTTCCAGCAAAATCGGCAGGAGCTTGCACAAAATCCAAAATATACCTATGAATAGTGTCGCAACAAAATGAGAGCTGATATGTGTATCCCAGGTGGTCTATTATTTATGTGGGGTGTTGTGCCTAGCTTTCGATTTCTCGTTTTGGTAGTCGCTTCACAAAAAACCCAGTTTCGGCACTTTGAAAATAGAAAAAGCACTTTTCGTGGGCGGAAACGAAAATCGGTCTCCTTGGAGTTCCTTGCCATCCCAATGCCCACACGCGTGTCCGATATGGCCTCATTTCGACAAACTATGCCATGATTGGGGCCAAACCTAGCTCATTTGACCTAAAAGTCATGCAACCTCGAACGTGGTAGGTCATTTCTGCGAAGGGACTTTCTTGTAAACTGCTTTTCTCAAGGTTCGAATTTTTCCCCACATCTACGTGACATAAAATGATGCCACGCGAAAGTCTCGCATTTTTTCGATATTTTTTGAATTAGTTGCGCCTAATTTGGGACCCGCATGAACACAAACCCGATTTCGGCAATCCGAAAATGAAAAATACACTTTCCGTGGGATGAACCAAAAATTGGCCTCCGTGATGTTCCTTTCCATCCCAATATCAAAAAGCTCTATTTTTGATCTTTTTGAAACTTTTGATTTTTTTGATTTTTTGATTTTATTTGAATTTTTAATTTTTTTAGAAATTTTGAACTTTTTGAATTTTTTTCCAAAATTTTAACAAACATATATACACATACATACCTACATACGTATATATACATATATATGCACATACTTACACTGCACACATATGACTTAAGAGGATTGATATGATAATAATATCAATAAGGATCTAGTAGCGTAGGGGTAGCTTATTCAAATAGAACTTAGAAGTTAAGTGTGCTGAACTTGTAGCAATTTGAGGATAGGTGACTGAGCGGGAAGTCATTGTTTCGAAATCATTAGAGAGATTTCAAAAATATTGAAAGAAAGGAAAAAATAAAAGATAATAAAAATTACAAATATTTTGAGGAATTCCAAAAAATTCAAAGAAAAGAAAAATCAAAGAAAGGAAAAAAATAAAATAAAATAAAAATTACAATTTTTTTTTGATTTTTTACACTTTTTTTAAATAACTGAAATTACATGTGCCAACGGTATTGCTGTGCCGACGACTCATCATAGCCGACGAGTTGTGCCAACGGCTGAATCTATGCCGACAGCCTTATGGGCTGTGCCGACGCCCTCCTATGCCGACTGTGGCCGTCGACACCTTATCTGCGTCCCGTAGTATTGATATAGCAGGTGCAGCTCAACGGAAGGCCCACATGATGGCAGTGGACACGCTAAAGTCCAGGAAGGAAGTGGCGCAATTTCCTCTATCATGCTTAAGGTAGTCAGCCTGCTTATACCCCTTCCCCTTCGGTCTGACAGAGGTGATCAAAACCAAACAGCCAAAAACTGCGCGCAGAGAAGCAGAGTAGAGCGTAGCTGCGGATGGCGATGCGGGACGAACGGGAAAATTCTAACGAGAAAGCCGCACGTGTGATCATGATCCAAAGCTGAAGATGCAGAAAAGCTATCGGATATTTCGCTAGGCAGTTTTCATGTTCCCACGATCTCGGCACCCCGAACCATAAACGCTGCCGGGATCCAGCCGCACGGTGATCCATCACGTCCACCGCCTTTAGATACGGGAAACAAGAACTTATAAAGCACAAGAGGAACAAAGGTGAAAGGATCCATCCATTATTGATCGAGAAGCTAAGCTAGGCATGGCCGACGCCGAGCACCTGGCGCAGGCGGAGGTTGTGGCGGCGGAGGCCGACGAGCGTAGCAGATGGATCATGGCGTGCCTTACGCTCTGGGTCGGTGTCTTGCTTGTCTGCATCTCCTTCCTGGTGGACAGAGACGCGGACTCCATCATGCAGCTCCTCGCGGTTCTGCCCCTCTGCCTGGGGATCTTTCTTTGCATCCACTTTGTTTTTCTCCTTTCTTGAGCTGTGTGGCGGCATTTATATTAATCCATGGCGAAGGTTGGCAGATGAGACGGTGATGCTCTATAATTAATCGGTACACCTACATTTATTCGCTTATAGAGATTACTCGATCTGTCATCATGTGCATCTTCTCTAGTAGTAGTTTGTATTTTACGCATGTGTCTTGCTTCCCTCTAAGATATGTGTCTTGTTTCGCTCTCTAAGAGATCATCATGCTCTGCAATGCTAAGTACGCAAAATCATTTTATCTATACTGCCCAAATACTTCATTCCGCACGATGGTGGTTGCACCATCCCACACGGACAATAGGGGCGCGATTGGTAGCCTGTGGCTCTTTTTTGGCTTCATGGGGGCATATGCGCTAGAGGGCCTGTGTCGCACCGTGTAATGTAAAAACTAACTTAGGCATTTTGTTTGGTTGCCCACAACAAATTAATTGCATTTCTGAAGTCACTTTGATTCAGTTGTTTGGATGGCTGCAGACGTATTTGTAGTCTCACTATGGTGTGCTTACCACACACATCACTATAGGTACTTCTTCCTCCTCTCGTCATGACGAGGGGTTAACTCGACAAATGTCCTAGATGAAGGACTTAGGATCGGGAAGATAGGACGTCGGATGAACTCGAAGGTAAAATCAGTCAAACAAGGTGGCTATGAAAGTAAACATGGATGTAGAAAATGGCTTGCTTTCAATCTGGCCTACACCGTTCCCTCCTGGCCCCTATATATAGGTGGCCAGGTCTCGAGGATCGGGTAGGGTCCGATACAGATTACAATATCGACATACGATAAAAACTCGTATTTCGACTAGTATTACAATTGGGCCTAGCTTAACGGGCCTCAGGGGTAGGGGTGGGCAGAAAAACCGATGACCGAAAACCAAACCTGTAAAGACCGAGACCGAACCTGAAAAGACCGAGACCGAAAAGACCGATCAACATATCGGGTGTCAAATTTTATAGACCGAATTTGCTTTGATAAATTCGGTCATTATTTTCTAGAGACCGAATAGACCGAACTGACCGAAATTTATGTAATATTATCCCAATCTCTAGAATCGTGTGACGTATGTAAATTATTGTATTGTTGAATAGTGCTCAAACATCTATAGCATGGTTACATTTTTTGTTTCATTTATTCCTACCAGTTACTAACAATATAACCTAAAAATTCTCCTAAATATAGTTGAAATGCTAACATTTTTTATATTAAATAATGCCCAAACTTTGTGTTGTCAACATCCACGATGGTGTTCGGTCGTGACCGAACCCGAACCCGAATTATTAGATACCCGAATTTGTCGGGTAGTAAAATACACGAGTATATTTCGGTCTTTATTTCTGAAGGACCGAATTTAAAATAGACCGAAGTACAAAAACCGAATTGTCGGTCATGACCGAATGCCCACCCCTACTCAGGGGTACTCAACTAACGGGCTCTATTATCTATACCCTTGTCAGTAGCCCATGAGATTCCAGCAGAATTGCAGATTCGGGTTGAATCTCTAATCTTTTAAATCTTTGACTTAATTAATTCTTTGACTTCTTCATCTCTTCAGAGCTTCGACTTGGCTTTATAGTACTTTGCAAGGGATCTTGATGAACCAAGCCTGACAACTCTAACAGATCAGGAGGCCAGCTAACTGCCGGAACAGATACTTGTCACCTACTTCAAATTCAATCCCCTTGCACTTAAATTTGGGAAACCGGTCAAATCCATTCTTTTGCCGTATTTAGGACTTACAAAGAATGGATCCCAGTGGTTCTCAGGATACCCAGTGCGTCCACCAGGATTTTCTTCACATCGTAGACACGGATATATACCAGCAAAGCGCATCCATGTGCGTATACTGGGCCACGCAGGACGGATCCCGGGGTCTTACCTTCGTGATAAATCATGGCATTCGAGTTTTGTCGCGATGACGCAACTCGAGAATCATATATCGCAACCTTGTTTGACTTATCCAACGCACAAAATATTCGGGTTAGATAACCATGATTTATAAAAAACCTCGCTCCCGATGGGAGTAAAGTCATGTACGAATTATTTCTTCACCTTCCTTACTCCAGCTCATGAATAATCATCATCGGGTGCGCGCCCAGCACTCCCGATGGGAGTAGCCCCCAAGGCAATAGTCGAAAATTTCGAGTATAGGCTCAAATATAATGTGCTCCTTCTTTACATGTCAACTCAAAATATTTAAATAATAATATCGTCGGGGGCGCACTCAGCGCTCCCGATGGTAGTAGCCCCCAAGGCTATAGTCGAATATTTTCCGGATATAGTCTCCAAAATTATCTCCTGTATTGTCAGCGCCGATCGTTTTTCTCTATTTCCTTGTCATCACAACTCGCTATATTCAATATTTATCGAGTATACGCATCTGTCGAGTATACCGTTGGTCCTGTATCTTCTTCATGACGTCAGTGGCCAAATTTCCCTATACGTCACATAAGCTGAGCGCAAACCATTTTGTGGGCAGCGCGGTAATTTTGTATTTTCCTTGCCCGTTAGTGGGCTGCCGCTTCCTCTCCTTGCGCCACGTGTGAGCCCACGTTCCTTCACTGAGAAGGTATATTAGGGGAGAGTGGGGATTTTGTACTGTTTACCAGTTCTTTGTCTCCACCGCTGCCACCATTGTCAATCTCTACGCCCTGTTCTTCTCCTGCATAGCCCCCGAGCGCAGATTCGTAGATGCGCGTGAAGCACCTAGCGGCGAAGACCAAGATGACCAAGGGTAAAGCAAACTCTTCAAGGAGCTGGGTGCCGTCCACTCTCACGCAGAAGGAGTTGGACAAGGCCAAAGCGGACGGTCTCGTTTCCGACAAGGACTCCCTTGTCTTCCCCACCACTGAGCGGATCCCCAAGCCCTCGAGCAGCTACCGGGTGATGTTTCTCGCTTTCCTTCTCCGTGGACTCTCTCTTCCTGCTCACGAATTTCTTCGTGGGCTTCTTTATTTTTACGGTGTGCAGCTTCACCAGCTCACCCCAAATTCCATCCTCCACTTTGCCTGCTTCGTGACACTTTGCGAGTCGTTTTTGGGTATTGAACCCCATTTTCTGCTTTGGAGGTCCATCTTTCGGTTCCGCCCCAACGTTTCTTTATCTCATAAGCCTGAATTGGGCGGGGCTGTCGTTTCTGTGCGTGCCGAAGCTCAGTATTTGGAATTTTCCATATCTGCATCGGTCCAGGGCTGGAGGACCAAATGTTTCTACATCAAAGACCGTAAAGCCTCCTCCGAAGATGAGTACGGCTTAGCTCCTTTTGATGCCTCCAAAGAGTTGAAAAAATTGGCATCGTTGGATTCTCCTCCCACAGATGCTGAGATGAAGGAGGTTTCACCACTGTTGGATCACATTCGAGCTCTAAAAGGAGGTAGAGGAGGTGCTCTGTCGGGTATCCAACTCATGGCTTTTTTCGTACAACGTCGGGTTCAGCCCCTGCAGCATCGTCTCTCCAAGCTTTGGAGTTACTCTGGCTTGGTGGATTCTTCTCGAGTCTCTGGAAAGTTAATTGAGAAGCAAGATGTCGACAAGCGAGTCAGGAATCTCACCAAGCTCACCAAGGATCACGCAGTTGCGGACTTGGCCGCCCACTATTTTGACTCCGAGCACCCTTTGCTCGAGGTATGTTTTTCTTTGCGTTCTCAACTTTCATGTTTCTCATCATCTTCCTGCTATCATTAGGCATGTCTCGATGATTTTACTGACTTGCTTCCTTTGCAGGGTCACCAATTCCTTGTTTCACACCCTCCCCTTCCAGAGGAGGGTCCTCTTCCAGTGGATCTTGGTTCTGCTATTTCTGAAGCCCCCGAGGCTAAAGAAAATCAGGACGGTGATGATGTCGAAGTATCAGAAGATGAGACAAGCTCGACGATGTCACCTCCTCCTGCACTATCAGAAGATCTTGTTGTTGATAAAAAGAGGAAGTGTATCGAAGAGCTTGCTTCTTTGAGTACCTCCATCCAGAGAACTGCAGCCGGTGCAACCCTTGTTCAAGAAGATGACCTAGAGTTGTTCGACTACATGGCATCGTAAATGTTCTGTGTACTCTATAATTTTATTGTGTTTGCTCTTTTTTTCCCTTGTTGAGTTAAAACCTGCTTGCTTTGCTTTCTTTGCAGTCAAGACGAGGACCCGAAGAGGGATTCTACCACTGCTCCTCCTGCTGAGGATACAACTGCCGATGAATCTCCCATGGTAGAAGTTGAACCGGCCGTGAAATCTCCGAAGGCCTCCAGAGCTCCTGTCAAGAAAGTTCCCGCGTCCCGGAGCATCAAACGGTCGAAGAAATCAAAGGAAGTCGATGTTTCTCTTGAAGCCCCCGAGTCCGCGGGCTCCCCTGATGATGTGAGTAATTCCCTTTGACTTATTTTCTTCGTGTCATCCATATGCTCACATGCTCTTTTTTGTTAGATATTGTTGAAAAAGTTTGCTGCCTTGGGTGTTGAGTGTGCCGAGTATTTGAAAGCTGCTAGGGTTTTCGAAGGTGAACTCATTTTCCTATACTGCTTATCTTGCAGGCTCTTCTTTGCTTATTGCTTGATTTTTTCTTTCCTCCTTGCTATCTTTTAGATGCTTTAGTGACAGCCAATGCACGTATTTCTTTGCAGGAAACTAAACTCAGCGTTGCTCGGAAAGCTTTTGACGCCGCGACTGCTGCCAAGGTCAGTGCTGAGAAGTCGAATAAATTAGCATTGACCAGGGCAAAGAAAGCGGAGAAAGCCTTGGCTGATATGAAAAAGGAGCACCTCCAGAGGGAACACGATATCCACTGCTGCTGGAGGTATATTCTATATTTTTCGTCTTCTTCTGCTGTTGTTTTACTTGTTTTCATTTACTCACCGATATTTTCCTCTTCTGCTGCTGGAGGTGTCTTTGTCGACTTTGCCATCAAACAGTGATCCTCTCATGGCTGCGGTTAACTTACTTGAGGCGAACTGGACATCTGTCCAGGAAATCTTCGAGTTAGTTAACCGCGTTCTTACGCGGATCTTTGTTGGGTTATGGCCTAAACAGAAGGCGAAGGTTCCAAACAATGATGTAAGGAAACTCACCCAAGCCTTCGACACTACTGAAGACCCCGTCCTTCAAATGAAAGGCCTTTCTTTGAAGCAAGGTGCCGAGGGGGCCATTGCATTTTCATATGCACATGGCGCGGAGTTGGACTGGGAGAAGATTGTCTCATCCCACGGTCGTACCCGCTCGGAGCTGAAGGCTTTCATTGAGAAGGAGAAGAAGTTTTCGCCTGCTATCGTGGCGATGATTTCTCCTTCAACGGCCTCTGCGGCTTCTCCTGCATCAGCTCCTTCGATTCCAGCTACTGATGAATCCGCGCCTCCTCCAACTGCTGGTGCTGCTTCTATCGATGGATTTCGTGTCGCAAGAACACGGGGTACCACACGACGGACCCAAGGATTCGAACGCAGGGGGCTGAACGTGTGAGATCTTGGATCGCAACAAAACACGGCGACGGAAGCCTCGATTGTCGGACGCGCAACGCACTGCAGAGAGGGAGACCGAGCTTTACCCAGGTTCAGGGCCCTCGTGGTGAGGTAAAACCCCTACTTCCTGCCTTCTTGTATTGCGACGCGACACCTCGCGAGGAGTACAAGGCCTTGGTTACAAAGCTCTAGTTGGCCAGAGGTTGAAGAACCTGCGTGCCCAACTAGCAGCTCGAAGAAGATGAAGATCAGATTAGACCGGCCTCCTCTAAGGGGTGGCCTCTCCCTCCTTTTATAGTGCCAAGGTCCTCCTTCCCCTTATCTTCTTGGGGAAGGGGTTGCCACACACGGCCAAGGAGGGAGGACAGCTGTAGACTATGTTCCTCTGTAGACTTGGTCTTTGTAGGGTAGCGGCGCCGGTCCACAGGAGTGGGTGGAGGAGGCTGACGTCCTCCTCTGGCGCCCTGCACCGTCCATGCTATATTTAGGGGGGTGGCCAACTGCCACTGTGCCGCTTTGGGCAGGCACAGAGAAAGTTGGTCTCCTCCCTGTCGGGGGTAGCGTGGGCGGTACGCGGTCTTCTGCCCGCCAGCTTCTTGCCCCGCACGGAAACGTGCTAGGCTGACTTGGGCGTACCTCCTCTCCTCACCAGCAGGGCTCGTGAGGAGGTCTTCTGGTCCTTAGCGGTTTCTGTCGTCGTTCTCCTCACGAGGCGCCTCCTCGTGAGGGTCTTCTCCGTAGCGAAGATTGTTGATTCTCCCCTGGGCTGACGATGGGCCGATGACGGGGCCCAGGAGCAGGTGGACCGGGATACCCCGGTATCCAGAACACCGACAGTAGCCCCCGGGAGCCCGGCCCATGAACGCACCCTCTTGAGGGAGCGAAGGGTCGGGGGCCCCCGAAGCTGCTGGGCCCTCCAACGGCACGCGTCAACCGCGCGGTCAGAGGACCATGTGAAGAAGCGGAGATCGTGGGCACGTGGCACCCCTGCAGTTGGCGGAGCGAAGCGGCGTGGGGGTCGTGCGTAGTGGGGCAACGGGCGTTTTTCGAACCGTCGCGTCAAGGCCGACGCTTCAGAAACCGCGCCCTGGCTGCCCCCTTAAAAGCTTGGCAGGGAAGGCTCTTTCCTCCTTTCCCACAACACACCGCCGCCGCCACCTCCCCTCTGAAGATCTTGCGCATCCAAATCCCTTCTAGCTTCCAATCTTCCCGCTGCACCTCGCCCCTGCCCAGAGCAATGGCACCGCGCCGGGCCATCGGAGCAGCGAGGTCTTCCGGAGCGATGCCACGACCGGCGGCGCCCCTGCTTGAATCCCGCATCAAGAGCAGCCGCGAGCTCCAGACCGTCCGAGAGATGGTCGGGAGCAGCAAAAACGAGTGGGGCGCCACCCGCATCTGGCACGGCCGCGCGCCGCGGGACACTCTGCCTGCGACGGCGCAGCCCTTCTTCCTCTTCTCCGTCTTCGCCGGCCTGCTGCCGCCGTTCTCCCCCTTCTTCCTGGCGATCCTGGAGACCTACGGGATCCAGGCCATCCACCTGCATCCCAAGTCCGTCACCTTGCTGGCGGTCTTCGCCTACGCCTGCGAGGCCTGGATCGGCATCAAGCCGTCGGTGGCGTACTTCCGCCACCTCTTCTCCCTCCGGTCCTCTGGACTCAACCAGAGTTCCGGATGCGTCTCCTTCATCGCCACCGCCGAGACAGAGGGCGACTTCATCGACCTGAAGTGGATGAAGAAAGTCGAGGACTTCCGGAGCCGCTGGTTCTTCGTCGACATCCTTGAAGAATCGGAGCTCTTCCTCGTGACGGGGATCCCTCCCGTCAAGCTCACCACCTGGGCCAGCGAGGCCCTGCCGGAGGAAGCCCTGAAGACGCTCCGCCCGCGGATCCGAGATCTCCGGAAGGCCGGTGTTACCGGGACCATGGTCGGGGTGGAGTTTGTCACCCAACGCATCGCCCCCCTGCAGGACCACCGCCGGGAGATCTGGATGCACAGGTCCGGAGACGACCTCAGGCTCCACATCGGCGAGCTCAACGCCGACGCTCGGGAGGAGGTAATAAGAGCCTTCTTCTCTTCTGCTGCCATCCCCGCCATCCCGCGCAATGCCCTCCCAATCTATTGCCTGGGCGCTCGGGAGATCAGTCGCGTTACGGCGGGGGTCTTGAAGTTCAATGCCTGGGGTCCGTTCCTTGCCGATGGCGTCGTGCCTGGTCCCCTCCCGAGTGCGCCAGCGGCAAGCTCGGAGCAGGACTCGGCAGCTCGGGGAGCGGGGCCCTCGGCCTCAGGAGACGACGACGACAGCGACGACGACGCGGAGTCCGGTGGGCGGCTGGTCCACCGGAGGCGTCCTGAGGGCACCGTGGTGCTCTCAGATTCCTCCTCCGACGACTCCTCCTTGCCAGACCAGCCCACCGGGGGAGATGCCGACGCGTCCTCCTCACGAGACCTGGAGGAAGAGGGGCGCCGAGCCCGTCTGGAGGCGGAGCGCCGCTCCAAGTTCAACGATGAACGCGCCAGCCGGAACCCCGAGGCCGGGACCTCCCGAGGGAAGAAACCGGCGGGCGAATTCTCCACGCCCCCACCTCCCTCCCTCCCGAGCAAAAGAGGATGGGTGGAGCGGGACGCCTCGTGAGTGTTCCTGCGCAAAGACTTTTACCTTTTTGCCTTACCTTTCCCCTGACCTCAACCCCTTACCCCCTCCTCTTCAGGGACGCCGAGGAGAAGAAGGAGGAGAAGAAGAAGAGGAAGAAGAGGAAGACCAGCCAGACCACGCCGGGTCCTGACCCGGCGGCCACGACCACACCGGTGACGCCACCGCGCGCCGCCGGAGAAGAAGAGGATCGCGCGTCCGCAGACGCGCAGTCCGCCCCGGGAGCCGCCGCGGCTCCCGGCACGACCGAGCCCCCTAGCGCAGGGGGCACACCAGATACGATGGGGGCAGCGCCTGCTGCCCCTTCTGTTGCCAGCACCACAACCACCCCGGAGGCACCTCCGGCGCGAACCGCCGCACCGCCCAGCTCGGGGACAGCCCCCGAGCCCAGGGGGACGACCTCCACCGCGCCAGAGCCCTCCAGGGCGGCATCGCCTCCCCTGCCGGAGATACTGGGGAGGCCCGCAAGGATCGCCGCCGAGCTCCACGCCGACGACCCATGGGAGAGGGTGCTCGCGGCCGCGACCGGCGCCCTCCGCGACGAGGTCGCCAGGGCGCGCTCCGCCGAGCAGGCGCAAATCGACGAGGGCTGGGCCCTCCTGCACCAAGCCACGGAGAGGTGTCGCCTCCTGGACCAGCGCGCCGCCGAGCGCCGCGAGCGGGCGAGGAAGGAGGCGGAGGAGATCCGCGCCAGCGCGGTCGAGGAGGCCGAGGAAGCTCTGGCGAACGCCAGGGAATCGGCGAGGGGAGTCCTGGCCAGGGCGCACGAAGAGGCCATGAAGATTGTCTCCGAAGCACGCCAGAAGATTCCCCCCACCGTCGGGCCTCCCAACCCAGCCTTGGCTGGGGAGGAGGCCAAGCGGGCGGCTCAGCACCTCCTGGACCAGGCCAGGACGAACGCCGACGGCCTTCTCGCCAACGCCCAGCGGAGGCTGGAAGAGGTCGAGGACCGGGAGGCCCTCCACGCTCGTCAGGAGAGCGCGGACTCCCGGGCGGAGAGCCTGAGCCTGCAAGAGGCTGGGCTCGCCGTCCGAGAAGCAGAGGCTCGCGAGCGCGAGCGGGGACTTCGCCTCCGAGAGGAGCAGCTCCAAACCCTCGAGGACCGGCTCAACAGGGAGCGGGAGGCCCTGGAGAGCCGGGAGGAGATGACCAGCCAGACCACCGCCGAGCTGGCTCGGCAACAGGAGGCGCTGAACCAGCGCGAGGCTTCCCTCCAAGCGAAGATGGACCACATGCTGAACCAGCGGCGGGTCAGCATGGAGCAGGAGTTCGAGCGGAAACGCAAAGAGACCACCGAGGCGTGCCGCGCGGACTTCCGCTCCAAGAACGACGCCGCCCTCCTGATGTACAAGCAGAAGCGCGAGACCCTGGAACGTCGGGTCCGCGACATGGAGGCCGAGCTGAAGGGAGCGCACGAGGTGCGCCAGGGCGCCGAGCGCGCCCTTGCTGAAGCCGATGCCACCATCGCCGCGCTCCGGCGCGACGTGCAGAGGCTTGAGGAGGAGAACTCGGCGTCGGCCCTGCAAGGCGTGGAGATGGCCGGAGAGCTCCAGGAGCTCAGGGACGCTGAAGAGGAGGCGAACGTGCTGCGGAGGCAGCGGGTGCAGATGTTCCGCGGGTTCTCAGCCCGCGTCATGGCGGCGGCGCACCGCCTAGGCATCCACGGGCTGAACCTGCCCACCGTCCCTGAGGACGACGGGTCGATCCTGCTCTTCTTCAGCCAGCTGGCCGAAGAGCTGGATGGCGCGTCGGCGAAGGTCCTGGATCTCATCGACGCCGAGTGCCGGGAGCTGCTGGGGCTCGCGGGAACGAGGATCTTCTCCAACATCCAACGCCTCCGCCCCGACCTCAAGCTGGAAGAGGTACTGCGGAGGCCGCCACCCCCGCCGTCCGGAACTCCTGACCGCGCGGCGGAAGCCAGGGCAGGGCGGTTGAACTTCGCCCTTCAACGGCTGCAGGCCCTCTACGCCCGCCCTGGCGCGTCCGCCCCGAGCTCCTCTAGTGGCGAGGCCTCCGGCTCCACAGAATCCGGCAGCGAAGAGGCGACGGACTCCAGCGAGGGGACGACATCCAGCTCCAGCGATGGCGCCGACGGCGACGATGGCGACGCAACGGCCGCCCAGTAAGCTCCTCTTAGACCTCCTCCGGGAGACCTAGGTTAGCTGCACACTTTGCAGCTGTCAGACATTGCCCTGCTGGGCCAGTTTAAGTTGTAATCGTACTTAAGGCGTTGATCGCCAAATGATCCTTGTTTGCACCCTTGCACATATTTCCTTGTCTCGCCTTTGTCTGGGGAATGCTCTACGCCGTTTGGGGGCCAGCCTCCGAGCGGGACAGCAGCCTAACGCTTAGTATGCAGCTCGTGGTGCAAGGCTAGCGGGCACTGGCGCTCCAGAGGTGACTGTAATGGCATACAGGACTATCTCCTTGCAGCCCCCCAGGCGTCCAAGCACAACAAAGGCGATCCCGGGAGAAGAGACACAAGGCCGCAGACAAGGACAACAGAAGACTTAGAGAAATCTACACGAATTGTGCGACTCTCGCGCGCTCATGCGCCTTCATTCGAGTGTCGCTCGAGAGGAGAGAGCACCATGTATCGTATGAGGTGACTGTAGCGGGTCCCTTCCCGAGTCAGAGCTCGATCCGTTCTGGGTTTTGCGGGCCTGCTGTTTTCCGGGCGAAGGCCCCAGCGCGGACACCGTGCTCCGGCTCTTTCTCGAAAGGCAGTCGAGCGAAAACTCACGTTCGCGTTAAGCCGCAACCAGCGGACCTCGCGAAGCTGGTGAGACCAAGACTCGCGACTCCAGGCAGTTTCCACAGATTCGAAAGGATTAATGGCGAGTAAAGCTGCTGTTACACTTTGTTCCTTGCGCAGATGAAAGACTCCATTTCCTTGGCGAAGGCAAGAGGGTGACGACTCTTAAGCCCCCTTGCCCTATCCTCATGCTCCTGGGGACGGGGCCAGCGAGGACGGCGTAGGCCTACGCGTCCCCTGGCTCAGGTCCTAGGGATGCGTATCTGTCGAGGAAGCGCTCGCAGAGGTCCCTCCAGGACGAGATGGACCTTGGCGGTAGCCCGCAGAGCCACCGGCGAGGCTTTCCCTTTGTATCCATCATGAACCAATTGGCCATGACACGCCCATCGCCCCCAGCCGCCCGAACACTGGCCGCGTATTGCCGTAGGAACTCCACGGGATCGGAGGTCCCATCGTAACGCGCGTCAGTGTCCGGCTTGAAGCGAGGCGGCCATGCCGCATGACGAAGGGGCTCGGCGAGCGCCACGAAGCCCCCAAAGCCGATGTCGCCGACCTCTGGCTCGCCCTCTCCGATGGCCTCCAGGCTATTGAGGACTTGGAGACGTTCTCGGCGACGACTTGCGTAGACAGCGCGAGGGCGAAGACGGTGATGACGACCGTCACCCATGTCTACGCAGATCTTGAAGAAAACACACCACAGCCCCCTACCTGGCGCGCCAAATGTCGATGGATTTCGTGTCGCAAGAACACGGGGTACCACACGACGGACCCAAGGATTCGAACGCAGGGGGCTGAACGTGTGAGATCTTGGATCGCAACGAAACACGGCGACGGAAGCCTCGATTGTCGGACGCGCAACGCACTGCAGAGAGGGAGACCGAGCTTTACCCAGGTTCAGGGCCCTCGTGGTGAGGTAAAACCCCTACTTCCTGCCTTCTTGTATTGCGACGCGACACCTCGCGAGGAGTACAAGGCCTTGGTTACAAAGCTCTAGTTGGCCAGAGGTTGAAGAACCTGCGTGCCCAACTAGCAGCTCGAAGAAGATGAAGATCAGATTAGACCGGCCTCCTCTAAGGGGTGGCCTCTCCCTCCTTTTATAGCGCCAAGGTCCTCCTTCCCCTTATCTTCTTGGGGAAGGGGTTGCCACACACGGCCAAGGAGGGAGGACAGCTGTAGACTATGTTCTTCTGTAGACTTGGTCTTCGTAGGGTAGTGGCGCCGGTCCACAGGAGTGGGTGGAGGAGGCTGACGTCCTCCTCTGGCGCCCTGCACCGTCCATGCTATATTTAGGGGGGTGGCCAACTGCCACTGTGCCGCTTTGGGCAGGCACAGAGAAAGTTGGTCTCCTCCCTGTCGGGGGTAGCGTGGGCGGTACGCGGTCTTCTGCCCGCCAGCTTCTTGCCCCGCACGGAAACGTGCTAGGCTGACGTGGGCATACCTCCTCTCCTCACCAGCAGGGCTCGTGAGGAGGTCTTCTGGTCCTTAGCGGTTTCTGTCGTCGTTCTCCTCACGAGGCGCCTCCTCGTGAGGGTCTTTTCCGTAGCGAAGATTGTTGATTCTCCCCTGGGCTGACGATGGGCCGATGATGGGGCCCAGGAGCAGGTGGACCGGGATACCCCGGTATCCAGAACACCGACAGCTTCTGCCATGCCTTCTTCTGCCACGGAGCGGTACGCTGAGGTGGTGTAGACTTAGTCTTCCTGTTGTATTTTTTAATCTCTTTTGTTGTAATGAATTTCCAGTTTGTGCTTTGCCTGAGAACTTATCAAAAGGCTTTTGTACTCATTCGTAGATATCTTTTCTAATATGAAATGTTTGAATGTTTTTCCTAAAACGTGTCTTTTCTTCTGATTGACTTCAGCCTTTACTTGCTGGTGAATCGTCGGGTTGTGATCGAGCTCCATCCCCTGATGATATATTCGCTTCGAGAATTTCCTCGCCTCCTCGACCTCCCTACCGCTATGAGGAATATTCTTTCAGAGTTGCGGACCTTGAGAGCCGCTTGTCCTTTATGAAACGCTAGGCGCAAGTTGCTCTGGATGAAGCTAGTAAGTCCCATGATTTGATGAAGAAAGTATCCAATCTTCAAGATGAAATTTCGAGTCTGGTAGCGAGGATCGCCCATTTTGATGAATGCGAGTCTTTTCTGATTGGTATCGTCGAATCTGTTTGCGAGATACTGCTATGTAAGTCTTCAGGGAACCTTTCCTCTTTGTTTTTCCTCTTATCTTCTGTGTGCCAATTTTTGCTTGAACTGCAGGTACTTGTCTTGATCTTGTTGGTGAATCACGTTGAGTTACTGAGCGGATTACTGCTCTTCAAAATGCAGCACAAGGAACTGAAAGCTCATGGTCCAATCCCCATCATTGTCGCGCTATCGTGCTTCTCCAGGATCATGCCCAATACATCGGCGAAGCTCTTGATGGTTGTCGTGAGGCCCTGACAACCATGTACTCTGTCATGTTGCCCCATAACCCTATGCCGAGGGATTTTAGACAGCTACTCGAAACTTTCCGGATGAGCCAGCGAATCCATCTCCTTATAAAGCTGAATCTGATTGTTGGTGCTAATTTCGCTCTTGGATGGATGCGAAAGTGGAATCCAAGACTTAATTTTGACCACTTGTCTCAGAGTCTGCCTCCAGGGCGAACTACAGTTGGCATTCACATGGAGGCGACGCTGGAGCCAGCGAGGAGGATTATCTCAAGACTGTTGCAAGAGGACGCTAGGTTTTTTCAGGAGTATCATTACCTGAATCCTTTTGGTGTCGATGACTCAGAACCACCTGCATCGTGATTTTGATGTACATAGTTATTGTACCATGGGAGTACTTTTCCCTGAGTTGTTACCTCGAGGAAAATTTTGGTATTCGAGATGTTTGGGTTGTTTTGGTGTTTGCCGCGTTTAGATATGTAAGCTCAAATATGATGAACTTGTCTTTATTATACTTGTAATATAAGATACATGGGATAACCCAAGAGATCCGGCCTCTGGCCTGTGTTCTGGATCTAGAGGGCATTGCCCTAGGATAACTTGTTGCTTTTACAGCCTTTCTTTTCTTCTACCCTACTATGGTGCTCTCAACACTTATGCCTCCTTGGCTTTCTCTTCTTCCCTTGTGGGTTTGTCTTCCCCTGATGCTTCTACTCGTGGTTTCTTCATCTCTGGTTCCGCGGGACGTCCTTCGCGTAACTTGTCGACTTCTGTAGTCGCGTTTTTTGCTTTCTCTTTGGGTTCTCCGTAGTTGGCTATCATGCCGAAGTTTTGTGCCATCTTGTGGAACTCCTTGTCGCATAGGTCTGATACCTCGAAGCTTCCTTTTACTGTGATAATTCTTTTGGGTCCTGGCATTTTTAGTACCAGGTAGGTATAGTGAGGTACTGCCATGAATCGCGAAAACGCGGGTCTCTCGAGGATCATGTGATATTGTGATGGCCAATCCATGACTTTGAAGTCGAGTTTTTCCCTTCTGTAGTTTTGCCGATTTCCGAAGCAAACGTTGAGTGCTATTCGACCAAGTGGATAGTTGGCACTTCCTGGGACTATTTCGTGAAAGGAGCAGTCACTTGGCTTCAGGAACTCTAATGAAATGTGCATTGCCCGTAGGGTTTTCGTGTAGATCAGGTTTATTCCGCTTCCTGCGTCCATGAATATTCTGTCGACATCGTATGTCCCTATTTGTGCTTTGAGTACCAAGGGCGCGTTTCTTGGCTGAGGTACTGTTATTGGATGATCGTCCCTGCTGAATTCTATGGGTTGCTCTTACCAATGTAGATATTCTGTTGTTGCTGGCGGCGAAGTTACTGCTAGGTTAACTTGTCGAGTTATGCTTTTTTCCTCTTTATTTGACTTGGGTACCGGTTGTATCATTGCTGCAATATGCCCTTTGGATGGAATATACCCTTCATCATTGTCGCGTCCCTGATTTGGTTGATCTTGGCTCTTGGGAGCTTCATTATTCCCTTGTTGGGTTGTAGGTGCGTTATGTGCATTTCCTTCGTATCCATGCTATTTTGCTTCGGCTTGTTTGTTGAGTGTAGCTTCCTGCAGTTTCAAAAACATGGTGCAATCTTTCATTGCGTGTCTGGATACACGTTTCCCATCGACGAACGCAGAATGGATATGGCATGGTCCGTTGAGCATATCTTCTGGTGATGGGTTATACTCTCTGGACTCCCTTGGTTGAAATTTCCTGTAATCTTCTTTTCCGTAGCTACGGTATCCCGAGTTTTTTCGATCGTTGCTTTGGTAGCTGTTATCTTTGTATCTTGTGGCTACTTGGTTGTGAGAGCCATAGTTGTCGTAGTTGCGGGATCTTCTGCATTGCCCTCCATACTTGTTTCCTCTATCATCCTCTGGTGAATGCGTGCGTTTATTGTTGCACGCATCCTCCCCATCTGCAAATATGTTTGCTACGTCCATTAGATCTGATACTGTTTTTGGCTTGATCCTTCCCATTTCTTCGACTAGGTCTCCTCGTCGCAACCCGACTATGAATGCGTCTATTGCTCTTTCATCTGAGACTTCGACTACCGAGTTTTTGATTATACTCCAACTTTGGATATATGCCCTTAACGTTTCCCCGTGCTGCTGTACATAGGCTTTGACTTCTTCTATAGATGTTGGCCATTTGTACATCGATTTGAAGTTACTCGTGAATTGCTTTGTGAGTTCTTCCCAGCTTCCAATTGTTTCTTCCTCTAGTTTGCTTAACCATGACCTTGCTGCGCTGGTGAGGTGTAATTGTAAGCTTTGCATTGTTGTTTCCCTGGTTCCTCCGAATATTTGTACTGCTTGCAGATAGTCTGAAAGCCATGATTATAGCTCCTGAGATCCGTCATACTTTTGCTAGTCATGAGGTAATTTGAAACCTTTGGGTACTGGCGTGATGCGAATCCTTCAGGTAAAGCATGGCGCCCCCATCTCCTTTTCGTCGTCTTCGTAGTCGCATTTTCTACCTGGAGTTCTGTATTGTCGTGTTCCTTTGTTCTTTGAATTGTCTTGTCATTCTGGTGACGGCGTTCTAGATCGTTGACTTCCACTTCTGTGCCGAGGACTAATTGCTAGTTGAATGACCAGCCCGTTGGGAACCTCAAGAGGAAGGTGTGATGAATATAGCAGCAGATTTTCCCTCAGTTAAGAAACCAAGGTTTATCGTTCAGGAGAGGAGCAAACAAACGACCGAAGGTGATGCTGACTGGCCTAATAACACTCCAACAAGGGTGCCGTTTACGATACTTGTTGACTCGTCTTCAACCAATAGCAACGCGGAACCTGCACACAACACAACCAAATACTTTGTTCCCAACTTCCGATGAGGTTGTCAATCTCACCGGTTTGCTTGAAATAAAGGGTATGAGCGTATCGAGTGGAAAATGATAATAGTATGCGAGTAAAGTAAACAGTGTGAGTAAAGTAAATAGGTGATAGCAATATAATGGAAATAGGACCGGAATCCACAGTTCACTAGCGGTGTCTCTCCATAAGATAAAATAATACAAGCTGGGTAAACAAATTACAGTTGGGCAATTGATAGAATAAAGATAACGTGCATATGATGAGAGGATCACTATGAGATTTACTCTGGGCATTACAACAAAATACATAGACCGCCATCCAACTGCATCTATGACTAATAATCCACTCACGGGGATATCATCTGAACACCCCATGAGTATTAAGTTGCGAACAACAGATAATTGCATTAAGCAAAGTATGTAATGTAAACAAAGCATATGCCCTTGAGCATATGAATGTTGTTTTCCCCCTAGTAGCAACAGCACATCTACAACCTTAGAAGTTGTTGTCACTCCCCCAGATTAAATAGAGGCATGAACCTACTATCGAGCATAAATACCCCCTCTTGGAGTCACTAGCAACTACTCGGCCAAGATAGCTACTAACAACGGAGAGGATGCAAGATCATAAACAACATAGAGATAACAAAAGATAAATTTCAGTACTTCAACTCAAGCATAACACCAATATTTATCGGATCCCAACAAACCAAACATGTAGAATTACATAACGGTGATCTCAATCATGTAAGGCAGCTCATGAGATCTAAACATGAAGCACATGGTGCAAAAGACAACCATCTAGCTACTGCTATGGACCCATAGTCCAAGGTAGACTACTCACTCATCGCTCCGAAGGCAAGCATGGCGATGAAGAAGACCTCCGGTGGCGATTCCCCTCTCTGGCAGGGTGCCGGGAAGAGCTTCTAGACCCTCCCGATCTTTGGGTCGATGGCGGCGGCGGATCGCGATGTGTTCTGGAAAACTGATCGGGTCTTTAGGTTTTTCTCGTCGGGGGGTCTTCATAGGCGAAGGGGCATCATCAGAAGACATCAAGCACAACATGAAAAAGTCTAGCCCGCAGTCTACACAAGCTCCTTCTTGTACCACTTTTTTGCATAAAGCTTTTTCTCTTTTCCAACACCATTCATACTTTTTATAAACACCTCTTTTGATGAAAACCAATAAAGATCAGAGGAAAAAATATACCTTGATGAAAAGATATAACAAGATCTGAACACAAATCAGAGGCAAAAATACACCTTGATGAAAACTAAATGCAGTTCTAGAAAAAGAAGAACACTCGTTGAAACGATAAGAATGAAAAACGAAGTGTTCTTGGCAAATGAAAAGCAAGTCAACTTCTCCAAAATAAATTTGTTGGGGTCCAACCATTTATTGCAGCAAACAAAACTAAACTAAACTAAAAACTAAAAACAACTGACGCTCCAAGAAAAACGCATAGTGCATGAAGCAATAAAAATATAGTGTCTTGAAAGGTGACCTGATTTTTGCCGATGAAGAAGGGGTGCCTTGCTGGTGCCAAGTTGACGTGGGAATATGTAGTTGATGTGGGAGCTTCTTCTTCTTCAATCCCCGGCAACGGCACCAGAAAATTGTTGCTGATGCGTGGTGAATGACCAGCCCATTGGGAACCCCAAGAGGAAGGTATGATGAATATAGCAGCAGATTTACCCTCAGTTAAGAAACCAAGGTTTATCGTTCAGGAGAATCGTAGACAATACGACTGAAGGTGATGCTTGCTAGTTTGCGACAGCTTCGGACAATTTATATATGGCGCCTCATCCAAGCTTTGCTTGCTAGCTGCAACGCAGAACCTGCACACAACACAACCAAATACTTTGTTCCCAACTTGCGATGAGGTTGTCAATCTCACCGGTTTGCTGAAACAAAGGGTATGAGCGTATCGAGTGGAAAATAGTAGAAGTATGCGAGTAAAGTAAGCAGTGCGAGTAAAGTAAACAGGTGATAGCAATATGATGGAATAGGACCGGGGTCCACAGTTCACTAGTGGTGTCTCTCTATAAGATAAATAACACATGCTGGGTAAACAAATTACAGTTGGGCAATTGATAGAATAAAGATAAACATGATATGTCAAGAAGATCACTATGAGATTTACTCTGGGCATTACAACAAAATACATAGACCGCCATCCAACTGCATCTATGACTAATAATCCACTTGTGGCAAATCAGTCCGAGAACTCCACAAGTATTAAGTTGCGAACAACAGATAATTGCATTAAGCAAAGTGTGTAATGTAAACAAAGCATATGCCCTTGAGCATATGAATGTTGTTTTCTCCCTAGTAGCAATAGCACATCTACAACCTTAGAGGTTTCTGTCACTCTCCCAGATTAAATAGAGGCATGAACCCACTATCGAGCATAAATACCCCCTCTTGGAGTCACTAGCAACTACTCGGCCAAGATAGCTACTAACAACGGAGAGCATGCAAGATCATAAACAACATAGAGATAACAAAAGATATAATTCAGTATAGCAACTAAATCATAACACAAATATTCATCAGATCCCAACAAACCAAACATGTAGAATTACATAACGGTGATCTCAATCATGTAGGGCAGCTCATGAGATCTAAACATGAAGCACATGGTGGAGAAGACAACCATCTAGCTACTACTATGGACCCATAGTCCAAGGTAGACTACTCACTCATTGCTCCGAAGGCAAGCATGGCGATGAAGAAGACCTCCGGTGGCGATTCCCCTCTCCAGCAGGGTGCCGGGAAGTGCTTCTGGACCCTCCCGATCTTCGGGTCGACGGCGGCGGCGGATCGTGATGTATTATGGAAAAGTGATCGGGTTCTTAGGTTTTTCCCGCCAGGGGGTCTTTATAGGCGTAGGGGCGATGTCAGGAGTGGCCCCAGGCCTCCTCACACCATGGCGGCACGGCTAGGGCCTGGGCCGCGCCAGCCAGGCGTGAGGCCGGCCTGTGGCCCCTCTCCTACTCTCCTTCGGGTCTCTGGAAGCTCCCGGACAAAATAAGACTTCAGGAACTTGTTTCGTCCAATTCCGAGAATATTTCCTGTGTATCACATCTGAAACACAAAAACAGCAGAAAACAGGGAACTGTCACTGTGGCAAATTGTTAGTAGGTTAGTTCCGGAAAATGCATAAAAGTGCCACGAAGTGTAACGAAACAGTAGGCAAATGGTGTAAAAACAAGCATGGAGCATCAAAAATTATAGATACATTGGAGACGTATCAAGCATCCCCAAGCTTAACTCCTGCTCATCCTCGAGTAGGTAAGTGATAACAAAAGAATAATTTTTGAGGTGACATGCACCTACACAATCTTGATCATATATGTAAGCATTTGTGAGCTGGGATCATAAGGACTTAAAACATAGGCATGAAAGATATAATCTTGACAATAAGAACTTAGCAACCATGTTGTAAACATGCAAATGAACACAAACAAAAGATCATGAAAATGAAACAATGAAAGTCAAACATGTGTTCAAATCATAAGGAAAAACATACAAATGGTTTTTAGCTTGTCCTTCAAAGAGAGCAAAACATAAATGCATAGGACACCTTCAAGTTTAAGAGGGCGACTAGATATAAATAATTTGAGAACAAGTGAAACCAACAATATGAATCAATCAATGAAAACTTTGGGACAATGCACATTATACTAAGAATGACAACTATGCTCTCTTAATGGTGCATAAAGATAGAAGGTGGTGACTCAACATAAAAGTAGATGAAAGGCCCTTCGCAGAGGGAAGCAGTGATTGCAAGTTTTATAACCTTCAAAATTTATGGTACTTACCGGCTTTGAGCTCTCATTGCCCCCATCATAAGCATCCTGAATAGTTAAAGTTAATGCGAGAACAATTATGATGCATATGCTTGACAAATCATAAGTTGAAAACCTCGTGTCCCGTGAATACGAGTACCCAAACCTCATGCTACTTTACTTAGAGTCCCAAGCAAGGCTCTTGTCATTGTAAATATATGCATATCATTGAGAACCGCCAATGGGGTACCTCCGTGCCCGATGACATGGAACAAGCCCACATCAAAATGACAGAACAAGCAGACAATGAACACCTCGACATCTCTTTTATTTGCCATTTGTTTAGCTTTTTATTGTGAGATGCGTCATCGAATGTTCACCATGGGTATGCTACAAATTTCCACCATGAATTATGCATGGCTTAGATTAGCAGCCCGGCGTTTCTCTAACACATATACAAACTCCATGATCCCCACAAGATTCCCAATTCATTTCACACTGCGGGCATCCATAAACAAAAGATCACGATATCAACTCAAATAAGAAGTGCAATGTCGAAAGCTTGCCCATGACTGCATGGCTGGGCTAGTCTCCAACTTACAACTTGCAAACATAACAACTCAACATAAGAGACCACAATGTCAAATTTTTAAGAACAGGAAAAAGTAAAGTGTGCCTTTCGGTTTGTGAGAGCTTTACTGACCGAATTTCGCATAACACTGGTAAGAGTTTAATTTGAAGAGAAAATAAAAGTAAGTCAAATTTACTTGGAATAGCAAATTGCTAGTAGGTATGTATGGTGGACACTTTGGAAAACTTTGGCTTTTAGGAGTTGGATGCACAAGTAGAGCTCATACTCAGTACAAGGCGAGGGCTAGCAAAAGACTGGGAGCGACCAACTAAGAGAGCAATAATGGCCATAATCATGCAAAGCAACAAAGTGACATTAAAAGAAGCATAAGATGGCATCAAAAGTCAAAAACAAAATGATCATAGAGGCTATTGGAGACTTTGTAAGAGTCTAACATGTGTGAGCATGCGCCAAGTCAACCCAAATAAAGCATCAAGGAGAAAACCAAAATAATGCTTCCATACAATAAAAACAATGCATGATTTTTTCAAAGGCTCATTAAGCAATCTCAGTTATTTGAGATAAGTCATGCTACAGCAAAATCACTAAGCATACCATCAAAAAGACATCAAGCATGACATGAAAAAGCCTAAGCCGCAGTCTACACAAGCTCCTTCTTGTACCACTTTTTTGCATAAAGCTTTTTCTCTTTTCCAACACCATTTGAAATTTTTATAGACACCTCTTTTGATGAAAACCAATAAAGATCAGAGGCAAAAATACACCTTGATGAAACGATATGACAAGGTCTGAACGCAAATCAAGGCAAAAACGAAAACCAATAGCAGTAGCAGAAAAAGAAGAACACCCGGTGAACGATAAGAGTGAAAAACGGAGTGTTCTTGGCAAATGAAAACGAGTACATCTCCTCCAAAGGAAATTTGTTGGGGTCCAACCATTTATTGCAGAAAACAAAACAAACTAACTAAGAAAACTAAAACAACTGACGCTCCAAGAAAAACACAGAGTGCATGAAGCAATAAAAATATAGTGTTTTGAAAGGTGACCTGATTTTTGCCGATGAAGAAGGGGTGCCTCGGGGGCATCCCCAAGCTTTGACGCTTGTACTTATTGGATATTTCTTGGGGTGATGCATGGGCATCCCCAAGCTTGAGCTTTTTTCCATTCTTCATTTCATCTCATCATTCTCCAATCCCTACACTTGAAAACTTCCTTCATACAAAACTAAACACAAATCTATTAGCAACATTAGTGTAAGCATAACATATAATCAACCTCTTTTGCTTCAGGTTTCAACTCAAAACCACCACATATATAGCACATACTACTGTAGCAACTTCCCCAAAAGTTCTATGATCAAAAGAACTCAAAAGAAAGCGATAAAGCGGCAAACACAAATATTGGCAGAAATCTGTCAAAACAGAACAGCTGACAAAGGCCGAATTTTTGAGGGGTTTTCTGTTGCTCAAATCAAAAAGTGTTCAACTAACAAAAGTTTTGATAGAACCTGGGTAATATGCACAAGAAATCTCAGGTCCAAAAAATATACAGAGAATTTACACGAATTTTTACGGTTCAGCACCAAAAACAGTTTCAGGACAGCAACATCCCCAAATCTTTACCTCACTCGAATTAGAGGCTTCTCTTGGCACAAAAACAAAATAAAAAGGATAAGGAGAGGTCATTACAGTAGTAATAACTTCCAAGACTCAAATAAAAGAAAAATTACTGAAAATAAAACATTGGGTTATCTCCCAAGAGTGCTTTTCTTTAACGTCTTTGAGCTAGGCGCAGAAAATTTGCGAATCAAGTAACATCAAGTGATGAAGCATCAAGCTCATAATTTGCTCTAAGAATAGATTCAAAAAGTAATTTATTCCTTTTCCTAGGGAAGTGTTACATACCTTTCTTGAGTGGAAATTGATATTTGATGGTGCCTTCTCTCATATCAATGATAGCACCTACAATTCGAAGAAAGGGTCTTCCCAAAATAATAGGACATGAAGCATGGCATTCAACGTCCATAACAAGAAAATCAACGGGAACAAGGTTATTGTTAACCACAATAAGAACATCATTAATTCTTCCCAAAGGTTTCTTCTTAGCAACATCAGCAACAGGAACATCATAATAACATTTTTCAAGAGGTGGTAAATCAAGCATGTCATATATTTTTCTAGGCATGATAGAAATACTAGCACCTAGATCACATAAAGCATGGAAATCAAAACCATTAACATGCATATCAATGATGGGTTCCCAACCATCTTCTAACTTCTTGGGAACAGAAGCTTTTTGCTTCAACTTTTCATCCCTAATTTTTATGAGAGCATTGGTAATATGCTTAGTAAAAGCAACATTTAAGGAACTAGCATTGGGAGTCAAAGCAAGCTTTTGCAAGAACAAAATAATTTCAGATATATTGCAGCCATCAACATCAAAATCATTAAAAGAAATAGAGCTATCATCTTCCACACTCCGAAAAATTTCAGTACTCTTTTGAGAAAAAGTTTTGGCAGTTTAAGACTTTTTAGCACAAGGAGTGGGAGTTTTCTCTACCCCAATCAAAGTAAGAGGATTGCTAGAATTAGGAGCAATATCATTAGAGGTAGTAATGGTACATACCTTCATCTCTCTAGCCATCTCATCTTCTCTTTCCCACCTGGCATACAATTCCGCTAACAATCTAATATTTTCATCAATTCCAACTTGAATAGTATTAACAGTAGCAAAAGGATCAGGCTTAGCAGACATTCTATTAACCAAAGAGGATTGCACATTAGACAAGGATGAAATATTAGTTTTAGCTTTGGAAACCTTAGCTTGCAATTTAGGAATAGCCTTGTTTAAATTTTCAAGTTGATGACTAATAGTCCTCAACAGAGCTGATTGCTCCTCCATAGTCTTAGTAAACAACTTATTTTGCTCATATTGCATTTGCATAAAATTCTTGGTAGCCTTTTCAAGTTCTAAAAACCTCTCTTCACTAGGCATTTTAGGTCTACCAAAATAGCCATTTTCACCATTAGAGGGAAACGGCCTATAATTGTTACTAGCAAAATTGTTCCTATAAGCATTGTTGTTAAAATTATTATTTCTAATGAAATTCACATCAACATGCTCTTCTTGAGCAACCAAAGAGGCTAAAGGAACATTATTAGGATCAACATGAGTCCTGTCATTAGCAAGCATAGCCATAATGGTATCAATCTTATCACTCAAGGAAGAGGTTTTCTCAACAGAATTTACCTTCTTACCTTCTGGAGCTCTCTCGGTGTGCCATTCAGAATAATTTACCATCATGTTGTCGAGTAGCTTTGTTGCAGCGCCCAAGGTAAGGGACATAAAAGTGCCTCCAGCAGCTGAATCAAGTAGGTTCCTCAAAGAAAAATTCAGTCCTGCATAAAAAGTTTGGACAATCATCCAAGTAGTCAGTCCATGAGTGGGGCAATTCTTTATCATAGATTTCATTCTTTCCCAAGCTTGAGCAACATGTTCATTATCAAACTGAGTAAACTTCATAATATTGCTACGCAAGGATATAATCTTAGTAGGAGGATAGTATCTACCAATAAAAGCATCCTTACACTTAGCCCATGAATCAATACTATTCTTAGTCAAAGACAGCAACCAATCTTTAGCTTTTCCTCTCAAAGAAAAAGGAAACAACTTGAGCTTAATAATATCACTTTCTACATCCTTATATTTCTGCATCTCACATAGCTCAACAAAATTGTTGAGATGAGCTGCAGCATCTTCAGTACTAGCACCAGAGAATTGCTCTTTCATAACAAGGTTCAACAAAGAAGGCTTAATCTCATAAAAGTTTGCAGCAGGAGCAGGTGGTGCAATAGGAGTGCAGATAAAATCACTATTGTTCGTGCTAGTAAAGTCACACAATTTGGTGTTTTCAGGATTGGCCATTTCAGCAAAACAAAAGTAAACAAGTAAAAACAACTACCAAGGATTCTAATTTTTTTGGGTTTTTGATATAAAGCGATGCAGGTAAAATAAATAAAGTAAAGCAAAACAATAACAAAGTAAAGGATGTGCGTGCGAAAACTCCCCTCGCAGAAGTCTTCCACTCTTCCCCGGCAACGGCGCCAGAAAATTGTTGCTGGTGCCAAGTTGACGTGGGAATATGTAGTTGATGTGGGAGCTTCTTCTTCTTCAATCCCCGGCAATAGTGCCTGAAAATTGTTGCTGATGCGTGGTGAATGACCAGCCCGTTTGGGAACCCCAAGAGGAAGGTGTGATGAATATAGCAGCAGATTTTTCCTCACTTAAGAAACCAAGGTTTATCGGACAGGAGAAGAGAAGACAATACGACTGAAGGTGATGCTTGCTAGTTTGCGACAACTTTGGACAATTTATATATGGCGCCTCGTCCAAGCTTTGCTTGCTAGCTGCAATGTAGAACCTGCACACAACACAACCAAATACTTTGTTCTCAACTTGCGATGAGGTTGTCAATCTCACCGGTTTGCTTGAAACAAAGGGTATGAGCGTATCGAGTGGAAAACAGTAGAAGTATGCGAGTAAAGTAAACAGTGCGAGTAAAGTAAACAGGTGATAGCAATATGATGGAATAGGACCGGGGTCCACAGTTCACTAGTGGTGTCTCTCTATAAGATAAATAACACATGCTGGGTAAACAAATTACAGTTGGGCAATTGATAGAATAAAGATAACGTGCATATGATAAGAGGATCACTATGAGATTTACTCTGGGCATTACAACAAAATACATAGACCGCCATCCAACTGCATCTATGACTAATAATCCACTCCCGGGGATATCATCCGAACACCCCATGAGTACTAAGTTGCGAACAACAGATAATTGCATTAAGCAAAGTGATACGTCTCCAACGTATCTATAATTTTTGATGCTCCATGCTTGTTTTTACACCATTTGCCTAATGTTTCGTTACACTTCGTGGCACTTTTATGCATTTTCTGGAAATAACCTATTAACAAGTGCCACAGTGCCAGTTCCCTGTTTTCTGCTATTTTTGTGTTTCAGAAGTGATACACAGGAAATATTCTCGGAATTGGACGAAACAAAATCCCGAAGTCTTATTTTACCCGGAAGCTTCTAGAGATCCGAAGAGGAGTAGGGGGGGCACCAGGGCCTCACACACCAGGCTCGCGCGGCCAGGGGCCTGGCCGCGCCGCTATGGTGTGAGGGCACCTAGCCCCACTCTTGACATCGCCCCTTCGCCTATAAAGACCCCCCGATGGGAAAAACCTAAGTACCCGATCAATTTTCCAGAACACATCGCGATCAACCGCCGCCGTCGACCCGAAGATCGGGAGGGTCCAGAAGCTTTTCCCGGCACCCTGCCGGAGAGGGGAATCGCCATCGGAGGTCTTCTTCATCGCCATGCTTGCCTCCGGAGCGATGAGTGAGTAGTCTACCTTGGACTATGGGTCCATAGAAGTAGCTAGATGGTTGTCTTCTCCACCATGTGATTCATGTTTAGATCTCATGAGCTGCCCTACATGATTGAGATCACCGTTATGTAATTCTACATGTTTGGTTTGTTGGGATCCGATGAATATTGGTGTTATGATTAAGTTGCCATACTAAATTATATCTTTTGTTATCTCTATGTTGTTTATGATCTTGCATGCTCTCCGTTGTTAGTAGCTATCTTGGCCGAGTAGTTGCTAGGGACTCCAAGAGGGGGTATTTATGCTCGATAGTGGGTTCATGCCTCTATTTAACCTGGGGGAGTGACAGAAACCTCTAAGGTTGTAGATGTGCTGTTGCCACTAGGGAGAAAACAACATTCATATGCTCGAGGGCATATGCTTTGTTTACATTACACACTTTGCTTAATGCAATTATCTATTGTTCACAACTTAATACTTGTGGAGTTCTCGGATTGATTCGCCACAAGTGGATTATTAGTCATAGATGCAGTTGGATGGCGGTCTATGTATTTTGTTGTAATGCCCAGAGTAAATCTCATAGTGATCTTCTTGACATATCACGTTTATCTTTATTCTATCAATTGCCCAACTGTAATTTGTTTACCCAGCATGTGTTATTTATCTTATGGAGAGACACCACTAGTGAACTGTGGACCTCGGTCCTATTTCCATCATATTGCTATCACCTGTTTACTTTACTCGCACTGTTTACTTTACTCGCATACTTCTACTGTTTTCCACTCGATACGCTTATAACCTTTGTTTCAAGCAAACCGGTGAGATTGACAACCTCATCGCAAGTTGGGAGCAAAGTATTTGGTTGTGTTGTGTGCAGGTTCCACATTGCTACTAGTTGAAGACTCGCCAACTCGTTTTTATCGTGAAACAGCAGCCTTGTTGGAGTGTTATTAAGCCAGTCTGCATCACCTTTAGTCGTACTGTCCGCTCTTCTCCTGATTGACATAACCTTGGTTTCTTAACTGAGGGAAAACAAGCTGCTATACTCATCACACCTTCCTCTTGGGGTTCCCAACGGGCTGGTCATTTACCACGCATCAAGCTCTTTTTCTGGCGCTGTTGCCGGGGACTTGAAGAAAAAGAAGCTCCTACATCAACTACATTCTCCCACGTCAACTACGCGCCAGCAGCTCTTTTTCTGGCGCCGTTGCCGGGGAAGAAGTGGAAGACCTTTGCAAGGGGAGTTTTTCGCACACACATCCTTTACTTTGTAATTGTTTTGCTTTACTTTATTTATTTTACCTGCATCATTTTTTTTATCAAAAACCCAAAAAAATTAGAATCCTTGGTAGTTGTTATTTCTTTACTTTTAGTTCATCATGCTGTTCCCTAAGTACGTTCTGGAGGATCTCTCAATAGGTAGTGGTTCTATCATTGGAAAAAGTAACATTGAGGAGTTCTTTAATCACATTAGTATGCATGAGGAAGTTGAGGAAAAATCTTTGATTGAGCTAGCTCCTAGTATTGAAGTTGGTTTTGCTTATTTAATTCACATGTTGGAAACTAGGTTTGCTAGCCTTAATCCCTTTTTGCAATACATGTTCCTTAAGCTTCATGAAATTGAGGATCCCGAAAAGAAAGCTTTTATTTTGGATGCTTTGCGCCTAGAATTTAAAGATGTCGTTATTGAAGCCAAAAAAGTTCTTAAACGTTTTAATAAACTCGGTTCACCTATAAAGGTTATTAGTACAAACGATGAAGGGGCCAAAATACCTATACCTTGCAAGCTCTTGGGATTGTGTGAAGCTTTCGAAAACAATTTTGACTGGATCTGTCCTAAAAATCTTTTTGTTGAAAATAGTGTACCAAAGCGTGATCACAAAGGGTCTTCTAAAACTTATGTGGATGAAATACAATGCCTTATTGACAAGAACTCTGCAGTTGATCTTAATGCTTCTTTTGAAAATACTTGATTCGCAAATTTTCTGTGCCTAGCTCAAAGGCGTTAAAGAAAAGCACTCTTGGGAGATAACCCAATGTTTTTATTTTCAGTACTTTTTCTTTTATTTGAGTCTTGGAAGTCATTACTACTATAATGACCACTCCTTATCTTGTTTATTTTGTTTTTGTGCCAAGATAAGCCTCTAATTCGAGTGAGGTAAAGATTTGGGGATGTTGCTGTCCTAAAACTGTTTTTAGTGCTGCACCGTAAAAATTCGTATAAATTTTCTGTATACCTTTTGGACCTGAAATTTCTTTTGCATATGCCCCAGGTTATATCCAAACTTTCGTTAGTTGAACACTTTTTGATTTGAGCAACAGAAGAACCCTCAAAAATTCGATCTTTGTCAGCTGTTCAGTTTTGACAGATTTCTGCCAATATTTGTGTTTGCCACTTTATCGCTTTCTTTTGAGTTCTTTTTTATCATGGAACCTTTTGGGAAGTTGCTACAGTAGTATATTCTTTATATGTGGTGGTCTTGAGTTGAAACCTGAAGCAAAAATAGGTTGATTATATGTTATGCTTACACTAATGTTGCTAATAGAATTGTGTTTAGTTTTGTATGAAGGAAGTTTCCAAGTGTAGGGATTGGAGAATGATGAGATGAGTTGAAGAATGGACAAAAGCTCAAACTTGGGGATGCCCATGCATCACCCCAAGAAATATCCAAGAAGTACAAGCATCAAAGTTTGGGGATGCCCCCGAGGCACCCCTTCTTCATCGGCAAAAATCAGGTCACCTTTCAAAACACTATATTTTTATTGCTTCATGCACTATGTGTTTTTCTTGGAGCGTCAGTTGTTTTAGTTTTCTTAGTTGGTTTAGTTTGTTTGTTTTCTGCAATAAATGGTTGGACCCCAACAAATTTCCTTTGGAGGAGATGTACTCGTTTTGATGTGCCAAGAACACTCCGTTTTTCATTCTTACAATTTCACCGAGTGTTCTTCTTTTTCTGCTACTACTTTTGGTTTTCGTTTTCGCCTTGATTTGCGTTCAGACCTTGTTATATATTTTCATCAAGGTGTATTTTTGCCTCTGATATTTATTGGTTTTCATCAAAAGAGGTGTCTATAAAAATTTCAAATGGTGTTGGAAAAGAGAAAAAGCTTTATGCAAAATAGTGGTACAAGAAGGAGCTTGTGTAGACTGCGGCTTAGGCTTTTTCATGTCATGCTTGATGTCTTTTTGATAGTATGCTTAGTGGTTTTGTTGTAGCATGACTTGTCTCAAATAACTGAGATTGCTTAATGAGCCTTTGAAAAAAGCATGCGTTGTTTTTATTGTATGGAAGCATTATTTTGGTTTTCTCCTTGATGCTTTATTTGGGTTGACTTGGCGCATGCTCACACATGTTAGACTCTTACAAAGTCGCCAATAGCCTCTATGATCATTTATTTTTTGACTTTTGATGCCGTCTTATGCATCTTTTAATGTCGCTTTGTCGCTTTGCATGATTATGGCCATTATTGCTCTCTTAGTTGGTCGCTCCCAGTCTTTTGCTAGCCCTCGCCTTGTACTGAGTATGAGCTCTACTCGTGCATCCAACTCCTAAAAGCCAAAGTTTTCCAAAGTGTCCTCCATACATACCTACTAGCAATTTGCTATTCCAAGTAAATTTGACTTGCTTTTATTATCTCTTCAAATTAAACTCTTACCAGTGTTATGCGAAATTCGGTCAGTAAAGCTCTCACGAACCGGAAGGCACACTTTACTTTTTCCTGTTCTTAAAAATTTGACATTGTGGTCTCTTATGTTGAGTTGCTATGCTTGCAAGTTGTAAGTTGGATTCTAGCCCATCCTTGCTGTAATGGGGCAAGCTTTCAACATTGCACTTCTTATTTGAGTTGATATCGTGATCTTTTGTTTTATGGATGCCCGCGGTGTGAAATGAATTGGGAATCTTGTGGGGATCATGTTGTTTGTATATGTGTTAGAGAAACGCCGGGCCGCCAATCTAAGCCATGCATAATTCATGGTGGAAATTTGCAGCATACCCATGGTGAACATTCGACGACGCATCTCACAATAAAAAAAAGCTAAACAAATGGCAAATAAAAGAGATGTCGAGGTGTTCATTGTCTGCTTGTCCTGTCATTTTTGTGTGGGCTTGTTCCATGTCATCGGGCACGGAGGTACCTCATTGGCGGTTCTCAATGATATGCATATAGTTACAATGACAAGAGCCTTGCTTGGGACTCTAAGTAAAGTAGCATGAGGTTTGGGTACTCGTATTCACGGGGCACGAGGTTTTGAACTTATGATTTGTCAAGCATATACATAATAATTGTTCTCGCATTAACTTTAACCATTCAAGATGCTTATGATGGGGGCAATGAGAGCTCAAAGCCTGTAAGTACCATAATTTTTGAAGGTTATAAAACTTGCAATCACTGCTTCCCTCTGTGAAGGGTCTTTCTTCTACTTTTATGTTGAGTCACCACCTTCTTTCTTTATGCACCATAAGAGAGCAAAGTTGTCATTCTTAGTATAATATGCATTGTCCCAAAGTTCATTGATTGATTCATATTGTTGGTTTCACTTGTTCTCAAATTATTTGTATCTAGTCGCCCTATTAAACTTGAAGGTGTCCTATGCATTTATGTTTTGCTGTCTTTAAAGGACATCCTGAAAATCATTTGTATGTTTTTCCTTATGATTTGAACACACGTTTGACTTTCATTGTTTCATTTTCATGATCTTTTGTTTGTGTTCATTTTCATGTTTACAAAATGGTTGCCAAGTTCTTATTGTCAAGATTATATCTTCATGCCCATGTTTTAAGTTCTTATGACCCCAGCTCACAAATGCTTACATATATGATCAAGATTGTGTAGGTGCATGTCACCTCAAGAATTATTCTTTTGTTATCACTTACCTACTCGAGGACGAGTAGGAGTTAAGCTTGGGGATGCTTGATACGTCTCCAACGTATCTATAATTTTTGATGCTCCATGCTTGTTTTTACACCATTTGCCTAATGTTTCGTTACACTTCGTGGCACTTTTATGCATTTTTCGGAACTAACCTATTAACAAGTGCCACCGTGCCAGTTCCCTGTTTTCTGCTATTTTTGTGCTTCAGAAGTGATACACAGGAAATATTCTCGGAATTGGATGAAACAAAATCCTGAAGTCTTATTTTACCCGGAAGCTTCCAGAGATCTGAAGAGGAGTAGGAGGGGGGCCACCAGGGCCCCACACACCAGGCTCGCGCGGCCAGGGGCCTGGCCATGCCGCCATGGTGTGAGGGCACCTGGCCCCACTCCTGACATCGCCCCTTCGCCTATAAAGACCCCCCGACGGGAAAAACCTAAGTACCCGATCAATTTTCTAGAACACATCGTGATCCGCCACCGCCGTCGACCTGAAGATCGGGAGGGTCCAGAAGCTCTTCCCGGCACCCTGTCGGAGAGGGGAATCGCCACCGGAGGTCTTCTTCATCGCCATGCTTGCCTCCATAGCGATGAGTGAGTAGTCTACCTTGGACTATGGGTCCATAGCAGTAGCTAGATGGTTGTCTTCTCCACCATGTGCATCATGTTTAGATCTCATGAGCTGCCCTACATGATTGAGATCACCGTTATGTAATTCTACATGTTTGGTTTGTTGGGATCCGATGAATATTGGTGTTATGATTAAGTTGCTGTACTGAATTATATCTTTTGTTATCTCTATGTTGTTTATGATCTTGCATGCTCTCCGTTGTTAGTAGCTATCTTGGCCGAGTAGTTGCTAGTGACTCCAAGAGGGGGTATTTATGCTCGATAGTGGGTTCATGCCTCTATTTAACCTGGGGGAGTGACAGTAACCTCTAAGGTTGTAGATGTGCTGTTGCTACTAGGGAGAAAACAAAATTCATATGCTCGAGGGCATATGCTTTGTTTATATTACACACTTTTCTTAATGCAATTATCTGTTGTTCGCAACTTAATACTTGTGGAGTTCTCGGATTGATTCGCCACAAGTGGATTATTAGTCATAGATGCAGTTGGATGGCGGTCTATGTATTTTGTTGTAATGCCCAGAGTAAATCTCATAGTGATCTTCTTGACATATCACGTTTATCTTTATTCTATCAATTGCCCAACTGTAATTTGTTTACCCAGCATGTGTTATTTATCTTATGGAGAGACAACACTAGTGAACTGTGGACCCCGGTCCTATTTCCATCATATTGCTATCACCTGTTTACTTTACTCGCACTGTTTACTTTACTCGTATACTTTTTCTGTTTTCCACTCGATACGCTCATAACCTTTGTTTCAAGCAAACAGGTGAGATTGACAACCTCATCGCAAGTTGGGAGCAAAGTATTTGGTTGTGTTGTGTGCAGGTTCCACGTTGCTACTAGCTGAAGACTTGCCAACTCATTTTTATCGTGAAACGGCGCCCTTGTTGGAGTGTTATTAAGCCAGTCTGCATCACCTTCAGTCGTACTGTCCGCTCTTCTCCTGATCGACATAACCTTGGTTTCTTAACTGAGGGAAAACGAGCTGCTATACTCATCACACCTTCCTCTTGGGGTTCCCAACGGGCTGGTCATTTACCACGCATCAAGCTCTTTTTCTGGCGCCGTTGCCGGGGACTTGAAGAAGAAGAAGCTCCTACATCAACTACATTCTCCCACGTCAACTACGCGCCAGCACAAACTGTGTAATGTAAACAAAGCATATGCCCTTGAGCATATGAATGTTGTTTTCTCCCTAGTAGCAATAGCACATCTACAACCTTAGAGGTTTCTGTCACTCCCCCAGATTAAATAGAGGCACGGACCCACTATCGAGCATAAATACCCCCTCTTGGAGTCACTAGCAACTACTCGGCCAAGATAGCTACTAACAACAGAGAGCATGCAAGATCATAAACAACATAGAGATAACAAAAGATATAATTCAGTATAGCAACTCAATCATAACACCAATATTCATTGGATCCCAACAAACCAAACATGTAGAATTACATAACGGTGATCTCAATCATGTAGGGCAGCTCATGAGATCTAAACATGAAGCACATGGTGGAGAAGATAACCATCTAGCTACTGCTATGGACCCATAGTCCAAGGTAGACTACTCACTCATCGCTCCGGAGGCAAGCATGGCGATGAAGAAGACCTCCGGTGGCGATTCCCCTCTCCGGCAGGGTGCCGGGAAGAGCTTCTAGACCCTCCCGATCTTCGGGTCGACGGCGGCGGTGGATCGCGATGTGTTCTAGAAAATTGATCGGGTTCTTAGGTTTTTCCCGTCGGGGGGGGCCTTTATAGGCGAAGGGGCAATGTCAGGAGTGGCCCCAGGCCTCCTCACACCATGGCAGCGCGGCCAGGGCCTAGGCAACAGGGAACTGGCACTGTGGCAACTTGTTAGTAGGTTAGTTTCGAAAAATGCATAAAAGTGCCACGAAGTGTAACGAAACAGTAGGCAAATGGTGTAAAAACAAGTATGGAGCATAAAAAATTATAGATACGTTGGAGACGTATCATGCCTCGGGGGCATCCCCAAGCTTTGACGCTTGTACTTCTTGGATATTTCTTGGGGTGATGCATTGGTATCCCCAAGCTTGAGCTTTTGTTCATTCTTCAACTCATCTCATACTCTCCGATCCCTACACTTGAAAACTTTTTTCATACAAAACTAAACTAGTAGGAAAACCCTTATCCATGGGCCCATTATCTGTAGAGCACTACGTTTCGGTGCTCCACAGATAAGTAGCCGTGGTGCACCACATATACATGCTCCACAGATATCTTGTTATGCGTGGCGCACCGAAGTAAGGATGCGCCACTGATAAGTGGGCCCCACCGAGCACCAGGGCCTGGGGTGTCAGGCCCCCATATCCGTGGCGCATGGAATTGGGGTGCGCCACGCATATGGAGGATAACCGTGGTGCACCACATATACATGCGCCATGGATATAAGTGGGCCCACCCTCTGGAAAAGGTGGCAGACATATCTGTGGCGCATGTATATGTGGTGCGCCACTGTTATATATATCTGTGGAGCACCATTTTGAGGTGCGCCACGGATATATCGTACCTACCACCATAAAGGTTCCATCTCCCCCTACATCCCACTCCAAGCCCTTACTCCCATAGATCTAGCTCTAGCTCTAGCTCCTCTTCTCTCCACCCCCATTTTCTTCAACTATTTCTCCATTTAAGGTAGCTAGCCAAAACTTGGATTTGGATAGTATGTAAGGGTTGACTTCCTTCTCTTCCCCTCCCACATATATCTAGCACTATTCCTCCCACTAGCTAGCACATATCTTGTCTCCCTCAATAGTTTGGCTCTCCGCTCACGGATTCGTCGGTAACTTGTCTAATAGGTGAGAATATGGTTGGATGAAAAATGTATGCTTGTTTCCTTGTGGCGGCCGACGCGCGGCACGTATGGCGGTGTGTTATGTGAGATATATATGGCATATGTGTTTTGTATGTGATTGAGAGGGGCATGGATGCTTGTGTATTGTTTGTGCAGGTACCGGCGCGTGGTGCATGGATGTTTTCCGAAATGTTGATTAATTTCTGTTTCGGCAAACTTTTGCACTACCCATATGTCCTATTTATAGGGAAGGTCATGCCGAATTTTTCTGGCGATATGACCATAATTTATTCTAAATATTCTCATTTGCTCCATACCGTGCAGGCAACAATGGTGCGCCACATGAGCGAAGGTTGGTGGGTAGATACGAGGAACGTGCAATGGCCATCATGATTCGGAACAACATGTCCGAGATAAGATGTCCTTGTCATAGATGCAACCTCAGGGCCCTAATCAAGCCTGATTCCGGTACATTGGAGAAGCACTTGCTCATGAGTGGTTTCATGAATGGCTACATTGACGAGGACGTCAACAACGGGCCCCCACCGACAGGAAATGGTGACGTGGGAGGCCGACGAGAAGGCGAAGAGTCACCCAGCCATGATGAAGGAGATGCGGGACATGATGATGACACCGGATCCGATGGTGGTGGAGAAGACGCAGACACGGAGACACCACCAGTTTTTCAGCGTCCTCCTAGGAGTCAAGCTTCCTACCGGTTACGGAGGAAAGATATCATGATACCTGGACGAAGCGAAGAAGAGGTTCTCCGGGATGAAATATCACGACTGCCATGTGCTGATGAGGCAGATACTTCCAGTAGCGCTCCGAGGGATCATGGACGAGCACGTACGTGAGACGCTGTTTGGCCTCTGCAACATTTTCGACGTCCTCTCTAGGAAGTGGATCGGCATGAAGAGCAAAAACTCTTATTCGTCTTGTCACAGGGCCCCGTGATGAACGTGAGGACCTATCAGGCATACGACATCAATGGTTACACATTCTACACCGAGAAAAAGGACCATAGCAGCGAACACCAGAACTCGGGGGTCACGATGCTGTCCTACGCGGACGAGGAATCCACCGTCAATGAAAGGTTCTTCGGGAGGATCGAGGAGATCTGGGAACTCAACTACTGTGGAGAGAAGATGCCGATATTTCGGGTCAGATGGGCCTACAACATCGAAAAAGAAGGCCGGTACTTCACCACCATGGTCATACCCGAAGGCAAATCCAGCGCGAACGTCCAGGCAAAAAATGAGCCATGGGTACTAGCGAGCCAGGTTGATCAATACTTCTTCATTTCCAAACCAGTAAGGCCTAGCCGCATTGTCGTTAGGAGGGGAAAAAGGAGCATCATCGGAATGGAGGGAGCGGCCACCGAGCAAGACTTCGACAAGTACGACGATCCCAAGATAGAAGAGGAATTTGACAAGTACTTCGATAGGCCTAGTGATGCCGCTGGAAGAAGGAAGACCACCCTACCCGCTAAAGGATACCCGTACACGAGAAGAAATCCCCATGTTTCCAGGCTCAATTATTCAACCGCGACGAAGAAGGGCAAGAAGATCGTGATGAGTCAACGACAGTAGCTCGTTCGGAATCGACATCGGACAACATGTGTCATTTTTTGGAGGAACAATCATATAAATGATTTTTGGTTTTTTGTAACAATGATCATATATATGATATAACTGGTACTATTTAAAAATTATTATTTCTAGAATAAGAAAATATTATTTATTGCAATATAGTAATTTTAAACTTTGTGAAATACATTTTTTGTAAAAAACAAAAAACGGTGGGAGGTCCAGGGTTCGAACCTGGCACCTCCCAAACAGCCAGCGCGTGAACCGGCCAGAACCACTAGGCTAGGTGGAGATTGTTATCTAGATGGGAGTTCCGATCCTTTTGAAGTATACATCGACATGCGTGGCGCACCATGATATGGTGCGCTAGGCATAACTTAACCGTAGCGCACCTCTGAGGGGTGCGCCACGCATATCTTACACTTAGGGTAAAACCGTTTCGCCCCCGGCCTTTCTCTCCCACGCGCCTCACTCGACCCCCCCCCCCCCCCCCCCCGCTGAAACCCTAGCTAGACGAAGCCAACGACGATGACAGTCGCCGCCCCTCTTCTTCCCCAACGATGACCAGCCACACCCTGCTTCTTCCCCGACGACGGTCGCGCTCCTCTTCTTCCCCACATCCTCTCTCCTACTCGCGGCCAGGGCCAACGGTCGTGCCCTGCTTCTTCCCCAACACCTCGGCGTCAAGCAGGAGGTACGCCCTGCTTCTTCCCCGCTTCTTCTCCTGTTCAAACTGGTGTGCACTGTGCAACCCCAGCGTGTTCTTCTTACTGCAATGAAATGTTAGAATTTTGTGTCCGCTAGGTCTAATCGAGTAATTGGTAAACACCAGTTTGTTAGATAGTTGCATTGCTACATGTAACTTGTATACTGAGTTACTTCACATCTTACTGCAATGAAATGTTGCTCCCGTTTCCCTGGGATATTCTGATCACTATGTATTTGTGATTTTGTGGATGGTGAAAACTGAACAAGTTTCAGCTTTCTGCACAATTATTCTCCGAGAATTGCTTTATTCTTAATCATGGAAGGGTGAAGTTAGAATGTTTTTGGTACAATTCATTGCTGTTTAAAACTATATTTGAGCTGATCCTCCAAATAGTAGCATGGGGATCATTAAGGTCTTGCTGATTGGATTGTTCTTGGAGTCAAATGATGAACTAGGGTGATACATGGAGTGAAATCCTAGACCTATTTAGAAATTTTCTCACGATGTTCATCTCTGTCTTGCCTTTGAGCAAGCTATGCATGTGTGTTTTGTAGCTTCTATGCCATAGAGAATCTCTGAGGAACCCTCTAGGGGTCATATTGAGCTCCCTTTGCAAGCTACCCATGTAGGCTAAAGTTAAGAGAATATATTATCTATGTTTAAACTACTTCTATTTCTATGCACAAGTTTCTGTCGTATGCAATTTGTTATTCTACATTTCTAAGTATTACTCTCTTATTCACTTTATTTGAAATGGTTTCACATAGTGAACCTCTCTTCGTCGCTGCATAATTGCATATACAGAGAAGATATAGAAATATGGGTGATGTTCCATTATTGGTTTTAGTCTATGCAGCTTAACAGAGCTTGACATTTATTTCTTTTCTTTTCTAAATGGGAATGAATTTTACTTTACTAATGGGTAGAGGACAAATAATATCATAATGTGCATTCAGAAAATGCTACTATTCTTGAGCTATTTTTATTTTAGCAGATAATTAAGAGAAAAACATTATCTAATGGATGCTTGTGGTTGCTTACTTGCCTCTCCATTCAATTGGTACTTGAACTCAACATTGCTGCATTTTAGACTTGCCATCATTTCTATTTGTGAAAATTGGTCATTGAATTTGTGATAATTTAAAATAAGAGATATATCCGACTTTCTTTAGTACTCAGGTTAATAAAAATTTATCTACTGAATGATTAAATAGTTGTATTCTCTTTCCTTGTAAACATGCTTGTTATTGAATTCAAGAACAACGGTATAAGAAAGTTGGCTGCTGTGTTTTTAAATTTATTTATATCGAATTGTTCAAATCATATGTATAGGTTACCTCATAAAACAAAGGTGTTGTTGTGATTTTAAATTTATTTATTACATGTTCCCAAGTTACACAGTACTCTCCAACATTAACGTTGGCATAAAACTGAACTGAACCTTGCATTGGTACCCGCAAAAGTTTTTATGATGCAGTGAAGGTCAAGGTCGATTTTTTTTGTCATAGATGTGATGTTATAATATCAAACATTCTTTCATTTATTTTCCCCTTGATTTCATGTAGCCCTGTAATTCTTTGGAAATGACCTGTTTGAAATGTAAGCCAATAGAGGTATTTGATTCATATAAATTGCAACAAGCCAATCAGAAATGGAACACCATGTTTGTTTCATAGGTTCCCCCATCTATGCACTTTGTAAACTGTCCTTTTGATGCTTGAGGAGCTGAATGATGTTAAAGTATATCACTATGTAGAAATCTGCTTCCTCCACCGAAATGGCTCAACTCTGTTCTGTCCTATGAAGGTAGCAAGGTGGGAGTTAACTTGGGTAGCAGAGCAAGCTCATTGAGGCATTTTGGAAATAAGTATAGCATATTACCTTGTGCATTATGTTTATTCCTTGTTTGGTTCTGCGTTCTGGTAGTTGCTAACATCATCCTATAAATCAAGAAACTGGATTGTTCGCAAGAAAGAAGCTTACTTTGCAAACTAAGCAAGCACAACATTAGCTAGGGACATGAAATATATAACAGAATCTGTTTTATTATCTTAGAAAACCTAACCAAAAACTGAAAAGTCGAGCTTGCCAATAGAATCTGTTTTCATTTTTTTCATACTAACTAAAGTATGCTGCTTGCACAACTACTAAAGATTATCTTTGGTTCATGTTCTTGTATGACTAATTTTATCACCAAAGTGGTATCACTGCTTGCTAAACTAGGTGCTTTAATTTTATAGCACCTAGTTTATAATTTTGTAAAGATATAGTAGCATATGCTTTACTATTTTGACATGCTTATACATGTAAGGAATCTGTGAACTTTTTACTGGCTACTTACTATGAAATTTTTACTGTGAACTTTCTACTGTGAACTTACTGTGAATTTTCTACTATGAACTTTTTACTGTGAACTTTTTATACATGTAAGTGTATATTGCTGGCTACTTACTGTGAACTTTTTATATATATAAGTGTATGTTGCTAGCTACTTACTGTGAACTTTTTACTGTGATGATGTTTACTGTGAGCTATTTACTGTGATGATCAATCTGTGATGATGAATCTGTGAGCATGTTGTCGACATGTTGTCGACAACTGTGTGTTGGAAAGGCACATTTTGTGCTTTTTTTGTGTGAATTATTTACAGGTTTTTGAAAATGAGTGCCTATTACTCCTGAAATGTTGATTGATTTCTGTTTCGGTGAGAAATAGGCACTCCTAGGTAGCCATATATAGGGGAGGTGCTGTCAAATTTTCCGATCGATTTTTTGTTGTACTGATACGTCTCTAACGTATCTATAATTTTTGATGCTCCATGCTTGTTTTTGCACCATTTGCCTTGTGTTTCATTACACTTCGTGGCGTTTTTATTCGATTTCCAGAACTAACCTATTGACAAGATGCCACAGTGCCAGTTCCCTGTTTTCTGCTGTTTTTGTATTTTAGAAGTGATACACAGGAAATATTCTCGGAATTGGACGAAACAAGTTCCAGAAGTCTTATTTTTTCCGGAAGCTTCCCGAAGATCGAAAGAGAGCCGGAGAGGGGCCAGGGCCTGCCCTCACACTAGGGTGGCGCGGCCCAGGCCCTGGCCGCACCACCCATGTGTGAGGAGCCCCTGGCTGCCCTCTCGCGACGCCCCTTCGCCTATAAGAAGCCTCGGGACGGAAAACCCTAGGGGATTCAGCAATTTTCCAGAAGCAGTTCCGCAGCTCCGCCGCCACCGTCGACGAATTTCGGGGGACAGAAGTCTCTGTTCCGGCACCCTACCGGGACGGGGAAGTGCCCCCGGAGCCATCTCCATCGGTCTCCATCGCCATCTCCGCTGTCTCCATCGACCTCACCGCCATCTCCATCAACCTTGTTGTCTCCTATGATGAGGAGGGAGTAGTTAATCCCCGAGGCTGAGGGCTCTACCGGTAGCTATGTGGTTCACCTCTCTCTCCCATAATGTGATCTTTATGTGATCGTGAGCTTTGTATCATGTTGAACAAGTACATGTTATTATTCAGATATTTTGTGTACTCTAGTGATGTTATTAAAGTAATCTATTCCTCCTGCCATGGTGTAACGGTGACAGTGCGTGCACCATGGTGGTACTTGGTTTAGGCTATGATTGTGATCTCTTTTGGATTATGAGAATAATTATTGCTATGATAGTATTGAGTGATCTATGCCTCCTTTCATGGTGTAATGTTGACAGTGTGTGCACCGTGTTAGTACTTGGTCTAAGTTGCAATGATATCTATCTTGAGTTGTGATCTGATTTAGGTATCTCTATGAGTGGTGTTTGTCAAGTACTTGATGAACTTTAAGGGGTGCTTCTGTAGCCACTACGCAATGATTAGTGTTATTCAATAGGAGAGTAATTCAGAGTACCTTAGCAAAGAGAAGTTATTTGTTCATTCATGTTATATTGTTGGGAGTGTGTCCACTAGTGAAAGTATGATCCCTAGGCCTTGTTTCCAAGCATTGCACACCATTTACTTGCTATTTTGTTACTTGTTTTCTCGCAGCGATTTTTATTCCATATTGCAGTTACTACTTATAATCATCTATACCACTTGTATTTCACTATCTCTTCGCCGAACTAGTGCACCTATATATCTGACAAGTGTATTGGGTGTGTTGGGGACACAAGAGACTTTCTGTATCGTAATTGCAGGGTTGCTTGAGAGGGATAGCTTTGACCTCTAACCTCCCTGAGTTCGATAAACCTTGGGTGATCCACTTAAGGGAAACTTGCTGCTGTTCTACAAACCTCTGCACTTGGAGGCCCAACAAGTGTCTACAAGAATAGAAGTGCGTAGACATCAAGCTCTTTTCTGGCGCCGTTGCCGGGGAGGTAAGGTAAAAGGTACTTGCATCCTCCTGTGTGAGTGCTCGGAGTTATTTCCTTTAGATTCTGCAATTACATCTTTTTGTTTCTTGTTTTTATTTTCACTAGTTAGGCTTAATGGAAAACAAAGAGTTCTTTAGTCTTTTTCCTGATTTTAGATTTGAAGAGAAAATTGAAAATCCTTTGGAGCTTATTTCGCATAGCAATGTTATTAGTACGAATGCTTTGAATACCGTTAATGCTAATGCTATAGAAAAGTCTAAGCTTGGGGAAGCTAGTTTTGTTAAGTATGATATTTTTAGTCCCCCAGCTTTAGTGGAGAAAGTTTGCTCTGATGATATTTTATCTCCCATATGTGATGTTTCTAATGATGCTTGTGCTCCTCATCCTTTTAAAATACCTACGAGAATTGTTGATCATGTTAAGAATAACTGCTATTTAGGAGATGGAATTGTCCATCCTGGTGATCATTTGCTTTTTATACATGAATTATGCGAGTTGTTCCAGTGTGTAGGTATTTCAATGAACCAAGTTAAGAAGAAGCTATTCTCTTTGTCACTGAAAGGCAGAGCTGAGGAATGGTATCGGCTGCTTGAAGATGGTCCATCTATTGCATAGGAGGAAATTGTGTCTCTCTTTTATTCCAAGTTTTATCCTCCAAGTGAAATTCATAAAGATCGTAATCGGATATATAACTTTTGGCCTCATGAGGGAGAAAGCATTGCCCAAGCGTGGGGAAGATTGAAGTTACTAATGCAGAAATGTCCTATTCATGATCTTCCCAGTAATATTGTTATTAATAATTTTTATGCAAGGCTTTCAGGATATTACAAGGACTATCTGGATGCATGCTTTGATGGGTCTTTCACAAGCAAGGATGTCGACACCAAGTGGGGTCTGCTTGAGACAATTCAAAACAATATTGAAGGTTGGGATAGCGACAAAGGTAAAGGATCAGGTATGAATTACGAGTTTGATTGCATTAAGTCTTTCGCTGAAACTGCTAATTTTCAAGAGCTTAGTGCTAAATATGGTCTTGATCCTCAAATTATGGTTGATTGCTTTAAAGCCTTTGCTTCCCATATGAATGTTCCTAAAGAAAATGGGGACGTGTATCATGAACCTTTTAAGGACACTTGCATAGAAAGTGATATTGTTATTGATGATTGCAATAAACATGCTCAAACTTCTAAAAGTACTATTTCTTATAAGCATGTTAATTTTTGTGGAGTACATAGACCTTGTGAACAGAGTTACAACAAGGAAGATTATTGCATCACCCACGCAAATGAAGAAACCAGTATGTGGTTCAAGGATATGGGTGAGATCGGTAAAAAGGTTTGTGAGCTTTATCCTTTTCTTTGTAAACATTGCGATGACATAGGTCATTTTAATTTCCAATGCTCAAGCCCTAATAGTTACTCTTCTAGTACCTTAAGTTTGTATTGTGATGACAAGATTACTCCCAATCAGCATGATGAGCTCACTTTGTTCTTGGCATGTGAAGAGATATCTAGAAAGATTGCTTTGATAGATATGAATGATGTTGATATTAATAGCACCCTTCGTGGTTGTCGTCTCTATTGTGCTAAAGATTGCCTGGCAAATACTTACATTCAAAATCTTATTAAACTTGATATTTTGCCAAGCTATGACAGGACTGATAGATGTTTTTATCTTATTAATAGAGAGGAGGAATCCTCCAAAGTTTCTTCTGTTGTTTCTGTCAGCAAACCAGATTATGTGGAGAAGATGCCTTTCCCTCCTAGAGAATATGTGGAGAAGATGCCCTTCAAATCTCTCCCTCCTAAAGGAGAGAGTAAGAAAAGTATGAAGAAGAAGAAGAAGAAGAGGAGTAAGAGGCGAGAGGACACGGTATCTTCCCCTAAGCGTTATGATCCTGCTATAGATTATGATAATTCTGATTGGGATGATGTTCCTATGCCTATTACTTATGTTAGTGATCATGATTGGGAAAAGCACTCTACTTTTGATATTGAAAATCTTTTCGGTACCAATTCTAAGGTTAATAATTGTTGTACCATTAGTGCTATCCATGTTCCTTCTTATGATGATATGTTTGATGAGTATGCTTTGCGACATAGTAGTTCTCTAGCTTGTGATGATGGGCATAATATTTTTAGTTCGCCTACTTTTGAGGAGAAAATTAGTTATGATTACAATATGCCTCCTGTCTTTGATGATTATGGTGATGAGAATAATTATTCTGTTGAATCTGCTCCTACTATTGTTCATGTGGGGAGTATTAATCCTTTTATGCATGTGGCTCATGATAGGGATGCTTTATGTGATAGTTATATTGTTAATTCTATTCATGATGCTACTGAAAGTTATTATGAGAGAGGGAAACATGGTTTGATGGATCTCAACAATATTAAGTTTCCTCTCTTTATGTTGCAAATCTTGAAGTGGCACTTGTTTTATCTATCCATGCTTGCTACTATGTGCCTCGTTGATTTATTTTCTTACAAGATTCCTATTCATAGGAAGTGGTTCAGATATAAATGTCTTTCATATTTGCTTTTTGATGCTCTCTATTGCTTTAAGTTCCTATATGGCGCCTTTGCCTCAAGCTCTCATATGGCGCCCACATGAGCATCTTTGCAAATTACTGCACCTACCTCAAAGGCGTTAAAGAAAAGCACTCTTGGGAGATAACCCATTGTTTATTTTTAGTACTTTTTATTTTATTTGAGTCTTGGAAGTTATTACTACTGTAATAACCACTCCTTATCATTTTTATTTCGTTTTTGTGCCAAGAGAAGCCTCTAATTTGAGAGAGGTAAGATTTGGGGATGTTGCTGTCCTGAAATTGTTTTCAGTGCTGCACCGTAAAAATTCGTGAAAATTCTCTGTATATCTTTTGGACCTGCGATTTCTTGTGCATATGCCCCAGGTTATATCCAAACTTTCATTAGTTGAACACTTTTTGATTTGAGCAACAGAAAACCCTCTAAAAATTCGACCTTTGTCAGTTGTTCTGTTTTGACAGATTTCTGCCAATATTTGTGTTTGCCGCTTTATCGCTTTCTTTTTGAGTTCTTTTTATCACGGAACTTTTGGGGAAGTTGCTACAGTAGTATATACTATATATGTGGTGGTTTTGAGTTAAAACCTGAAGCTAAAAGAGGTTGATTATATGTTATGCTACACTAATATTGCTAATAGAATTGTGTTTAGTTTTGTATGAAGGAAGTTTTCAAGTGTAGGGATTGGAGAATGATGAGATGAGTTGAAGAATGGACAAAAGCTCAGGCTTGGGGATGCCCATGCATCACCCCAAGAAATATCCAAGAAGTACAAGCGTCAAAGCTTGGGGATGCCCCCGAGGCACCCCTTCTTCATCGGCAAAAATCAGGTCACCTTTCAAGACACTATATTTTTATTGCTTCATGCACTATGTTTTTTTCTTGGAGCGTCAGTTGTTTTAGTTTTCTTAGTTAGTTTAGTTTTGTTTTCTACAATAAATGGTTAGATCACATCATGTTTTTTTTGGAGGAGATGTACTCGTTTTCATTTGCAAAGAACACTCTAGTTTTCACTCTTATTAAAAATCGAGTGTTCTTCTTTTTTCCGCTACTGCTTTTGGTTTTCGTTTTCGCCTTGATTTTTGTTCAGACCTTGTCTTATCTTTTCATCATGGTGTATTTTTGCATCTGGTCTTTATTGGTTTTTATCAAAAGAGGTGTCTTTAAAAATTTCAAATGGTGTTGGAAAAGAGAAAAAGCTTTATGCAAAAAAGTGGTACAAGAAGGAGCTTGTGTAGACTGCGGCCTAGGCTTTTGCATATCGTGCTTGATGTATTTTTGATAGTATGCTTAGTGTTTTTTCTATAGCATGACTTGTCTCAAATAACTGAGATTCCTTAATGAGCCTTTGAAAAAATCATGCGCTGTTTTTATCGTTTGGAAGCATTATTTTGGTTTTCTCCTTTGATGCTTTATTTGGGTTGACTTGGCACATGCTTACACCATGTTGACTACAAAATAAGTCTCCTATAGCTTCTATGATCATTTAGTTTTTGACTTTTGATGCCATCTTATGCTTCTTTTAATGTTGCTTTGTCGCTTTGCATAATTATGGCTATTATTGCTCTCTTAGTTGGTCGCTCCCAATCTTTTGCTAGCCCTCGCCTTGTACTGAGTATGAGCTCTACTCGTGCATCCAACTCCTAAAAGCCAAGTTTTCCATTGTGTCCACTATAAACTCCTATACATGGAATTTGTAAGCCATTCCAAAGTAAAATTTTCATGTGCTACCTTTCAAAACCTTCAAAATACTTCTTGTTTTGTGACACTGTTTTCAGCTCATGGGGACATAGTGGTCGGATTTGCTATCTTCCATATTGCTTATTCCAAAAAGAAAAAAAAGGAAAAAAGAAAGAAAAAAGGCACTCCTCCAAGGAATGTGAATGTTGGTGGGCACCCGATGGAATCGGTTAGCCATGGTTTGAGAAAGGAAAAAAGGTGGGGAGGAGTGCCAAGCTTTATAAAAGAGCACAAAATTGCCAATCTCTCTCTCAAAAACTTGCTTCAATTTTTGTATGGAAGATAGTAAGAACCCCATTGCCAGTCGTTGACAAAGACAACCACCTCTCAAAACCAATTTTTTTTATCTCTCTGTTTTACAAATGAAAAGCTCTAGCACATGTTTAATCACTGCTTCCCTCTATGAAGGGCCTTTCTTTTACTTTTATGTTGAGTCTCCACCTTCTACCTTTATGCACCATTAAGAGAGCATAGTTGTCATTCTGAGTATAATGTGCATTGTCCCAAAGTTTTCATTGATTGATTCATATTGTTGGTTTCACTTGTTCTCAAATTATGTGTATCTAGTCGCCCTCTTAAACTTGAAGGTGTCCTATGCATTTATGTTTTGCTCTCTTTGAAGGACAAGCTGAAAACCATTTGTATGTTTTTCCTTATGATTTGAACACACGTTTGACTTTCATTGTTTCATTTTCATGATCTTTTGTTTGTGTTAATTGCATGTTTACAACATGGTTGCTAAGTTCTTATTCTCAAGATTATATCTTTCATGCCCATGTTTTAAGTTCTTATGATCCCAGCTCACAACGCTTACATATATGATCAAGATTGTGTAGGTGCATGTCACCTCAAAAATTATTTCTTTTGTTATCACTTACCTACTCGAGGACGAGCAGGAGTTGAGCTTGGGGATGCTGATACGTCTCTAACGTATCTATAATTTTTTATGCTCCATGCTTGTTTTTGCACCATTTGCCTTGTGTTTCGTTACACTTCGTGGCGTTTTTATTCGATTTCCGGAACTAACCTATTGACAAGATGCCATAGTGCCAGTTCCCTGTTTTCTGCTGTTTTTGTATTTCAGAAGTGATACACAGGAAATATTCTCGGAATTGGACGAAACAAGTTCCAGAAGTCTTATTTTTCCCGGAAGCTTCCCGAAGACCGAAAGAGAGCCGGAGAGGGGCCAGGGCCTGCCCTCACACTAGGGTGGCGCGGCCCAGGCCCTGGCCACGCCACCCATGTGTGAGGAGCCCCTGGCTGCCCTCTCGCGACGCCCCTTCGCCTATAAGAAGCCTCGGGACGAAAAACCCTAGGGGATTCGGCAATTTTCCAGAAGCAGTTCCGCAGCTCTGCCGCCACCGTCGACGAATTTCGGGGGACAGAAGTCTCTGTTCCGGCACCCTGCCGGGACGGGGAAGTGTCCCCGGAGCCATCTCCATCGGTCTCCATCGCCGTCTCCGCTGTCTCCATCGACCTCACCGCCATCTCCATCAACCTTGCTGTCTCCTATGATGAGGAGGGAGTAGTTCATCCCCGAGGCTGAGGGCTCTACCGGTAGCTATGTGGTTCACCTCTCTCTCCCATGATGTGATCTTTATGTGATCGTGAGCTTTGTATCATGTTGAACAAGTACATGTTATTATTCAGATATTTTGTGTACTCTAGTGATGTTATTAAAGTAATCTATTCCTCCTGCCATGGTGTAACGGTGATAGTGCGTGCACCATGGTGGTACTTGGTTTAGGCTATGATTGTGATCTCTTTTGGATTATGAGAATAAGTATTGCTATGATAGTATTGAGTGATCTATTCCTCCTTTCATGGTGTAATGTTGACAATGTGTGCACCGTGTTAGTACTTGGTCTAAGTTGCAATGATATCTATCTTGAGTTGTGATCTGATTTAGGTATCTCTATGAGTGGTGTTTGTCAAGTACTTGATGAACTTTAAGGGGTGCTTCTGTAGCCACTACGCAATGATTAGTGTTATTCAATAGGAGAGTAATTCAGAGTACCTTAGCAAAGAGAAGTTATTTGTTCATTCATGTTATATTGTTGGGAGTGTGTCCACTAGTGAAAGTATGATCCCTAGGCCTTGTTTCCATGCATTGCACACCATTTACTTGCTATTTTGTTACTTGTTTGCTCGCAGCGATTTTTATTCCATATTGCAGTTACTACTTATAATCATCTATACCACTTGTATTTCACTATCTCTTCACCGAACTAGTGCACCTATACATCTGACAAGTGTATTGGGTGTGTTGGGGACACAAGAGACTTTCTGTATCGTAATTGCAGGGTTGCTTGAGAGGGATAGCTTTGACCTCTAACCTCCCTGAGTTCGATAAACCTTGGGTGATCCACTTAAGGGAAACTTGCTGCTGTTCTACAAACCTCTGCACTTGGAGGCCCAACAAGTGTCTACAAGAATAGAAGTGCGTAGACATCATGTACTAAACATTTTTCTTCTTTTGTTTCGTGCAAATATGTCGACCGGACATGTCAACGACGGCGCTGGCCCTTCTAACCAAATGAGTGTCGAAGAACAAGCCCGGGCGGCCAACTTGCCGTTTTGGATGCAATCCCAGAGGGTGGCTGAGGAGAAGGAAATAGATATCATGGACGGAGACGGAGGTGGAGATGATCAGGGTGGAGACGAAGACTCCGAGGGTGGAGACGGAGACTCCAAGGGTGGAGAAGGAGACGAAGACTCCGATGACACCACCGATGCTGGCGGCGAGCGCACCGATGGCGCCGAGGATGACACCACCGATGGTGGATCTGCCTCAGCTCCTAAGAAGAAGAAGGCCATCAGGAATGATCGGAACCCGCCGACGCTTGGCACAAAACGCGAGGAATTCAGCCAAGTGAATGAAAACGGTGTACCCGTGGAGCCTAAAGCCCTTGCCGCAGGATACGGGACGCAGATCGGTTGCATCATCCGGGAGACCGTGACGATCAACATGAGGAACCTCCGAGATCCCGGCAATGCGCATCTTGTGCAGCTCCTACTACAGAAGTTTCATGAGCGATACGATTTCCCGCAGGAGTACAAGAACCTAACCCTCAAAGACAACAAGGTGAACCAGTAGGCCCTGACGAAGATGAGCATGGCCTTGGCTAGCTGGAGAACCCGGGTGAAGAAGCGGATTGACAAGAACGAAAGATGGGAAGAGATCAAGAAGCATGAGCCACTTCTAGATCATGACGACTATCTTCTTTTCAAGGAGGAGTTGGAGACCGATACCTTCAAAGCTCTGTCGACGTTGGGGAAGAAGATGTATGAACAGAACTTAGGTCACCACCGTCTTGGGAGTGGCGGTTACAGAGGAATCCAGGAAGTGTGGGACAAGGAGGACGCCGAGCTTATTCGTCTTGGCAAGCCCAACATGTTTGACAAATTCACGGACCCGTAGGTCCAGAACTTTGTGCGGGCCCGCTACTACCTATGCCCCAAGAAAAAGGAATTCAAAACCTCAACGAAGGCTGTGCAAGAGTTTGAGAAACTCGTGGTAAGCAACTTACCGCAGATCTCAAGTCGATTTGCAATCAATAATGAACCAATGATTCTAATTGGGTTCATGAATCCTTTTGCAGGAAGCTGAAATAGCCGCCGAGGTAGCTTGCTCCACCCAAGGGCAATCGGAGCCTTGGGACACTCCTTTCAACAGGGCAACGAATATTATGAAGAAGAGGCCCAAGCACAAGAAGATGACATCCGCTGGGCGTGTTTCCGGCTTTGGGCTGACCACGAAAGTCGGTGTCCACTTCAAAGAGGAATCAAAGGCTAGAAAGGAGAGAAGAAGAAAGGTGCAGGAGGCATAGAGGCGGGAGATTGCAGATCTCAAGGCGCAAGTGGCCGCGCTGTTGGCGCAGATGGAGGAGAAGTTTGAAGCAAGGTTGCGCCAGGTCATTCCTCCTCAACTATGGGAGGGTCTAGCGGCGTGGAGTGCCGCTGGTGGAGTTGGGCCGATACCAGTGCCCAGCGTGTCCAGCAGCAACTCGGCCCAACACGTGCCGCCGAACATGGTGACCCCGCCCTCCTACCCGTCGGCAGACCCGTTCACGGGACTGAGCCCGCTGGCCGCCGACACCAACAACGCGCAGCCGGCGCCGGTGCCCAACACCAACACGCGGCCGCCGCCTCCACCGCAGCCCAACACCAACACGCGGTCGCCGCCTCTGCCGCAGCCCAACACCAACATGCAGCCGCCGCCTCCACCGCAGCCCACGCAGCCTCGCGTGTCCACCTTAGCTGACCTCGACGCCCTTACCAAGATAACTAATCGTAGGCTCGACTTCATACTCTGCTGTCCTTTTTGATGAGTACCATCTGATAATGATGCCCAACATGTTCTCCCACAGGACACTAGTTGCACCTTGCTGCACTATGTGAAAGGCGTGTTGAAGGATGTAGGCAAGGGTACCATATGCCAACCGAAGAACCCCCTGATGCACAACTTGCCCATCCCTGCTGGCATATTTAGGTCGCCCTCGTGCATCCTTTGAAGGGTTGCGAAGGCGTTGATCTTCCCATGCAACCTCATGGAGCCGATGAGCATTACTCTCTCAGAGGTTGCGTCGGCTGGCCCTTGCTATGGCCAAAGTCACAGATTTGCCTTGCAAAGGATGATCAGCGCCCCGCGGCTGCCCCCGCTAAAAAGACACGGCCACCGGTGTTCGTCCCCGCCACCAAGAGGCATCAGCAGCTAGCCGCGCACACACCGTCGCCTCCACCCGAGCACGTGGACGCTGCACATAACCGCGGTGATGATCAGGGTGATGAAATTGATGGTTTCCTCGACATCGGGGCCAACAAAGGAATCTACATGCCTCCTCTTGGAGATCCAGCCTCCCGTGGTCAACAAGCCGGTCGTCCCCTGTCATACATGCAACGTCTGCGGTTCGGCGACGGTTCTCAGGAGACGCCTCCGGAAGCTGCAGCCACACAACCCAATCCAGCCAATGTTATCAGCCCCACCACACTCCACAAGACAGTTGATGAGCAGTTGAAATCCGCTGCTCCCGTGCCAGATAAGTTGCAATCCATAGCTCCTGTCGAGGAGAAGAAGAAGGGCCAGAAGCTTAGCCGGAGCAAGATGGCTTCGAGCCAGCCGTCTCCGAGGAAGATACTCCGGGCTGAGGACGGCGTGCAAGAAGAGCCCCGTGATTTCCCCATGCACATAGCGGGTCAGCCGATGCTGACAAAGGAGATGCTCGCCAACGCGGGTGGAGCGATCGTGAATTTGCACGACAGCATCCAGTATCTCGAGGAGCGCCTTCTCCAAGAAAAGAATCCCAGGTACCCGGTCTACACAATCAAGGTGCCGGAGGGCCATGGCTTTGTCGATACATCACCCACTGAAATCTTCTTCGTGCGGTACGAGGACATCTACAATCTGCTGCACTCCAACCGCCTGGACTATAACTTGGTCTGTCTATACACGCTTCATATGGCATTGAAGGCGAAGAGGGAGAAGACCAAGGGCATCATGATAGTAGACCCCTACTTCATGCGCGACGTTGCCTTGGTGAACGAGGCGGACCGGGCAACGGTGAAGGAGTACCTTGGAAATATCTTTGTGGAGAACCCGACCATTGACTCCATTCTTCTGCCTTGCTTTCCCGAGTAAGTGAACACCGCCGTGAAAACTTCTTTCTTAGATTCTCTGGTTGGTCCTCTTACAACAATTTATTTTTCAATTGTGCTACGCAGAGGCATATACTGCTCACTCATATCCATTTGCCCAAGGTGGTCGGAAGCAACATACTTTGACTCATCGAGTGAAATGAAGCCGATGAAGAACTATGGCCGAATCAAGAGTGTGCTCGATGATGCTCTACAATTCTACGCCGACAAGGGGGGCAAATTCACCAAGGGTGGCGAGAGAGTCAAGAATGGCAAGCATATCTTCATGCACCAGACAAAGTTTCCATGCATCGAGCAGCCACCTGGCAGTGTGAAGGAGCCCTTCTACGCCCTCCATCACCTGAAGGGGATTGTCCGGGATTCGCGGATCAGGGCGCTACCATCTAATCTTTGACCATGGGCCGAAAAGTTTGCGGCGATCGATGATGCAGATCTTATGGAAGATTTCTGGCGCATCCAGACTCAGATCACGCAAGTCCTTCATGAAAATGTCGACTCAACCGGCAGGGTCATGCATTGTGGTGTAGCGTTGACTAACCACGAGATCGAAGGACGCCTCGACAGGCAGCGCAACACAAGGACGTTCATGACAAGAGAGGGCACGCGCCCGTTCCCGGCGAGGACTACATGATGTCTGTGGCTAGCTAGCAGTCTTGGGTCGATGTATCGTAAACTTTACTATCCTAGTATTGTTTCCGAACTATTGTTGGACATGTGTGTGTAAACCTTAACTTGCCGAGGCTCGTAATGCCTTGACGATCGATGTTGGACTTGCTTATATATGATCGATCATCATCCATGCTATGTTTTATTCTAGGCTGATGAATCCTTACCATAGTATTTGTGATCATGCAAGCATGTTTTTGCACTTTGTCATTCCTTTCGTTGCATAACATATATACTACATGTCTATAGAGAGATGGCGAAGTGGTACATGGTGTACAGTGGTCGGGTTCCACGAGTCTACGAGGAGTGGGAGGACTGCCAGGCACAGGTGACCAACTTCAGCGGCAACTGCTACAAAGGTTACAAGACAAGAGAGCTCGCGGTCTCCAAGTGGAGGAGACACGTGTGGAAGAAGAATCGGATGAAGTTCTTGATCATGGTCTCGATCTTGCTCATCGTCGTCGCCGGTGTGATCTATTCGTTCATATAGTAGTCTAGGTGATATGTAACTCCATATATAATATGTAATAATCAAAGTTGTACTTAACTTGTCTAATGATTCGACACTTGACTTCATATTGATGTATTTTGACACTTGACTTTATATTGATGTCTTCCGACACTCGACTTCATATTGATGTATTTTGGTGAATTCCTGTGTTATTGATGTATATATCTTTGCATTTCTGTTGTATACTATATATTTTTATGCTATATACTGTGTATTCCTGCTATATTCTCGAAAAAAATATAAATAGAAAACATATCAGTGGAGCACTATTTTTAATGCCAGTGGCGCACCCTATCCGTGGCGCACCTAAATTGGGTGCGCCGCAGATATTATGCGTGACGCACCCCACTTAGGTGAGCCATGGATAGGACACATAACCATGGTGCATATAGCCGTGCACCACTGGTAATAAATACCAGTGGCTTGATATGCATGGCGCACTACGGGTGCGCCACTAAGCCCCAAAATGGTGCTCCACAGATAAGGGTTTTCCTAGTAGTAAACACAAATCTATTAGCAACATTAGTGTAAGCATAACAATGAATCAACCCTTTTTTGCTTCAGGTTTCAACCTAAAACCACCACATATTAAGCATATACTACTGTAGCAACTTCCCCAAAAGTTTTGTGATCAAAAGAACTAAAAAAGAAAGCGATAAAGCGGCAAACACAAATATTGGCAGAAATCTGTCAAAACAAAACAGCTGACAAAGGTCAAATTTTTGAGGGGTTTTCTGTTGCTCAAATCAAAAAGTGTTCAACTAACAAAAGTTTGGATATAACCTGGGGCATATGAACAAGAAATTTCAGGTCCAAAAGATATACAGAGAATTTTTACGAATTTTTATGGTGCAGCACCGTAAACTGTTTCAGGACAGCAACATCCCCAAATCTTACCTCACTCAAATTAGAGGCTTCTCTTGGCACAAAAACGAAATAAAAAGGATAAGGAGAGGTCATTACAGTAGTAATAACTTCCAAGACTCAAATAAAAGAAAAAGAACTGAAAGTAAAAACATTGGGTTATCTCCCAAGAGTGCTTTTCTTTAACGCATTTGAGCTAGGCGCAGAAAATTGCGAATCAAGTATTTTCAGAAGAAGCATTAAGATCCATTGAAGAGGTCTTCTCAATAAGGCATTATATTTAATCCACATAAGTTTTTGAAGACCCTTTGTGATCACACTTTGGTTCACTCAAATGACTAAAAAGATTTTTGGGACAAATCCAATCAAAATTATTTTCAAAAGCTTCATACAATCCCAAGAGTTTGCTAGGTATAGGTATCTCGGTTCCCTCATTGTTTGTACTAATAACTTTTATAGGTGAACCCATCTTATTGAAGCGCTTAAGAACTTTCCTAGCTTCAATGGCAACATCTCTAAATTATAAGCGCAAAGTTTCCAAGATAAAAGCTTTCTTTTCAGGATCCTCAATTTCATGAAGCTTAAGGAACATGTGCTGCATAAAAGGATTAAGGCTAGCAAACCTAGCTTCTAACATGTGAATTAAATAAGCAGAAGCAACTTCAATACTAGGAGCACGCTCAAACAAAGACTTTTTCTCAACTTCCTTATGCATACTAATATGATTAAAGAACTCCTCAATGTTACTTTTTCCAATAATTGAAACACTACCTACTGAGAGGTCCTCCAAAACGTACTTAGGGAACAACATAATGACTAAAAATAAAGAAATAACAACTACCAAGGATTCTAATTTTTTTTGGGTTTTTGATAAAATGAATACAAGTAAAAGAAAATAAAGTAAAGCAAAACAATAAAACAAAGTAAAGGATGTGCGTGCGAAAACTCCCCTCGCAGAAGTCTTCTACTTCCTCCCCGGCAACAGCGCCAGAAAAAGAGCTTGATTGCTAGTTGAATGACCAGCCCATTGGGAACCCCAAGAGGAAGGTGTGATGAATATAGCGGCAGATTTTCCCTCAGTTAAGAAACCAAGGTTTATCGTTCAGGAGAGGAGCAAACAAACGACTGAAGGTGATGCTGACTGGCCTAATAACACTCCAACAAGGGCGCCATTTACGACACTTGTTGACTCATCTTCAACCAATAGCAACACGGAACCTACACACAACACAACCAAATACTTTGTTCCCAACTTACGATGAGGTTGTCAATCTCACCGGTTTGCTTGAAACAAAGGGTATGAGCGTATCGAGTGGAAAATGATAATAGTATGCGAGTAAAGTAAACAGTGCGAGTAAAGTAAACAGGTGATAGCAATATAATGGAAATAGGACCAGAATCCACAGTTCCCTAGCGGTGTCTCTCCATAAGATAAAATAATACAAGCTAGGTAAACAAATTATAGTTGGGCAATTGATAGAATAAAGATAACGTGCATATGATGAGAGGATCACTATGAGATTTACTCTGGGAATTACAACAAAATACATAGACCGCCATCCAACTGCATCTATGACTAATAATCCACTCACGGGGATATCATCCGAACACCCCATGAGTATTAAGTTGCGAACAATAGATAATTGCATTAAGCAAAGTGTGTAATGTAAACAAAGCATATGCCCTTGAGCATATGAATGTTGTTTTTCCCCTAGTAGAAATATCACATCTAGAACCTTAGAGGTTTCTATCACTCTCCCAGATTAAATAGAGGCATGAACCCACTATCGAGCATAAATACCCCCTCTTGGAGTCACTAGCAACTACTCGGCCAAGATAGCTACTAACAACGGAGAGCACGCAAGATCATAAACAACATAGAGATAACAAAATATAAATTTCAGTAATTCAACTCAAGCATAACACCAATATTCATCGGATCCCAACAAACCAAACATGTAGAATTACATAACAGTGATCTCAATCATGTAAGGCAGCTCATGAGATCTAAACATGAAGCACATGGTGGAGAAGACAACCATCTAGCTACTGCTATGGACCTATAGTCCGGAGGCAAGCATGGCGATAAAGAAGACCTCCGGTAGCGATTCCCCTCTCTGGCAGGGTGCCAGGAAGAGCTTCTGGACCCTCTCGATCTCCGCGTCAATGGCGGCGGCGGATCGCGATGTGTTCTAGAAAACTGATCAGGTCTTTAGGTTTTTCTCATCGGGGGATCTTTATAGGCGAAGGGGCATCGTCAGAAGTGGATCGAGGCAGTCTCACACATAGGGGGCGTGGCCAGGCCCTGGGCCACGCCGCCCTAGTGTGAGGGCACCTCGTGGCCCCACTCCGTCTCCTCTTCGGTTCTCTGGAAGCTTCGGTAAAATTCTGGGCGACTGGCTTTGGTTTCGTCCAATTCCAAGAATATTTCCTGTGTAACTTTTCTGAAACACAAAAACAGCAGAAAACAGGGAACTGGCACTGTGGCGACTTGTTAGTAGGTTAGTTCCAGAAAATGCATAAAAGTGCCACAAAGTGTAACGAAACACTAAGCAAATGGTGTAAAAAGAAGCATGGAGCATAAAAAATTATGGATACGTTGGAGACGTATTAAGGACTGTTGTGACGACATGGTGATCTAGTTTTGTGAGCTCCTTTGTTGCGATATGCCTCCTCCTCTTTTGCTGATAATTTATTGCCTACCATCTTCAGCCCATTTAGCGCTGCTCGGTGCATATGCTCCCTCGGGTCTCCTCGGTTTGGTTGTGTCGTATGCAGGTACGCTTGAGCTGCCACTAATGCTGCTTCCGGAGTTTTTGGGATGATATTTCCTTGCTCGTCGACCGATAGGAAGGACGAGTCGAGGTTTTTTGAGATGCTTTGCCTTTCTGAGTACTCTAGATTCACATACCTTGAACCATATCGACGATGCCTTCTGTTTGTATATGATGCATCACTACGTGCTCTACGAGCACCTTCGCTTGCTGCAATGGCTGAGTCCTTCCTTTTCTGTATTTCAATCCTCTCTTTTGCTAATTGTTTCGCCTGCTGCCTTAGGGCGTAATGGTACCCCAAGAGCATGTTTTGTCTAGAGTTTGTTGGTATTGGCGTGCCATGCTCCACGGCTGTATTGATTATTCTCCACTCTTCTTCTGATAGTCGAACTTTTACCCTCGTTGCGAGGGAGTCAGCGGTTTCTCCCTCTTCTAAATGATTTGTTCCTATGTTTATATTTGCTGGATTAAGTACTGGGTTGTTGTTGTCGTCGAGTTCCTCTGAATTATCTTCCGCGGTGGCGAGTATCTGATACCGATTGTCGAGCTTGCTGCTGTGACTTGAGAAGATCGAATTATCGTCTTCAGAAAGTTCTAGTCCTGTTTTCCAGGAGTCTATTGATTGATCTGGGTTGTCCTCGTGGTATATTGTAAGATCTTTGAGTTGCACTTCCAAGTCAAAATTCTCCATTATTTCATCGCCTCCTGTGATTTTTCCTTCTGTTGCTTATGTTAACTGACCAGCGAGTTTACCTCGCTAGAAGAGCCTTTTGATGATTCTGACATTGCTACTGTTTCAGGTTCACTTGTCGACGGATCCGCTGTCATTGGATCTGAAAGGCGAATCGAACCTAATGACCCAATGCGAAAGTTTAAACTTCAATCGTCAAATCCATATCTTGATCCATGCTATCGAATACTTGCGTGAAATTTGACTAGTGAGGTTGAAAATCGACGGTTCCGAAGGGTATCTGAATTTCGTCGACTTGCGATTTTTTGTTGGCTGAAAGCAAAAAAGCCGTCGAGTTCATGATGCCAACGCCCAGAGTCCCCACGGTCGGCGCCAATTGACGAGGGGTTAACTCGACAAATGTCCTAGATGAAGGACTTAGGATCGGGAAGATAGGGCGTCGGATGAACTTGAAGGTAAAATCAGTCAAACAAGGTGGCTATGAAAGTAAACATGGGTGTAGAATCTGGCTTGCTTTCAATCTGGCCTACACCGTCCCCTCCTTGCCCCTATATAGGTGTCCAGGTCTCGAGGATCGGGTAGGGTCTAATACAGATTACAATATCGACATACGGTAAGAACTCGTATTTCGACTAGTATTACAATTGGGCCTAGCTTAATGGGCCTCAGGGGTACTCAACTAACGGGATCTATTATCTATACCCTTGTCACGTCACTACCAGATAAAGGCTAGACGCAGCTATCATGTCGCTGCTCGCCGCCGGTAAACATCGAAGCTAGCGAGTCTGTCGCGCGACGTCGCCGCTCACCGCTGGTATCCGTCAAAGACGGTGAGTCAGTAGCCTTGAGCCATGCCCGGTGAGCCAGTAGTCTTGTGCCATGCCCGGCGAGTCAGTACCACAAAGACAGAGAAACAGACATACGTATCCTTCGAGTATACAGAGAGATGGAGATGGAATTATCTATGACCACCGAAACAAAAAAGCTTACAACATGAAAGTTGTGTGAAATGATGCACTGAAGCTACTCATGAAAGGAAATTTCAAACGATGGACCATGTGCGATGAATTTGACAAATTCGTTCAAAACTCTTTCAAACGAAATTCAAGATGTATACCAAACGAAACTCAAAACCGATAGTCAGAATGGATTCATCTCGTTGAGATGCATCTTTTTCGTGTAGAGCACACGATTAAATGAACCATGGTTATGCTAACAAGAACTGCACTGTGAAGAGGCCGGGCCGACGCCGTTGTGATGCCATAGCTAGCGAGTCTGTCCCGCCGCGTCGGCGCTCACCGCCGTTAGCCACTGACCGACGAGTCTGTCGCGCCACACCACGCTGCATTCTGACGATCTATGCTACATCGACGAGCATGAACACCTACAGTCCAAAGAGGATGAATACACATACATACACCATTGCAGTATACAAGAGATATGCAAACCATATTGTCTATGATCATCGAAACAAAAACTTACAACACGAAAGTTGTGTGGAACAGTGTGGTGAAACTACTCGCCAAAGGAAATTTCAAGCGGCGGCTCGTGTGCGACGAAATTGACAAAATTTGGTCAAATCGATTGTAGGTGAAATTGAAGCTTACACCAAACGAAACTCAAAATGGATGGTCAGAATGGATTCCCCTTGTCGAAGTGCATCTTTTTTTATGTAGGACACATGCTTTAACGATCCATGGTTGTGGTACTATGAAGGGCTTATGAGGGAGCTGTTTAGAGGAAGGAGAGAGAAAGTTAAATGAGGGTAAGGGGAAGCGAGTCCACATATAGGCTTTGACCACTTTTGGTTCACGGGAGCCAGCAATGAGGGTGGCTCTGGGGAAACACTCGATTTGGAGGTATCCCTAGGGCCTGGGCGGAGGGTGCTTTACGCAGCGCGCCGGCCACATTTTGGATGCAGCCCGGGACTCCAATCAATGGGCTTTCTGCTCCCCAGGACCTGGTTGGACTCCTTGAAGGGTACCAAACACGCCCCATGTGATTCTGCGCGGCACTCCTGACCACCCCTCACCAGGCTCGCTGGCGTGGACGCCGCGGCCGGGGAGATCAGAGGCGATCAAAAAAATTAGCATTATAGGGGGTCAGGTCTTAGGCTTAGAGCATTTATAATAGACCGACCCAAACCGACAGCGTGTGTCTAATTTGGTTTCAACCAGACAGAAGGACGCCAAAAACCCATCCCAACAAGGCTATACAAACAGACAGGTGGGGAGGACTAACCCATTCCCAGCCCATATGTGGGCGAGAAATTGGTCACCGTGGATAGGATAGCGGTCCGCACACACGTCCGGCGCATCTTTTGGTGTCTTTCTTGGGCTCGCCTGGCAGTGACCGCAATGACTGGTCATCTCCCATGCGTGTACGCATGCATGCCTGTGCCTTGCTCTCGCTGCACGCACCATCAGTGGATGGCGTGGCCCTTCGGCAAGAAGTCAAAAAACGACCACGAGGCCGGCTCCTCTTTCGGTGGCCGGCGACGCCACCAACCCTACCCTCCAAGTCGGGCGCCTCCGCTGCCATCGTGGCCCCCTCTACGCGACCGCGGATAAAGTAGTCCCGACGCCTGTACCAGCACAACCAACCCGTGTGCTAGGGAGATGGTATCTGAACTCGCGGCATGTTCCCTGGCGTCGATCCCGTGCAACGAGCCCGAGCAAACACCGAGATCCAGCGGCGATGGGCCCTGCTACCGATGGCGTTGCGTTGTGATCCTGCCTACGGCAACGTGTCCTCGACCTGGGACACGTTCTCGTCGTGGGAGTGGGAAGTTGAGCATCGAGCGGGCTATCTCAGCAACCAATGCTGGGACCGAAACTGGGTTCCAGAGGCCTTCGACGATGATGAGCCAACGTTCATCGACGATGAAGAGGAGGACCACTACGATGCCGATGTTAAGCCTATTGTCAAGCCGGCGCGTGTGCTGGGTGAGGTCTCCAACAATGTGGTCGGAAGCAAGGTGGTCCGCGACGACACCGACAACTTTGTCGGCCATGTTGCGTACCACGCGATGCAGGCTGCGACGCGGGGAAAGCATTTTGAAATGCCACATGAGCTCACCAAAGAAGAGGCCCTGCAGATCGCCGTCATCATCGGCAAGGAGGAGGAGGAGGGAGGAGGAGAACTGCAGGTACCCGAGCATGGAGGATGCTCTGGCCCTCTACATGGCGCAGCTCCACCGCTCGCCACCACCTCCGCCTGGGACGCAACCGTCACCATACACGCCGCCAAGGCCAGTTCGCACTCCCAGGAGCGGCGGCGAGGTTTGGGACCCTTAGCCTGCATCTTAGCCTCCGCCCCCAGCGGTTGCATGGGTGCCTTATCCACCGATGGCCTGGATGCCTCCTCCGGCGAGACCGACCCCGCCGCCCATCCCGTCATGACCGTGGCCGCATGCGCCCTTCATCGACCTCCCTGGTGAGTCCAACAACTGTGACGCGTAGGCCTTGGCGTTGGCGGCGCCCGTTCAAGCCCTAGTTTAGCCTAGGTCTTTTATCTTTATATATATTTATTTTTTAATATGTAATATATATTTATCAATGAATAAAGACCGGTTATTAAGTCCAAAAAAATTTTACGGCCCGCATTTCATGCCCCTTGGGTTGACCCTAACCCATTCGAACAAGCCATCCACGGCCGACCCAAACAAACTGAATCAACTAATTTACATACTAAAATGGATCAATCTGTTGGAGATGTCTTTAGAAGAATGTGTCGCTGACAACGAAGATGAAAGGATTGTCATTGTTGCCGGACGCTTTCAGCCGATGTACACAGTGGCAGCGGCCAGTAGGGATGTAAACGAGCCGAACTTGAGCGAACGACCCGAGGCTCGGCTCGTAGAGGACACACTAGTAGAAAAATGGGCATCGGTCTAAGCCTTTAGTACCGGTTCCCGTATGAACCGGTACTAAAGGGCGCATTAGTACCGGTTCACTTGCCCAGCCGGCCGAGCAACATCAATACCGGTTCGTTGAGGGCCTTTTGTACCGGTTCATACTACGAACCGGTACGAAAGGGTTTTAGTCCAATTTTGAGGTGGAGGTGGGGCCAGAGCTGAACCTTTAGTACCAGTTCATTTGAAGAACCGGTACTAAAGGGCTCCTGCCCTATTTCTTCAGGCGCCCGATCCCTGCATCTCATTTTCCCTTCTCCTTCTCCTCTCTCACATTTCCAAATATTTTGCACCTCTCACACTCCAATAAATCTTCATTTTTATCCACCATTTTATCAAGATTGACGGCACCCATCTATCTAAGGGTTAGCAATATCATCCTTTCTTCCGGCGTTCCTAATTTAGCTCATTTCTTTGCTAGTTTAACTCGTATTATTTTTCTAGTGCTAGCAAGGTGTTTGATGAAATGTCTAAGTTAGGGATTTCATTCTTTTTGTATGCAATTGATCTCAAATTAAAGTATGATTTGTAGGTTTTAGTATCGTCCCCGTCCTCACCGCCGTCGATCGCCAGCGTCTTCCCCTAGCCGGCACTGTACCACCTCGGTGAGCCTCTTTTTTTTAATAAAAAAACTTAGTTTTATGTGATGAACTTGAATATTAATTAAGTTGGTCACTCATATATCCATGATGTTGTGTAATTAATGATTTTTGATATACTTATATAATGCAGATGAATCGACAATGGATGTACGGTGACCGATGCCATCCCGACTTCATTACTGGCATGCATTATTTTCTCAACGTGGCGGAGGCAAACAGGCGGTCGAATGGTTTCATTTATTGTCCATGTAGTTCCTGTAGGAATACGAAGGATTACTCTACCTCAAAGACCCTTCACTTCCACCTGCTTGAGAATGGTTTCATGCCCGGCTATAATTGTTGGACCAAGCACGGAGAAAGAGGGGTTATAATGGAAGGCAACGAAGAAGAAGAGGATAGTGACAACTATCCTATGTTCACTGAAGACGGTGATAGTAGTATGGGGGAAGACGAAGCTGAAGAAGAGCCCATTTTTGATGACCCCGATGACGATTTGGGTCGGGCCATTCTTGATGCGAAGATAAACTGCGGAAGTGAAAAGGAGAGGTTGAAGTTGAAGAAAATGTTAGAGGATCACAACAAACTATTGTACCCAAATTGCGAAGATGGCCAGAAAAAACTGGGTACCACACTGGAATTGCTGCAATGGAAGGCAGAGAATGGTACTTCTGACAAGGGATTTGAAAAGTTGCTGAAAATAATAAAGAAGATGCTTCCAGGGGAGAACGTATTGCCCTCTAGTACGTACAAAGCAAAGAAGGTTGTCTGCCCTCTAGGATTAGAGGTGCAGAAGATACATGCATGCATCAATGACTGCATCCTCTACCGCGGGGAGTACGAGAATTTGAATGCATGCCCGGTATGTGGTGCATTGAGGTATAAGATCAGGCGAGATGACCCTGGCGATGTTGAGGGCGAGTCCACCCACAGGAAGAAGGTTCCTGCGAAGGTAATGTGGTATGCTCCTATAATACCACGGTTGAAACGTTTGTTCCAAAACAAAGAGCATGCCAAGTTGTTGCGATGGCACAAAGAGGACCGTAAGAAAGATGTGATGCTGAGACACCCCGCTGACGGGTCGCAGTGGAGAAAAATCGACAGAAAGTACAAGTCATTTTCAGATGACGCAAGGAACTTAAGATTTGGTCTAAGTACAGATGGCTTTAATCCTTTCGGGGAGCAGAGCTCCAGTCATAGCACCTGGCCAGTGACTCTATGTATCTATAACCTTCCTCCTTGGTTGTGCATGAAGCGGAAGTTCATTATGATGCCAGTGCTCATCCAAGGCCCGAGGCAACCCGGCAACAACATTGATGTGTACCTGAGGCCATTGGTTGAAGAACTTTTACAGTTGTGGCGTGAAGAAGGTGTACCTATTTGGGATGAGCACGAACAAAAGGAATTTAACCTACGAGCGTTGTTGTTTGTAACCATCAATGATTGGCCTGCTCTTAGTAACATTTTAGGATAGTCAAACAAGGGATACAATGCATGCACACACTGTTTAGGTGAGACTGACAGTATATATTTGAGAAACAAGAATGTGTACATGGGGCATCGTCGATTTCTTCCAAAACAACATCAAGTAAGAAAGAGAGGAAAGCATTTCAGAGGTGAGGCAGAAGACCGAATGAATCCTACCCGCCCTACTGGGGAAGTTATATATGATATGGTCAAGGATTTAAAAGTGATCTTTGGAAAGGGTCCTGGCGGACAATCTGTTCCACATGATGTTGACGGACATGTACCCATGTGGAAGAAGATGTCTATATTTTGGGAGCTACCCTTCTGGAAAATCCTAGAGGTTCACTCTGTAATCGACGTGATGCATCTGACGAAAAATCTTTGCGTGAACCTGCTAAACTTCTTGGGTGTGTATGGGAAGACAAAAGATACACCGGATGCACGGCACGACCAGCAATGTATCCACGAAGGAAACAACCTGAATCCAGAGAAGTATCAAGGTACTGCCAGCTACGCTCTTACCAAAGAAGAGAAGGAGATCTTTTTTGAAGTCCTGAGTAGCATCAAGGTCCTGTCTGGCTTCTCATCGAATATAAAGGGAATAATAAACATGTCAGAGAAAAAGTTTCGAAACCTAAAGTCTCATGACTGCCACGTGATTATGACACAATTACTTCCGGTTGCATTGAGGGGGCATGTTCCCCTTTGAGAGATTCATGGGAGTCTTAAAGAAATACGTTCATAACCGTGCTAGGCCAGAAGGAAGCATCTCCAAGGGCTATGGAACAGAGGAGGTCATTGAGTTTTGTGTTGACTTTATTCCTGACCTTAAGCCGATCGGTGTTCCTGAATCACGCTATGAGGGGAGACTGCGTGGAAAAGGCACGCTAGGAAAGAAAGCAACAATGTGTATGGACGGACATTCTTTCACTCAAGCACACTACACAATTCTATATAATTCCAGCTTGGTGGCTCCGTACAAAGTGGAACACAAGAATATTTTACGCTCTGAATACCCGGAGCAACGTGAAGATTGGATTGATGGAGAACACATGAAGACTTTCGGCGGTTGGTTGCAAACACGGCTCATGAATGTCACTGATGAAGAATAGCTATACTTGTTGGCCAAGCAACCATCTTCGACTATATCGACATTTCAAGGGTACGAGATAAATGGGAATACATTTTACACATTCGCCCAAGATAAAAAGAGCACCAACCAAAATAGTGGTGTCCGCTTTGATGCAGCAGAGGACAATGGGAAGAAGGTCACATATTATGGGTACATAGAGGAGATATGGGAACTTGACTATGGACCTAATTTCAAGGTCCCTTTGTTTCGGTGCAAATGGTTCAACCTGAAAAATGGGGTACAGGTAGACCCGCAGTACGGAATGACTACAGTGGATCTCAAGAATCTAGGGTACGACACCGAACCATTCGTCCTAGCCAGTGAAGTGGCTCAGGTTTTTTATGTGAAGGACATGTCTACCAAACCAAAAAAAAAGAAAAGAAAGGCAAGAGGACACATCATACGATGAGCCAAAGCGCCACATAGTTCTTTCAGGAAAAAGAAACATCGTGGGAGTAGAGGACAAGACAGACATGTCAGAAGATTATAATAAGTTTGATGATATTCCACCCTTCAAGGTGAAAACTGACCCAAGCATCATTCTAAATAATGAAGATTGTCCATGGCTGCGTCGCAATCAGAAGAAAGGGAAACACAAGAAGAAAACTCAGAAGACTAGATAGGGATCATAACTTGTGTATCTCAATATGGATTTTTGTGTAATGATGTTATTGTATGAGGGAAATTTTTCTGAGGCGGAGCTTCCAAAGATGTCGTAGGGCGTGAGCACCAACGACATCTTCGAGAAACTCCACCGCGGGAGATTTCGCAACCCTTTACCCAAAACTGTTAGAGGAGATAGAGTCTTTCACGGGCTTGCAGGGAAATTTTTCCGAGGCGGAGCTTCCGAAGATGCCGTAGGGCGTGAGCACCAATGACATCTTCGAGAAACTCCGCCACGGGAGATTTCCCAACCCTGTCCTCCATCCATGGGAATGAAACTCTCCCTACCTTCTAGGTTGGCTTGTTGAGCTGCTTGCCATGGCGTATCGATGCTCCTTTTATAGGCACGGCACCGCTTCTACTTTGTCTTGTTCCTCCGACAGGGGCATCGTGCGTCCACCCACGCGTCCTTATCTCATCGAGCAGTGCATCCACCCACACGTCCTTATCCTGCCGACATCTTTAGTCTCGGTTGCACCTACCAACCGGGACTAAAGGTTACCCACACGTCATTATCCCACCGACAGTTTTGTTAGATGACACAAAAACCACCTTTAGTCCCGGTTGTACCCACCAGCCGGGACTAAAGGTTAGATGGTTCCCCGCGCCACTGCGTTCCCGCCTATTTTCTTCCCGCGCTTTCCACTGCTTCTACTTTGTCTTGTTCCTCCGACAGGGGCATCGTGTGTCCACCCACGCGTCCTTATCTCATCGAGCAGTGCATCCACCCACGCGTCCTTATCCTGCCAACATCTTTAGTCTCGGTTGCATCCACCAACCGGGACTAAAGGTTACCCACACGTCCTTATCCCACCGACAGTTTTGTTAGATGACACAAAAACCACCTTTAGTCCCGGTTGTACCCACCAGCCGGGACTAAAGGTTAGATGGTTCCCCCCGCCACTGTGTTCCCGCCTATTTTCTTCCCGCGCTTTCCACCACTTCTCGCCTCCGTCTTCCCGCCATTTTTCACTATATATATGTAGGCTTGGCCTCTATTTACATATCACATCTAGACTCATATCTGCAAACCTCATCACTCTCTTCCATGGCTTCCATCGTATCTCTAACCCTCCGGGAGGCGGAGGCGCTTTGCGCCTCAAACTACCCCTGCCCGCCGGGCTACCGCGTCCCCACCGGCTGGATGCTGAGGAAATTAAATATAACTAATCAAATATAAGTAATCAAAAAGAAAATCAAATATAACTAATCAAAAGAAAATAGGAAATCAAATATAACTAATCAAATATAAGTAATCAAAAAGAAAATCAAATATATCTAATCAAAAGAAAATAGAAAATCAAATATAACTAATCAAATATAACTAATCAAAAATAAAATCAAATATATCTAATCAAAAGAAAATAGAAAATCAAATATAACTAATCAAATATAACTAATCAAAAATAAAATCAAATATATCTAATCAAAAGAAAATAGAAAATCGAATATAACTAATCAAAAATGAAAATCAAAAGAAACTGCAAAAGAAAAATCAATAGAAACGGCAAAATAAAAATGAAACGAAAATCAAAAGAAACAGCAAAAGAAAAATCCAACGAAAAGCAACAGAAAAATCAAAAGAAAAAGAAAAAAACCTTTGGTACCGGTTGGTGGAAAGAACCGGTACGAAAGGTTAAAAGCGCGAAAAGAATTATCATAAATATCTTTGGTACCGGTTGCTGTTACGAACCGGTACTAAAGGTAACCTTTAGTACCGGTTCGTCACAGCAACCGGTACGAAAGGACCTTTAGGGCTTTTTCTTCCACGCGCCGTCACCAAACACACGCCCGCCTAGTCTGAATCGTTCCCCTCTCTCTCTCTCTCCAAACACACGCACGCGCAGCGCCGCCTCGATCTGCCAGAATCGATCCGCCGGAGCACGCAGCCTCGAGCCGCCGGACTCCTCCCGCATCCTTCCTCTCGCCGGAACACGCAGCCGCGCATCGGTGCCCCGGCCTCCTTCCCACGCCCCCGGCCGTGCATCGCCGGAACACGCAGCCGCGCGTGTCCTTTCCGGCTTCCCGTCGTCTTACAGGTAACCTCTCCCTCTCTAATCTTGTCTCCTGCCACTGGCGGAGCTTCTCAGGGGCTAAGACGCGGAGGCGGTGCGATGTGACGCCGTTTGTGTGGCGAGCGCGGCGGACCTTTGTAGGGGCGCAGAGGCCGCGGTGGCGCGGCATGGCTCGGCGGCGTGGAGGTGCTGCGCGGCCACGGAGGTCCTAGCGGCGCCATGTGACGGCCATGGAAGCGGCAACCGATGTGAGCACGGTGGCGACTGGCGTGTGTGTGCGCTCCGGTTGTTCCATGTGTCACCGGCGGAGAAGAAGCTCGGCGTGTGATTAGTGTGCGCGCTGGTCATGCCGGGCACCGTGGCGTGTGTGTGTGCGTCTGTTAGTGCATGCGTAGGAAGAGGTCAAGACAGTTCGTGTTGTTAGTGGCCGAGAGCAGCTGTCGGTCATGTATGCGTGCGTGGAGTTAGTGGCTCCTGGTTGTGTGTGTGTGTGTGAGCCTGTGGGCAAGTGAAACAATGTAGCCACTGTGATACACTATGGAGAAAATGCTTCACGGCCAAGCCATGTTTCTTTCTCCCATATGGTGAAGTGTGTGTGTGTACCCGAGATACTGTGAGTGTGTTCTTGTGTCTTCTATCGGTGAGAGATTAGAGAGTTAGAGTGAGAGGTAGAAGAAAGAGGGGCTGCAACATGTGGCAGCTCCAACACGTTGGTCTCGGAGCATCTTCCATCGGTGAGCTAGCATTAGCAGTAGCTAGTCTGATAAAGAACTGGCTAGCACTAGGAACAACAGCTACCATCTCTGTCTCTGTCTCAACATCTTCCTCGGTTTCTCTTTCAGTAAATTTTAGTACTTCCTATTTCTTAACTACTCCTACTGCAGACCTGTAGTCCAACTATTTCATTAGTTTTTATTCTTGCATTAATTGAAGAATTTTCCAATTAGGTCTCAGAGTATGAGGCTTAGTATCTAGTCAGTACAAAATTTAAAAAAGGTGAATGTGAAACTAATTCAGCAGTTAAATTTATTCTGAAAAATTAATGATCAATTCAAGTGTTCTATGATGACTAACTCCAGTATTTTGGTATATTTTTTAGAGTAACTTTTGCACATAATTTGATGGTGAATTTTGTAAGCCCGCTCGTGGACAAGTTATATTCAAGTTTCTTTAAAATTTACAAATTCTAAATTGTCGTAATTGAACAAATGTGCACTCCTATATTTTGCTTGCTTATCAGGTAGTTTGCCCCCCCTACAATTTTGTTCAAGCTCTGCCACTGTCTCCTGCACTGATTTCTCCTCTTCTTCTCTGAATGGAGCAGCTGAGCTGACCTCTGGTCCCCATAGATATGATGAAGCTCTGCGTCTGATTCGAGGAAACAAAGCAACCTCAAACGATTGTCCGAGAGGACCTGCTGCTCCTCATCTCATTGTTTAATTAGCAAGGTCATTCTTTAATCTATCAAGATTGTCACTGATTACAACACTCAGGAGCAGCTTTTTGTTTTGTTTTAAATTTCAGTATTGTAATCTATCATTGTCACAGGTGAGGTGGTTTAGCTGGAAGCACTGAGATGGCATGCTAATCTGGGATACTATGCAGCTATAAAATAGATTGTCCTTTTTTTGTTTTGACCTATGTATGTTCTGAAATTTGAACAAATGTTGCTGCTATGTATGTTGTTGCATGCTGGACTCCCTATTGTGTTGTGAAATCTCCATCATAGTATTGTAAGTGAAACTATGAAGGATAATGATGTTGTTGTGTTGTGAATTCGTCTCACCTTAACCGTGTGTCTTATGCATGTGTATTTTCTTGACATGCTTACTTGTTTCTCGAGATAATGATGTTGTTGTGTTGTGAATTCGTCTCACCTTAACCGTGTGTCTTATGCATGTGTATTTTCTTGACCTTGAAATCTAGATTTAACACTAGTTGTTCTCATGGTTTTAATCCTCAATTCCATGTGGTCCCCTTCCATATATGTCCGAGTTCTTCTATAGTATACATGGTACAAGTGTTCTATAAGACATTGTTGTCATCCTATACATATATCTTGTCCATTAATAAAAACAAAATAATTGCACTTAATTTTGCAGTGACATTGAGCTATGGAGGACGACACCTTCATCCGAGATGAGGAGCAAGAAGAAATGGTGCAGAAAATGATATTTGAGAGTGCCCGTGGACCGGAACCCAATGGAGAACCCGATGGAGATGACGATGATTTCGGCTCACAATTTTTGAACGATGTCGGTGAGGGACTTGAGTCTGAAGAAAGAAGAGACAACGAAGTGTCCTTAATAAACTCCGGCGAGGTGTATATCAAGGCTATATGTTCATCACTTGATGCATTGATTTATTTGTATTACACTTATTAACGAATCATTTTTCTTTTAGCCTTCTGGATCATCGAGCAAATCTGTTAAAAAGCAACGAGGCCCGACGCAACGTCTAAAGGGCGAGGGTAGGTTAGCCCTCACCGCATTTAAGGCTAGTGGTCAACCGGTGGAGCCCAAAGAGCACTGCCGTAAATTTATAAACCAAGCTAGAGTTCTTGTTAGGGACCATGTACCGATCAGCATTGTAGAGTGGCATAAGCCGAAGAACGCGGGGGCTGAAGCTAGTTATGTCAATGATACTCTAAAGCTTTTTCTTTGGGACAGTCTACTGACACACTTTAGCCTACCGGAAGACATGACGGAAGGCCAGAAGAAGAAAGTCAAGGAATGGACTCTTAAGAGGATGGCCACACAATTCCAGACCTGCAAGAAAAATTTATGGGCCAGATATGCAGATAAAGATCCAGTATTCACTGGAAGTCTAGTGAAGATAAAAGATCACTGGCCCACATTTAAGAGCTATAAGAAATCTTCTACTGCTGTGTCCCGATCAGTCACAAATATGAAAAATGCTTCAAAGAAGGAACATTTTCATCATTTGGGGTCAGGTGGCTACAAGACTGCCATTCTGAAGTGGAGAGCATTTGAAGCTAAACTGATGGAGGCAGGAATCACTCCACAGACATGGGACTAGCCCGACCGGTCCAAGTTCTGGTTGTTCGCGCATGGGGCAGGGTTGGACCCAAAGACAGGGCAGATCGTTGCAAAGGGAAAATGGAAGGAAAAAAGTTAATGCAATCACGACGCAGCTTATAGATGCAATTGAAAAAGTTAGAAAGGGAGAGTACATTCCCGATAGAGAGAATGACGAGCTGACACTCGCTCTTGGGAATGCGGAACACGTTGGATGGATACGAGCCCTCCCAGGTGTCACCATGAAGGAAGCATGGCCGGAGTGCGCTGACACTTATAGAAGCCGTTCGAGAAAGAAGAAGCAGGACTTAGACAAGTTAGCGGAATTGATAAATAGAGTGGAGGTGCTTGAGAAAAATCAGAGGGCACCTGATCAGCCGCTGTTTATACAAGATCCTCAAGCCGATGCCGCCCCATCTCAGTGAAGAAGCAGTGTGGGTTCCTCGCATCTTGAATGTGCAGGAAGCTACCCCGTGGATTATGTCATGGAGAAGACAGATTGCGAGCTACATGTGCAAATGAGGAACGTGTCCGTTAAGGTGGCGGTCGGCTATGTTTACCCAAATGAAGATGGAGCAACGCACCATTATATGCCCATTCCAGCTGGCTGTGTTCGTGTCGGGGTGGATGACGTTGTTCCGGGTTTTGAAACAATGGAGCCTGATTTTCCTGGAGGTGACGAAGAGAAGACACTGGCCGATGTCATGCGCGGTTTCGCTATATGGTCCAAGAAATACATCGTCCTTTTGCCAAGGCCACCGACTCCTCCTCGTAGCAGTCCACATGAGCAGCAAATTCCACATGAGCAGCAATGGCCATCGACTCCACCTGGTAGCAGTCCACATGAGCAGCAAAGTCCACACCTACTGGAGAGGGACCCCAGCGCGAGTCCACCATCTCGAGATCCTCCGCGTAAGACTGCATTTTTTAAGCGGAACGGTATGCCGCCTAGGAAGAGACCTAGAAAGGAGAAACCACTGCCGCCTATCAAGAAGTTACCTTGGGAAAGAACTATCGAGGAATGCAGCGAAATCTCTAAGTCCGAGGTGGCAAAACATTTTGCTAAGAAAGTGCCAGAGATACCTTTTGAGAAGACTCTAGATCCGGTGAAAGTTATTCGTACCGTTGAGAATCTATATGACCCTCCACCATCGCCGCCATCTGACTATAGGCGTTCTATTGAAAAGTCGTATGACACTATGGTGGAGGTGAAAAAACCCGATCAATCGGTGGTCTCGGCGAAAAGTAGGAAACAAGTGTACCAGCTCGGAGAACAACCCGTTCAATCGGTCCCCCTCTCAAGGTGTTTGACGAGAAGGCCGTTGAAAGTTCTCGACAAAACACAATTGATTACCCCATCACTGAAGTAGTATATCAATTTGTTCAAGGGAAAGATCTGGTCGAGAATATCAGGTCGCTACCAACATGTATGCGTAATTTGAATGCGTGGTACACTAATGCCACAAAGAGAGGGATTGATTGTATCATGGTGCGAGTTAAGGATGAGAACTACTTCCAAGAATACTCTGTGAGCGTTGACTTCCTCGAACTTTTTCAGTTATACAATCTCCGGGCCATCGACAAATCTATCATCAGTTGCTATTGTCTATAAGTGATTTATTAATATAATTTGAGAAGTCTTTAGCTCAGCTCATTCATTGTCTGCAAATTATCCTCAATTTAATCTTTTGTGCGCTATATTATGCAGATCGAAGAAGCTCGAATGCAAAAGGGATGAAATCACGGACATTGGGTTCATTGACCCAGATACAATGCATGAAAAAACCATAGAAGATCCCATCTATAACAAGGATACACCAGAGACTTTGCTAAGGTTTTTGAAGCGACAACGTGACAAAAAGATAATACTTTGGCCTTACAACTTCAAGTAAGTGTAACTGTCTTATAACACATTCTATTTTGCTCACCATATGTTAAAATTTTAACTGATGACTTATATCTATGACACTGCATATTTAAACGTGCGCAGGTTCCACTTTATTCTTATCGTCATTAAAATGTACGATGGAGATGTTGAAGTCTATGACTCACTAACCAAAGAGCCTATACTATACAAGTCGACTTTTGATATGCTCAAAAGGTAATTTTAATTCTTATCGGTTTTTTCCTTAATTTCCTGATATCAACAAATTAATAACTCTTTTATGCATTTTCTTTTGTCGGGCAGCGTATGGCAAACGTTCATCCAGGAAGATCCGACCGGTGGATGGAAACCGAAGCTGATATGGCGTGCGAACAAAGTAAGTAGTACTACCTAGGTCCACACACCTTTATCATACTTGATTATTATTTGATTGAATTATATTCTTGTACAGAAATGCGCGAAACAACCTAAGGGGACTAATCTATGTGGATACTATGTTTGCGAGAACATCCATAAGATTGTCAGCGAGAGAACGAATAATCAAAGGAATAGAGAGGTACGAAAACAATTTTCACAAATTTATTTTGTTACCATAACTTGTGCTAAGTTTCAGTCATAATTGTTTGATTGTGATTTGATATATATATATATATATATATATATAGGTAGGTAAAATAACCAGGGCACCAAGGTACCTGGGCACCATGCTCAATACGTACAAAATACGTGATGTTTTGTACATACCCCGAGGTATGTATGATTTGTACATACCTAGTAGACATAAATGGGGTATGTATACCCTAGGTATGTTGTTTTTTTGGCATGTATACCTTGAGTATGTAAAAAATATGTATATATACGTAATCTACGTATGTATATATTGGGTATATGTATCCCGGGTATATGTATCTTGGGTATGCATATTTTGGGTATGTATGAGTTGGGTATACGTATCTTGGGTATGTATACCCTTGGGTATGCATAATTGTAAGCAAAACGTACGTATTTGAGGCATGGTGCCTGGGCACCTTGGTGTCCCATATCAGCTTCCTATATATATATATATATATATATATATATATATATATATATATATATATATATATATATATATACATAGCTCATGTATTCATTTGAATCTCATTCTTTTACGGTTGGCAAGAAAGCGTGACAGGCTCCCAATCGAGCACCGCTTCAAAGCAATTGGCGGGATTTTTTCTTCGGGATGTCATACCTAACTTCGCAGAGTACCACTATGAATGAAGATCTACATGTAATATATAGTTTGACTCGGAGAGTACCACTATGCTACATGTAATAGATAGTATGCCTCGGAGAGTACCACTATGCATGAAGATCGATCTTCATGCATGTACTACTTAATTTGCGATCTTATGCAATTACATGTGTTATATTATATGCACCAAGTTGATATGCATTACCTTGATCTTCATGTACTCCTAAATCCAAACACGTTTCTGGCGCATCGACGCGATCCTCGTACGATGAAATGGTCTGATACCCCTAAACCCCTCCTAAAACCCTAAACCCTGAATTCCTTTGGTACCGGTTCGTGTTACAAACCGGTACCAAAGGTCCCTAGCCCTGCACTCTCCTGGAAGCCAACGTGGAGGCCCCTTTAATACCGGTTTGTAAGGAACCGGTACCAAAGAGGGGGGGGGGGCTTTTGTCCCGAATCTTTTGTACCGGTTTGATTTCTGGTACAAATGGCCCTCTGGAACCGGTATTGATGTCCATTTTTCGACTAGTGACAAAAGGTTCGTAGATTTAATTTGAGAGAATTCCTTATTTGACACTACTTAAAAATATGATTCCCTATTTGACACTGCCAAGTTTTTCTTCCCTATTTGACACCTGGTCTAAATTTGTTTCCCTATATGACAATTTTAGACAGTAACGGTGTGAAACAGGGACATGAAATGATGAAAATACCCTTTTGCGCCTGTGCATTATGTGACAAAACAAAACTAGGTATTTGCAAGATCTGGCTCAAGTTATAATTGTGCACGTGCTGGCTATACAAGGCAGAGCATTCACACCTATGGACCAACATATTTGTGCTGGTGGAGTATTCGGTTCACGTGAGTAATTGAACACCGCTGATAGTGCATGATTTTACCCACCCTAGTTAACATATGACGATATCAAACCGAGTAACCTTGCTCTAGATATCAACTGTACTGTCGATTTCAAACCTACAAACTGTTTATTATTATTTTTCTTGTGAATGTGGTATCTCATTTAGCCACGCATGACCATAACATTAGCTAATCTGTTTCTTCCTTAGAACGTACTAATCTGCTGTTAAGTGCACAGATCATAGGGAATTTTTTTAGACCAAGTGTTAAATATGGAAAAAAAATCCAGTATTAAATAGAGAACCCGATTTTTAAGTAGTGTCAAATAAGGAATTTCCTCATTTAATTTTTCCTATTACATCTCTTGGTCAATATCCTGATCTTCTTGCTAAGTATGCGTATAACTATATCACATATCAATCGTCTGCACATCAAACTGTAGCCTACACAGACCAGCCACCGAAGAATAATCAAATTTAATAGTTCTACCACTGCTAAGTTTAGAATCATGCACAACAGACTTAGCTAGAGCGCGTGCCGCTCCGTCACCTCCCAAAATGTAACGTCACGCTTTTTTGCAGCTCATTACTGATAACAAAATCCCATACTAATAAGATGGACTAACAAATAATCCATCCCCAACTAAGCAATCCTCATGTTCTACTCGCACTAGTAGAAAACAAGCCTTTAGTTCCGGTAGTAAGTGTCTTTAGTCCCGGTTGTAGCAATCAGGTCTAACAAATCGGGACTAATGGTCTCCCCCCTTAATCTCGGTTGTCCATAAATCGGGACTAAAAATCCTCCATGTGGCCCGGATCGTGTGCGCGGCTGGAGGAGCCTTTAGTCCCGATTAGTAACACCAACATAGACTAAAGGTGAAGGAACTTGCTAGCTCTGCTTCTTTCAATCTGGATCGAGGACCGCTCTCCCCACCGCTCTCAGCTCTCCTCTCAGCTTTAGCCTCTACGAGCCAGCCGCCGGAGGCCAGGACTAACCCGAGTCCTCTCCGCCAGATTAGCCGGCTGGAGATGGACAAGGGAAGGCGCCGGTGTAGTTAGGTCTCTTTTCTTTTGCTTCTTTGTGTTGGTAGTGGGCTGTTTGCCCGGGCATGGATCTCCAGATCTTGGCGTTCTGGTCTGGGATCTAGGGCTCGGCCGCGCTGCTCCTGGGCTCCTCTGGCTGGAGCAAGCTGCAACGTCGTCGGCCACCATGTCCCCTAATAAAGCAAGGACTGCGAGCGGCTTCGTAGATCCGGTGTTTCCCGTTCCCGGCTGTCTCCCTCCGGCTGTCCGTGGTGGTGTGAGGATGGAGCTGCTGAGGGCGGTGAGGCCCAGATCTGGTGGTGGCGGGAGTTTGCCCGCTATGGCGCATGGGCGCGGCGCCGAGCGGTGGTCGGTCACCTCTGCTTCGTCTTCTCCTTCTCCGGTCGGCCGTGGAGGGGGGGAAAAGGTGCTCGGAGGAAAGGTGGGCGGCTTGCTCCCCTTTCAAGCGTGACCTGCTGCATGTTGCCGCGCGTCTTGCGTGTTCTTTCCTCCCGGCCGGCCGTGGCGGCGAGGGGGAGGATGGTGAACGCCTGAGGCCTGCTGCTGTGTGCAGTTGGTCGGGGGGCCTGCACGGGTCTCCGGGAGCCCCTGGAGTTTCTGCTCCTGATGGCGCAGTGATGATGGTGCCAGAAAACTTGTTGGCGTGTAGTTGATGAAGTAAATGACCGGCCAGTTGGAAACCCCAAGAGAAGGCTTGATGAATATAGCAGCAAGTTTTCCCTCAGTTATGAAACCAAGGTTATCAATCCAGTAGGAAAAAGCCAAACGACTGAAGGTGATGCCCGCTAGCTTCACGACAGCTCCGGACAATTTATAGAGCGCCTCATCCAAGCTTTGCTTTGCGAGCGGCAACATGGAACCTGCACACAACACAACCAAATACTTTGTTCCCAACTTACGATGAGGTTGTCAATCTCACCGGTTTGCTTGAAACAAAGGAATGAGCGTATCGAGTGGAAAGCAATAATAGTATGCGAGTAAAGTAAATAGTGCGAGTAAAGTAAACAGGTGATAGCAATATGAAGGAAATAGGACCGGGGTCCATAGTTCACTAGTGGTGTCTCTCCATAAGATAAAATAACACATGCTGGGTAAACAAATTACAGTTGGGCAATTGATAGAACAAAGACAACGTGCATATGTCGAGAGGATCACAATGATATTTACTCTGGGCATTACAACAAAATACATAGACCGTCATCCAACTGCATCTATGACTAATAATCCACTTGTGGCGAATCAATCCGAGAACTCCACAAGTATTAAGTTGCGAACAACAGATAACTGCATTAAGCAAAGTGTGTAATGTAAACAAAGCATATGCCCTTGAGCATATGAATGTTGTTTTCTCCCTAATGGCAACAGGACATCAACAACCTTAGAGGTTTCTGTCACTCCCTCAGATTAAATAGAGGCATGAACCCACTATCGAGCATAAATGCCCCCTCTTGGAGTCACTAGCAACTACTCGGCCAAGATAGCTACTAACAATGGAGAGCATGCAAGATCATAAACACCATAGAGATAACATAAGATAATATTCAGCACATCAACTCAATCATAACACCAATATTCATCGGATCCCAACAAACACAACATGTAGAATTATATAACGGTAGTCTCGATCATGTAAGGCAGCTCACGAGATCTAAACATGAAGCATCTAGTGGAGAAGACAACCATCTAGCTACTTCTATGGACCCATAGTCCAAGGTAGACTACTCACTCATCGCGCTGGAGGCAAGCATGGCGATGAAGAAGACCTCCGGTGGCGATTCCCCTCTCCGGCAGGGTGCCGAGAAGAGCTTCTGGACCCTCCCAATCTCGGGTCAACGGCGGCAGCGGATCGCGATGTATTCTGGAAAAGTGATCAGGTCTTTAGGTTTTTCCTGTCGGGGGGTCTTTATAGGTGAAGGGGCGGCGTCAAAAGTGGACCTGGTTGGGCTCACCACAGGTGCATGCAGGCCAGCCCTGGGTCGCGATCCTGGTGGTGTGGCCCCCCAGTGGCTCATCTCCGTCTCCTCTTCGGTTCTCTGGAAGCTTCGGTAAATATCTGGATGTCTGGCTTTTGTTTCATCCAATTCCGAGAATATTTCCTGTGTAACTTTTCTAAAACACAAAAATTGCAGAAAATAGGGAACTGGCACTGTGGCATCTCGTTAATAGGTTAGTCCCGGAAAATGCATAAAAATGCCATGAAGTGTAACGAAACACTAAGCAAATGGTGTAAAAACAAGCATCGAGCATCAAAAATTATAGATACGTTAGAGACGTATCAGCATCCCCAAGCTTAACTCCTGCTCGTCCTTGAGTAGGTAAGTGATAGCAAAAGAAATAATTTTTGAGGTGACATGCACCTACACAATCTTGATCATATATGTACGCGTTGTGCACTGGGATCAAAAGAACTTAAAACATGGGCATGAAAGATATAATCTTGATAGAAGAAACTTAGCAACCATGTTATAACATGAGAAAGAACACAAATGAAAGATCATGAAAATGAAACAATGAAAGTCAAATGTGTGTTCGAATCATGTGGAAAAACATACAAATGGTTTTCATCTTGTCCTTCATGAGAGAGCAAAACATAAATGCATAGGACACCTTCAAGTTTAAGAGGGCGACTAGATACAAGTAATTTAAGAACAAGTGAAACCAACAATATGAATCAATCAATGAAAACTTTGGGACAATGCACATTATACTCAGAATGAAAACTATGCTCTCTTAGACGGTCCATAAAGATAGAAGGTGGAGACTCAACATAAACATAAAAGAAAGGCCCCTCGCGGAGGGAAGCAGTCATTAAACATGTGCTAGAGCTTTTCATTTGTAAAACAGAGATAAAAATTGGGTTTTGAGAGGTGTTTGTTTCATGTCAACGACTGGCAATGGGGTCTTACTATCTTCCATAATAAAAAACTGAGAGCGGTTCCAAGTTCTTTGAAAATTTGGCACATTGGTGCTCTTTTATAAAGCTTTGGCACTCCGCCCCACATTTTTCCTTTCTCAAACTATGGCTAACCGATTCCATTGGGTGCCCACCAACATTCACATACCATGGAGGAGTGCCTTTTGTTTCTTTTTAGAATTAGATTGCAATGGTCTGACCAGCTCTTATGCAAAATTAATGACGAGCAGATGAAGCTGCCTAGTTGAGGGGTACTTAATTTAATATGGAAGATAGAATTCTGACCACTATGTCCCCATGAGCTAAAAACAGTGGCACAAAACAAGAAGTAGTTGATAGTTTTGAAAGGTAGCACATGAAAATTTACTTGGAATGGCTTACAAATACCATGCATAGGAATTTATAGTGGACACAATGGCAAACTTGGTTTTTATGAGTTGGATGCACGAGTAGAGCTCATACTCAGTACAAAATAAGGGCTAGCAAAAGACTGGGAGCGACCAACTAAGAGAGCAGTAACAGCCATAATCATGCATAGCGACAAAGCGACATTAAAAGAAGCATAAGATGGCATCAAAAGTCAAAAACTAAATGATCATAGAGGCTTATGGCGACTTTGTATGACTCTAACATGTGTGAGCATGCGCCAAGTCAACCCAAATAAAGCATCAAAGGAGAAAACCAAAATAATGCTTCCAAACAATTAAAACAACGCATGATTTTTTCAAAGGCTCATTAAGCAATCTCAGTCATTTGAGACAAGTAGTGCTACACCAAAACCACTAAGCATAGTATCAAAAAGACATCAAGCACGACATGCAAAAGCCTAGGCCACAGTCTACACAAGCTCCTTCTTGTACCACTTTTTTGCATAAAGCTTTTTCTCTTTTCCAACACCATTCGAACTTTTTATAAACAACTATTTTGACGAAAACCAACATAGACCAGAGTTCAAAACACACCTTGATGAAAAGATATAACAAGATCTGAACAAAAATCAAGGCAAAAAATGAAAGCTAAATGCATTTCTAGAAAAAAGAGAACACTCGTTGAAATGATAAGAGTGAAAACGGAGTGTTCTTGGCAAATGAAAAGCAATGCAACTTCTCCAAAAGAAATTTGTTGGGGTCCAACCATTTATTGCAGCAAACAAAACTAAACAAAACTGAAAACTAAAAACAACTGATGCTCCAAGAAAAATGCATAATGCATGAAGCAATAAAAATATAGTGTGTTGAAAGGTGACCTGATTTTTGCCGATGAAGAAGGGGTGCCTCGGGGGCATCCCCAAGCTTTGACGCTTGTACCTCTTGGATATTTCTTGGGGTGACATGGGCATCCCCAAGCTTGAGCTTTTGTCCATTCTTCAACTCATCTCATCATTCTCCAATCCCTACACTTGAAAACTTCCTTCATACAAAACTAAACACAAATCTATTAGCAACATTAGTGTAAGCATAACATTAAATCAACCCTTTTTGCTTCAGGTTTCAACTCAAAACCACCAAATATAAAGAATATACTACTGTAGCAACTTCCCCAAAAGTGTTGTGATCAAAAGAACTCAAAAAGAAAGCGATAAAGCGGCAAAAACGAATAGTGGCAGAAATCTGTCAAAATAGATCAGCTGACAAAGGCCGAATTTTTGAGGGGTTTTCTGTTGCTCAAATCAAAAAGTGTTTAACTAATGAAAGTTTGGATATAACCTGGGGCATATGCACAAGAAATCGCAGGTCCAAAAGATATACAGAGAATTTTCACGAATTTTTACGGTGCAGCACCAAAAAAGTTTCAGGACAGCAACATCCCCAAATCTTACCTCACTCAAATTAGGGCTTCTCTTGGCACAAAAACGAAATAAAAAGGATAAGGAGTGATTATTACAGTAGTAATAACTTCCAAGACTCAAATAAAAGAAAAAGTACTGAAAGTAAAAAACATTGGGTTATCTTCCAAGAGTGCTTTTCTTTAACACCTTTGAGCTAGGCGCAGAAAATGCGAATCAAGTAATATCAAGTGATGAAGCATCAAGCTCATAATTTTCTCTAAGAATAGAGTCAAAAAGCAATTTCTTTCTCTTTCTAGGGAAGTGTTCCATACCTTTCTTGAGTGGAAATTGATATTTGATGGTGCCTTCCCTCATATCAATGATGGCACCTACAGATCGAAGAAAGGGTCTTCCCAAAATAATAGGACATTAAGCATTGCATTCAACATCCATGACAAGAAAATAAACGGGAACAAGGTTATTGTTAACCATAATAAGAACATCATTAATCCTTTCCAAAGGTTTCTTCTTAGCAACATCAGCAATTGGAACATCATAATAATACTTTTAAAGCGGTGGTAAATCAAGCATGTCATAAATCTTTCTAGGCATAATAGAAATACTATCACCTAGATCACATAAAGCATGGCAATCAAAACCATTAACATGCATATCAATGATGGGTTCCCAACCATCTTCTAACTTCTTGGGAATAGAAGCTTTTTGCTTCAACTTTCCATCCCTAATTTTCATGAGAGCATTGGTAATATGCTTAGTAAAAGCAACATTTAAAGAACTAGCATTAGGAGTCAAAGAAAGCTTTTGCAAGAACAAAATAACTTCAGATATATTGCAGCCATCAACATCAAAATCATTAAAGGAAATAGAGCTATCATTTCCTACACTCCAAAAAATTTCAGCACTCTTTTGAGAAAAAGTTTTAGCTATTTTAGGTTTTTTAACACTAGGAGTATGAGTTTTCTCTACACCAATCAAAGTAAGAGTATTGCTAGCATTAGGAGCAACATCATTAGAGGTAGTAATGGTACATACCTTTATCTTTCTAGCCATCTCATCTTCTCTTTCCCACCTGGCATGCAATTCTGCTAGCATCCTAACATTTTCATCAATTCTAACTTGGATAGCATTCACAGTAGCAAAAGGATTATTCTCCTTCACATCATTAGGCAACACTTTTAATTTCAGAAGTTCAACATCATGAGCAAGGCTATCAAATTTAGAAGCAAGAATATCAATTTTGCCTAACTTTTCCTCAACAGACTTGTTAAAAGCATTTTGCTTACCGATGAAGTTCTTGAGCATGACTTCAAGCTCGGAGGGCGCGACCCTAGTGTTGTTGGAGGAATTACCATAAGAGTTACCATAACCATTACCATTGGTAGAAGGATACGGCCTATAATTGTTACTAGAAAAATTCTTTCTATAAGCATTGTTGTTGAAATTATTATTTCTAATAAAGTTTACATCAACATGCTCTTCTTGAGCAACCAAAGAGGCCAAAGGAACATTATTTGGATCTACATGAGTCCTATCATTAGAAAGCATAAGCATTATAGGATCAATCTTATCACTCAAGGAAGAGGTCTCCTCAATAGAATTTACCTTCTTACCTTGTGGAGCTCTCTCGGTGTGCCATTCAGAGTAATTTACCATCATATTGTCGAGAAGCTTGGTTGCGGCGCCCAAGGTAAGGGACATGAAAGTGCCTCCAGTAGCTGAATCAAGTAGGTTCCTTGAAGAAAAATTCAGTCCTGCATAAAATTTTTGAACAATCATCCAAGTAGTCAGTCCATGAGTGGGACAATTCTTTATCATAGATTTTATTCTTTCCCAAGCTTGAGCAACATGTTCATTATCAAACTGACTAAACTTCATAATATTGCTACGCAAAGCTATAATCTTAGCAGGAGGATAGTATCTACCAATAAAAGCATCCTTACACTTAGCCCATGAATCAATACTATTTTTAGGCAAAGAAAGCAACCAATCCTTAGCTTTTCCTCTCAAAGAAAAAGGAAAACAACTTAAGCTTAATAATATCAACATCAACATTCTTATACTTTTGCATCTCATATAACTCAACAAAATTGTTGAGATGAGCTGCAGCATCATCAGAACTAGCACCATAAAATTGCTCTTTCATAATAAGATTTATCAAAGCGGGTTTGATTTCATAAAAATTTGCAGCAGGAGCAGGTGGCGTAATAGGAATGCAGATAAAATCACTATTATTAGTGCTAGTAAAACTTGGTGTTTTCAGGAGTAGCCATTCTAGCAAAACTAAAAGCAGACACGTAAAAACAACTACAAAGGATACTATTTTTTTGTGTTTTTATAAAAATGATGCAAGTAAAAATAAAGTAAAGCAAAACTCAAAAGAAAGTAAAGGATGTGCGTGGGAAACTCCCCTTGCAGAAGTCTTCTTTTTCCCTGACGATGGCGCCAGAAAACTTGTTGATGGCGCGGTGATGATGGTGCCAGAAAACTTGTTGGCGTGTAGTTGATGAAGTAAATGACCGACCAGTTGGAAACCCCAAGAGAAGGTTTGATGAATATAGCAACAAGTTTTCCCTCAGTTATGAAACCAAGGTTATCAATCCAGTAGGAAAAAGCCAAACGACTGAAGGTGATGCCTTCTAGCTTCGCGACAGCTCCAGACAATTTATAGGGCGCCTTGTCCAAACTTTGCTTTATGAGCGGCAATGTGGAACCTGCACACAACACAACCAAATACTTTGTTTCCAACTTACGATGAGGTTGTCAATCTCACCGGTTTGCTTGAAACAAAGGAATGAGCGTATCGAGTGGAAAGCAATAATAGTATGTGAGTAAAGTAAACAGTGCGAGTAAAGTAAACAGGTGATAGCAATATAAAGGAAATAGGACCGGGGTCCATAGTTCACTAGTGGTGTCTCTCCATAAGATAAAATAACACATGCTGGGTAAACAAATTATAGTTGGGTAATTGATAGAATAAAGACAACGTGCATATGTCGAGAGAATCACAATGAGATTTACTCTGGGCATTAAACAAAATACATAGACCGTCATCCAACTGCATCTATGACCAATAATCCACTTGTGGCGAATCAATCCAAGAACTCCATAAGTATTAAGTTGCAAACAACAGATAACTGCATTAAGCAAAGTGTGTAATGTAAACAAAGCATATGCCCTTGAGCATATGAATATTGTTTTCTCCCTAATGGCAACAGCACATGTACAACCTTAGAGGTTTCTGTCACTCCCCCAGATTAAATAGAGGCATGAACCCACTATCGAGCATAAATACCCCCTCTTGGAGTCACTAGCAACTACTCGGCCAAGATAGCTACTAACAACGGAGAGCACACAAGATCATAAATAACATAGAGATAACATAAGATAATATTCAGCACATCAACTCAATCATAACACCAATATTCATCGGATCCCAACAAACACAACATGTAGAATTACATAACGGTAGTCTCGATCATTTAAGGCAGCTCACGAGATCTAAACATGAAACACATGGTGGAGAAGACAACCATCTAGCTACTGCTATGGACCCATAGTCCAAGGTAGACTACTCACTCATCGCGCTGGAGGCAAGCATGGCGATGAAGAAGACCTCCGATGGCGATTCCCCTCTCCAGCAGGGTGCCGGGAAGAGCTTTTGGACCCTCCCGATCTCGGGTCGACGGTGGCGGCAGATCACGATGTATTCTAGAAAAGTGATCAGGTCTTTAGGTTTTTCCCGTCGAGGGGTCTTTATAGGCGAAGGGGCGGCGTCAGAAGTGGACCTGGTGGGGCTCACCACAGGTAGGCGCGGGCCAGCCCTGGGCCGCGCCCCCTGGTGGTGTGGCCCTCCAGTGGCTCCTCTCCGTCTCCTCTTCAGTTCTCTAGAAGCTTCGGTAAATATCTAGACGTCCGGCTTTTGTTTCGTCCAATTTCGAGAATATTTCCTGTGTAACTTTTCTGAAACACAAAACAGTAGAAAACAGGGAACTGGCATTGTGGCATCTCGTTAATAGGTTAGTCCCGGAAAATGCATAAAAATGCCATGAAGTGTAACGAAACACTAAGCAAACGGTGTAAAAACAAGCATGGAGCATCAAAAATTATAGATACATTAGAGACGTATCAGCTCCCTTCGGCAACGATGGCAGTTGCGCGAGCCTGTTCTTCCTCTTCGAGAGGTTCTTCTGCATCGACGGAGTGGCTCTGATGTCCCTCGTCCAAGCAAGTGGTGTCGTCCCCGCTTGGCTCAGAGGTGGCGCTGCTCAGGAGGTGCTCTCCACCGGTGGCAAGCCAGGTTATGATTGCTTTTCAGCAATCTTTTTTAGGGTGTGTTATGCAGTTGTCAGGGGGCTATCTGTAATTTTTATTTTTTTGTTGGTTCTCCCTGTAATTTCACCCACCGCTTAATGAAACTCCACTTTACCTGTTAAAAAAAACATAGACTAAAGGTCCGGTATAAATTTTGAAAAAAATTGAATTTATTTTTCTATTTTTTTGCATTTTGCTATTTTTCGATATTTGAATTGTTTGACAGCTTCCAGTCTAATCTCTAATCACCCATATTCTCATGTCTAATTACATACTCATGGTCAAACTTTTCGGTCGGTCACCCTGACGAGGGAACGACCCCTCGGGTCCTCATCGTAGGTCTACCTAGTTCCGGCCCTGGAAGAAGCCCACTCAAAGAATACATGAAGCCCGCAAGACCCAACACGCCAACTTGGAGTAGAAGGCAAAAACTCTTTATAAACCCTAACTGGCTGTATATATAAAGCCACCAAGGGGTACCCCTAGATAGCATACAACTTCGCCTGAGGTGGCTCCCTGTAAACATAGCTATGATCATATACTAGATTGATAGCAGGATGTAGCGATCCTTCACCGAGGGGACGTGAACCTGGGTAAACCTTCGTGTGCCCCTTGTCGCTACCGCGACCGCTATCGAGTTCGCCGGATCCCACGCTCTCTCCATAAATCGAAATTTTAATTCGGCATAACCTTTTTATCTAGATTGGTAACACCAACCGGGACTAAATGGTAGGCTTTAGTCTTGGTTGGAGCCATCAACTAGGACTAAAGATCACTACCCTTTAATCCCGGTTGGTGGCTCCAACCAGGAATAAAGGTCCCGTTTAAACTTGGACTAAAGATCCCATTTGAACCAGGACTAAAGCTTGCTGGCCCACATTTCCATTTGAACAGGGACTAATGTGAGCATTAGTCGCGAACCGAATTGTTTGGAGACTAAAGGGGGTGTATAGAAGCCTTTTCCCTACTAGTGTAAACGCCTTTGTAACTAAAGACTTGGCTCTACAGGTGCCACCTATACTTGGCAAAAGAAGATTTAGATAATTAAGCATACGATTACCACTACTACAGCACGAATAGGCTATGCCGACGGCCAGAAGCCGTCGGGTTAGGTCTACAAAGTTCTCGGCTTAGCCTAACCCGATGACTTTTTTCTGATGCCGTCAGGTTAGGTGACGTCGGCGTAATCGCCCGTCAGCTTAGGTCTAAATGCCGCCGGGTTATCCTTTGTCGTCAACGTAGGCTAACCCGACAGCCTAAAAATACCGCCGGGTTAGGTCATTTTAGTTTTTAAAAAATTTGAAATTTTGAAAAAAAAACATTTTTTATTTTTTCTTTTCTTTTAATTTTGGTTATCTCTTTAATGACACCGGAACAATGACTTCCCGCTCGATCACCCATCCCCAGATTTCTACAGGCCCAGCACGCTTAACTCCTAAGTTCTATTTGAATAAGCTACCCCTACAATACTAAGTCCCTATTGATATTAGTAGCATATCAATTCTCTTGAGGCATGTGTGTCTATATGACTGTGTGTAAATATGTATGTGTATATGTCTATGTGTGTGTAGTTATATATGTGCATGTATATATGTGTTTGTTAACATTTTGGAAAAATTAAAAAAATTCAAAAAAATCAAAAAATCAAAAAATAAAATTTTGAAAAAATTAAATAATTATTATTTTTGGATCCGCAACACGTCATTTTTTCACGAAACTTTGCCCGTTAAAGCGGGACTCTGCACCATCTAGCTGTGAGCGGGAGTTTTGTGGGTTGTCATTTTCATGCGGGTCCTAATTAAAAAAATCGAAAAAATGTGAGATCTTCGCGTGGCATCATTTTATATCACCTATATGTGTGAAAATTGAAACCTTGATAAAAGCAATTTACCAGAAAGTCCTTTCCCAGAAATGACCTACCACATTCGAGGTTGCATGGCTTTTAGGTCAAATGAGCTAGGTTTGGCCCTTATCGTGGAATAGTTTTTAGAAACGAGGCCATATAGGACACGTGTGTGTGCCATGGGATGGCGAGGAATGCCACGGAGGCCGATTTTTGTTTCGTCCCATGAAAAGTGCGTTTTCCATTTTTAGAGTGCCGAAATCAGTTTTTTTGGGAGGCAGCTACCAAAACGGCAAATGGAAAGCTGGGCACAACACCCCACATAAATAATAGAGTAAAATACACCGATGGTCATCAAACTTGACACCCTAACTCGCCTTCATCACTGTACTTTAGCATACACAATATACGATTACTAAATACGGTTGAGAGGCCCAACTACGGTTACCAGTGCTTGTAGGTTAATGTTTTGCTGATGTGGCGACAAACTTACCACACTGTCAGGCCATGTGGCTAGCCAGCCGTGCATTCTTTTTGCAAAATACCCCCTGTCATCTTCCTCCCGAGCTCCCCCATGTTCACCTCTTCTAGAAGCAACACCTCCCAATCCCCTTCATAATCGAGCTCCTCCGCCTTGCTCCCTTCCCCTCTCGCAACACGAACCACGATAGGCCGAGATCACTCCCTTCCTCCTTGTGGGTGTGGGGACCAGACACGCTAGGATCTGTGGGATGCAGGGGACACCGGAGCCGCTGGCCCACGGGATGGAGCGGAGGTGACTGGATGCAAGGACGCCTAGGAGTCTAGCGCTGCCGCGCCTGTCTAAATCGATGCCACGATCCCTCGTCTCTTGCGGCATTGCTGGGAAGACCTCCAGCAGCGCCAGTCGCTCACTCGCCGGCGGCTCCGCCAGCCAATGCTCCCAAGGCCAGCTCTACGATCTGTAGCTCTGCCTTGCCAGCCGAGTAGCCGGTGTCCATCTCCGGGATCAGGGAGAAGGCGCCCACCTTCCCGATGTCCTAGCAACAAAGGTGGTGGACAGGCGGATGTGCATTCTAGGAGATGGCTGAGGTGGTGCATGCCGCTGAAGAGCTCCAGACAGAGGCTACTGGGATTGCTCGATGTGCTGCTGGCATGGGCGCGGAGGCGGAAGGGACCATGCGGAGGAGCAGGTGGAGGGCGGTGCTCCGGCGAGGACTAGGTGGCAGGAGCCATGCTCGGCGCATCTTGCCGGCGGAGACGAAGGGCGCGGAGGTGTCGTTCATGAGGAGCAAGGGCTGCGCACCGGTGAGGCTAGCTAGGGAGATGGAGGTAGGCACTCCAATGAGGAGGAGGTGGCCAGAGCTGGGCGCGGGCGATCACGGCGCATCCTGCCGGTGGAGACAAAGGGCGAGGAGGCATCGTCTGTGAGGAGCAAGGGTTGTGCGCCGGTGAGGCTAGGGATATGAAGGGTTGTGCTCCGACGAGGAGGACATGGCCGGAGCCAAGCTCGGGGGTCCCGACGCATCTCGCCGGAGGAGACCAAGGATGGCGGCGGTGCCAGGCATGGGGGTCCCTTTCCCCCTGTCAATTTTGTAGCGTAGCCGTTTTTGTTGCTTGTTATTCGAAATATTCTCTATTTAGAGGGCAGTGGCTGACAGACAGGGCCCACTAGTCACCATGTCAGGGAATAGACCCCTCTACACGCATCAATGACTGTAGTTGGACCTCTCAACAGTACTTAATGACCGTATATTACATATGCCGAAGTACAGTGATGGAGGCGGGTTAGGGAGTCAAGTTTGATGACGTGGGGTGTATTTTAATCTAAATAATAGACCACCTTAGATACACATAGCAGCTCTTATTTCATTGCGCAAACCTTCAGAATTATTTTTTGGATTGTATGCAAGCTCTTGTCGAGTTCGCTGGAACCGGGGTGGGTTTTCCCTTTAGCTCTAATAAGACGAGAGTCCTATTTTTTTGTAAAAATCCTTTTCAGATCCGCAACATGGCATTTCTTCACTAAACTTTGACCGTTAAAGTGCGGCTCTGCACCGCCTGGCCATGAGCGGGAGTTTCCTGTGTTATCATTTTTATGCGGATCTCAAATCGGGCGTAAATAATTTTAAACAAAATCCAGAAAAATACGAGACCTTCATGTGGTGTCATTTCATATCACCTAGATGTATAAAAAAATTAAACCTTGATAAAAGCAATTTACTAGAAAGTTCATTCACAAAAATGACCTACCACGTTCGAGATTGCATGGCTTTTAGGTTAAATTAGCTAGATTTGGCCCTGATCGAGGCATAGTATGTCGAAACGAGGCCACATCATACACGTGTGTGTCCCTTGGGATGGCGAGGAACGCTTTTTTTGGCCAACAAAAAGTGTGTTTTCCATTTTTGAAGTGCTGAAATCGGGTTTTTTTTTGTGAGGCAGCTACCAAAACGGCAAACGGAAAGCTGGGCAGAACACCCTGTTGATGGCGCGGTGATGAATAGTGCCAGAGAACTTGTTGGCATGTAATTAATGAAGTAAATGACCGGCCAGTTGGAAACCCAAGAGCAAGGTGTGATGAATATAGCAGCAAGTTTTTCCCTCAGTAAGAAACCAAGGTTATCAATCCAGTAGGAGGACAAAATACGACTGAAGGTGATGCTCACTAGCTGCGTGATGCTCTAACAAGGGCGCCGTTAACGATTACTTGTTAGCGTGTCTTCAACTAGTAGCAACGTGGAACCTGCACACAACACAACTAAATACTTTGTTCCCAACTTACGATGAGGTTGTCAATCTCACCGGTTTGCTTGAAACAAAGGGTATGAGCGTATCGAGTGGAAAGCAATACTAATATGCGAGTAAAGTAAATAGTACGAGTAAAGTAAACAAGTGATAGCTATATAAAGGAAATAGGACCAGGGTCCACAGTTCACTAGTGGTGTCTCTCCATAAGATAAAATAACACATGCTGGGTAAACAAATTACAGTTGGGCAATTGATAGAATAAAGACAACATGCATATGATGAGAGGATCACTATGAGATTTACTCTGGGCATTACAACAAGATACATAGACCGCCATCCAACTGCATCTATGACTAATAATCCACTTGTGGCGAATCAATCCGAGAACTCCACAAGTACTAAGTTGCGAACAACAGATAATTGCATTAAGCAAAGTGTGTAATGTAAACAAAGCATATGCCCTCGAGCATATGAATATTGTTTTCCCCCTAGTAGCAACAGCACAACTACAACCTTAGAGGTTTCTGTCACTCCCCCAGATTAAATAGAGGCATGAACCCACTATCGAGCATAAATACCCCCTCTTGGAGTCACTAGCAACTACTCGGCCAAGATAGCTACTAACAACGGAGAGCATGCAAGATCATAAACAACATAGAGATAACATAAGATAATATTCAGTACATCAACTCAATCATAACACCAATATTCATCGGATCCCAACAAACACAACATGTAGAATTACATAACAGTGATCTCGATCATGTAAGGCAGTTCACGAGATCTAAACATGAAGAACATGATAGAGAAAACAACCATCTAGCTACTGCTATGGACCCATAGTCCAAGGTAGACTACTCATCATCGCACCGGAGGCAAGCATGGCGATGAAGAAGACCTTCGGTGGCGATTCCCTTCTCCGGCAGGGTGCCGTGAACAGCTTCTGGACCGTCCCGATCTTTGGGTCGACGGCGGCGGCAGATCGCGATGTGTTCTGGAAAAGTGATCGGGTCCTTAGGTTTTTCCCGTCGGGGGGTCTTTATAGGCGAAGGGGCAATGTCAGGAGTGGGCCGAGGCGCCATCACACATAGGGAGCACGGCCAGGGGCCAGGCCGCGCCGCCCTATTGTGTGGGGCCCTCGTGGCCCCACTCAGTCTCCTCTTCGGTTCTCTGGAAGCTTCGGTTAATTTCTGGACGTTCGGCTTTTGTTTGGTCCAATTACGAAAATATTTCCTGTGTAACTTTTCTGAAACACAAAAACAGCAGAAAACAGGGAACTGGCACTGTGGCGACTTGCTAATAGGTTAGTTCCAGAAAATGCATAAAAGTGCCATGAAGTGTAACGAAACACTAAGCAAATGGTGTAAAAACAAGCATGGAGCATCAAAAATTATAGATACATTTGAGACGTATCAGCATCCCCAAGCTTAACTCCTACTCATCCTCGAGTAGGTAAGTAATAACAAAAGAAATAATTTTTGAGGTGACATGTGATACGTCTCCAACGTATCTATAATTTTTGATGCTCCATGCTTGTTTTTACACCATTTGCCTAATGTTTCATTACACTTCGTGGCACTTTTATGCATTTTCCGGAACTAACCTATTAGCAAGTCGCCACAGTGCCAGTTTCCTGTTTTCTGCTATTTTTCTGTTTCAGAAAAGCTACACAGGAAATATTCTCGGAATTGGACGAAACAAGTTCCTGAAGTCTTATTTTGCCCTGAAGCTTCCAGAGATCCGAAGAGGAGTCAGAGGGGGGCCACGAGGGCCCCACACACCAGGGCGGCGCAGCCTAGCCCCTGGCCGTGCCTCCTATGTGTGAGGGCACCTCGGTCCACCTCTGATGATGCCCCTTCGCCTATAAAGCCCCCCCCCCCGACGGAAAAAACCTAAAGACCCGATCAATTTTCCAGAACACATCGCGATCCGCCGCCGCCGTCGACCCAAAGATCGGGAGGGTCCAGAAGCTCTTCCCGGCACCCTGTCGGAGAAGGCAATCGCCACCGGAGGTCTTCTTCATCGCCATGCTTGCCTCCGGAGCGATGAGTGAGTAGTCTACCTTGGACTATGGGTCCATAGCAGTAGCTAGATGGTTGTCTTCTCTACAATGTGCTTCATGTTTAGATCTCATGAGCTGCCCTACATGATTGAGATCACCGTTATGTAATTCTACATGTTTGGTTTGTTGGGATCCGATGAATATTGGTGTTATGATTGAGTTGCTATACTGAAATATATTTATGTTATCTCTATGTTGTTTATGATCTTGCATGCTCTCTGTTGTTAGTAGCTATCTTGGCCGAGTAGTTGCTAGTGACTCCAAGAGGGGGTATTTATGCTCGATAGTGGGTTCATGCCTCTATTTAATCTGGGGGAGTGACAGAAACCTCTAAGGTTGTAGATGTGCTGTTGCTACTAGGGAGAAAATAACATTCATATGCTTGAGGGCATATGCTTTGTTTACATTACACACTTTGCTTAATGCAATTATCTGTTGTTCGCAACTTAATACTCATGGGGTGTTCGGATGATATCCCCGTGAGTGGATTATGAGTCATAGATGCAGTTGGATGGCGGTCTATGTATTTTGTTGTAATGCCTAGAGTAAATCGCATAGTGATATTCTTGACATATCACGTTTATCTTCATTCTATCAATTGCCCAACTGTAATTTGTTTACCCAGCATGTGTTATTTATCTTATGGAGAGGCACCGCTAGTGAACTGTGGACCCCGTTCCTATTTCCGTCATATTGCTATAACCTATTTACTTTACTCACACTGTTTACTTTACTCGCATATTACTATTGTTTTCCACTCGATGCGCTCATACCCTTTGTTTCAAGCAAACCGGTGGGATTGACAACCTCATCGTAAGTTGGGAACAAAGTACTTGGTTGCGTTGTGTGCAGGTTCCACGTTGCTGCTCGCAAAGCAAAGCTTGGACGATGCGCCATATAAATTTTCCGGAGCTGTCGCGAAGCTTGCAAGCATCACCTTCAGTTGTTTGTCTGCTCTTCTCCTGACCGACATACCTTGGTTTCTTACTGAGGGAAAAGACTTGCCACTGTGCTCATCATACTTTCTGCTTGGAGTTTCCCAACTGCCTAGCTATAATCATCAACTACACGCCAGCCATCAAGCCCTTTTTTGGCGTCGTTGCCGGGGAAGAAGTAGAAGACTTCTGCGAGGGGAGTTTTTCGCACGCACATCCTTTTCTTTGTTTTCTTGTTTTGCTTTACTTTATTTTTACTTGCATCGTTTTATATCAAAAACTCAAAAATATTAGAATCCTTGGTAGTTGTTATTTCTTTAGTCTAGTTCATTATGTTGTTTCCTAAGTATGTTTTGGAGGACCTCTCAGTAGGTAGTGGTTCAATTATTGGGAAAGATAACATTGAGGAGTTCTTTAATCACATTAGTATGCATAAAGAAGTTGAGGAAAAGTCTTTAGTTGAGCTAGCTCCTAGTTATGAAATTGCTTCTTCTTATTTAGTTCACATGTTAGAAGCTAGGTTTGCTAACCTTAATCCTTTTATGCAATACATGTTCCTTAAGCTTCATGAAATTGAGGATCCCAAAAAGAAAGCTTTTATCTTGGAAACTTTCCGCATAGAATTTAGAGATGTTGCAATTGAGGCTAGGAAAGTTTTTAAGAAGTTTAATAAGCTTGGCTCACCTGTAGCGGTTGTTGGCACACCCAATGAAGATTTTCGAGTGCCAATACCTTATAAACTTGTAGGAATTCACGATGCTTGGGATAAAAAAATTAGTTGGATTTGTCCTGAAAACTTTTTTGATGAAAGTAGTGTACCAAAAAGTGATCATAAAGGATCTTCAAAAACTCATTTGGACACAATTTCCTTCATTGTTGAAAAGACTCCTAAAGTGGATCCTGATGCCTCTTTCATTGTTACTTGATTCAAAATTTTCTGCGCCTAGCTCAAAGGCGTTAAAGAAAAACACTCTTGGGAGATAACCCGATGTTTTCTTTTTAGTACTTTTTCTTTTATTTGAGTCTTGGAAGTCATTACTACTGTAATGACCTCTCCTTATCATTTTTATTTTATTGTTGTGCCAAGAGAAGCCTCTAATTCTAGTGAGGTAAAGATTTGTGGATGTTGCTGTCCTGAAACTGTTTTCGGTGCTGCACCGTAAAAATTCATGAAAATTCTCTGTATATCTTTTGGACCTCCGATATCTTGTGCATATGCCCCAGATTATAGCTAAACTTTCACTAGTTGAACACTTTTTGATTTGAGCAACAGAAAACCCCTAAAAAATTCGGCCTTTGTCAGCTGTTCTGTTTTGACAGATTTCTGCCACTATTTGTTTTTGCCGCTTTATCGCTTTTTTTTAAGTTCTTTTGATCACGGAACTTTTGGGGAAGTTTCTACAGTAGTATATACTTTATATGTGGTGGTTTTGGGTTGAAACCTGAAGCAAAAGAGGTTGATTATATGTTATGCTTGCACTAATGTTGCTAATAGATTTGTTTTTAGTTTTGTATGAAGGAAGTTTTCAAGCGTAGGGATTGGAGAATGATGAGATGAGTTGAAGAATGGAAAAAACCTCAAGCTTGGGGATGCCCATGAATCACCCCAAGAAATATCCAAGAAGTACAAGCGTCAAAGCTTGGGGATGCCCCCGAGGCACCCCTTCTTCATCGGCAAAAATCAGGTCACCTTTCAAGACACTATATTTTTATTGCTTTATGCATTATGCGTTTTTCTTGGAGCGTCAGTTGTTTTAGTTTTTATTATTAGTTTTGTTTTGTTTGCTGCAATAAATGGTTGGACCCCAACAAATTTCTTTTGGAGAAGTTGCCTTGCTTTTCATTTGCCAAGAACGCTCTAGTTTTCATTCTTATCAAAAACCGAGTGTTCTTCATTTTCAACTACTGCTTTTGGTTTTCATTTTCACCTTGATTTGCGTTCAGATCTTTTTATATTTATTTATCAAGGTGCATTTTTGCCTCTCATATTTATAGGTTTTCATCAAAAGAGGTGTTTATAAAAAGTTCAAATGGTGTTGGAAAAGAGAAAAAGCTTTATGCAAAAAAAAGTGGTACAAGGAGGAGCTTGTGTAGACTGCGGCTTAGGCTTTTTCATGTTGTGCTTGATGTCTTTTTGATAGTATGCTTAGTGGTTTTGCTGTAGCATGACTTGTCTCAAATAACTGAGATTGTTTAATGAGCCTTTGAAAAAATCATGCGTTGTTTTAATTGTATGAAAGGATTATTTTGGTTTTCTCCTTGATGCTTTGTTTGGGTTGACTTGGCGCATGCTCACACATGTTAGACTCTTACAAAGTCACCAATAGCCTCTATGATCATTTATTTTTTGACTTTTAATGCCATCTTATGCTTCTTTTAATGTCACTTTGTCGCTTTGCATGATTATGGCTATTATTGCTCTCTTAGTTGGTCGCTCCCAGTCTTTTGCTAGCCCTCGCCTTGTACTAAGTATAAGCTCTACTCGTGCATCCAACTCCTAGAAACCAAGTTTTCCAATGTGTCCACCATACATACCTACTAGCAATTTTCTATTCCAAGTAAATTTGACTTGCTTTTATCTTCTCTTCAAATTAAACTCTTACCAGTGTTATGCAAAAATTGGTCAGTAAAGCTCTCACGAACCGGAAGGCACACTTTACTTTTTCTTGTTCTTAAAAATTTGACATTGTGGTCTCTTATGTTGAGTCGTTATGCTCGCAAGTTGGAAGTTGGATACTAGCCCAACCATGCTGTCATGGGGCAAGCTTTCAACATTGCACTTATTATTTGAGTTGATATCGTGATCTTTTGTTTATGGATGCCCGCGGTGTGAAATGAATTGGGAATCTTGCGGGGATCATGGAGTTTGTATATGTATTAGGGAAATGCCTGGGCCGCCAATCTAAGCCATGCATAATTCATGGTGGAAATTTGCAGCATACCCATAGTGGACATTCAACGACGCATCTCAAAATAAAAAGCTAAATAAATGGCAAATAAAAGAGATGTCGAGGTGTTCATTGTTTGCTTGTCCTGTCATTTTGATGTGGGCTTGTTCCATGTCATCGGGCACGGAGGTACCCCGTTGGTGGTTTTCGATGATACATATATACTTACAATGACAAGAGCCTTGCTTGGGACTCCAAGTAAAGTAGCATGAGGTTTGAGTACTCGTATTCACGGGGCACGAGGTTTTTGACTTATGATTTGTCAAGCATATGCATCATAATTATTCTCGCATTAACCTTAACCATTCAAGATGCTTATGATGGGGGCAATGAGAGCTCAAAGCCGGTAAGTACCATAATTTTTGAAGGTTATAAAACTTGCAATCACTGCTTCCCTCCGTGAAGGGCCTTTCTTTTACTTTTATGTTGAGTCACCACCTTCTATCTTCATGCACCATTAAGAAAGCACAGTTGTCATTCTTAGTATAATGTGCATTGTCCCAAAGTTTTCATTGATTGATTCATATTGTTGGTTTCACTTGTTCTCAAATTATTTGTATCTAGTCGCCCTCTTAAACTTGAAGGTGTCCTATGCATTTATGTTTTGCTCTCCATGAAGGACAAGCTGAAAACCATTTGTATGTTTTTCCGTATGATTTGAACACACGTTTGACTTTCATTGTTTCATTTTCATGATCTTTTGTATGTGTTCATTTTCATGTTATAACATGGTTGCTAAGTTTTTATTGTCAAGATTATATCTTTCATGCCCATGTTTTAAGTTCTTTTGATCCCAGCTCACAAATGCTTACATACATGATCAAGATTGTGTAGGTGCATGTCACCTCAAAAATTATTCTTTTGTTATCACTTACCTACTCGAGGACGAGCAGGAGTTAAGCTTGGGGATGCTTGATACGTCTCCAACGTATCTATAATTTTTCATGCTCCATGCTTGTTTTTACACCATTTGCCTAATGTTTCGTTACACTTCCTGGCACTTTTATGCATTTTCCAGAACTAACCTATTAACAAGTCGCCACAGTGCCAGTTCCCTGTTTTCTACTATTTTTGTGTTTCAGAAATGCTACACAGGAAATATTCTCGGAATTGGACGAAACAAGTTCCTGAAGTCTTATTTTTCTTGAAAGCTTCCAGAGATCCGAAGAGGAGTCAGAGGGGGGCCATGAGGGCCCCACACACCAGGACAGTGTGGCCCAGCCCCTGGTCGCGCCCCCTATGTGTGAGGGCGCCTCGATCCACCTCTGACGATGCCCCTTCGCCTATAAAGACCCCTCGACGGGAAAACCTAAAGACCCGATCAATTTTCCAGAACACATCGCGATCCGTCGGAGAGGGGAATCGCTACCGAAGGTTTTCTTCATCACGATGCTTGCCTCCGGAGCGATGAGTGAGTAGTCTACCTTGGACTATGGGTCCATAGCAGTAGCTAGATGGTTGTCTTCTCCACCATGTGCTTCATGTTTAGATCTCATGAGCTGCCCTACATGATTGAGATCACCGTTATGTAATTCTACATGTTTGGTTTGTTGGGATCCGATGAATATTGGTGTTATGATTGAGTTGCTATACTGAAATATATCTTATGTTATCTCTATGTTGTTTATGATCTTGCATGCTCTCCGTTGTTAGTAGCTATCTTGGCCGAGTAGTTGCTAGTGACTCCAAAAGGGGGTATTTATGCTCGATAGTGGGTTCATGCCTCTATTTAATCTGGGGGAGTGACAGAAACCTCTAAGGTTGTAGATGTGCTGTTGCTACTAGGGAGAAAACAACATTCATATGCTTGAGGGCATATGCTTTGTTTACATTACATACTTTACTTAATGCAATTATCTGTTGTTCGCAACTTAATACTCATGGGGTGTTCGGATGATATCCCCGCGAGTGGATTATTAGTCATAGATGCAGTTGGATAGTGGTCTATGTATGTTGTTGTAATGCCCAGAGTAAATCGCATAGTGATCTTTTTGATATATCATGTTTATCTTTATTCTATCAATTGTCCAACTATAATTTGTTTACCCAGCATGTGTTATTTATCTTATGGAGAGGCACCGCTAGTGAACTGTGGACCCTGGTCCTATTTCCATCATATTGCTATCACCTGTTTACTTTACTCGCACTGTTTACTTTACTCGCATATTACTACTGTTTTCCACTCGATACGCTCATACCCTTTGTTTCAAGCAAACCGGTGAGATTGACAATCTCATCGTAAGTTGGGAACAAAGTACTTGGTTGTGTTGTGTGCAGGTTCCACGTTGCTGCTCGCAAAGCAAAGCTTGGACGAGGTGCCATATAAATTGTCCGGAGCTGTCTTGAAGCTTGCAAGCATCACCTTCAGTTGTTTGTCTGCTCTTCTCCTGACCGACATACCTTGGTTTCTTACTGAGGGAAAAGACTTGCCGCTGTGCTCATCATACTTTCCGCTTGGAGTTTCCCAACTGCCTGGCCATAATCATCAACTACACGCCAGCCATCAACATGCACCTACACAATCTTGATCATATATGTAAGCGTTATGCACTGGGATCAAAAGAACTTAAAACATGGGCATCAAAGACATAATCTTGATAGAAGAAACTTAGCAACCATGTTATAACATGAAAATGAACACAAACAAAAGATCATAAAAATGAAACAATGAAAGTCAAACGTGTGTTCAAATCATAAGGAAAAAACATACAAATGGTTTTCAGCTTGTCCTTAATGAGAGAGAGCAAAACATAAATGCATAGGACACCTTCAAGTTTAAGAGGGTGACTATATACAAATAATTTAAGAACAAGTGAAACCAACAACATGAATCAATCAATGAAAACTTTGGGACAATGTACATTATACTCAGAATGACAACTATGCTCTCTTAATGGTGCATAAAGATAGAAGGTGGAGACTCAACATAAAAGTAAAAGAAAGGCCCTTCGCAGAGGGAAGCAGTGATTAAACATGTGCTAGAGCTTTTCATTTGTAAAACAGCGAGAAAAATTGGGTTTTGAGAGGTGGTTGTTTCATGTCAATGACTGGCAATAGGGTCTTACTATCTTCCATAATAAACAAGTGAGAGCGGTTCCGAGTTCTTTGAAAATTTGGTACATTGGTGCTCTTTTATAAAGCTTTGGCACTCCTCCCCACCTTTTTTCCTTTCTCAAACCATGGCTAACCGATTCCATCGGGTGCCCACCAACATTCACATACCATGGAGGAGTGCCTTTTTTTCTTTCTTTTAAAATTAGATTGCAATGGTCTGACCAGCTCTCATGCAAAATTAATGACGAGTAGATGAAGCTGCCTAGTCAAGGGGTACTTAATTTAATATGGAAGATAGCAATTCTGACCACTACGTCCCCATGAGCTAAAAACAGTGGCACAAAATGAGAAGTAGTTGAAAGTTTTGAAAGGTAGCACATGAAAAATTACTTGGAATGGCTTACAAATACCATGCATAGGAATTTATAGTGGACACAATGGCAAACTTGGTTTTTAGGAGTTGGATGCACGAGTAGATCTCATACTCAGTACAAAATGAGGGCTAGCAAAAGGCTGGGAGCGACCAACTAAGAGAGCAATAATGGCCATAATCATGCAAAGCGACAAAGCAACATTAAAAGAAGCATAAGATGATATCAAAAGTCAAAAACTAAATGATCATAGAGGCAATGGCGACTTTGTATGAGTCTAACATGTGTGAGCATGCGCCAAGTCAACCCAAATAAAGCATCAAGGAGAAAACCAAAATAATGCTTCCAAATAATTAAAACAACGCATGATTTTTTCAAAGGCTCATTAAGCAATCTCAGTCATTTGAGACAAGTCATGCTACATCAAAACCACTAAGCATGCTATCAAAAAGATATCAAGCACGATATGCAAAAGCCTAGGCCGTAGTCTACATAAGCTCCTTCTTGTACCACTCTTTTGCATAAAGCTTTTTCTCTTTTCCAACACCATTCAAACTTTTTATAACCACCTCTTTTGATGAAAACCAATATAGACCAGAGGCAAAAATACACCTTGATGAAAAGATATAAGAAGATCTGAATGCAAATCAAGGCGAAAACGAGAACTAAATGCAGTTCTAGAAAAAGAAGAACACTCGTTGAAACGAATAGAGTGAAAAAATGGAGTGTTCTTGGCAAATGAAAAGCAAGGCAACTTCTCCAAAAGGAATTTGTTGGGGTCCAACCATTTATTTCAGCAAACAAAACTAAACTAATACTAAAAACTAAAAACAACTGATGCTCCAAGAAAAACGTATAATGCATGAAGCAATAACAATATAGTGTCTTGAAAGGTGACCTGATTTTTGCCGATGAAGAAGGGGTGCCTCGGGGGCATCCCCAAGCTTTGACGCTTGTACTTCTTGGATATTTATTGGGGTGCATGTGCATCCCCAAGCTTGAGCTTTTTTTCATTCTTCAACTCATCTCATCATTCTCCGATCCCTGCACTTGAAAACTTCCTTCATACAAAACTAAACACAAATCTATTAGCAACATTAGTGTAAGCATAACAATGAATCGACCCCTTTTTGCTTCAGGTTTCAACTCAAAACCACCACATATAAAGTATATACTACTGTAGCAACTTCTCCAAAAGTTCCGTGATCAAAAGAACTCAAAAAGAAAGCGATAGAGCGGCAAACACAAATATTGGCAGAAATCTATCAAAACAGAACAGCTGACAAAGGTCGAATTTTTAGAGGGTCTTCTGTTGCTCAAATCAAAAAGTGTATAACTAATGAAAGTTTGGATATAACCTGGGGCATATGCACAAGAAATTTCAGGTCCAAAAGATATTTTGAGAATTTTCACGAATTTTTACGGTGCAGCACCGAAATCTGTTTCAGGACATCAACATCCCCAAATCTTACCTCACTCAAATTAGAGGCTTCTCTTGGCACAAAAACGAAATAAAAATGATAAGGAGAGGTCATTACAGTAGTAATAACTTCCAAGACTAAAATAAAAGAAAAAGAACTGAATGTAAAAACATTGGGTTATCTCCCAAGAGTGCTTTTCTTTAACGCCTTTGAGCTAGGCGCAGAAAGTGCGAATCAAGTAATATCAAGTGATGAAGTGCTAGGATCAGCGGGTGCCTTATGTCTTCCTTTCTTACCTTTGCTCTTGACTCTAGGAAATACATGGCTATTGCAAGGTGGAGAGATAAATCTTATATTACTTTTTCCCACATCTATAACGACGCCCAGGAGCTTCGGTAGAGATCTTCCAAGTGTTATTTGTCCTTTCCCTACACATTCAATAACAAGATAATCAGTAGATACCATTTTTCCTAGGACTTTTGTATAAATTCCTTCAGCTACTCCAATGGGAAATATAGTGGCATTATTAGTAAGAAAAATTTCTTCTCCCCCATCAGAAAGATTCCAAAGACTCAAAGATTCATAAACATCCTTTGGCATAAGACAAAATTCAGACACAATATCACAACGAGCATGAAAAGTTTCACCATTAATGGTGATTTTTACCGTAGGGTACTAATACGTCTCTAGCGTATCTATAATTTTTGATGCTCCATGCTTGTTTATACACCATTTGCCTACTGTTTCGTTACACTTCGTGGCACTTTTATGCATTTTCCGGAACTAACATATTAACAAGTCGCCACAGTGCCAGTTCCCTGTTTTCTGCTGTTTTTGTGTTTCAGAAGTGCTACACAGGAAATATTCTCAGAATTGGATGAAACAAGTTCCTGAAGTCTTATTTTTCCTGGAAGCTTCCAGAGATCTGAAGAGGAGTTGGAGGGGGGCCATGAGGGCCCCACACACTAGGGCGGTGTGGCCCAGCCCCTGGTCGTGCCCCCTATGTGTGAGGTTGCCTCGGGCCACCTCTGATGATGCCCCTTCACCTATAAAGACCCCCCGACGAGAAAAACCTAAGGCCCCGATCAATTTTCCAGAACACATCGCGATCCGCCGCCGCCATCGACCCGAAGATTGGGAGGGTCCAGATGCTCTTCCCGGCACCCTACCGGAGAGGGGAATCACCACCGGAGGTCTTCTTCATCGCCATGCTTGCCTCTGGAGTGATGAGTGAGTAGTCTACCTTGGACTATGGTTCCATAGCAGTAGCTAGATGGTTGTCTCCTCCACCATGTGCTTTATTTTTAGATCTCATGAGCTGCCCTACATGATTGAGATCACCGCTATGTAATTCTACATGTTTGGTTTGTTGGGATCCGATGAATATTGGTGTTATGATTGAGTTTCTATTCTGAAATATATCTTATGTTATCTCTATGTTGTTTATGATCTTGCATGCTCTCCGTTGTTAGTAGCTATCTTGGCCGAGTAGTTGCTAGTGACTCCAAGAGGGGGTATTTATGCTCGATAGTGGGTTCATGCCTCTATTTAACCTGGGGGAGTGACAGAAACCTCTAAGGTTGTAGATGTGCTGTTGCTACTAGGGAGAAAACAACATTTATATGCTCGAGGGCATATGCTTTGTTTACATTACACACATTGCTTAAAGCAATTATCTGTTGTACGCAACTTAATACTTGTGGAGTTCTCGGATTGATTTGCCACAAGTGGATTATTAGTCATAGATGCAGTTGGATGGCGGTCTATGTATTTTGTTGTAATGCCCAGAGTAAATCGCATAGTGATCTTCTTGACATATCATGTTTATCTTTATTCTGTCAATTGCCCAACTGTAATTTGTTTACCCAACATGTGTTATTTATCTTATGGAGAGACACCACTAGTGAACTGTGGACCCCCGGTCCTATTTCCATCATATTGCTATCACCTGTTTACTTTACTCGCACTGTTTACTTTACTCGCATACTTCTACTATTTTCCACTCGATACGCTCATACCCTTTGTTTCAAGCAAACTGGTGAGATTGACAACCTCATCGCAAGTTGGGAACAAAGTATTTGGTTGTGTTTTGTGCAGGTTCCGCGTTGCAGCTAGCAAGCAAAGCTTGGACGAGGCGCCATATATAAATTATCCGAAGCTATCGCAAGCTAGCAAGCATCACCTTCAGTCATATTGTCCGCTCTTCTCCTGACTGACATACCTTGGTTTCTTAACTGAGTGAAAATCTTGCTACTATATTCATCACACCTTCCTCTTGGGGTTCCCAACAGGCTGGTCATTTAACCAGCAATCAAGCTCTTTTCTGGTGCCGTTGCCGGGGAAGAAGTGGAAGACCTCTACAAGGGGAGTTTTTCGCACACACATCCTTTACTTTGTTTTATTGTTTTGCTTTATTTTATTTTACTTGAATTGTTTTATATCAAAAGCCCAAAAAAAATTAGAATCCTTGGTAGTTGTTATTTCTATATTTTTAGTTCATTATGCTATTCCCTAAGTTTGTTTTGGAGGACCTCTCAGTAGGTAGTGGTTCAATTATTGGAAAAAGTAACATTGAGGAGTTCTTTAATCACATTAGTATGCATAAAGAAGTTGAGGAAAAATCTTTGGTTGAGATAGCTCCTAGTATTGAAGTTGCTTCTGCTTATTTAGTTCACATGTTAGAAGCTAGGTTTGCTAGCCTTAATCCTTTTATGCAATACATGTTCCTTAAGCTTCATGAAATTGAGGATCCTGAAAAGAAAGCTTTTATCTTGGAAACTTTGCGCATAGACTTTAGAGATGTTGCAATTGAGGCTAGGAAAGTTTTTAAGAAGTTTAATAAGCTTGGCTCACCTGTAGCGGTTGTTGGTACACCCAATGAAGATTTTAGAGTACCAATACCTTATGAACTTATAGGAATTCACGATGCTTGGGATAAAAAATTTAGTTGGATTTGTCCTGAAAACTTTTTTGATGAAAGCAGTGTACCAAAAGGTGATCATAAAGGATCTTCAAAAACTCATTTGGACACATTTTCCTTCATTGTTGAAAAGATTCCTATAGTGGATCCTGATGCCTCTTTCATTATTACTTGATTCGCAATTTTCTGCGCCTAGCTCAAAGGCGTTAAAGAAAAGCACTCTTGGGAGATAACCCAATGTTTTCTTTTTAGTACTTTTTCTTTTATTTGAGTCTTAGAAGTCATTAATACTGTAATGACCTCTCCTTATCATTTTTACTTTATTGTTGTGCCAAGAGAAGCCTCTAATTTGAGTGAGGTAAAGATTTGGGGATGTTGCTGTCCTGAAAGTGTTTTCCGTGCTGCACCGTAAAAATTCGTGACAATTCTCTGTATATCTTTTGGACCTGAAATTTCTCTACCATATGCCCCAGTTTATATCCAAACTTTCGTTAGTTCAACACTTTTTGATTTGAGCAACAGAAAACCCCTCAAAAATTCGACCTTTGTCAGCTGTTCTGTTTTGACAGATTTCTGCCACTATTCGTTTTTGCCGCTTTATCGCTTTCTTTTTGAGTTATTTTGATCACGGAACTTGTGGGGAAGTTGCTACAGTAGTATATAATTTATATGTGGTGGTTTTGGGTTGAAACCTGAAGCAAAAAGAGGTTGATTATATGTTATGCCTACACTAATGTTGCTAATAGATTTGTGTTTAGTTTTGTATGAAGGAAGTTTTCAAGTGTAGGGATTGGAGAATGATGAGATGAGTTGAAGAATGGATAAAAGCTCAAGCTTGGGGATGCCCATGCATCACCCCAAAAATTATCCAAGAAGTATAAGCATCAAAGCTTGGGGATGCCCCCGAGGCACCCCTTCTTCATCGGCAAAAATCAGGTCGCCTTTCAAAACACTATATTTTTATTGCTTCATGCACTATGTGTTTTTCTTGGAGCATCAGTTATTTGAGTTTTCTTAGTTAGTTTTGTTTTGTTTGCTGTAATAAATGGTTGGACCCCAACAAATTTCCTTTGGAGAAGTTGCCTTGCTTTTTATTTGCTAAGAACGCTCTAGTTTTCACTCTTATCAAAAACCGAGTGTTCTTCTTTTTCTGCTACTGCTTTTGGTTTTCGTTTTCACCTTGATTTGCATTCAGATCTTCTTATATTTATCTATCAAGGTGTATTTTTGCCTCTGATCTTTATTGGTTTTCATCAAAAGAGGTGGATATAAAAATTTCAAATGGTGTTGGAAAAGAGAAAAAGCTTTATGCAAAAAAGTGGTACAAGAAGGAGCTTGTGTAGACTGCGGCTTAGGCTTTTGCATGTCGTCCTTGATGTCTTTTTGATAGTAAGCTTAGTGGTTTTGCTGTAGCATGACTTGTCTCAAATAACTGAGATTGCTTAATGAGCCTTTGAAAAAATCATGCGTTGTTTTTATTGTTTGGAAGCATTATTTTGGTTTTCTCCTTGATGCTTTATTTGGGTTGACTTGGCGCATGCTCACACATGTTAGACTCTTACAAAGTCGCCAATAGCCTCTATGATCATTTAGTTTTTGAATTTTGATGCCATCGTATGCTTCTTTTAATGTCGCTTTGTCACTTTGAATGATTATGGCCATTATTGCTCTCTTAGTTGGTCGCTCCCAGTCTTTTGCTAGCCCTCGCCTTGTACTGAGTATGAGCTCTACTCATGCATCCAACTCCTAAAAACCAAAGTTTTCCATTGTGTCCACCATACATACCTACTAGCAATTTGCTATTCCAAGTAAATTTGACTTGCTTTTATCTTCTCTTCAAATTAAACTCTTACCAGTGTTATGCGAAAATTGGTCAGTAAAGCTCTCACGAACCGGAAGGCACACTTTACTTTTTCCTGTTCTTAAAAATTTGACATTGTGGTCTCTTATGTTGAGTTGTTATGCTTGCAAGTTGTAAGTTGGATTCTAGCCCATCCATGCTGTCATGGGGCAAGCTTTCAACATTGCACTTCTTATTTGAGTTGATGTCGTGAGCTTTTGTTTATGGATGCCCGCGGTGTGAAATGAATTGGGAATCTTGCGGGGATCATGGAGTTTGTATATGTGTTAGGGAAACGCCTAGGCCGCTAATCTAAGCCATGCATAATTCATGGTGGAAATTTGCAGCATACCCATGGTGGACATTCGATGACGCATCTCAAAATAAAAAGCTAAACAAATGGCAAATAAAAGAGATGTCGAGGTGTTCATTTTCTGCTTGTCCTGTCATTTTGATGTGGGCTTGTTCCATGTCATCGGGCACGGAGGTACCCCGTTGGTGGTTCTCGATGATACATGTATACTTACAATGACAAGAGCCTTGCTTGGGACTCTAAGTAAAGTAGCATGAGGTTTGGGTACTCGTATTCACGGGACACGAGGTTTTTGACTTATGATTTGTCAAGCATATGCATCATAATTGTTCTCGCATTAACTTTAACCATTCAAGATGCTCATGATGGGGGCAATGAGAGCTCAAAGCCGGTAAGTAACATAATTTTTGATGGTCTATAAAACTTGCAATCACTGCTTCCCTCTGCGAAGGGTCTTTCTTTTACTTTCATGTTGAGTCACCACCTTCTATCTTTATGCACCATTAAGAGAGCATAGTTGTCATTCTTAGTATAATGTGCATTGTCCCAAGGTTTTCATTGATTGATTCATATTGTTGTTTTCACTTGTTCTTAAATTATTTGTATCTAGTCGCCCTCTTAAACTTGAAGGTGTCCTATGCATTTATGTTTTGCTCTCCATGAAGGACAAGCTGAAAACCATTTGTATGTTTTTCCTTATGATTTGAACACACATTTGACTTTCATTGTTTCATTTTCATGATCTTTTGTTTGTGTTCATTTTCATGTTTACAACATGGTTGCTAAGTTTCTTATTGTCAAGATTATATCTTTCATGCCCATGTTTTAAGTTCTTATGATCCCAGCTCACAAATGCTTACATATATGATCAAGATTGTGTAGGTGCATGTCACCTCAAAAATTATTATTTTGTTATCACTTACCTACTCGAGGACGAGCAGGAGTTAAGCTTGGGGATGCTTGATACGTCTCCAACGTATCTATAATTTTTGATGCTCCATGCTTGTTTATACACCATTTGCCTACTGTTTCGTTACACTTCGTGGCACTTTTATGCATTTTCCGAAACTAACCTATTAACAAGTCGCCACAGTGCCAGTTCCCTCTTTTCTGCTGTTTTTGTATTTCAGAAGTGCTACACAGGAAATATTCTCATAATTGGACAAAACAAGTTCCTGAAGTCTTATTTTTCTCGGAAGGTTCCAGAGATCCGAAGAGGAGTTGGAGGGGGGCCACGAGGGCCCCACACACCAGGGTGGCGCGGCCTAGCCCCTGGCCGCGCCCCTATGTGTGAGGTCACCTCGGGCCACCTCTAACGATGCCCCTTCGCCTATAAAGACCCCCCGACGAGAAAAACCTAAGGCCCCGATCAATTTTCCAAAACACATCGTGATCCGCCGCCGCCGTCGACCCGAAGATTGGGAGGGTCCAGAAGCTCTTCCCGGCACCCTGCCAGAGAGGGGAATCACCACCGGAGGTCTTCTTCATCGCCATGCTTGCCTCCGGAGCGATGAGTGAGTAGTCTACCTTGGACTATGGGTCCATAGCAGTAGCTAGATGGTTGTCTCCTCCACCATGTGCTTCATGTTTAGAACTCATGAGATGCCCTACATGATTGAGATCACCGTTATGTAATTCTATATGTTTGGTTTGTTGGGATCCGATGAATATTGGTGTTATGATTGAGTTGCTATACTGAAATATATCTTATGTTATCTCTATGTTGTTTATGATCTTGCATGCTCTCCATTCTTAGTAGCTATCTTAGCCGAGTAGTTGCTAGTGACTCCAAGAGGGGGTATTTATGCTTGATAGTGGGTTCATGCCTCTATTTAACCTGGGGGAGTGACAAAAACCTGTAAGGTTGTAGATGTGTTGTTCCTACTAGGGAGAAAACAACATTCATATGCTCGAGGGCATATGCTTTGTTTACATTACACACTTTGCTTAAAGCAATTATCTGTTGTTCGCAACTTAATACTTGTGGAGTTCTCGGATTGATTCGCCACAAGTGGATTATTAGTCATAGATGCAGTTGGATGGCGGTCTATGTATTTTGTTGTAATGCCCAGAGTAAATCGCATAGTGATCTTCTTGACATATCACGTTTATCTTTATTCTATCAATTTCCCAACTATAATTTTTTTACCCAGCATATGTTATTTATCTTATGGTGAGACACCACTAGTGAACTATGGACCCCGGTCCTATTTCCATCATATTGCTATCACCTGTTTACTTTACTTGCACTATTTACTTTACTCACATACTTCTACTGTTTTCCACTCGATACGCTCATACACTTTGTTTCAAGCAAACCGGTGAGATTGACAACCTCATCGCAAGTTGGGAACAAAGTATTTGGTTGTGTTGTGTGCAGGTTCCGCGTTGCAGCTAGCACGCAAAGCTTGGACGAGGCGCCATATATAAATTGTCCGAAGCTGTCGCAAGCTAGCAAGCATCACCTTTAGTCGTATTGTCCGCTCTTCTCCTGACCGACATACCTTGGTTTCTTAACTGAGGGAAAATCTTGCTGTTATATTCATCACACCTTCCTCTTGGGGTTCCCAACGGGCTGGTCATTTAACCAGCAATCAGGTGCCAACTCGAAGGTTCAGCATTTGCTGGCACATAATCAAAATGCTGGCGCAAAGTATTGTAGCAAGTATTCAAACTAGCAGTGCGAGTCTCAAGAGTATTAAGTCTATTAAAAATGCACACAAGAGAGGAATCAAAATAAGTTGGCATGCTATAAATTGTAATCAACTTTTTTATAATATTGAAGGCTTGATCTCCATCACAATGAAGGAAATCTCCTTCTGCAGTAGCATCCAAAGCATATCTATAACGAAGAGCAAGTCCAAAGTAAAAGCAACTAAGAAGCAAACTCAAAGTCATTTTCGGTTTAGTTTTTCCATGCCAATCATAAATCCTAGACCAATCTTCTTTAAAACTTTCCTCCTTTTTCTGTTTGAAAGTGAAAATCATAACCTCGGGCGACATAGTAGCAGCAACTGAACTAGACATAATAAACAACTACAAAGGATTCTAATTTTTTTGGGTTTTTGATAAAACGATGCGAGTAAAAATAAAGTAAAGCAAAACTTAAAACAAAGTAAAGGATGTGCTTGCGAAAACTCCCCTTGCAGAAGTCTTCTTCCTCCCTGGCAACGGCGCCAGAAAAAACTTGTTGATGGCGAGGTGATGAATAGTGCCAGAGAACTTATTGGCGTGTAATTAATGAAGTAAATGACCGGCCAGTTGGAAACCCCAAGAGCAAGGTGTGATGAATATAGCAGCAAGTTTTTCCCTCAGTAAGAAACCAAGGTTATCAATCCAGTAGGAGGACGAAATATGACTGAAGGTGATGCTCACTAGCTGCGTGATGCTCTAACAAGGGCGCCGTTAACGATTACTTGTTAGCGCGTCTTCAACCAGTAGCAACGTGGAACCTGCACACAACACAACCAAATACTTTGTTCACAACTTACGATGAGGTTGTCAATCTCACCGGTTTGCTTGAAACAAAGGGTATGAGCGTATCGAGTGGAAAGTGATACGTCTCCAATGTATCCATAATTTTTGATGCTCCATGCTTGTTTTTACACCATTTGCTTAGTGTTTCGTTACACTACGTGGCACTTTTATGCATTTTCCGGAACTAACCTACTAACAAGTCGCCACAGTGTCAGTTCCCTGTTTTTTGCTGTCTTTGTGTTTCAGAAAAGTTACACAGGAAATATTCTCAGAATTGGACAAATCCAAAGCCAGTCGCCCAGAATTTCACTGAAGCTTCCAGAGAACCGAAGAGGAGACGGAGTGGGGCCACGAGGTGCCCACACACCAGGGCGGCGCGGCCCATGGGTAGGCTGTGCCCCCTATGTGTGAGACCACCTCGGTCCACTCCTGACGATGCCCCTTCGCCTATAAAGACCCCCCGACGGGAAAAACGTAAAGACCCAATCACTTTTCCAGAACACATCGCGATCCGCCGCCACCGTCGACCCTAAGATCGGGAGGGTCCAGAAGCTCTTCCCGGCACCCTGCCGGAGAGGGGAATCACCATCGGAGGTCTTCTTCATCGCCATGCTTGCCTCCAGAGCGATGAGTGAGTAGTCTACCTTGGACTATGGGTCCATAGCAGTAGCTAGATGGTTGTCTTCTCCACCATGTGCTTCATGCTTAGATCTCATGAGCTGCCCTACATGATAGAGATTACCGTTATGTAATTCTACATGTTTGGTTTGTTGGGATCCGATGAATATTGGTGTTATGCTTGAGTTGATGTACTGAAATTTATCTTATGTTATCTCTATGTTGTTTATGATCTTGCATGCTCTCCGTTGTTAGTAGCTATCTTGGCCAAGTAGTTGCTAGTGACTCCAAGAGGGGGTATTTATGCTCGATAGTGGGTTCATGCCTCTATTTAATCCGGGGGAGTGAAAGCAACCTCTAAGGTTGTAGATGTGATGTTGCTACTACGGGAAAACAACATTCATATGCTCGAGGGCATATGCTTTGTTTACATAAAACACTTTGCTTAATGCAATTATCTGTTGTTCGCAACTTAATACTTGTGGAGTTCTCGGATTGATTCGCCACAAGTGGATTATTAGTCATAGATGCAGTTGGATGGCAGTCTATGTATCTTGTTGTAATGCCCAGAGTAAATCTCATAGTGATCCTCTCATCATATGCACGTCATCTTTATTCTATCAATTGCCCAACTGTAATTTGTTTACCCAGCATGTATTATTTTATCTTATGGAGAGACACCACTAGTGAACTGTGGACCCCGGTCCTATTTCCTTTATATTGCTATCACCTGTTTACTTTACTCACACTGTTTACTTTACTCACATACTGATACGTCCATTTTGCACCACTACTTTGTATCATAATTTACTATTATTCATTGATATATTTCATATTTAGAGATGATACTTATGTTGTTTCCTCTGTTTTTACATGTTTGATGATCATTGGAGGATTTGCTGCCAGAGTCAGGATTCTGCTGAAAAAGGACCGTCAAGACACCATATTTCGGAAGATCAGGAAAATTCCAGAAAAATACCAAAAAATTATATTTTACCAAAAGACTCTGGAAGCCAGGAGGAGGAGTCGAGAGGGGCCAGAGGGCAGCCTCACACATAGGGGGTGCGGCCTAGCCCCTGGCCACGCTGGCCCTGTGTGAGGGCGCCCTGGCCCACTCCAGGTCTCGCCCCTTCACGTACTTCATCATCCCCAAAAACCTAAGTCAGGGGGGCTCAGAGATAGACACCGCCGCCTCTGCGGGGTGGAAAACACCAGAGAGAGAAAACCTCTCTGGCAGGCAGAAATCTGTCAGGGAAATTCCTTCCCGGAGAGGAGAGATCATCGCCATCGTCATCACCATCGCACCAGACTTCATTGGGATCATCATCATCATCTCCATCACCAGCACCTTCATCTCCACCATCACCACGCCATCCCGCTGTAACATCTTGAGTTGGATCTTGTTATATTCTTAGGGGAAACTTTCCCGGTGTTGATTACTCTTGTAGTTGATGCTATTGAGTGGAACCGTCGAATTAAGGTTTGTCTTGTGAGTAGTTCGTTTCATTCTTGAGGACTTGGGAGAAGTCAAGATGTTAGTAGTGAATTATTCTTAAGCAATATTTAATGGTTTGATATTGTTGTGGTGCTATTTCACTAGTGGTGTCATGTGAACGTTAGCTACATGATACTTCACCATTTATGGGCCTAGTGAGATGTATTGTGTATTTGGCTACCAATTGTGGGGTTGCTGGAGTGAGAGAAACCTAAACCTCCGTTGGGAAACCATTGCACCAGGGAGCGTATGATCTTAGAGTTTAAGACTGTGGTTAGATTTATCTTAATTACTTTCTTGTATTTGCGGATGCTTGCAGGGGGTATAATCACAAGTGTGTATTTATCCTAGTAAGGGTAGTGCACTAGCACAGGTTCACCCCCATAACACTTATCAAACCAATAAAGACTACTTAGTGGTATGAAGCAAAAGCTCTTGACAGAAACTCCCATGTGTCCTCGAGAACGTTTGGTTATCATAAGTTACACAACCGGTTTGTCCTTTGCTGAAGAAAGGATTGGGCCACTTGCTGCAATTATTACTACTGTCTTTTATTTACTCACACTTTATTTATTTGCATTACCAAATACCCCTAAAAACCCGTTTGCTAGTATTTACAGTGAAACCTTGATCAAAACCACTAGTCAACACCTTCTGCTCCTCGTTGGGTTTGACACTCTTATTTATCAAAAGTACTACGATACAACCCCTATACTTGTGGGTCATCAAGACTATTTTCTGGCGCCGTTGCCGGGGAGTGTAGCGCTATTGAAGAGTGGAATTGGTAAAGGTAACCGTCACTATGAGTATTGTTTTTATTTTTGTCTTTTATTTTTATTTTACTCTGCTATGGAGAACTCTCCATTTGGTTTCCTAATTGGGAACACTTCTACCACTGCTGCACATGTGGATGAACCACCACCACCACCACCTGCTGAAGTTGATCCTTTTAAAATACCTATGAAAATTGTTGGGCGTGTTATGGATAACTGCTATTCAGGAGATGGAACTGTCCATCCGGGTGATCACTTACTATTTATACACGAATTATGCGAGTTGTTCAGGTGTGTAGGTATTTCACCAAGACAGGTCAAGAAGAAGCTATTCTCTTTATCATTAAAAGGCAGAGCTGAGGAGTGGTATCGACTGCTCCAAGATGGTCCATCTATTACATGGGAGGAAATTGTACCTCTCTTTTATTCCAAGTTTTATCCTGCAAGTGAAATCCATAAAGACCGTAATCGGATATATAATTTTTGGCCTCATGATGGAGAGAGTATTGCCCAAGCGTGGGGGAGATTGAAGTTACTAATGCCCAAATGCCCCATTCATGAGCTCCCCAATAATATTGTTGTTGATAATTTTTATGCGCGGCTTACTCTTCCTGATTAGTTGGATGCTTCTTACTTTGGATCATTTACTCATATGAAATAAGATGTTAAGTGGAAACTTCTTGACCGTATACAAGAGAATGCTAAAGGATGGGAAAACGACAAAGGTAGGAAGTCAGGTATAAACTATGATTACGAATGCATTAAAGCTTTTATGGGAACCGATGACTTTCATAGTATTAGCATTGCTTATGGTCTTGATTCTCAAATACTTGCTAATTGTCTTAAGGCCTTTGCCTTTTATCTTGATGTTCCAAAGAAAGATTGGAACAAATATCATGCACCTTATAAAGATTTTCCATTAGTCATATTCCTGCTGCAGCTACCAAAGTTTGTACTGTTGATAGCATTGTACCTAAACCTTATTTTGAGAAGACACCTTTCCCTGCTAAGGTAAAGAAGTATTCTACTTTGGTAAGTGTGTCTAATAAAAGTACTAAGAAAGCTACAGAGCCTGATGAGCAAATTACTATTAAGTCTCCTGTAGCTATTTTGAAGGACATTGTTACTAAAGATGTAGGGGATGAATATATTCTTTTTTGTGAAGATGCTTCTAACATTATTTCTCATCCTAAAAGGCATAGGAAGACAAGTGTTCCCGTTATTTCTATCAGGATTGGAGATCATTGTTATTATGGTTTATGTGATATTGGTGCTAGTGCAAGTGTGATGTCTACACATGCGTCTGTTCTTGTAGACAGTGTTGGGCCTCTAAGTGCAGAGTTTGTAGAACAGCAGCAAGTTTCCCTTAAGTGGATCACCCAAGGTTTATCGAACTCAGGAAGGAAGAGCTCAAAGCTATCCCCCTCAAGCAACCCTGCAATTACGATACAGAAAGTCTCTTGTGTCCCCAACACACCCAATACACTTGTCAGATGTATAGGTGCACTAGTTCGGTGAAGAGATAGTGAAATACAAGTGGTATAGATGATTATAAGTAGTAAATGCAATCTGAAATAAAAATGGCAGCAAGCAAACAAGTAACAAAATAGCGAGTAAACGGTGTGCAAAGCTTGGAAACAAGGCCTAGGGATCATACTTTCACTAGTGGACACACTCCCAACAAATATAACATAATTGAACAAATAAATAACTTCTCTTCACTATGGTACTCTGAATTACTCTCCTATTGAATAACACTAATCAATGCATAGGGCTACGAAGCACTCCTTAAAGTTCATCAAGTACTTGACAAACACCACTCATAGAGATATCCAAATCAAATCACAACTCAAGATAAATATTATTGCAACTTAGACCAAGTACTAACACGGTGCACACACTGTCAACATTACACCATGAAAGGAGGAAAAGATCACTTCAATACTATCATAGTGATAATTATTCTCATAATCCATAAGAGATCACAATCGTAGCCTAGACCAGGTACCACCACGATGCACGCACTGTCACCGTTACACCATGGCAGGAGGAATAGATTACTTTAATAACACACTAGAGTACACATAATGAAGAAGAGTAACATCTACTTATTCAACATGATACAAAGCTCACGATCACATAAAGATCACATCATGGGAGAGAGAGGTGAACCACATAGCTACTGGTAGAGCCCTCTGCCCCGGGGATGAACTACTCCCTCCTCATCATAGGAGACAGCAAGGTTGATGGAGATGGCAGTGAGGTCGATGGAGACGGCGGAGATGGCGATGGAGATCGATGCAGATAGCTCCGGGGGCACTTCCCCATCCCGGCAGGGTGCCGAAACAGAGACTTCTGTCCCCCGAAATTCATCGGCGGCGGCGGCGGAGCTACGGAACTCTTTCTGGAAAATTGCCAACTTCTTTAGGGTTTTCTATCCCGAGGCTTTATATAGGCGAAGGGGCGTCGTCAGGGGGCAGCCAGGGGCTCCTCACACCAGGGTGGCACGGCCAGGGCCTGGGCCGCACCACCTATGTGTGAGGGCGGCCTCTGGCCCCCCTCCGGCTCTCTTTCAGTCTTCGAGAAGCTTCCGTGAAAAATACAACTTCTGGAACTTGTTTCGTCCAATTCCGAGAATATTTCCTGTGTAGCTTTTCTGAAACGCAAAAACAGCAAAAAATAGGGAACTGGCACTGTGGCATCTTGTCAATAGGTTAGTTCCGGAAATCGCATAAAAACGCCACGAAGTGTAACGAAACACAAGTCAAATGGTGTAAAAACAAGCATGGAGCATCAAAAATTATAGATACGTTTGAGACATATCAGCATCCCCAAGCTTAACTCCTCCTCATCCTCAAGTAGGTAAGTGATAACAAAAGAAATAATTTTTGAGGTGACATGCACCTACACAATCTTGATCATATATGTAAGCGTTGTGAGCTGGGATCAAAAGAACTTAAAACATGAGCATGAAAGACATAATCTTGATAGAAGAAACTTAGCAACCATGTTATAACATGAAAATTAACACAAACAAAAGATCATGAAAATGAAACAATGAAAGTCAAACGTGTGTTCAAATCATAAGGAAAAACATACAAATGGTTTTCAGCTTGTCCCTCATGGAATAGCAAAACATAAATGCATAGGACACCTTCAAGTTTAAGAGGGCGACTAGATACAAATAATTTGAGAACAAGTGAAACCATGATCATGAATCAATCAATGAAAACTTTGGGACAATGCACATTATACTCAGAATGACAACTATGCTCTCTTAGACGGTGCATAAAGGTAGAAGGTGGTGACTCAACATAAAAGTAAAAAGAAAGGCCCTTCGTGGAGGGAAGCAGTGATTAAACATGTGCTAGAGCTTTTCATTTGTAAAGCAGAGAGATAAAACTTGAGTTTTGAGAGGTGGTTGCTTTTGTCAATGACTAGCAATGGGGTTCTTACTATCTTCCATACAAAAATGAAGCAAGTTTTTGAGAGAGATTGGCACTTTTTGTGCTCTTTTATAAAGCTTGGCACTCCTCCCCACCTTTTTTCCTTTCTCAAACCATGGCTAACCGATTCCATCGGGTGCCCACCAACATTCACATTCCATGGAGGAGTGCCTTTTTTTTCTTTCTTTTTTCTTTTTTTTTCTTTTTGGAATAAGAAATATGGAAGATAGCAAATCCGACCACTACGTCCCCATGAGCTGAAAACAGTGTCACAAAACGAGAAGTGTTTTGAAGGTTTTTGAAAGGTAGCACATGAAAATTTACTTTGGAATGGCTTACAAATACCATGCATAGGAATTTATAGTGGACACAATGGCAAACTTGGTTTTTGGGATTTGGATGCACGAGTAGAGCTCATACTCAGTACAAAATGAGGGCTAGCAAAAGACTGGGAGCGACCAACTAAGAGAGCAATAACGGCCATAATCATGCAAAGCGACAAAGCGACATTAAAAGAAGCATAAGATGGCATCAAAAGTCAAAAACTAAATGATCATAGAGGCTATAGGTGACTTATTTTGTAGTCAACATGTATAAGCATGTGCCAAGTCAACCCAAATAAAGCATCAAAGGAGAAATCCAAATAAATGCTTCCATATAATAAAAATAATGCATGATTTTTTCATAGGCTCATTAAGAAATCTCAGTTATTTGAGGAAAGTCATGCTACAGAAAAACCACTAAGCATACTATCAAAAAGATATCAAGCATGGCATGAAAAAGCCTAAGCCGCAGTCTACACAAGCTCCTTCTTGTACCACTATTTTGCATAAAGCTTTTTCTCTTTTCCAACACCATTTGAAATTTTTATATCCACCTCTTTTGATGAAAACAAATAATGATCAGAGGCAAAAATACACCTTGATGAAAATATATGACAAGATCTGAACACAAATCAAGGTGAAAACGAAAACCAAAAGCAGTAGCAGAAAAAGAGAACACTCATTGAACGATAAGAGTGAAAACTAGAGTGTTCTTGGCAAATGAAAAGCGAGTTCATCTCCTTCAAAAGAAACATGATGTGATCTAACCATTTATTGCAGCAAACAAAACAAAACTAATAATGAAAACTAAAACAATTGACGCTCCAAGAAAAACACATAGTGCATGAAGCAATAAAAATATAGTGTCTTGAAAGGTGACCTGATTTTTGCCGATGAAGAAGGGGTGCCTCGGGGGCATCCCCAAGCTTTGATGCTTGTACTTCTTGGATATTTCTTGGGGTGCTGCATGGGCATCCCCAAGCTTGAGCTTTTGTCTATTCTTCAACTCATCTCATCATTCTCCAATCCCTACACTTGAAAACTTCCTTCATACAAAACTAAACACAAATCTATTAGCAACATTAGTGTAAGCATAACATTGAATCAACCCTTTTTGCTTCAGGTTTCAACTCAAAACCACCACATATAAAATATATACTACTGTAGCAACCTCCCCAAAAGTTCTATGATCAACAGAACTCAAAAAGAAAGCGATAAAGCGGAAAAACAAATAGTGGCAGAAATCTGTTAAAACAGAACAGCTGATAAAGGTCGAATTTTTGAGGGGTTTTCTGTTGATCAAATAAAAAAGTGTTCAACTAATGAAAGTTTGGATATAACCTGGGCCATATGCACAAGAAATCGCAAGTCCAAAAGATGTACAGATAATTTTCATGAATTTTTACGGTGCAGCACCGAAATCTATTTCAGGACAGCAACATCCCCAAATCATACCTCACTCAAATTAGAGGCTTCCCTTGGCACAAAAACGAAATAAAAAAGATAAGGAGAAGTTATTACAGTAGTAATAACTTCCAAGACTCAAATAAAAGAAAAATTATTGAAAGTAAAAACATTGGGTTATCTCCCAAGAGTGCTTTTCTTTAACGCCTTTGAGCTAGGCGCGGTAATTTGCAAAGATGCTCATGTGGGCGCCATATAAAAGCTTGAGGCAAAGGCACCATATAGGAACTTAAAGCAATAGAGAGCATCAAAAAGAAAATGTGAAAGACATTTAAATCTGAACCACTTCCTATGAAAAATAGTCTTGTAAAGAGACAAGTCATAAAAGCGCAAAGCAAAAAACATAGGAAGGCAAAACAAGTACAACTTCAAGAATTGCAACATAAAGAGGGGAAACTCAATATTGTTGAGATCCATCAAACCATGTTTCCCTCTCTCATAATAACTTTCAGTAGCATCATGAATAGAATTAACAATAGAACTATCACATAAAACATCCCTATCATGAGCCACATGCATAAAAGAATTAATACTCCCCACATGAACAATAGTAGTAGGAGCATATTCAACAGAATAATTATTCTCATCACCATAATCATCAAAAATAGGAAGCATATTGTAATCATAACTAATTTTATCCTCAATAGTAGGTGAACTGAAAATATTATACTCATCATCATAACCATCATAAACTAGAGGTTTAGTATCATCACAAGCTAGAGAGCAACTATTTCGCAAGGCATACTCATCAAACATATCATCATAAGAAGGAGCATGGATAGCACTAATGGTACAACAATTATTAACCTTAGAGTTGGTACCAAAAAGATTTTCAATATCAAAAGTAGAGTGCTTTTCCCAATCAAGATCACTAACATAGGTAACAGGCATAGGAACATCACATAGGGGAGATAAAATATCATCAGAGCAAACTTTCTCCACTAAAGCTGGGGAACTAAAAATATCATGCTTAACAAAACCAGCTTCCCCAAGCTTAGACTTTTCTATAGCATTAGTAATAACAGTGTTCAAAGCATTCATACTAACAACACTATTAGCATGCAAATTAAGCTCCAAAGGTTTTTCAATTTTCTCCTCAAACACTTCATATCTAAACTTAGGAAAAAGACTACAGAACTCTTTATTTTCCATTAAGCCTAACTAGTGAAAATAAAAACAAGAAACAAAAAGATGTAATTGCAGAATCTAAAGGAAATAACTCCGAGCACTCACTAGCAACTAAAAGACTTAGTAGCCAAAGGATGTGAGTACCTTTTACCTTACCTCCCCGGCAACGGCGCCAGAAAAGAGCTTGATGTCTACACACGCGTCTGTTCTTATAGACAGTGTTGGGCCTCCAAGTGCAGAGGTTTGTAGAACAGCAGCAAGTTTCTCTTAAGTGGATCACCCAAGGTTTATCGAACTCAGGGAGAAAGAGGTCAAAGCTATCCCTCTCAAGCAACCCTGCAATTACGATACAGAAAGTCTCTAGTGTCCCCAACACACCCAATACACTTGTTAGATGTACTAGTTCGGCGAAGAGATAGTGAAATACAAGTGGTATAGATGATTATAAGTAGTAAATGCAATCTGGAATAAAAATGGCAGCAAGCAAACAAGTAACAAAACAGCGAGTAAACGGTGTGCAAAGCTTGGAAACAAGGCCTAGGGATCATACTTTCACTAGTGGACCCACTCCCAACAAATATAACATAATTGAACAAATAAATAACTTCTCTTCACTATGGTACTCTGAATTACTCTCCTATTGAATAACACTAATCATTGCGTAGGGCTACGAAGCACTCCTTAAAGTTCATCAAGTACTTGACAAACACCACTCATAGAGATATCCAAATCAAATCACAACTCAAGATAAATATTATTGCAACTTAGACCAAGTACTAACACGGTGCACACACTGTCAACATTACACCATGAAAGGAGGAAAAGATCACTTCAATACTATCATAGTGATAATTATTCTCATAATCCATAAGAGATCACAATCATAGCCTAGACCAAGTACCACCACGATGCACGCACGGTCACCGTTACACCATGGCAGGAGGAATAGATTACTTTAATAACACACTAGAGTACACATAATGAAGAAGAGTAACATCTACTTATTCAACATGATACAAAGCTCACGATCACATAAAGATCACATCATGGGAGAGAGAGGTGAACCACATAGCTACCGGTAGAGCCCTCAACCTCGGGGATGAACTACTCCCTCCTCATCATAGGAGACAACAAGGTTGATGGAGATGGTGGTGAGGTCGATGGAGACGGCGGAGACGGAGATGGAGATCGATGGAGATGGCTCCGGGGGCACTTCCCCATCCCGGCAGGGTGTCGGAACAGAGACTTCTGTCCCCCAAAATTCGTCGTCAGTGGTGGCGGAGCTACGGAACTCTTTCTGGAAAATTGCTGACTTCTTTAGGGTTTTCCATCCCGAGGATTTATATAGGCGAAGGGGCATCGTCAGGGGGCAGCTAGGGGCTCCTCACACCAGGGTGGCATGGCCAGGGCCTGGGCCGTGCCACCTATGTGTGAGGGCAGCCTCTGGCCCCCCTCTGGCTCTCTTTCGGTATTCGGGAAGCTTCCGTGAAAAATATGACTTCTGGAACTTGTTTCGTCCAATTCTGAGAATATTTCCTGTGTAGCTTTTCTGAAACACAAAAATAGCAGAAAACAGGGAACTGGCACTGTGGCATCTTGTCAATAGGTTAGTTCCAAAAATCGCATAGAAACGCCATGAAGTGTAACGAAACACAAGTCAAATGGTGTAAAAACAAGCATGGAGCATCAAAAATTATAGATACATTTGAGACATATCAAAGTGCCATTCCTTTAGAGCTTTACAAAGTAATTATGCATGAGATTGGAGCTTGTGAACTTGAAGATATTGATGTGGTTGTTCAGCTTGCTAACAGAGAGACTATTTGGCCTCTTGGTATTGTTTGAGATGTGGAAGTTCTTTGCGGTAAGACTAAATACCCCACTGATTTTCTATTACTTGGTAAGGAGGCTAGTAAAACTTGTCCCATTATTTTTGGTAGACCCTTTTTGAATACTTGTGGCGCTATGATAGACTGTAAGAAGGAGAAAATTTTCACTAAGTTTAATGGAGAGTCTTATGAGTTTAATTTTTCCAAGTTTGCTAAGACTTATGAAAATGACACGCCAAATGAAAAATTTCGAGTTGAACAACTTGCTTCTATTGCTCTTGCTCCTAATAATGCTTTGCTGCAATTCATGGAAGATCATGAAAGTGATGTTTTCAGTAAGGAAAGAGAAGAGATTGACGATATTTTCCTTCGTCAACAACCATTAATCAAGCACAATTTACCTATGGAGGATCTTGGTACCACTTTGCCGGCCAAGGAAGATCCAATTTTTGAATTAAAGCCTTTGCCTGATAATCTTAAATATGCTTATATTGATGAAAAGAAAATATATCCTGTTATTATTAGTTCTAAGCTTTCAGGAAAGGAAGAAGAAAGGTTATTAGAGATATTGAGGAATCACCGAGGAGCTATGGGATATACTCTTGATGATTTAAAAGGGATTTGTCCCACTTTATGTCAGCATGCTATTAACATGGAGAAAGACGCGAAGCCGGTTGTGGAGCATCAACGCCGCCTAATTCCCAAGATGAAAGATGTGGTAAGAAATGAGGTATTAAAGCTCCTTGATGCTGGTATTATTTATCCTATTGCTGATAGTAGATGGGTTAGTCATGTTCATTGTGTTCCTAAGAAAGGAGGTATGACTATTGTGCCTAATGAGAATAACGAGCTTATTCCTCAAAGGGTAGTAGTTGGTTATAGGATGTGCATTGATTATAGGAAGGTAAACAAAGTTACTAAGAAAGATCATTATCCTTTACCATTTATAGATTAGATGTTAGAGAGGTTATCTAGGAAGACTCATTTTTGTTTCCTTGATGGTTATTCTGGTTTTTCTCAAATTGCTGTTAGAAAGGAAGATCAAGAGAAAACCACTTTTACCTGTCCTTATGGAACTTATGCTTATAGACGTATGCTGTTTGGTTTATGCAATGCTCCTGCTACTTTTCAAAGATGCATGTCTGCTATTTTTCATGGCTTTTGTGAAGAAATTATGGAGGTTTTCATGGACGACTTCTCCGTCTATGGAACTTCTTTTGATAATTGTTTGCACAACCTTGATAAAGTTTTGCAGAGATGTGAAGAAACTAACCTTGTTCTTAACTGGGAGAAATGCCACTTTATGGTAAATGAAGGAATTGTCCTTGGACATAAAATTTCTGAAAGAGTATTGAAGTTGACAGAGCAAAAGTGGAGGCAATTGAGAAAATGCCCTGTCCCAGAGATGTTAAAGGTATTCGTAGTATTCTTGGTCATGCTGGTTTCTATAGGAGTTTTATTAAAGATTTCTCTAAGATTTCAAAGCCTCTTACTAATCTTCTTCGAAAAGATGTACCATTTGTCTTTGATGATGATTGTAAGGAAGCTTTTGAAACTCTTAAGAAGGCTTTAACTACTGCTCCTATTGTTCAACCACCTGATTGGAATTTACCCTTTGAAATTATGTGTGATGCTAGTGATTTTGTTGTTGGTGCTATTCTTGGACAACGCATAGATAATAAGTTGAATGTTATTCATTATGCTAGTAAGACTCTTAATGCTGCTCAAAAGAATTATGCTACTACTGAGAAGAGTTTCTTGCTGTTGTTTTTGCATGTGATAAGTTTAGATCTTACATTGTTGATTCTAGAGTTACTATTCATACTGATCACGCTGCTATTAGATATCTTATGACTAAGAAGGATGCTAAGCGTAGGCTTATTAGATGGGTGTTGCTTTTACAAGAATTTGATTTGCATATCGTAGATAGGAAAGGTGCTGAAAATCCTGTGGCTGACAACTTGTCTAGATTGGAAAACATTTCTTTTGATCCTATTCCTGTTAATGATAGCTTTCCAAATGAACAGTTAGCTGTTGTAAATGTAACTTCGTGAGACCTTCCTTGGTATACTGATTATGCTAACTTTATTGTTTCCAAGTATTTGCCTCCAACTTTTACAACTCAGCAAAGAAGAAAATTCTTCTATGATTTGAGGCATTACTTTTGGGATGACCCACACTTATATAAAGAAGGAGTTGATGGTATTATGCAAAGATGTGTACCGGAATATGAGCAACAAGATATATTAAGAAAATGCCATGGCAGTGCTTATGGAGGGCATCATGCTGGAGATAGAACCACACAGAAGGTTCTACAATCAGGTTTTTATTGGCCAACCCTCTTTAAAGATGCTAGAAGGTATGTTTTATCTTGTGATGAATGTCAAAGAGTTGGTAATATTTCTAGATGCAATGAAATGCCTATGAATTACACTCTTGTTATCGAACCATTTGATTGTTGGGGATTTGACTTTATGGGTCCTTTTCCTCCTTCAAAAGGCTATACCCACATACTTGTTGTTGTTGATTATGTTACTAAATGGGTAGAAGCCATACCTACAAAGAGTGCCGATGGTGAGACCTCGTTAAAAATGCTTAAAGATGTTATTTTTCCTAGGTTTGGTGTGCCTAGATATCTTATGACTGATGGAGGTTCTCATTTTATTCATGGCAGTTTTAGAAAAACTCTTGGTCAATATGATGTTAATCATAGAATTGCTTCTGCTTATCATCCCCAAACTAGTGGGCAGGTAGAGCTTTCAAATAGAGAAATCAAGTCTATCTTGCAGAAGACTGTCAATAGATCTAGAAAAAATTGGGCTAGTAAGTTAAATGATGATTTATGGGCTTATAGAACTGCTTATAAGAACCCCATGGGCATGTCCCCTTATAAGATGGTTTACGGAAAAGCGTGTCACTTGCCTTTAGAATTAGAACACAAAGCTTTTTGGGCAATGAGAGAGCTTAATAGAGATTTTAAATTAGCCGGTAAGAAAAGGTTGTTAGATTTGAGTTCTCTAGATGAGTGGAGAAATGAAGCGTATGAGAATACCAGACTTTTCAAAGAGAAAGTCAAGCAATGGCATGATAAGAGAATCCTTAAGAGAGAATTTCATGTTGGTGAGAAAGTTCTATTGTATAGGTCTCGTCTCAGATTTTTTGCAGGAAAATTACTCTCTAAATGGGAAGGACCATATGTTGTTGTGGAAGTATACCACTCAGGTGCTATTAAGATTGCTTCATTGAAAGATGACTCTACACAAGTGGTGAATGGGCAAAGACTCAAACATTATATTACTGGAGATTCTTATAATGAAGATGTTGATGTAATTGAAACAGTTTCTCCAGAAGAATTCATCCAAGACAAATTGCAGGTACCTGCAGAGTTTGTTTTTTAATAGGTAACAGTTCTAGTTAGAGAAGTTTCGCGAAAAACTCTTCCTTTATTATTTTTGCTATTTTTACTAAATATGAAAAATCACGAGATGAAAACGGGCAGGAAAAGGAGTCCGCATGCTCCTCACACACAGGGGGCGCGGGCCCACCTCTGGCTGCGCCGCCCTAGTGTGAGAGCACCCCATAACTTGTTTCCGTCCTGGTTTCCTCCTGTGATTTCATTTCGATGTATTATTTTTGCCTATTTAACCCCCCGGAGTCCCCGAGGTCTGTATATCATTTTCCCGTCGTGTTTTGTTTCAAGCTGTTTCTGTCAGGAGTTGATCTTAAGTATTGGGAGCACCATGGCCTCTTCAAGCGACGACAAGGAGAAGACACCTCTGGAAGATGACACCAAAGACTTTCAGCTGAAGGAAGAGGTTGAAAGTGAAGACGAGGAGGAAGATCAAAGTTCACGCCCAAGCACCATGATTGCAAGCATTGGGGTGGTGACAAGTCATGACAAGTTCAAGAAGAGTGCACGTATAAGAACCGGAGGGGGTGTGCCGCGTCACATCTTAGCTCCTCGAGCATCTTTGTCAAGCAACAATCCTTTCCATACTCTAATTCATGAACATCAGTTTCAAAAGGTGCCTAGATCACGATTACCCTCTGGCTGGGATATAGATCGTTCTAACAGTGCAGGGATAGAAAGTTCCAAGAGTGAAGAAGGATGGGGAAATAATTCCAAGAGCTAGGATTCTCTTGCTGACAGGTTCATGGACCGTGTTGAGCACAATTCAGAGATGATTTGTAACCTCAGTCACAAGATTGATGATCTGAAAGATTTGATTGAGAAGCTTATTAAAGATTATCCACCGCCGCCAAAGAAGTAATTCGTCATTGGTATTGTCATCCCCTTGGCTTGTTCCAAGCTTGGGGGAGTGCCGCGGTATCACATCATCACCCCTCTACTCATTTACTTTTCAAGTAGAGTCATATCATGAATAGAGAAATTATCCTATAGAATAGTTTGCAGTGTGGAAGTATCCCTCTTAGTTGGTTATCTATGTATCCCTTGGTGTGAGTTGCGGTAATGGAATATTAATGAGAAGTTCTATCATTTACTTTCTGCACACTTTATTTTAGTTTGTAATGTTTCTTATATGATTAGTCTTCTTGATTAGTATTGGTATCACTTTGGGAGCATGAGTAAATTTAGTTGGTTTTAGCAAACCTAGCTTGGTCAGTAGAAACATTACCTTGAGGTTTGAGTAGAAAAGAATAAAGAAGTGTTTGTAGTTACATAACTTCAGTTTACCCTTCATGTTTGGCTTATAAGCATTATTATTCTCCAAGTTAAAATTGTTGTACCTTCAAGGGAGTTTGCATGATTGTTCTTATTATATGTGTGTTTGTTTGTTTCATGCAACTCTTATGCTTGCCACCCAGCCTTGCTATCCAAAGACCTGTACTGAGAGGAGGTACTTCCCATGCATCCAAATCCTAAAAGCTAAGTCACTTCCAAAGAGTCCACTATAAATTCGTATGGATGGTATTTCAAGCCATTCCAAGTAAATTTTCATGTGCTACCTTTCAAAAACCTTCAAATACTTCTCATTTTGTGCCACTGTTTTTAGCTCATGAGGACGTAGTGGATGGGTTTGTTATCTTCCATACTAAATTAAGTACCCCTTGACTAGGCAGCTTCATCTGCTCGTCACTAATTTTGTAAGGGAGCTGGTCAAACCATTATAATCTCAAAAAGAAAAAGAAAAATAAGCACTCCTCCATGGGATGTGAAAGTTGGTTGGCACCCGATGGAATCGGTTAGCAATGGTTTGAGAAAGGAAAAAGGTGGGGAGGAGTGCAAAGCTATAAAAGAGCACCAATGTGCCAATTAATCAAACATCTCGGAACCGCTCTCACTTGTTTAGTATGGAAGATATCAAGAACTCCGTTGCTAGTCGTTGACAGAAGCAACCACCTCTCAAAACAATTTTTGCCTCTATTTTGCAAATGAAAAGCTCTAGCACATGTTTAATCCCTGCTTCCCTCTGTGAAGGGCCTATCTTTTACTTTTATGTTGAGTCAACCTATTCCTTTCTATCTCAAGCAAGCATTTGAGTTGTTATGTTTCACTCATCCATATGTTGATCCGTTCAATCATGTTTACTATCTTCTTTGCTTTGTACAATGCTTTTGTCTGAAGGAATATATCTTTGAAAGCTTTCTATGAATGCAAAAAGTTTGTTTTGTTGAGCATATGGTCTTTGCTATATTAGCTCTGTTTTAAAAGGCTCCATTCAAAAGAAAGAATAGTTTGTTCATCATTCTTTGACCAAGAACAAAGGTTTGCCATTACCAATTATAGTTTACCTTGTACATCCTTATATGTGATCCCTTTACTTATTGCAAGCCTATATTATATAAAGGGAAGTTGCTGTCTATTATAACTTGTGCCTTTGGTGAATGTGATGCTTCTTGTCCATATTTTTATTATTGACACTTCACTTCATAAACCTGTGATCATGTTTACTGATTTTAGTTTTCGCTTGGGGACAAGCGAGGTCTAAGCTTGGGGGGTTGATACGTCCATTTTGCATCACTATTTTGTATCATAATTTACTATTATTCATTGATATATTTCATATTTAGAGATGATACTTATGTTGTTTCCTCTATTTTTACATGTTTGATGATCATTGGAGGATTTGCTGCCAGAGTCAGGATTCTGCTGGAAAAGGACAGTCAAGACACCATATTTCGGAAGATCGGGAAAATTCCAAAAAAATACTAGAAAATTATATTTTACCAAAAGACTCCGGAAGCCAGGAGGAGGAGTCAAGAGGGGCCAGAGGGCAGCCTCACACATAGGGGGCGCGGCCTGGCCCCTGGCCGCGCCGGCCCTGTGTGAGGGTGCCCTGGCCCACTCCAGGTCCCACCCCTTCGCGTACTTCATTGTCCCCGAAAACCTAAGTCAGGGGGGCTCAGAGATAGACACCACCACCTCTGCGGGGCGGAAAACACCAGAGAGAGAAAAGCTCTTCGGCAGGCAGAAATCTGCCAGGGAAATTCCTTCCCGGAGAGGGGAGATCATCGCCATCATCATCACCATCGCACCAGACTTCATCAGGATCGTCATCATCTCCATCACCAGCACCTTCATCTCCACCATCACCACGCCATCCCGCTGTAACATCTTGAGTTGGATCTTGTAATATTCTTAGGGGAAACTTTCCCGGTGTTGATTACTCTTGTAGTTGATGCTATTGAGTGGAACCGTCGAATTAAGGTTTATGTTCAGATTGTTATTTACCATTATTTCACCTCTGATCATGATCAATATGATGTCTTGTGAGTAGTTCATTTAGTTCTTGAGGACTTGGGAGAAGTCAAGATGTTAGTAGTGAATTATTGTTAAGCAATATTTAATGGTTTGATATTGTTGTGGTGCTATTTCACTAGTGGTGTCATGTGAATGTCGACTACATGATACTTCACCATTTATGGGCCTAGTGAGATGCATTGTGTATTTGGCTACCCATTGTGGGGTTGCTGGAGTGACAGAAACCTAAACCTCCGTTGGGAAACCATTGCACCAGGGAGCGTAGGATCTTAGAGTTTAAGGCTGTGGTTAGATTTATCTTAATTACTTTCTTGTATTTGCGGATGCTTGCAGGGGGTATAATCATAAGTGTGTATTTATCCTAGTAAGGGTAGTGTGCTAGTACAGGTTCACGCCCATAACACTTATCAAACCAATAAAGACTACTTAGCGATATGAAGCGAAAGCTCTTGAAAGAAACTCCCGTGTGTCCTCGAGAACGTTTGGTTATCATAAGTTACACAACTGGCTTGTCCTTTGCTGAAGAAAGGATTGGGCCACTTGCTGCAATTATTACTACTGTCTTTTATTTACTCGCACTTTATTTATTTGCATTACCAAATACCCCTGAAAACCCGTTTGCTAGTATTTACAGTGAAACCTTGATCAAAACCACTAGTCAACACCTTCTGCTCCTCGTTGGGTTCGACACTCTTATTAATCGAAAGTTCTACGATAAACCCCCTATACTTGTGGGTCATCACATACTATTATCACTTTCCACTCGATATGCTCATACCCTTTGTTTCAAGCAAACCGGTAAGATTGACAACCTCATCGTAATTTGGGAACAAAGTATTTTGTTGTGTTGTGTGCAGGTTCCATGTTGCCGCTTGCAAAGCAAAGCTTGGACGAGGTGCCCTATAAATTGTCTGGAGCTGTCGTAAGCTAGTGGGCATCACCTTCAGTCATTTGGCTCTTTCCTCTCCTGAACGATAAACCTTGGTTTCTTACTGAGAGAAAATCTTGCTGCTATATTCATCACACCTTCCTCTTGGGGTTCCCAACTGGCCGGTCATTTACTCGGCATCAAGCATATTTTATGGCGCTGTTGCCGGGGAGGAAGAAGACTTCTACAAGGGGAGTTTTTTGCATGCACATCTTTTACTTTGTTTTAAGTTTTGCTTTACTTTATTTTTACTTGCATCGTTTTATCAAAAACCCAAAAAAAATTAGAATCCTTTGTAGTTGTTTTTACTTGTCTGCTTTTAGTCTTGTTAGAATGAGTAATCCTGAAGTTGAAGTTCACACTTTTAAGCAACAAGGGGGAGAGAGCTTGAAAGATGCTTGGTACCATATTAGCAATTCTCATCATAGGTTTACAAAGAAGCATTCTACCATGATCCTCCTTAGAAATTTTTATGTTGGTATAACTAGTTGGTATAGGTACGTTCTTGATACTCTTGCAGGAGGAAATTTTCTGGGTACTCCCGCTCTTGAAGCATGCACTTTAATTGAAAGTTTAGTGGGGGTACCACCTATTCATGTTGTTAAAACTGAGGTCACTTTGGAGGAAGTTTTAGAAAAGCTTAGCTCTTTAGAAAAAAGTTTGCCAAATATCCATGATAATGCTAGCCATGTTAATGAATTGATAGAGAGTATCGGTAAGAGAATCACCGTTTTAGAGGCTAGCACTACTCTTGATAGTCAAAACCTTAGGATTGGGAAACTTGAGGAGTCCATGGAAACTTTAAGTTCAATTTTCTCTTCTCTTAAGTTTAAGAAAGAGAAAGCTTTTGATGGAAAAGAGCAAATATTTATGTATGTTCCCAAGGTGTCTGTGCCTAAACCGCAGCATGTTTTTAAGATTGGTAAGACTTTTAGTTCAACTAAGAGTGACTTGCAGGTTGAATCATCTTCGGGAACCTCTAAAATGCCTATAGTGGTAAGTGGTGATCTTGAGGAAACAGTTGATCTTAATGCTTCTTTTGAAAATACTTGATTCGCAATTTTCTGTGCCTAGCTCAAAGGCGTTAAAGAAAAGCACTCTTGGAAGATAACCCAATGTTTTTACATTCAGTTCTTTTTCTTTTATTGGAGTCTTGGAAGTTATTACTACTGTAATGACCTCTCCTTATCCTTTTTATTTCGTTGTTGTGCCAAGAGAAGCCTCTAATTTGAGCGAGGTAAGATTTGGGGATGTTGCTGTCCTGAAACAGTTTTCGGTGCTGCACCGTAAAAATTCGTGAACATTCTCTGTATATCTTTTGAACCTGACATTTCTTGTGCATATGCCCCAAGTTATATACAAACTTTCATTAGTTGAACACTTTTTGATTTGAGAAACAGAAAACTCCTCAAAAATTCGACCTTTATCAGTTGTTCTGTTTTGACAGATTTCTGCCAATATTTGTGTTTGCCGCTTTATCGCTTTCTTTTTGAGTTCTTTTGATCACGGAACTTTTGGGGAAGTTGCTACAGTAGTATATGCTTTATATGTGGTGGTTTTAGGTTGAAACCTGAAGCAAAAGGAGGTTGATTCTATGTTATACTTACACTAATGTTGCTAATAGATTTGTGTTTAGTTTTGTATGAAGGAAGTTTTCAAGTGTAGGGATCGGAGAGTGATGAGATGAGTTGAAGAATGGACAAAAGCTCAATCTTGGGGATTCCCATGCATCACCCCAAGAAATATCCAAGAAGTACAAGCGTCAAAGCTTGGGGATGCCCCCGAGGCACCCCTTCTTCATCGGCAAAAATCAGGTCACCTTTCAAGACACTATATTTTTATTGCTTCATGCATTATGCGTTTTTCTTGGAGCGTCAGTTGTTTTTAGTTTTCAGTTTAGTTTAGTTTTGTTTGATGCAATAAATGGTTGGACCCCAACAAATTCCTTTTGGAGAAGTTGCCTTGCTTTTCATTTGCCAAGAACACTCCGTTTTTCATTCTTATAATTTCAACGAGTGTTCTCTTTTTCTAGAACTGTGTTTAGTTTTCATTTTTTGCCTTGATATGTGTTCATATCTTGTTATATATTTTCATCAAGGTGTATTTTTGCCTCTTGTTTTTATTGGTTTTCATCAAAAGAGGTGTTTATAAAAAGTTTGAATGGTGTTGGAAAAGAGAAAAAGCTTTATGCAAAAAAGTGGTACAAGAAGGAGCTTGTATAGACTGCGGCCTAGGCTTTTACATGTCGTGCTTGATGTCTTTTTGATAGTATGCTTAGTGGTTTTGCTGTAGGATGAATTGTCTCAAATAACTGAGAGTGCTTAATGAGCCTTTGAAAAAATCATGCGTTGTTTTTATTGTTTGGAAGCATTATTTTGGTCTTCTCCTTGATGCTTTATTTGGGTTGACTTGGCGCATGCTCACACATATTAGACTCTTACAAAGTTGCCAATAGCCTCTATGATCATTTAGTTTTTTAATTTTGATGCCATCTTATGCTTCTTTTAATGTTGCTTTGTCGCTTTGCATGATTATGGCCATTATTGCTCTCTTAGTTGGTCGCTCTCAGTCTTTGCTAGCCCTCGCCTTGTACTGAGTATGAGCTCTACTCGTGCATCCAAGTCCTAAAAACCAAGTTTGCCATTGTGTACACCATACATACCTATTAGCAATTTGCTATTCCAAAGTACATTTGACTTGCTTTTATCTACTCTTCAAATTAAACTCTTAGCAGTGTTATACGAAAATTGGTCTGTAAAGCTCTCACAAACCGGATGGCACACTTTACTTTTTCTCGTTCTTAAAAATTTGGCATTGTGGTCTCTTATGTTGAGTTGTTATTCTTGCAAGTTGTAATTTGGGAATTAGCCCAACCATGCCGTCATGGGGCAAGCCTTCAACATTGCACTTCTTATTTGAGTTGATATCGTGATCTTTTGTTTATGGATACTCGCGGTGTGAAATGAATTGGGAATCTTGCGAGATCATGGAGTTTGTATATGTGTTAGAGAAACGCCTAGGCTGCCAATCTAAGCCACGCATAATTCATGGTGGAAATTTGCAGCATGCCCATAGTGGACATTTGACGATGCATCTCAAAATAAAAAGCTATACAAATGGTAAATAAAAGAGATGTCGAGGTGTTCATTGTCTGCTTGTCCTGTCAATTTGATGTGGGCTTGTTCCATGTCATCGGGCACGGAGATACCCCGTTGGTGGTTCTCGATGATACGTATATACTTACAATGACAAGAGCTTGCTTGGGACTCTAAGTAAAGTAGCATGAGGTTTGGGTACTCGTATTCACAGGACACGAGGTTTTCAACTTATGATTTGTCAAGCATATGTAGCATAAGTGTTCTCGCATTAACTGTAACCATTCAAGATGCTTATGATGGGGGCAATGAGAGCTCAAAGCTGGTAAGTACCATAATTTTTGAAGGTTTATAAAACTTGCAATCACTGCTTCCCTCTGCGAAGGGCCTTTCTTTTACTTTTATGTTGAGTCACCACCTTCTACTTTTATGCACCATTAAGAGAGGTCATTCTTAGTATAATGTGCATTGTCCCAAAGTTTTCATTGATTGATTCATATTGTTGGTTTCACTTGTTCTTAAATTATTTGTATCTAGTCGCCCTCTTAAACTTGAAGGTGTCCTATGCATTTATGTTTTGCTCTCCATGAAGGACAAGCTGAAAACCATTTGTATGTTTTTCCTTATGATTTGAACACACGTTTGACTTTCATCGTTTCATTTTCATGATCTTTTGTTTGTGTTCATTTTCATGTTATAACATGGTTGCTAAGTTCTTATTGTCAAGATTTTATCTTCATGCCCATGTTTTAAGTTCTTATTAGCAACCATGTTGTAAACATGCAAATGAACACAAACAAAAGATCATGAAAATGAAACAATGAAAGTCAAATGTGTGTTCAAATCATAAGGAAAGACATACACATGGTTTTCAGCTTGTCCTTCAAAGAGAGCAAAACATAAATGCATATGACACCTTCAAGTTTAAGAGGGTGACTAGATGCAAATAATTTGAGAACAAGTGAAACCAACAATATGAATCAATCAATGAACTTTGGGACAATGCATATTATGCTAAGAATGACAACTTTGCTCTCTTATGGTGCGTAAAGATAGAAGGTGGTGACTCAACATAAAAGTAAAAGAAAGGCCCTTCGCCGAGGGAAGAAGTGATTGCAAGTTTTATAACCTTCAAAAATTATGGTACTTACCGGCTTTGAGATCTCATTGCCCCCATCATAAGTATCTTGAATGGTTAAAGTTAATGCGAGAACAATTATGATGCATATGCTTGATAAATCATAAGTTGAAACCTCATGTCCCGTGAATACGAGTACCCAAACCTCATGCTACTTTACTTAGAGTCCCAAGCAAGGCTCTTGTCATTGTAAGTATATGCATATCATCGAGAACCGCCAATGGGGTACCTTCGTGCCCGATGACATGGAACAAGCCCACATCAAAATGACAGGACAAGCAGACAATGAACACCTCGACATCTCTTTTATTTGCCATTTGTTTAGCTTTTTTATTGTGAGATGCGTCGTCGAATGTTCACCATGGGTATGCTGCAAATTTCCACCATGAATTATGCATGGCTTAGATTGGTGGCCCAGCATTTCTCTAACACATATACAAACTCCATGATCCCCACAAGATTCCCAATTCATTTCACACCGCGGGCATCCATAAACAAAAGATCACGATATCAACTCAAATAAGAAGTGCAATGTTGAAAGCTTGGCCCATGACAACATGGATGGGCTAGAATCCAACTTACAACTGGCAAGCATAACAACTCAGCATAAAAGACCACAGTGTCAAATTTTTAAGAACAGGAAAAAGTAAAGTGTGCCTTCCGGTTCGTGAGAGCTTTACGAACCGAATTTCGCATAACACTGGTAAGAGTTTAATTTGAAGAGATAATAAAAGCAAGTCAAATTTACTTGGAATAGCAAATTGCTAGTAGGTATGTATGGTGGACACTTTGGAAAACTTTGGCTTTTAGGAGTTGGATGCACGAGTAGAGCTCATACTCAGTACAAGGCGAGGGCTAGCAAAAGACTGGGAGCGACCAACTAAGAGAGCAAAAATGGCCATAATCATGCAAAGCGACAAAGCGACATTAAAAGAAGCACAAGATGGCATCACAAGTCAAAAACTAAATGATCATGAAGGCTATTGGCGACTTTGTAAGAGTCTAACATGTGTGAGCATGCGCCAAGTCAACCGAAATAAAGCATCAAGGAGAAAACCAAAATAATGCTTCCATACAATAAAAACAACGCATGATTTTTTCAAAGGCTCATTAAGCAATCTCAGTTATTTGAGACAAGTCATGCTACAGAAAAACCACTAAGCATTCTATCAAAAAGACATCAAGCATGACATGAAAAAGCCTAAGCCGCAGTCTACACAAGCTCCTTCTTGTACCACTTTTTGCATAAAGCTTTTTCTCTTTTCCAACACCATTTGAAATTTTTATAAACACCTCTTTTGATGAAAACCAATAAAGATCAGAGGAAAAAATACACCTTGATAAAAAGATATGACAAGGTATAAATGCAAATCAAGGTGAAAACAAAAAACGAAAAGCAGTAGCAGAAAAAGAAGAACACCCGGTGAAATTGTAAGAATGAAAAACGGAGTGTTCTTGGCAAATGAAAACGAGTACATCTCCTCGAAAAGAAAATTTGTTGGGGTCCACCCATTTATTGCAGCAAACAAAACAAACTAACTAAGAAAACTAAAACAACTGACGCTCCAAGAAAAACACATAGTGCATGAAGCAATAAAAATATAGTGTTTTGAAAGGTGACCTGATTTTTGCCGATGAAGAAGGGGTGCCTCAGGGGCATCCCCAAGCTTTGATGCTTGTACTTCTTGGATATTTCTTGGGGTGATGCATCGGCATCCCCAAGCTTGAGCTTTTGTCCATTCTTCAACTCATCTCATCATTCTCCAATCCCTACACTTGAAAACTTCCTTCATACAAAACTAAACACAATTCTATTAGCAACATTAGTGTAAGCATAACATATAATCAACCTCTTTTTGCTTCAGGTTTCAACCCAAAACCACCACATATAAAGTATATACTACTGTAGAAACTTCCCCACAAAGTTCCATGATCAAAAGAACTGAAAAGAAAGCGATAAAGCGGCAAACACAAATATTGGCAGAAACCTGTCAAAACTGAACAGCTGACAAAGGTCGAATTTTTGAGGGGTTTTCTGTTGCTCAAATCAAAAAGTGTTCAACTAACAAAAGTTTGGATATAACCTGGGGCATCTGCACAAGAAATTTCAGGTCCAAAAGATATACAGAGAATTTATAAGAATTTTTACGGTGCAGCACCAAAAACAGTTTCAGGACAGCAACATCCCCAAATCTTTACCTCACTCGAATTAGAGGCTTCTCTTGGCACAAAAACAAAATAAACAAGATAAGGAGTGGTCATTACAGTAGTAATAACTTCCAAGACTCAAATAAAAGAAAAAGTACTGAAAATAAATCATTGGGTTATCTCGCAAGAGTGCTTTTCTTTAACGCCTTTGAGCTAGGCGCAGAAAATTGCGAATCGAGTAACATCAAGTGATGAAGCATCACTTACCTCAGTAAGCACTTTGGAAGTTCCCGAAGATAATTCAACCTGCAAGTCACCCTTAGTGGAACTAAGAGTCTTACCAATTTTAAGAACATGTTGAGATTTAAGCGCAGAAACCTTGGGAACATACATAAATTTTTGCTCTTTTCCAACAAACACTTTCTCTTTCTTAAATTTAAGAGAAGAGGAGATTAAGCTAAGAGTTTCCATAGACTCTTCTAGTTTACCAATCCTTAAGTTTTGATTATCAAGAGAAGTGCTAGCCTCTAAAATGGTGATTCTCTTACCAATATTTTCTATTAATTCACTAACTCGGCTAGCATTTTCTAGGATAATTGGCAAACTTTTCTCTAAAGAGCTGAGCCTTTCTACCACCTCTTCTGAGGTGGTCTCAGTTTTAGCAACATGAATAGGTGGTATTCCCACTAAACTTTCAATTATAGTGCATGCTTCTCCAGCGGGAGTACCCAGAAAATTACCTCCTGTAAGAGTATCAAGAACATACCTATTCCAACTAGATATACCAACATAAAAATTTCTAAGGAGGATCGTGGTAGAGTGCTTTTTGGTACACCTATGATGAGAATTGTTAATACGATACCAAGCATCTTTTAAACTTTCTCCCCCTTGTTGCTTAAAAATATGAACTTCTACTTCAGAATTACTCATTTAGCAAAGACTAAGAACAAGAAAATAAAAGCAGCTAACAAGGATTCTAATTTTTTGGGTTTTTGATATAAAATGATGCAGGTAAAATAAATAAAGTAAAGCAAAACAATAACAAAGTAAAGGATGTGTGTGCAAAAACTCCCCTCGCAGAAGTCTTCCAATCTCCCCGACAACGGCGCCAGAAAAACTGCTGATGCCTAGTTGATGCAGGAGCTTAGTCCTTGTGCGTGGTGAACAACCAGCCCGTTGGGAACCCCAAGAGTAAGGTGTGATGAGTATAGCAGTAGGTTTTCCCTCAGTTAAGAATCCAAGGTTATGTCAATCTTGGAGAGATGAGACAAACGACTGAAGGTGATGCGGACTAGCTTGCGATGCTTCGGACAATTTATATATGGCGCCTCGTCCAAGTTTTGCTTGCTAGCTGCAACGTGGAATCTGCACACAACACAACCAAGTACTTTGCTCCCAACTTGCAATGAGGTTCTCAATCTCACCGGTTTGCTTGAAACAAAGGTTATGAGTGTATCAAGTGGAAAACAGTAAAAGTATGCGAGTAAAGTAAACAGTGCGAGTAAAGTAAACAGGTGATAGCAATATGATGGAAATAGGACCGGGGTCCACAGTTCACTAGTGGTGTCTCTCCATAAGATAAATAACACATGCTGGGTAAACAAATTACAATTGGGCAATTGATAGAATAAAGATAAACCTGATATGTCAAGAAGATCACTATGAGATTTACTCTGGGCATTACAACAAAATACATAGACCGCCATCCAACTGCATCTATGACTAATAATTCACTTGTGGCGAATCAATCCAAGAACTCCACAAGTATTAAGTTGCGAACAACAGATAATTGTATTAAGCAAAGTGTGTAATGTAAACAAAGCATATGCTCTTGAGCATATGAATGTTGTTTTCTCCCTAGTAGCAATAGTACATCTACAACCTTAGAGGTTTCTGTCACTCCCCCAGGTTAAATAGAGGCATGAACCCACTATCGAGCATAAATACCCCCTCTTGGAGTCACTAGCAACTACTCGGCCAAGATAGCTACTAACAACGGAGAGCATGCAAGATCATAAACAACATAGAGATAACATAAGATATATTTCAGTATAGCAACTCAATCATAACACCAATATTCATCGGATCCCAACAAACCAAACATGTAGAATTACATAACGGTGATCTCAATCATGTAGGGCAGCTCATGAGATCTAAACATGAAGCACATGGTGGAGAAGACAACAATCTTGCTACTGCTATGGACCCATAGTCCAAGGTAGACTACTCACTCATCGCTCCGGAGGCAAGCATGGCGATGAAGAAGACCTCCGGTGGTGATTCCCCTCTTCGGCAGGGTGCCGGGAAGAGCTTCTGGACCCTCCTGATCTTCGGGTCGACGGCGGCGGCGGATCGCGATGTGTTCTGGAAAATTGATTGGGTCCTTAGGTTTTTCCCGTTGGGGGGTCTTTATAGGCGAAGGGGCCATGTCAGAGGTGGGGCCAGGAGCCCTCACACCATGGCGGTGCGGCCAGGCCCCTGGTCGCGCCAGCCTGGTGTGTGGGGCTTTGGTGGCCCCCCTCGTACTCTCCTTCGGATCTCTGGAAGTTCCCGGATAAAATAAGACTTCAGGAACTTGTTTCGTCCAATTCCGAGAATATTTCCTGTGTATCACTTCTGAAACACAAAAACAGCAGAAAACAGGGAACTGGCACTGTGGCAACTCGTTAATAGGTTAGTTCCGGAAAATGCATAAAAGTGCCACGAAGTGTAACGAAACAATAGGCAAATGGTGTAAAAACAAGCATGGAGCATCAAAAATTATAGATACGTTGGAGACGTATCAATCACCGTTATGTAATTCTACATATTTGGTTTGTTGGGATCCGATGAATATTGGTGTTATGCTTGAGTTGATGTACTGAAATTTATCTTATGTTATCTCTATGTTGTTTATGATCTTGCATGCTCTCCGTTGCTAGTAGCTATCTTGGCCAAGTAGTTGCTAGTGACTCCAAGAGGGGGTATTTATGCTCGATAGTGGGTTCATGCCTCTATTTAATTTGGGGGAGTGACAGAAACCTCTAAGGTTGTAGATGTGCTATTGCTACTAGGGGGAAAACAATATTCATATGCTCGAGGGCATATGCTTTGTTTACATTACACACTTTGCTTAATGCAATTATCTGTTGTTCGCAACTTAATACTTGTGGAGTTCTCGGATTGATTTGCCACAAGTGGATTATTAGTCATAGATGCAGTTGGATGGCGGTCTATATATCTTGTTGTAATGCCCAGAGTAAATCTCATAGTGATCCTCTCATTATATGCGCGTCGTCTTTATTCTATCAATTGCCTAACTGTAATTTGTTTACCCAGCATGTATTATTTTATCTTATGGAGAGACACCACTAGTGAACTATGGACCCCGGTCCTATTTCCTTTATATTGCTATCACATGTTTACTTTACTCACATACTATTATCACTTTCCACTCGATACGCTCATACCCTTTGTTTCAAGCAAACCGGTGAGATTGACAACCTCATCGTAAGTTGAGAACAAAGTATTTGGTTGTGTTGTGTGCAGGTTCCACGTTGCCGCTCGCAAAGCAAAGCTTGGACGAGGCCCCCTATAAATTGTCCGCAGCTGTCGCAAGCTAGTGGGCATCACCTTTAGTCGTTTGGCTCTTTCCTCTCCTGAACAATAAACCTTGGTTTCTTACTGAAGGAAAATCTTGCTGCTATATTCATCACACCTTCCTCTTGGGGTTCCCAACTGGCCGGTCATTTACTCGGCATCAGAAAGCAATAGTAATATGCGAGTAAAGTAAACAGTACGAGTAAAGTAAATACGTGATAGCAATATAAAGGAAATAGGACCGGGGTCCACAATTCACTAGTGGTGTCTCTCCATAAGATAAAATAACACATGCTGAGTAAACAAATTACAGTTGGGCAATTGATAGAATAAAGACAACGTGCATATGATGAGAGGATCACTATGAGATTTACTCTAGGCATTACAACAAGATACATAGACCGCCATCCAACTGCATCTATGACTAATAATCCACTTATGGCGAATCAATCCGAGAACTCCACAAGTATTAAGTTGTGAACAACAGATAATTGCATTAACAAAGTGTGTAATGTAAACAAAGCATATGCCCTTGCTACTTGGTGATGGCTCCAGAAAATTAGCTGATGGCGACCAGTTGATGTGGAAGCAGTCTGTCCTTGTGCGTGGTGGATAACCAGCCCGTTGGGAACCCCAAGAGGAAGGTATGATGTGTATAGCGGCTAGTTTTCCCTCAGTTAAGATACCAAGGTTTATCGATCAGGAGAGGAGAGACGGCGACGACTGAAGGTGATATGGAACCTGCACACACACAAACAAATACTTTGCTCCCAACTTGCGATGAGGTTGTCAATCTCACCGGTTTGCTTGAAACAAAGGTTATGAGTGTATCGAGTGGAAAATAGTAATAATATGCGAGTAAAGTAAATAGTGCGGGAAAAGTAAACAGATGATAGCAATATGATTAAAATAGGACCGGGGTCCACAGTTCACTAGTGGTGTCTCTCCATAGATAAAATAACATGCTGGGTAAACAAATTACAGTTGGGCAATTGATAGAATAGAGATAAACGTGATATGTCAAGAAGATCACTATGAGATTTACTCTGGGCATTACAACAAAATACATAGACCGCCATCCAACTGCATCTATGACTAATAATCCACCCCCGGGGATATCAATCCGAACACCCCAAAAGTATTAAGTTGCGAACAACAGATAATTGCATTAAGCAAAGTGTGTAATGTAAACAAAGCATATGCCCTTGAGCATATGAATGTTGTTTTCTCCCTAGTAGCAACAGCACATCTACCACCTTAGAGGTTTCTGTCACTCCCCCAGGTGAAATAGAGGCATGAACCCACTATCGAGCATAAATACCCCCTCTTGGAGTCACTAGTAACTACTCGGGCAAGATAGCTACTAACAACGGAGAGCATGCAAGATCATAAACAACTTAGAGATAACAAAAGATATAATTCAGTACAGCAACTTAATCATAAACACCAATATTCATCGGATCCCAACAAACCAACATCATAGAATTACATAACGGTGATCTCAATCATGTAGGGCAGCTCATGAGATCTAAACATGAAGCACATGGTGGAGAAGACAACCATCTAGCTACTGCTATGGACCCATAGTCCAAGGTAGACTACTCACTCATCGCTCCGGAGGCAAGCATGGCGATGAAGAAGACCTCCGGTGGCGATTCCCCTCTCCGACAGGGTGCCGGGAAGAGCTTCTGGACCCTCCCGATCTTCGGGTCGACGGTGGCGGCGGATCGCGATGTGTTCTGGAAATCTGATCGGGTACTTAGGTTTTTTCCGTCGGGGGGTATTTATAGGCGAAGGGGCGTCGTCAGAGGTGGAGCCAGGCTCCCTCACACAGGGGTGGTGCGGCCAGGGGCCTGGCCGCGCCGGCCCTGTGTGTGGGGCCCTGGTGGCCCCTCTCCGTCTCTCCTTCGGATCTCTGGAAGCTTCCGGGAAAAATAAGACTTCAGGAACTTGTTTCGTCCAATTCCGAGAATATTTCCTGTGTATCACTTCTGAAACACAAAAACAGCAGAAAACAGGAAACTGGCACTGTGGCACTTGTTAATAGGTTAGTTCCTGAAAATGCATAAAAGTGCCACTAAGTATAACGAAACAATAGGCAAATGGTGTAAAAACAAGCATGGATCATCAAAAATTATAGATACGTTTGAGACGTATCAAGCATCCCCAAGCTTAACTCCTGCTCGTCCTCGAGTAGGTAAGTGATAACAAAGAAATAATTTTTGAGGTGACATGCACCTACACAATCTTGATCATAAATGTAAGCATTGGTGAGCTGGGATCAATAGAACTTAAAACATGGGCATGAAGATATAATCATGACAATAAGAAACTTAGCAACCATGTTGTAAACATGTAAATGAACACAAACAAAAGATCATGATAATGAAACAATGAAAGTCAAACGTGTGTTCAAATCATAAGGAAAAACATACAAATGGTTTTCAGCTTGTCCTTCAAAGAGAGCAAAACATAAATGCATAGGACACCTTCAAGTTTAAGAGGGCGACTAGATACAAATAATTTAAGAACAAGTGAAACCAATCATCATGAATCAATCAATGAACTTTGGGACAATGCATATCACACTAAGAATGACAACTATGCTCTCTTAATGGTGCATAAAGAAAGAAGGTGGTGACTCAACATAAAAGTAAAAGAAAGGCCCTTCGCAGAGGGAAGCAGTGATTGCAAGTTTTATAACCTTCAAAAATTATGGTACTTACCGGCTTTGAGCTCTCATTGCCCCCATCATAAGCATCTTGAATGGTTAAGGTTAATGCGAGAACAATTATGATGCATATGATTGACAAATCATAAGTTGAAAACCTCGTGCCCCGTGAATACGAGTACCCAAACCTCATGCTACTTTACTTAGAGTCCCAAGCAAGGCTCTTGTCATTGTAAATATATGTGTATCATTGAGAACCGCCAATGGGGTACCTCCGTGCCCGATGACATGGAACAAGCCCACACCAAAATGACAGGACAAGCAGACAATGAACACCTCGACATCTCTTTTATTTGCTATATTGTTTAGCTTTTTATTGTGAGATGCGTCGTCGAATGTTTACCATGGGTATGCTGCAAATTTCCACCATGAATTATGCATGGCTTAGATTGGCGGCCCGGCGTTTCCCTAACACATATAAAAACTCCATGATCCTCACAAGATTCCCAATTCATTTCACACCACGGGCATCCATAAACAAAAGATCACGATATCAACTCAAATAGAAGTGCAATGTTGAAAGCTTGCCCCATGACAGCATGGCTGGGCTAGAATCCAACTTACAACTTGCAAGCATAACAACTCAACATAAAAGACCACAATGTGAAATTTTTAAGAACAGGAAAAAGTAAAGTGTGCCTTCCGGTTCGTGAGAGCTTCACTGACCGAATTTCACATAACACTGGTAAGAGTTTAATTTGAAGAGAAAATAAAAGCAAGTCAAATTTACTTGGAATAGCAAATTGCTAGTAGGTATGTATGGTGGACATAATGGAAAACTTTGGCTTTTAGGAGTTGGATGCACGAGTAGAGCTCATACTCAGTACAAGGCGAGGGCTAGCAAAAGACTGGGAGCGACCAACTAAGAGAGCAATAATGGCCATAATCATGCAAAGCGACAAAGCGACATTAAAAGAAGCATAAGATGGCATCAAAAGTCAAAAACTAAATGATCATGAAGGCTAATGGCGACTTTGTAAGAGTCTAACATGTGTGAGCATGCGCCAAGTCAACCCAAATAAAGCATCAAGGAGAAAACCAAAATAATGCTTCCATACAATAAAAACAACGCATGATTTTTTTCAAAGGCTCATTAAGCAATCTTAGTTATTTGAGACAAGTCATGCTACAGCAAACCCACTAAGCATACTATCAAAAAGACATCAAGCATGACATGAAAAAGCCTAAGCCGCAGTCTACACAAGCTCCTTCTTGTACCACTATTTTGTACAAAGCTTTTTCTCTTTTCCACACCATTTGAAATTTTTATAAACACCTCTTTTGATGAAAACCAATAAAGATCAGAGGCAAAAATACACCTTGATGAAAAGATATGACAAGGTCTGAACGCAAATCAAGGCGAAAACGAAAACCAAAAGCAGTAGCAGAAAAAGAAGAACGCTCGATTTTTAATAAGAGTGAAAACTAGAGCGTTCCTTGCAAATGAAAACAAGTACATCTCCTCCAAAGGAAATTTGTTGGGGTCCAACCATTTATTGCAGCAAACAAACAAACTAAACCAACTAAGAAAACTAAAACAACTGACGCTCCAAGAAAAACACATAGTGCATGAAGCAATAAAAATATAGTGTCTTGAAAGGTGACCTGATTTTTGCCGATGAAGAAGGGGTGCCTCGGGGGCATCCCCAAGCTTTGACGCTTGTACTTCTTGGATATTTCTTGGGGTGATGCGTGGGCATCCCCAAGCTTGAGCTTTTGTCCATTCTTCAACTCATCTCATCATTCTCCAATCCCTACACTTGAAAACTTCCTTCATACAAAACTAAACACAATTCTATTAGCAACATTAGTGTAAGCATAAAATATATTCAACTTCTTTGAGCTTCAGGTTTCAACTCAAAACCACCACATATAAAGTAAATACTACTGTAGCAACTTCCACAAGAGGTTCCATGATCAAAAGAACTCAAAAGAAAGCGATAAAGTGGCAAACACAAATATTGGCAGAAATCTGTCAAAACTGAACAGCTGACAAAGGTCGAATTTTTGAAAGGTTTTCTGTTGCTCAAATCAAAAAGTGTTCAACTAAGAAAAGTTTGGATATAACCTGGGGCATATGCACAAGAAATCGCAGGTCCAAAAGATAAACAGAGAATTTATACGAATTTTTACGGTGCCGCACCGAAAACAGTTTCAGGACAGCAATATCCCCAAATCTTTACCTCGCTCAATTTAGAGGCTTCTCTTGGCACAAAAACGAAATAAACAAGATAAGGAGCGGTCGTTACAGCAGTAATGACTTCCAAGACTCAAATAAAAGAAAAAGTACTGAAAAGAAAACATTGGGTTATCTCCCAAGAGTGCTTTTCTTTAACGCCTTTGAGCTAGGCGCAGAAAATTGCGAATCAAGTATTATCAATTGATGAAGCATCAAGCTCATAATTTGCTCTAAGAATAGAGTCAAAAAGTAATTTCTTTCTTTTCCTAGGAAAGTGTTCCATACCTTTCTTTAGTGGGAATTGATACTTGATAGTGCCTTCCCTCATATCAATGATAGCACCTACAGTTCGAAGAAAGGGTCTTCCCAAAATAATAGGACATGAAGCATGGCATTCAACGTCCATAACAAGAAAATCAACGGGAACAAGGTTATTGTTAACCACAATAATAACATCATTAATCCTTCCCAAAGGTTTCTTCTTAGCAACATCAGCAATGGGAACATCAAAATAACACTTTTCAAGCGGTGGTAAATCAAGCATGTCATAAATCTTTCTAGGCATGATAGAAATACTAGCACCTAGATCACATAAAGCATGGCAATCATAACCATTAACATGCATATCAATGATGGGTTCCCAACCATCTTCTAACTTCTTGGGAACAGAGGCTTTTTGCTTCAACTTTTCATCCCTAATCTTTATGAGAGCATTGGTAATATGCTTAGTAAAAGCAATATTTAAAGAACTAGCATTGGGAGTCAAAGCAAGCTTTTGCAAGAAAAAAATAACTTCAGATATATTGCAGCCATCAACATCAAAATCATTAAAAGAAATAGAGCTATCATCTCCTACACTCTGAAAAATTTCAGCACTCTTTTGAGAAAAAGTTTTGGCAGTTTTAGGCTTTTTAACACAAGGAGTGGGAGTTTTCTCTACACCAATCAAAGTAAGAGGGTTGCTATCAGTAGGAGCAACATCATTAGAGGTAGTAATGGTACATACCTTCATCTCTCTAGCCATCTCATCTTCTCTTTCCCACCTGGCATGCAATTCCGCTAACAATCTAATATTTTCATCAATTCCAACTTGGATAGCATTAGCGGTAGCAAAAGGGTCAGGCTTAGCGGACATTCTATTAACCAAAGAAGATTGCACATTAGACAATAAAGAAATATCGGTTTCAGCTTTGGAAACCTTAGCTTGCAATTCAGGAATAGCCTTGTTTAAATTTTCAAGTTGATGACTTATAGTCCTCAACAGAGCTGATTGCTCCTCCATAGTCTTGGTGAAAGCCCTGTTCTGCTCATATTGCATCTGCATAAAATTCTTGGTAGCCTTTTCAAGTTCAAAAATTCTTTCTTCACTAGGCACTTTAGGTCTACCAAGATAGCTATTATCACCATTAGAAGGAAACTGCCTATAATTGTTACTAGCAAAATTGTTCCTATAAGCATTGTTGTTAAAATTATTGTTTCTAATGAAATTCACATCAACTTGCTCTTCTTGAGCAACCAAAGAGGCCAAAGGAACATTATTAGGATCAACATGAGTCCTATTATTAGCAAGCATAGCTATAATGGTATCAATCTTATCATTCAAGGAAGAGGTTTCCTCAACAGAATTTACCTTCTTACCTTGTGGAGCTCTCTTGGTGTGCCATTCGAAATAATTTACCATCATGTTGTCGAGTAACTTTGATGCGGCGCCCAAGGTAAGGGTCATAAAAGTGCCTCCTGCAGCTGAATCAAGTAGGTTCCTTGAAGAAAAATTCAGTCCTGCATAAAAAGTTTAGATAATCATCCAAGTAGTCAGTCCATGAGTGGGGCAATTCTTTACCATAGATTTCATTCTTTCCCAAGCTTGAGCAACATGTTCATTATCAAACTGAGTAAACTTCATAATATAGCTGCGCAAAGCTATAATCTTAGCAGGAGGATAGTATCTACCAATAAAAGCATCCTTACACATAGCCCATGAATCAATACTATTCTTAGTCAAAGATAGCAACCAATCTTTAGCTTTTCCTCTCAAAGAAAAAGGAAACAGCTTGAGCTTAATAATATCACTATCAACATCTTTATATTTCTGCATCTCACATAGCTCAACAAAATTGTTGAGATGAGCTGCAGCATCTTCAGTACTAGCACCAGAAAATTGCTCTTTCATAACAAGGTTCAATAAATCAGGCTTAATCTCATAAAGGTTTGCAGCAGTAGCAGGTGGTGCAATAGGAGTGCAGATAAAATCACTATTGTTTGTGCTAGTAAAGTCACACAACTTGGTGTTTTCAGGAGTACCCATTTCAGCAAAACGAAAGTAAACAAGTAAAAACAACTACCAAGGATTCTAATTTTTTTGGATTTTTGATAAAAAGCAATGCAGGTAAAATAAATAAAGTAAAGCAAAACAATAACAAAGTAAAGAATGTGTGTGCGAAAAACTCCCCTCACAGAAGTCTTCTTTCCTCCCGGCAACGGCGCCAGAAAATTAGCTGCTACTTGGTGATGGCACCAGAAAATTAGCTGATGGCGACCAGTTGATGTGGAAGCAGACTGTCCTTGTGCATGGTGGATAACCAGCCCGTTGGGAACCCCAAGAGGAAGGTATGATGTGTATAGCGGCTAGTTTTCCCTCAGTTAAGATACCAAGGTTTATCGATTAGGAGAGGAGAGACGGCGACGACTGAAGGTGATATGGAACCTGCACACACACAAACAAATACTTTGCTACCAACTTGCGATGAGGTTGTCAATCTCACCGGTTTGCTTGAAACAAAGGTTATGAGTGTATCGAGTGGAAAACAGTAATAATATGCGAGTAAAGTAAACAGTGCGGGAAAAGTAAACAGGTGATAGCAATATGATTAAAATAGGACCGGGGTCCACAGTTCACTAGTGGTGTCTCTCCATAGATAAAATAACATGCTGGGTAAACAAATTACAGTTGGGCAATTGATAGAATAGAGATAAACGTGATATGTCAAGAAGATCACTATGAGATTTACTCTGGGCATTACAACAAAATACATAGACCGCCATCCAACTGCATCTATGACTAATAATCCACCCCCAGGGTTATCAATCCGAACACCCCAAAAGTATTAAGTTGTGAACAACAGATAATTGCATTAAGCAAAGTGTGTAATGTAAACAAAGCATATGCCCTTGAGCATATGAATGTTGTTTTCTCCCTAGTAGCAACAGCACATCTACCACCTTAGAGGTTTCTGTCACTCCCCCAGGTGAAATAGAGGAATGAACCCACTATCGAGCATAAATACCCCCTCTTGGAGTCACTAGTAACTACTCGGCCAAGATAGCTACTAACAACGGAGAGCATGCAAGATCATAAACAACTTAGAGATAACAAAAGATATAATTCAGTACAGCAACTTAATCATAAACACCAATATTCATCGGATCCCAACAAACCAACATCATAGAATTACATAACGGTGATCTCAATCATGTAGGGCAGCTCATGAGATCTAAACATGAAGCACATGGTGGAGAAGACAACCATCTAGCTACTGCTATGGACCCATAGTCCAAGGTAGACTACTCACTCATCGCTCCGGAGGAAAGCATGGCGATGAAGAAGACCTCCGGTGGCGATTCCCCTCTCCGGCAGGGTGCCGGGAAGAGCTTCTGGACCCTCCCGATCTTCGGGTCGACGGTGGCGGCGGATCGCGATGTGTTCTGGAAATCTGATCGGGTACTTAGGTTTTTTCCGTCGGGGGGTCTTTATAGGCGAAGGGGCGTCGTCAGAGGTGGAGCCAGGCTTCCTCACACAGGGGTGGCGCGGCCAGGGGCCTGGCCGTGCCGGCCCTATGTGTGGGGCCCTGGTGGCCCCTCTCCGTCTCTCCTTCGGATCTCTGGAAGCTTCCGGGAAAAATAAGACTTCAGGAACTTGTTTCGTCCAATTCCGAGAATATTTCCTGCGTATCACTTCTGAAACACAAAAATAGCAGAAAACAGGAAACTGGCACTGTGGCACTTGTTAATAGGTTAGTTCCTGAAAATGCATAAAAGTGCCACTAAGTGTAACGAAACAATAGGCAAATGGTGTAAAAACAAGCATGGAGCATCAAAAATTATAGATACGTTTGAGACGTATCAGCCCTCGAGCATATGAATGTTGTTTTCCCCCTAGTAGCAACAGCACATCTACAACCTTAGAGGTTTCTGTCACTTCCCCAGATTAAATAGATGCATGAACCCACTATCGAGCATAAATACCCCCTCTTGGAGTCACTAGCAACTACTCGGCGAAGATAGCTACTAACAACGGAGAGCATGCAAGATCATAAACAACATAGAGATAACATAAGATAATATTCAGTACATCAACTCAATCATAACACCAATATTCATCGGATCCCAACAAACACAACATGTAGAATTACATAACGGTGATCTCGATCATGTAAGGCAGCTCACGAGATCTAAACATGAAGCACATGGTGGAGAAGACAACCATCTAGCTACTACTATGGACCCATAGTCCAAGGTAGACTACTCACTCATCACGCCGGAGACAAGCATGACGATGAAGAAGACCTCCTGTGGCGATTCCCCTCTCTGGCAGGGTGCCGGGAAGAGCTTCTGGACCCTCCCAATCTTCGGGTCGATGGCGGCGGCGGATCGCGATGTGTTCTGGAAAAGTGACCGGGTCCTTAAGTTTTTCCCGTCGGGGGGTCTTTATAGGCGAAGGGGCAACATCAGGAGTGTGCCGAGGCGCCGTCACACATAGGGGGCACGGCCAGGGGCTAGGCCGCGCCGCCCTGTTGTGTGGGGCCCTCGTGGCCCCACTTCGTCTCCTCTTCGGTTCTCTGGAAGCTTCGGTGAATTTCTGGATGTTCGGCTTTTGTTTCGTCCAATTCTGAGAATATTTCCCATGTAACTTTTCTGAAACACAAAAACAGCAGAAAACAGGAAACTGGCACTATGGCGACTTGTTAATAGGTTAGTTCCGGAAAATACATAAAAGTGCCACGAAGTGTAACGTAACATTAAGCAAATGGTATAAAAATAAGCATGGAGCATCAAAAATTATAGATACGTTTGAGACGTATCACACCCCACATAAATAATAGCACACTTGGGATACATATATCAGCTCTCTTTTCTTCGTGCAAACCTAAGGAGTTATTTTTTGGATTTTACGCAAGCTCTTGCCGATTTCGCTGGAACCAGGGTGGATTTTCCCTTTAGCTCTAATAAGATGAGCTCTTGTTTTTCTGCAAAAAATATTTTTGGATCCACAACATGTCATTTATTCACTAAACTTTGACCATTAAAGAGGGATTCCGCACCGTCTGGCTGCGAGCAGGACTTTCATGCGTTGTCATGTTCATGTGGGTCCAGAATCAGGCGTAACTAATTAAAAAACCGAAAAAATGCGAGACCTTCGCATAGCGTCATTTTATATCACCTAGCTGTGGAGAAAAAATTCAAACCTTGATAAAAGTAATTTACAATAAAGTCCCTTCACAAAAATGACCTGTCATATTCAAGGTTGCATGGCTTTTAGGTCAAATGATCTAGATTTGACCCTGATCATGGCATAGTTTGTCGAAACAAGGCCATATCAGACACGCGCATGACCCTCGTGATGGCGAGGAACTCCACAGAGGCCAATTTTCGTTTCATCCCACGAAAGTGCATTTTCCATTTTTGGAGTGCCAAAATTGGGTTTTTTGTGTGGCGGCTACCGAAACGACAAACGGGAAGCTGGGCACAACACTCCTCATAACTTATAGATCACCTGTGATACACATATCAGCACTCATTTCATCGCGTAAACCTGAGTTATTTTCTAGATTTTACGCAAGCTCCTGCCGATTTCGGTGGAACCGGGGTGGGTTTGCAGTTTAGCTCTAATAAGACGAGCTCCTGGTTTTTTTTTAAAAAAAAATCATTTTTTGATCCACAACATGTCATTTCTTCACTAAACTTTTACCGTTAAAGCGGGACTCCGCATCGCCTGGCCGCGAGCGGGAGTTTCGTGCGTTGTCATTTTCATCCCGAATCGAGCGTAACTAATTAAAAAAATCAAAAACATTTGAGACCTTCGCGTGGAGTCATTTTATATCACCTAGATACGGGAGAAAAATTCAAACCTTGATAATAGAAATTCACTAGAAAGTTCCTTCACAAAAATGACCTACCACATTTGATTTTGTATGGCTTTTAAATCAAACGAGCTAGGTTTGGCTCTGATCATGTCATAGTTTGTCGAAACGAGGCCATATCGAACACACACGTGGCCCTTGGGATGGCCAGGAACATCACGAATGCCGATTTTTGTTTCGTCCCACGAAAAATGCGTTTTCCATTTTCAGAGTACTAAAATCAGGTTTTTTGATTTTTCTAATTCAAGTTTTTTGCAAAATATGTCGAAATTCAAGTTTCTTAATTTTCCTAACGACTAGATTATGTAACATAACTACACCTCAAAGGATATTATTTTTTGAACTAGCACAGTGGCCCTTGCAAATGCGAGGGCTTCATCTTTACTCCAATGAAAGTATTTACATTAAAAGTTTACTTATATCTTCATGTTACCAGATTGAACATCAACACTTTGCTTCTATAGCCACTGTCTATAACCAACTTAAATTTATGGAAAAATTATCTTTGTGTCATTTATAAATCTACATATATATTAATAACTTATTGTATGGTTATTAGCACATGGTATTCATAACTTAAAGATGTGCATAAAATCTCTCAAGTTAGCTAGTCTGTAAGTGGCTTTATACCTATAAACATAGATAAATTTGGAATTTGGGTTGACATTATCATAATTTTGTGAAATAAAATGTCTACCAAAGTAATTGCCAAAAAAGGATGTGTCTATGTACAACCATGAAGATCAATCCACCGCGGTTAACTAAATATAAGGTTTCTATGGGTACAAGATTAAGGACGCCAATATTGCCCTAACAATTTCTCCTAGGCGCGGTAGCGTGACCCAGGTGAGTGGGTTGCCAGGAGATCATTATATGTGAGCCCGACAACTTTTCCACATGGCAGCTCCTTTTTACAAAATCCATCCACCATACGCTATAAGCCTTGATGTCTCGTGCCTTCACACAATAAAATTTTCCCAGATTTATGTATGTGGTTTGTTTTAGCTTAGAATTTTCTAGCCTCATTATCTCTTCTTTATTTTACTATAGAGTAAGTGCTATGAACATATATTAGGATAGAATTTCAAATGAAAATATCATGAAACTTTTAAGAAGAGTAGCCCTTGCAAATGTGATGGCATCATTCTTATTGTGTCAAAATTACTATGCAATCCGCCCATAATTTTAAGGCTATACATATTACTTTATCTATAGTTTCACAGTCCACGTAAATACAAAGACAGATGTGCTATTATGATTTCCATTCTAAGATTTATAACAACATATAAAACATATTTTAGTAATGGTGTGCAACCTGTTTGTTTTCTAAATGGAAAGCGGATCC